>FR990025.1:9099627-10349627 GCA_905404135.1 Hesperia comma | reverse complement strand
AGAACCCAGTATCCAAAGAATCTTTCCTTTTTAATAGACTTCAAAAAAGAAGGTTCTTAATTCGACTATATATGTTTTTATGTTTGTTCAGAAATGTATTCGTCGTTTATGAGCCGATTTTGATAATTATTTTTTTGTTGGAAAGTAGATGTTCCAAGTGTTGTCTCACGATAAGGACACCAGAATCTCATGATGGCATCTTAGAGAAATCGAGGGGATCTTTCGAAAATTGTTGTATGGGCGGCTAGTGTATTTCTTAATGTTTTCATAGGTATAATAAAGCACTATAATTTCTTGATTCTTGAAGGTCTGGAAACGATCTGATGAAGCTGAATGATAGTCGAGGGATCTCCTTAACGATATAAGTACATCAGTAATCTTGTGTTTGGGCTTCATTAATTTGGAGTGACGAGAACTTTCCACCTAGATGGGTTAAATTGTGCGTCACCTGGCGAGTAGTTTTTGAGTTATCTCTGCTTGTCGATGTTGAATTCGATTATTTTTTTTGTAAAAATCAATTATTTAATTAAGAATAGTAGTGCAATAACTCAAACTGCGGATGAGATACTTACCTATAACTATATTATATTTTATATGATCAGAATTTTTAAGAACATAATTATAATACGAGTATGTATTATGGCCATTTGAAAACCATTGACTTTATTTTCATCGAGCTAGGTACTGAAATTAAAGATTTCTTGGATTTTTGTTGGAATTGTTACAACAGCAAACGAAAACATTTGTAGCAGCTTTTAGGTCGTGTTTTCAATTCTTACAAATAACAACCCCGAGGGAAATTTTAGGATTGCTATGTAGACATTATGCGCGTGGGCTCATGTTACCGGCTTGTCTAATTACCTTTAAAAATGTAAAGGTATTCTTGATTTGGCTAAATATTTGTAACAATGTTTAAGCGTTAAAGGAAATGGCTAAATAGAGTATGGATGACTGCCCCAGTAATGTATAAACAAAGAACCTAGCAATATGAAAAGCCGAATAGCTGAATACCTATTAATATTTTAGGTTAAAAAAAGTTTCAGGAACTTTTCAAAATATCATAACAATACTGAAATTGAAATAACGGTTTTTAACACTTGTGCTCTTAAATAAGTATAAAAACTGCAAATAAGTGACATTGCTACGAACTTCTTTTTAGGCGTTTGGATGTATCTGCGTGTTTTTCTTGTTTTCATCTGTTGTTTTTGACATAAAATAGGTACTAAGATTAAGTAGTATTATTATATATTTTGATATTTTTTGAAAACTAACTCCCACACTAAGTATAAATCATATGTCCATGTCTACTGTAGTGTCAATTGATTATTTTTTATGATTATTTATTCACGAAAGTTCTAGGAAATTATTCAACACGAAATAATTCATTTGTGAATATTTAAATAGTAAGAGTTAGTAGATATGAAATTCTTATATATGTCTGGGGCAGTCATTTAGCCATCTCCTTTTAGTTGCTTTTTGCTACGAATATCTACCAGACTTGAGCAGTAACTTAGGATTTTCCAAGAGCAAAGCCTGATTCACATAAACAGACATCGTGGCAGACACTTGGCGTGGCAGACACCATACAAACACGCACAGACACGCGCCGGCATAGACAAAACATTCTTGTTGAGAATGCTGGTCGGCGTCGGAACGTGCCTGCGCGGTCACGCTCCGCTCGCGCTCGTTAAATGTGAAACATCTATATAAATATAAAGTAAATAAATAATATTATTTTGTCTGTTCCGCCACGTGTCTTCAACTCTCGATGTCTGTATATGTGAATGAAGCTTTACGCGGTAGTTTTCAGCGACATAAATTTCTTAGTAGACTTTTCTGTGTACCGAGGTAACTTCGGACTAGACTCATTGATCTAAATAAATTCTGTGGCATGCCCGGCAAAGACAAATAATATAAGTCAGACATTTAAAATGAAAGAACGTATAAATTTAAAACATACTTACTAAAACTATAACTTCATAAAAGCTTTGGGATATTTGCGAAAATATTGCGAATAAACGTGAACTTGCCCGCTTTATGACATTTCAACCGCAGATCTTTCACTATGAATATGTGAGGAGGTTTATGTATTCGATGGTCGTAGGCAAAGGTCGTAGGACATGTTTCTAGAAGACGTTGTCTTTTACATATATTTATTTATTTATTTATTACACTTTATTGTACACCAGTTACAAATAAAGAAATTATGCTACAATTCACGTACCTAAGTTGTGCACAAAAGGCGATCTTATCGCTCAATAGCGATTTCTTCCAGATAACCTTTGGGGAAATGACAAAGGGAAAGATCAAGAAATGTTGGTAGGGTGTACAGTGCAATAATTGAAGATATCAATATATATATATATATATATATATATATATATATATATATATATTAAACATTTATATATATACATATATATGACGAGTCAGAAGGTCGAGCTGGTTGTACTTTATCATGATTTCGTACTATTTTACTCTGTGTAATGTGTAACTTCCTTCCAAGTAGGTACTCTTGTCAAACTATGCAATTTGGGCTTCTTTCGTCAGGACTTCAACTAGGATATCAAATGAAACACAGGATTGAGCCATCACGTAACCAACTGCTTTATTCAATGATCTCTTGGCTCAATATGAATACTCGGTTTGGGTTTGTTTCCGTATTGACTGTATTTACTTTGCGATATTACGATATTGATTTTAACCACCGCATACGCGGTCACACGATATTTATCAACTTTCGAGATTCACGGCATTACAATTAATAAGGAATCTTTACAAAGTTTACAATAACAAGATACCGGCGCGATATCCATTTCACTTCCATTATTTTCTCTAATGACAGCTCCCGCGCGCCATAGAGTATCGATTCGCTATCGATTCGCGCATACCACAGATTAAATAGCATCATGGATTTCCTATCTCCGACATATATATTATAACACATAATATAATACATAATATAATATATAACAACAAATATAATAATAATAATACGATATAATACAATATACACACTAATACATTGCACAAATTTATATATAAATTTGAAACACATCTTACAAGTTGAAAATGATGGAGCAATCAAATTAGTTGTTAGAATTGAGGTAATAATCTTTAACGCGTTTTTTAATAATTAATAAATAATTTTATATTAACCGGAAGAAAATTCCAAAGCTGAACCGCATGGACAGAAAAGGATTTGTGAAAGAAAGAAGAAGAATGCGAAGGGGTAGATAGGGATAAGTTTTCAGTATATATTGTGACTTTAAAATAAAAATCCTACTAATCCTACTCCTACTAATATTATAAATGCGAAAGTTTGTAAGGATGTATGTGTGTGTGTGTGTTTGTTGCTCTTTCACGCAAAAACTACTGAACGGATTTTCATGAAACTTTGCAGTAATATAGCTTAGACATCGGAATAACATAATTTGTTAAAATTTATAGAGATTTTTGGAGGGACTGGTTTCCCGAAGCGAAGCGAGGGCGGATTTACTAGTAGATTAATAATAGTATGCCAGTAGGTAATATGTTTTGATTTACAGAATAAATTGTTATCTAGACTTATTAACATAAAAATGATGTATCTTTTATGGTAAAACAGTGAATTTAATGCAATTTTTATGTGATTTAATATAAATCCGATCACATTTCAGGAAAAAACAAGTTTTGTCTAGACTAGGACTGGCGCGATGACGTGGGTACAGCGCTGCATGGGTAGGATTATCTAAGTACCTGCTATGGAACAGAATTAGTTTTTTCCATGGAATATTTAGTTCTTAATCAATTTAAAAGCACATGTTACAATTAATTTAAATTCAATATAAAAACCCGACTAAGAAAATCCTGGAATGAACTGATTATTATTAACGTCCGAACAGATCTTTATCACAATATATATCTTATAATTCCATTGTACGCCAATAAATCAATTTTATGTCTATAATAAAATGTCTTACTTATTTCAGAAAAGATACCTATCTGCTTCAAAATTGAGTTGCAAGGTTCCACCCGAACAAACATAGTTACATTGCAAGTCAAATAAAAGCTTGTAAAAAATTCGCTCTCAAATCAATTCATTCATTCAGGAGCTACGGTGTCACAGACCAACACACAGACACTCAAACAGACAGCTCAAACAGACAGCTCAAACTTATTACACCCTTCTTCTTAGGCCGGGAGTAAAAAATAATAAAGATCAGAATATCAGTCATAATTATCTTAGAAGCATTCAGCAGCTTTTAATTTAAAAAATGTATAGTAAGATAGTCAACATGAAACGTTATAAAACTGTTACTAACTGGATTCAGTGCCTAAAATGTTTAATAAAACGTAAAAAAACTTAAATGTTAAATAAAACGTGGATTTTACAATTTCCCTTAGAAATAACAAATTTCTTCTCGTTCTAAAGCGCGCCGATGTGTTTTCATATGTAAAGAAATAGCCTGCAAGGAGAACGTTCCATTATTAGCCTATAAATATTTTTATAACCACCGAAGAGCTTTCTTTCCTCATACGTGGATCTCAGATCTTAATATTGGATTCGCCTAGACAGGTGGCACGTGTATGCTGAATATATTTTCAATAATCCACAATCATAATATTTTTAATTTTAAACATTTTTAAACGAAATATTGTTTAGGAAAGATTGTAATGTTAGAAAACGTACTTTTTACTTATTGCCAAAATTAGAAACAAGTAACAATTATTGCCCCATGTGTAAACATAAATTAAGTAATAACTTTCGAAGCGGAGCGTGTTTAGATCCTAATACTACTTACTGTACTACAAACAATCTATGGCTTTAGCACATGTGAAGCGAGTATTTAAGATGCAATAGAAAATACATTTAATGGTTAGTGATTATTTAAGTCTATAAATTTTGTCACTGTATTGATAAATCGTTGAGGAGTTCCCTTGCTTGTATTGAATCCAGAGCGTCTTATCCGGTTATGCTTTTCTTCAATTTCATTGTAGTAACTAAAGCCATACAAAAAAAAATCAAAATGTAAGAGTTCCAATTAGTTAGTTCTTATTCAGCTTGCAAGATTTGCCTCAAACGTTTAGGTAACATCACAAGTTAAATAAAAGCTTGCAAATAGAACGTAATCAAAATTCAACTTAATGGACCTGAAGGAAATCAATATTGTCCACATTGATATTATATGTAATCAGAATCAATTATCTCAGTATGGACACAATCACAACCTCTACTATATGAGCCAAACAATGGCATGGCTAACTTTAGCAACTACAAATGCGGTAAATGCGAGCTAAGCTAGTTCAGAACATTTTACCCTCTAAAGTGTTAACATTCAATAACACCTGTATAAATAAATTAAATCTTTAACCACAAATACATTAGCGTAAGGGTCTTATAGCGTAATATGAATTTGTAAAGGTTTCTGGAGTGTGCCGTAATAACTATGCCACATTATGCAAATCCTACGTATGAACAGTTACCGAGAATATGGAAAGCACACGGCGGGAACTTACGCAGGATGTAAGTTATTAATATTTTTGTGTTTGTGTACCTATTCTTGAACGAACATTAATACCTGATGAATAGGAATAGTAGGTGAAAAGGTCATGAATTATTTTTTTACAAATGAATAATAATTATTTAAGTTTTTCATAATTTGTACCATTGATAAGGTCACTAGATAGCATTGGTACACACTTCACATACAAGTTACCTTTGGTATTTAGTCACCTGAAATCAGTGTTTCCTGTTTCCGCTACTATTTTGCATTTGACTGGCTTATGAAGGTGAGCGGGTTGTGGATGGATTTATTCCTTATGGGATGACATAAACTATTTATGAAATCAATTAACCTCAGCGTTGCGGTTCATTTGTAAAGTGTGAAATATCAACTTTGGGATGGTTTTAATCCTGCTTTGTCGTTTGGATACTAAACTGTAATAACGCAGACTGCAGTTATTTTCAGATAAGTGTAGGCCGAGACTCATTTGCTAAATGCAACATAATAATAGACCAAATAAAATTTGCTACCCCTGTATATTTCAACCCCTTAGGGTACAAACGATTTAAAATACGGTACAATCGGGTACAATCCTGGTACAATCGAATGAAAATAATTTATTTCAATTATCTTATAAGTATTTGGTTGTCAACTTCACATAGGTCAACATTTAGACGTGCGTGGATACTTTAGTATCCTTAACAATGTTTCTCGGCGGGGTGAAATGCCATCTAAAATATATTACCCTTTTTTATTTGAAATAAGGTAATGCTTGACATCAATCCCACGTGGTGGTAAGAAGTGGTGATGAAATCCTTTGATGTCGGGCTTACTAACTTAGTAATAGCCTACTTACTCTCCTCTTGAAGACTCCCACCTGAGACGGGAATAAGCACAAGTGAGCTATTCCAATCCTTCGCAGAAAACTTTAACAATTGTACTGTTTAAGCTGTGACAATAAGGTTCTCTATGCGAAAATCTCATGGCTATGGTTTAATAAAATGTTTTATATCCCTCATTTACGTAATAGGTATAGTAAAAATTACTTATAGTCATTGATGTAACTTTAATATTTTGTAATGTGTTCTTTGTGAAAATTTTATTTACGTAAAAGTTATTGTTATTGTTTCTGCCGAGATTTTTCATTTCTTATAGATACCACCTTACAATTATGCGGGAAGTAGGTACCAAAGAACAGTAAAGTAATAATATTAATAAACTTGAATGCATATTTAGATTTACATTAACAACTGTTATTTACTACCTGTACCTAAAAATTTAACTAATACTTTTTTATTGATGTGAGGAAGAATACCTAATTTCCTAAGTTTCGCTACTTTTGTCTTGTCGCAGAGAGGTAAAATGTATTCAAGGTTATTGATAAAAATAAGTATAATCAGGTGCGGTTTGCTTAGAACATAATCATGTTAATGAATTGCTATAACACCTGAAGGTCCGGTAATGCCCCCACCAAGAATTTTCTAAGTACTTTGTTGTTTAACTATTTCGGGAAATTGTGAACAGCGGCAGGCAGGGCAATTGGGAACGTTTCAATTTACCTACTCTTTATGTTCTTTACTATCCCTAATAACTTTAGTTAGTTATGTAAAAATGCTTTAACGTTTGAAATTCCTTTAGATGCCTCGATACTACATGCGAAAGACTGAAACAAACTACAAAGATCTTCGGCGTGCAATCGAAGATGCCAAAAATTATAGGCTCACGTTAGGCCAGCCTGCTACCAAATACTTTATACCGAAACCAACTGTGGCTAATTCGCACACACGTCACACGGGACGTTACCGAAACCTGAATCACGCTAGCAAAGATTTCTACATCGCCCGCATATACATACAATGCCCCAAGAGCAATAGTTCGTGACATAAAAAATGTGAACAGTCACATAAAAAATGTACTGCTGTCGAGATTAGTAAAAGTTACGTGTGTTATTTGTGCCAAAAAAAACTGTAGGCTATTATGGAGACTTCATTTTGTCGTCTTAATCACTCCAAATCTATTCCCATTTCCCCCACGGGTCGTTCTCAATTACCCCATACTATGGGGCCCATAGGGGTTCGGGTAAAAAGGAACGACAATGTTTTGGATTTTCATCTATATGTCGGAGACACTAGTCAGGATGGTGGTATAATGCTCCGATTATCAGGTTGTAAGGTGAAAATAAAACACAGTGGGCGTTCAATACTTTTCTTAATGATTTAAATTAGGTTTCAGGTTACACAGTTCGATTTAATTTGATTAAAGCCTTTAGGTTAAGTTAAAACGTGGCACAACTGAAATACACTTAGAGAAACGTTATGCCGTCGGGCATAGGTACAACGCAGTGTAGGATTTTATTACAAAGTACACTAGTTAACTTAATGCGACCGTTCAGCTCGACGTCTGCTCGAGAAGTCCTCGCTGTTCGTAAGTGACTGCAGAGCTGCCCTCTGTTGGGTTCCCCCTCTCCGATATCCCATCGAGTGACGTTTACAATTCGCACAGAGTTGCCATTAAAATTACAGTTTCCGGATTTACGTTTTATTCAAAGTTTAATGATTTATTTAGTTTGATTTTAATCTAATTTTATTTCCGTCTCCGACATATATTTCTAATAATTAGTTTATTTTTTGATACTTTATTATCAGTGATAAGTAGATAAATAAGCAAAGTTTGTGTTACAATAAAAGTTGTTTATGTCTATGTCTTTTTTCTATCATTTATAGGCGTTAGAAGTTAAGTGTTCCCATATACCCCACTTTCCCCTACTTTTTCTCAAAAGACCTCTGCAAGGGCATTTCCGGGTCTCCAGAATAATATGTAATTCTAACTTCGATCATAATATCAACTAGATAACGGCTCACCAACAAAATCAAAGCTAAAAACCGTCCGCCTAGGGGAAGTGCGCCCAAAACGGGCACCTTAAGTTTAAGCAAGAGAAAAAAATATAAAAATACATAGATGAATAATAGTTTTAATGCTATTCTATGCTTAATTTATTGTAGTTTCATACCCAACATATAAATTACTCATATGTTTCATAAATTAGAATTAATATCAAAAATATGAAAGTCTTTCGAATGCTCACTTTGCCCGGAGGCTGGCCTAAAGTGGGCATGAGCATTAGGGCAAAGTGGGCACGCAACGGGTAAAGCGAGCTTGCAAATATATATTGGTTTAAATCATCATCTTCTCAACCCATCATGGCCCACTATTGAGCAGAATGAGAAGGTTAAGGCCATTAGTCCACCACGCTGGCCAAGTGCGGATTGGCAGACTTCACATACCTTTGAGTTTTGCATTAACTTTTGCGTTAACTCTCCGGCATGCAGGTTTCCACACGATGTTTTCCTTCACCGTTTGTAGCAAGTGACATTTAAATGCTTAAAACGCACATAACTCCGAAATGTCACATGTGCGTGCCCTGGGATTCGAACCCGGACCCTCCGAATAGAAGGCCGACTACCGACTAGGCTATCACCGCTGCGTTGGTTAGATAAGAAGAAATAAATCTACGAAAACATCAGGAAAGCAGTTTAGGGTTCCGTACCCAAAGGGTAAACCCGGACCCTATTACTGAGACTTCGCTGTCCGTCGGTCTGTCTGTCCGTCTGTCACCAGGCTGTATCTCATGAACCGCAATAGTTACACAGTTGAAATTTTCACAGATGACGTATTTCTGTTACCGCTACAACAACAAATACTAAAAAACAGAATAAAATAAATATTTTAGTGGGTGCCCATACTTTCGACGCCTCAGCCATAGTTTCATTTCGGTCCAAGAGATGGCGTTGTGGCTAATATTACTCACTTACTTCTTAGTTTTAAGTGAGTCTTTCATACAACAGACCAGATTTTTTTGGCGTTTTTATACATAATGGTACGGAACCCTTCGTGCGCGAGTCCGACTCGCACTTGGCCGGTTTTTATGGTCGGTCTAGCCTCGCTACTGACCAGCCAGGTCTGCACTACTGTGTTGGGGTATGATAGGAGAGCTATGTGACAAGTTTTCAGCTTGCCTCAAATACCTACCCAAAATTGGTGCCAGCTCTCGGACCATCTCTTTTGAAATTGATGTCTTTTTTGGTTTCTTAATTCTTTTATTCTTTTGACTTTTCATTAATTGTCCTTTAAGACTTTTCGTAACTCCTTTAAGTTTTTTTTAATAGTGGGCATAGCGTACAGGATCATGAGGGCATAGTGGGCATGCTTGCTTTGCCCTGTTCGCTTTGCCTTTTGTGTCAAGCGCACGTTTTTGTCCGGCCTAACCTAAAATTTATGTTTATATTTAAAAGCAAATGTGATTAAATTAAAGTAAGATAAAGCCAATATACAAGTAATATATTAATAATAGCATTGATCACTTAAAACTAGACAAAACACAATTTACATGCCTTCCTTTTTTTGCATAATAACTTCAAAATTATATTTTATTTCATACGAACCGAAGCCTTCGTCCGAGGTGGAACCGACGACTACCACGGACAGCGGCGGGGTAGGAGGTAACGTCTATGAGACCTAAGACCACATCGAGTTCGTTTAGGTTGATTCAATTAGGGGTGCCCGCTTTAGGCTGGCGCTCACTTTGGGCGCACTTCCCCTAAATATGGTCTCACCTGCACAGTTTTATCTGTTTACTAACGAACTAAGAAAATAGTTTTACTTCCAATTACAACCATGTTACTTAGCAATAAAGTCACAAATAGATATAAAGTATATCCTATCATTCGTCGTTAAACAAAATAAGAGCTGACATTTGAAGTGGGATCTTATATTTGTATTCGATGAAACTCTATCTAATCGTTGAAGGACTAAAAACCGAACACTTTCACATTCACTTGAAATCTTAGTAGTCTGTCAGTCGAAGTCTGAAAAATGTCCGACAGCCAACCATACTCGATTCCGTCTAGACATTACGTCGTTCCGGCAGGGTTATCACACGGTATAAAATAATATTATAGAAAAATAAATGATAACAGCCTGGGTGTGTATAATTTTACAACGGGCGTACCCTCAACGTTCTTCCTTGAACTTTGATATAAATCTCGGAAACCGTTCCGTTCATGCCACTTGATGAACATGTTTAAATTTATGATTTCAAGCTTAACATCGCGAATTGTACACATTTTCTTAGGATACGAGTAGGTATTCACGGTGTGGTTTTTGTATTCTGTTAATTCGACGCAGCTAGGTACTACATGGATCATGGTCGTCAGTGGATTTTTCGGCAGTGACCACGATTCGTACAGCTGTTTCGATATATCGGCGAACAAAATAAATATCGTGAGTACTCTTATCATAATAAAATGTTTAGATGTCACTGCTAGTTGACTATATAAATTTAATGTTTCAATATTTGTAAACATAAGCACCATTATAATAACCTAAGTACAACCTTTGTGGGCTCGAGTCTCCTCCCGCATAAGAGAGTGAAAGATCATCTACGGTGTTAAATGAGTGAGGATTGGCAGACTTCACACTCGTTTCGAATAATAGAGAACTGTGAAGGTGTGTTCACGATGTTTAATATTACCAAATTAGGAAATTTTCAATGCCCATAATTATACGTATTAGTAATATTATACTTGTATGCCAATCATTTCCTCATTCAATTCCTGGTCGTATCATTGTTAGTATTAAATAACACTCAACAACTTATACTAATATTATTATTTACTTACCTGTAGGTTGTGATAGAACCATAGAGAGCCGGTGACGGAGATGGCGAACCATAGGAAGAGGGTAAAGACGGACACTTGACTAATGTGGAAGGCGTTGAGTAACGTTGACAACACTACTGCGAGCGCGTGGCACAGCACTATCGGCAGGGCACAGCGGTCGATTATGTCCCATGGCACTTCCTACAACAATAAATAGGTATAGGCGTTAATTGGTATTCACGTCAATACCAATTAACGCCAAAGTTTCGCAGCCTTAGTCAATCTAAGTTAAAAAGTTTCGGGTACGGCCAGTTGTCCGATGATAGATGAGCGATCTGATAGATGAGTGAACGCTTGTGGCAAAAACTTCCGTAACTTACTTGTATGTATTATTTTTATACTTTTATTGCGTATGGTATAAAAGAAAATAGCGCTACCAATAGTTATAACTTCTAGCATAAATGACTTTGATTTAAATAGCGTATAGTATTTTACCAGTTTCAATGAAGTTCAATGTTTCACTGAAGTCGATAACTAAAAAAACGATGAAATTGAACCAATCTCGTCTTGGTTTATTGCGCTACTCGAGCGGGGAACATTGAGTAATATTTCAGCAACACTTTATAGCAGATGGTTGAAATGGTGCGGAAGTTGCTAAACGTTAAATGCTATTAGATTGATGTAAATTACATTATCAGATGTTGCGGAAGTATGTACCTATATTAAGAAACAAGATATACAGAACTTCCGTGATTGGTGGCTTGACGGAGGGATATATGTACCTATTTAGATATAGGTAATAAGATGCGTTTATACCAATGGACCTTCATATACATACATCCTGTTGGCAAAATAATTATTTTCTTGCGACATAACTAAATAATGTTAAGTCATATAAATTCCAGATGACAGTGTTGGGTATCGAAAATCGAAAGAAATAAACCGAAAAATATTTGTTAACATCATAAAGAACTTTCTATTATAATATGGCTTTACACTTTTATTTGTGATTTGTGAACTACCTTTAGTTATACAATACACGTTATAAAAATAATTGTTACATTGGCGTTCATCCTTATTCAATAAAATGTTATTTTATTATTACGTACAATAAATATCATAACAATAAATATTATAACTCCTAGGTAAATTTAAATTCCCATGAAGCTATCCTTGTATTAAATCTATAGCTAACCTAATAATAAACAGATCTAGAAATTCCAAGGTCCATAAATATCTTAGCCCGAAGTTAGTAGATGCGTTACTGTTAGTACGTATGAAGTGTAAATAAATATGCGTGTGAGATAATCGGATGCTCTCGCAATCTATGCCATCATCAATTGCCTAAATATAGAACATAAATGCTACGGTCTATAGGTATATAAATATCTCTGTGCGAAGCGAAGATTCATCGCTCAATGATTGATATGAGACATATTTAATTCATGTGTCACTATACGACGAACTAATCTAGTTTTTCTGCCAAGTTAAATGTATTGAGTTTGATTCCTGAATGGATGATAATACTTACTTACTTACTTATTTAATTTTATACTACTCCACAGTAATAATATCCATATCGGATATTGTGTTGTTTGCGGATTTTACCTATTGTGAGTGTAGGAGAGTGTATCTTTTTAAACAATTTCAAAAAAGGATGAGGTTCTCACTTGAACTGTATTTTGTTTTTATATGTGTAACCTCATAACTTTCTATTTGGTGAACCGGTTTTGATAATTCTTTTTATTCGATACCTATGTATATACCTAACATGATAATTCTTTTTTTGTAGTGCTTGTAGGCAATTATTTTTTGTCAAAAATTAGTTCTTGAATAGACGCACACTCTTACACTAAGATTCCCTGTGTGGCAGACAGCAGACTTGTAGACAAACATTTAGGTATCTACCTATCCGTTACATAAATATCCGTCCTGGTCCGGAGTCGAATTCGGGAACGTGCAAGTTTTTGCCGTGCGAGATGGCGACTAAGCCTTGCAGGCAGGTCGTAAGGCGGGATACTATCAATTAAGCTACGAGGTCGATATATATATATTTTAAATACGAATGTGTATTAATTATATTACTTACATTAACTATAAATATCAAGAACTTGATTTTGCTATATATTATATGTAATTAATTATAATCAACCAATGGCGCAATGACATTTTGGAGCTCTATAGGTACCTATAGTTGGCCTATTCTATATATATGTAGTAGGCTCAGAAATTTTTAACAGGTGGTAGAGCCTAGAGTTCGCCCGGGGTAGTACCACCGCCCGCCAAGGTACTCAGTATCATTCCTACCGTCATAATAATTGTTTTTAAGAGCAATTGTGTTCCGGATAGGAAGGTTTGTGGAGCCGGTTTCACTTTTTTAGAGGCGACCATCTCAGTCCTCGGGGGTAGCAACGCATCTGTGACCGAATTGGAACAAGACTCATACTAACAATAACTAACTGGACTATTACTAACATTAACTATCAGGACTAATTATCACTAACATACCCTGTCCTCGCACTTATTAACAAACTAACCAACTAATATTCTAACACCATCTACTAACTGGACTAACCATCCTAGTCCCTTTGAGTCTAGTTCTAGGTCGGTCACAGTTGTTGATGGGCGGCAGGGGAAGGGTGGTACTGCATGCTCGTTTGCTATCTTAATTCCATAAAAAAAAATATACCCTAGGTATTGTTTCTGTTATTGTTAGGATTTTACCGTTATTTTGATATCTCATTTAGGGTTGCCACCTTTTTTTGCAAATAAAGTACATTCGTTATTATAGGTGAGAAAAAAAGTACATAGTATCAAAATAAAGTACAATTTATTTTTCTTTATTATTATGTTTAAAAACATATTGCTTTTTGCAGTTTGTATCAAATTAGGATCTCGACTAAACAATTGCACAGAATCTTTACAATCTATATTTAAATTAAAAAAAAGTGTGTGTCAGCTACGAGCTACGACGCACGATTGGAGTTTACTCCTTACGAACGATAATTATGATATATATCGAATAGAAAAAAAGGGTAAATGAACGCATCTGCTAAAATGATAAGAGAAACAAACATATTTATCTGTAATTATTCGGATTATTTATATTACTTCAATAAAGCGTATTACATAAAGTATGTTACAAAATAATATAAATAAAACTTTATTTAAAATTTCGAACTTGGCGAAGTGCACTGCCGTGCACCAAGTATTATAAGAAATAGGAAACGAAAAAATAATTTTAATGAACAAAACAAAAGGGGTATTTTTTGTGGAACTTGGCTTAGACACTACCGTGTCTCTAATGAAGCTAATATTCGAATTTGAAATATGTATATCTCGGAGCCAGGGTCAGAGCGGTTGTTATACTTTGGGTTATACGTGACTGGGGATAAGAAATAATAGTCTGTACACTGAGTTTAAACGTCTATTCCAACACTTCAATACAGTTATCACCAAAATTAATTTAGATTACATTAAATTAAACTTAGAAATAAAGCTGACGACAAAATAATAGCAAAGTGGCAAAGGATCAGCACGATTAATTCAAATTTAACTTGGAAACGCGGCAAGTTTGGTATGGCAGTGGGTTCGACACGTCCGCTCGGTCTAAGCGCTCAATTCAGAATGATCATGACAGCTATGGTTCTCTACGACGCCATCTCTACCCCCACTCCATACCAACCATGCCCAAACAATAACTGTTTCGTTTCCAGAAGTAGCTCCGGCCATCATTCATAGATGGCGGTAGGTTCCTAAAACTAGTTCCATCGATTACTCATAGGTGGCGTTACTAGATCAGCGTAGGACTTTGGTCTCGCTCCTACACGGCCAATCTGACGTGCACACGTCCTCGTGTGATTCCTTTTTAATTAAGTTACAACAAAGCTCTAAAGTTTCTTTTATTCAGCAAAAGTTTTTCGTTACTAATGAGACTACCTTTTAATTAAGGTCACACAATAGTTATGGTCAAACGGAATAGTAATGGTCACACAGAATAGTAATGGTCACACAGAATAGTTATTGCCACACAGGCGAATCATTGCCATACGGGCGAAACATTGCGTCACAGGATAGTCATTGCGTCACAGGATAGTCATTGCGTCACAGGATAGTCATTGCGTCACAGGAGAGTCATTGCCACACAGGCTAGTCTTTGTGTCACAGGAGAGTCATTGCCACACAGGCTAGTCTTTGCGTCGCAGGATAGTCATTGCCACACAGGCTAGTCAGCTAGTCATTGCCACACAGGCTAGGCTTTGCCACACAGGCTAGTTAGCTGGTGTCAGTTAGGGCCACACAGGCAAGTCAGGGCCACACAGGTCAGTCAGGGCCACACAGGTCAGTCAGGGCCACACAGGTCAGTCAGGGCCACACAGGTCAGTCAGGGCCACACAGGTCAATCAGGGCCACACAGGTCAATCAGGGCCACACAGGTCAGTCAGTGTCAAATTCGTCAATGTTGATAAAATGTGTCAGTCTCAAGTTGGTTAGTGACCCCTACTACAATTTACTTTAAATTTCTTTTACTCAACAAGTTTCTAATTTTTCAAGTTTCTAACATTACAACACTAGTTTAGAGGAGCAAAATTACAAATTAATAATTTGTGTTTGTTTTAACTTTTACACTATGACTACGCTATCGCTATCGCAGATTAATCCGTACAGCATCTTCACGTAATCTGGGGATGGATTCCATCTGCAAGCACGCTCTACCGGCACCAATCCGCATTCGTCATTGAAGATTACCTGTAACAATCAAACACACACGCGAGTATCTTTCTACGCTCAGCCCTTCCTGATAAACAGAAGCACTTCTTACAAAATTAATCTGCATCAGTACAGGGGCTTATTCCAATTTGAATTTGAATTTGAATTGATTGATTTAAAGTGTATTAATATTGACACACGGATATCTGAAGAAACATGCCATGAGGGCCTTATTACTTTGTCTGCTATGAGGATAGGGGATACAACATAAGACTTCAGAATTTATTTGCCACATAGGTTGTATGCTACTCAGGCTGTTGATCAGGTGTGCCACGCAGGCGTTTGAACAGGTTTGCCACATAGGTGTTTGATACTAGTACCAATACACACAAATAAAAAGAATTATAACTTTCCATTTTAATAACTTTAAAACAAGTCTAGACCAGGTGGACTGATGACCTGAAGAAGGCGGTGGGCATCCGCTGGATTCAGAAAGCTCAGGACCGGTTAGAGTGGCGCCAGTTAGGGGAGGCCTACGTCCAACAGTGGACCTCGAAAGGCTGATGGATGGATGGATGGATGAAAACTAGTCTATAAACTACTGAACAAACTTTCTAATGATTCTCACCAATCGAAGAAGGATTCCGCATGGTTATGGCGTATAATTTATTAAGGTTTTGTTTTAATTCATTGAAAGGTGACGATAGCGATTCGCTATATAGTACTATGCAAAGCCGGGGCGGGTCGCTAGTTATTAATAATTTTGTTTCATTCTGATATCATACCCACCATCAATTCAAAAACTAATTAAACCATTATAACCGGTAATACTGAACAGATTACCCAATTATTAAATTGAACGGTTTTGAATTGGATGATTCAATAACAAAGTAATTCTATAAAAACTAATCCACTTAAATCTTTGTCCCGAAGACATTATATTGAGAATATTCTTTCTCTTAATTATTCTCTCTTAACCGTACCTCCTAATTATTCAGATCAATAAGCAACATCATTATTGTTTCTCAATTACCCAACTAATTTAACCAAGAAAAATACAGGGATCGCCTAATATCCAGTAATGTCTCAAAAATGGAAGAGTTTAATTCACTTTTACTATAAGCCATAAGAAAACCAGTTAAACAAAACAGATCACCTGTAACGTTGTGCCCGTTCCGCGGCAATAACCGATGATGCTTCATCATCACACCACGAAGCCAGCGCCAGCGCACGCACACAGCCATCAATGCAGTTCCAATTAACACGAGTACAACCTTCGTGTGCTGCTCTTGCTCCCGATCGCCACAGAAACAACCCGTGCCATCTTCGAAAACCAAGCTGGAACACAGAACACGAATAACGTTAAAAACTCATTGGTTTCACGAGGTAAATTAAATCCAATCAAAGTTTGCTGCACTTGTTAAAAAAATAATAATTAGGGAACCGACTGTATCCAACTATTATTTTATCGATCACTAATTACAAGACAACAGAAGGTTGTATTTTCACAACGCACGAAATAAAATTGAAGTTATGAAACTCCAACACACCGGATGTCATAAAATAAAAGTTTGTCATACCAAAAACGCCGTTTCACTTTTACCTCGTTTCATGTTACCACAACTAGGTGATGTCACCCTTGGTTCCAGACAGGTACCAGACAAGGTCTTGGTCTCCAGCTTCTTATTAAAACCTAGAATCGCTTCCTAAATGCAGCAAAAATCGACTTTATTTATTTCAAAAATATAGTGGGTAGAATCTGAATCGGGTAAGAATTCAATAAATTCGTCTAAAATACCTCTGAAGACAATATTTAAATCATTAGGTAACCCCTTTCTCAATATTTAAACGTAACAGTAACTTACCCGCGTATTTAGAATACGAAACAAAACAATTAATTAATCACTTTTAAAACGACAACCAAATAAGCTGTAACGGGTTTTTTTTTTAATTAATTCTTTTCAACTAAAAGCGGCGCACCAAATCACTAAACACCAAGATAATTAAAAGAATACTTTCGTTATTCACCCGCTACCTGACCAGTACTTTCAGTATCACTGCTGTCAGTCACTGCATACCAATAAAAAGTAATCAAGAAATAATTTTAAGAATTCAACGCATGTGACAAAAGAAAACAACACTTGTGGTAAAGGACACTGCACTGTAACACCTTATCACGTTATCAATTGAAAATGTACCTACACGGAATACGTAACAAAATTCCAGAGATCAAACGCGTATTTTTCTTTTTCGACCAGGCTACAAAATCTAATCTATCCCCATGATCTTTAACAATAGGAACAAAGAACGAATCCTAGTTCAACATCAAATATCGAAACGCTTAAATAATGCTTAAGCAACCGCGCACCAATATTATGAAAACATCTCACTCATTAGTGAACAGTATCGTAGTAGTAGCAAGTAATATTACAGACGTTAATCAGCGAAAAGTGTCGTTGCTATCATCTATATCGATCGACAGCAACTAGAGTCACCTCCATCAAGCAACGATACTTATAGACTTCATTGAATAATGCAAGGGACACATCACCTCAACTAAGCGATATGTTTAGCAGCTGAGTAATGACACCAATTACTGTTCGCTAATCAGAAATAATGTAACAACTTCATCAGATTACACCTTGCACCATACTAGAACGAGAAATATTATTGCCACTACTCAACTCAAATTCACTTCTTATAACAACACTTGAAGTGGTACTTGGCCCTCGGGTGTCCTAGTAATTTAACCCCAAATCTACCTTCATTAAATTTTGAACAAATTGAACGCAAGTTACTAGCGTCTTCCGAAGTATGTATGACACTTCGGTTAAATTACAGTAAAATCAAAGACTTGCAACTTTGGCTTTGACCAAGGTAACCACTGAATGATATTTTTTTTCAGGGAAAGAAAACAAAGAAAATAATATTACTACCGGTGCTGACATAAACGATAATGACGGAAAATCTACGACTGTATTAATCACTCATGATTGTTTAACAAACTATTTGACACACACACTATCTAGTTTACGCAAGAATTAAAATTTAAGCTGCGAAATTTTGTCACCACAGATGTAATGAAATAAAAAAATTATACCATACCAATACTCGCCGTCTTACTTGAAAATCCTTCATATCGATACTTGCCGTTTTATTGAAAATCTAGTCACATCATTTCACTGCACTTTGCACTTTCACTTGCATCCACGCCTCATGATATCACCTGAAAACGTGGACAGAGTTCTTTATCCCACTTCTGATCTCGGAGCCAGGGTCAGAGCGGTTGTTATACTTTGGGTTATACGTGACTGGGGATAAGAAATAATAGTCTGTACACTGAGTTTAAACGTCTATTCCAACACTTCAATACAGTTATCACCAAAATTAATTTAGATTACATTAAATTAAACTTAGAAATAAAGCTGACGACAAAATAATAGCAAAGTGGCAAAGGATCAGCACGATTAATTCAAATTTAACTTGGAAACGCGGCAAGTTTGGTATGGCAGTGGGTTCGACACGTCCGCTCGGTCTAAGCGCTCAATTCAGAATGATCATGACAGCTATATGGTTCTCTACGACGCCATCTCTACCCCCACTCCATACCAACCATGCCCAAACAATAACTGTTTCGTTTCCAGAAGTAGCTCCGGCCATCATTCATAGATGGCGGTAGGTTCCTAAAATCCATCGATTACTCATAGGTGGCGTTACTAGATCAGCGTAGGACTTTGGTCTCGCTCCTACATATATATTTTTTTATCAATTGTATTTCATATAAACTTGGCTTGAACACTGCCGTGCATCCTATTAACCAACGACCAATTAAATAATAATAATAAATGCTACTATATGCATTTATTATACAGCATGCATACCCTGTACTCGGCAGCAGTATACAAGTTGTGGCAGAACTTCGTAATACGCAGGCGCGCAACACACACGTACAAACATACGCACAGTACAACTATACAGTTTGACTACGAAGTATCGCGCAAAGAGGAGACCCCGAGAATGAGATACGCTGTGTAATGTATTCCATCTCATTCTTTTACACGTTCAATCCTACAGATTTATAAGTTTGTCTCTTTGTACATAACGCCTCAACTTTCGTGTTACACTTGATTTTACTCCTCATAAAATCCCGTACCGGGCCTTATAACTCAAATCGTTTCTTAAGGAGTAAACTCCAATTAATAAGTAATAAATTTTTTATTACAAAGAAATCAAATCATGCGAAATAAAGTATTTTCGTGTACTTTATTGTTCTCATAAAGTATAGAGTACAATTGCCTGAAATAACGTACAATACTTTATTATAAAGTACGGGTGGCAAGCCTAATCTCATTACTCCTAAGGCTTTGTTATTTTGTGCGCTTATAAAATTTGTTTGGTTTTTGCCATTTCTTTTTACAAATAAAACATCGGCCTGTTTGTTACAAATGTTCTGAATACAGTATTATTAATTATGTAATTAGTTTGAACAGAATAATATTTAAAGGGCATGAGAGAAGAAAACATTTTTTTAGCCCGCGTAACGCAAAATAAAACAATTTTTACACGTTAAAATATTTACTTTATGGAGTTGGGATATAGCTGGAGGCAGTATGAGCTCGAGTATGTTGAAACATTTAATTTTTTCTTAAAGCATAATTTCGTTTGTTGGCGTGTTACCTGCAGCGGTTACCTGTGATTGGGTCTGTGGGTTTTTGATGAGGGAGCCACGTCGAGCCGAGGGGCGCCGGTGCATAGAGGGCGCTGTGATCGACGCACGGCGAGTCACGTCGCCCGCCACCATGATTGCTCACTTTTCACCTCTACAATCATACAGAAAAACAGTTTCAATAACCAGATAAACAGTTTTAACACCCAGAAAAACAGTTTTAATTTCCTGCCCCAGCTTTAAAATCCATTATCGACAAAACAACGATTTTCTATCTGCTTTCCGGCTTATTCCGTGAAACTCCAATTGAAATTCAATTCACGCGATTACGCTCATTTCCATTATAACTTATATTGAGAACAAGAGGAGTGTTTGCAATCAAAGCAACGAGAGTTAAAGTAATGTTAATAATTATAAACGATTTTCTAAGATTTAAGTCTTAGTAGTAAGATTTAAGTCGTTGTAGTACCTATCTATCACCTACGTTGTTATTACAATTATTATTCATGGGTATGTGTGTATACGATTGGGTTTTAGTACCTACCCAATTTTTTTCATTCATTATTTCATTGATTCGGTAACTTTCGTATCTTTTTGTGTCTTTTACAATCAGCGGCATTAGAATGAATATTAAGTATGTAAAATAAATTATAGAATTGAATTTCAGAAACATTTACATACCTATTAGTAGGTAATTAAATATAAGTAGTATAGGGAACTTCTGAAAACAGAATATAAAATGTTTCGTAATATTTCTGTTAGAGCTATTAAGCCATATAACATAATACAAACTCGTACTATTTAGACAGGTAGGGATGATATCGCGTGCGAACAAATTATTATACTTACCATATTTCCCTTGCGATTTTAGCATTCAGTGTAGGTACGTGATTTGATGAAGTAGAGACGTGTGTTATTCGTACAAAATCAAAATTACAATTTAATTAAGAGATTTTAAGTAATTTATTATTAAACTAGGAAACCCGTTATCACTTCGCTTCGGGAAACCAGTCCCTTAGTAGGTCCATTCGGAAATTGTTAGGCTTGAACCTTAAACTGACATTACTTTTTGTTGTACACATCTGTTGAGATACTACAACAGATGTATTTTCGTAAAGCATACCACAATATAATAGTAATGAAACCGGACCTCAATAGGGAATATGCATGATTTTTTTTATTGTTTTTATAGCTTATTTATGTTAATATAATACCGTAAAAAAATATACGAGTCATGGGAAAGTCCAAATTTATTTTAAATTAATTAATGAAAATTGCAATGACATAAGGCCGATTCAAACGCCGTCCTTTTGGCGCGTTCTATGGTGACGTCATCGTTCGTCAGGTTGGAGTTGTTTACTAACAAGTGGTTATGAGCGAGGTTGAGAAAGAGTATTTTATAGTATTAAATTTACGTTTCCTAGTTTAATTTCATAAACGGAAGTATGGATGGAAACCGAAGACCTTATTTTAAGTACTGTATTGTACCTATGTGCAAGAGTACGAGATGGAACGCACCGGACAAAGTATTTTTTCATGTTCCACGGGACGTTTATGTAAGAAAAAAGTGGTGTAAAATTGTGAAAAGAGATATTATATCTACAAAAGCACTGCATACTGTTGCGAAGATCATTTTAACGTAAGAAGAAAATAATTATTTCTACCAAATATTAATAGTTTTGGTTTAATTTGGCTTACAAAAGTACAAATCCTGAAAAGTTGTTGTAAGATTCTCGTTCAGATCTGGGATAAAAACAGATTTGATTATAAAGTATTCCCAAACACGGATTTATTTATTAACAACCATTTATTCCTAAAATGTGATATGAAGGATATAGTATAATTTGTATGCAGAAGGTAAATGGCTAAATCTTTACAGGTTATGTTAAAGACTTTTATGAATTACATAGAAAAACTGTACGAGAACCATGTACCTAAATTAAATACCCATGTACCTATCACTTCTTGCAGCTTTGACTCCCCTGATTTCAGCTGATGTAAAATCATTATTTGAGGCGAAGTACGAACTTATCATGAAAGCATCAATTTTCGGAAGATTATCCGACTGCGCCTTTTGAAATCCACTTTCAGACATTCAACACACCACTAACAAACAAAAATCACGCAAGAAGTATACGATAAACTCTGAAAGCAATCAAATTAACTGAAATATAAATGAAAACAGCTAGTTCTAGTATGTTTTTGACATGTCCATCGCGAAGGATGACGTCACGCTGATGTCTAACCAATAGCGTTGCGTTTCGACATTTTAAATTTGCCTCGTAAAATTTGCACTTTTTATAAATTTATTTTAGTGATTTTAAAAAGATTAAATAGAAAATAATGTGACAGATATCATTATTTTAGCGATAACGACTGTACAAAAAATATTTACTTAAATTTGTATGACATGCATATTCCCTATTGGTTAAGCCCAATAGCGCGAAGCATCATAGGTAAACAGACAATAACCCTAAAATTATTGTTTTGGGTTTCATTGGGGTGCTGAAGGCCCCCTGTAAAGTTTTCCTCATACATTTTCCATGTATAGACGGTGATAAGTTACAGATTTATTATATTATGTAAAGATCATTAGTGCGGGGGCGTTACTTAATATACGCTTGTTCGCCAATGAGGGTAAAAGCGTGTAAATTCGCCGCTAGAGGCGCTAGTGTAGAGTGAGGTCTGGCTGTCAGTGCCACAAACTTATCTGACCCGGTAAGAAGGGCGCTACTGTCTTTGTCTTTGTCTGTCAACAGTTTAACATTAATTTGCATTAGTTCCAATTTTGGCCACCGGATCAGATAAGTTTGTGGCACTGTCACTTCTCACTTGTCTGAATATCACTTGTCACTGTTTATGTATGGGCGGGCTTTGACAGCAGGACCTCACTCGCCCGTGACGCCAACTGGTGAGCACAAAAACGGCGACCCTCATTCGACCGTATATAAGCTTTTTAACCGACTTCAAAAAAGAAGGAGGTTCTCAATTCGACCGTATATATGCTTTTTTTTTATGTACGTTCAGCGATTATTTCGTCGTTTATGGGCCGATTTTGATAATTCTTTTTTTGTTGTAAAGTAGATATGCGCAGTGGGGTCCCCTAATAAGGAAACCAGGATCTGATGATGGCATCTCAGAGAAATCGAGGGGAACTTTCGAAAATTGTATGGACAACTAGTGTGTTTGTTCATGTTATCATAAGTACATTAAAGCGCTACCATTTCATGAAGATCTGGAGTCGATCTGATGAAGCCGAAAGACAGTCGAGGGAACTCCTCAACGATTTACTGCAGTTATCTAGTGTTTGGGCTTCATTAATTTGTAGTGACGAGAACTTTACACTTACATGTTGAATTGAGCGCCATCTGGCGAGTAGTTTTTGAGTTATCTCTACTTATCAAGATTGAAGTCGGTTATTTTTTTTTTGTAAAAAGCAATTATTTTATGTTTGTTCAGCGATTTTTTCGTCTTTTATGGGCCGATTTTGATAATTCTTTTTTTGTTGTAAAATAAATATGCGCAGTGGGGTCCCTTTAAAAGGATCACCAGGATCTGATGATGGCATCTTGGAGAAATCGAGGACAACTTTCGAAAATTGTAGGGACGACTAGTGTGTTTGTTAATGTTTTCATAAGTACATGAAAGCGCTACAATTTCATGAAGGTCTGGAGTCGATCTGATGAAGCCGAAAGACAGTCAAGGGAACTCCTCAACGATTTACTGTAGTTATCTAGTGTTTGGGCTTGATTAATTTGTAGTGACGAGAACTTTACACTTACATGTTGAATTAAGTGCCATCTGGCGAGTAGTTTTTGAGTTATCTCTGCTTATCGAGGTTGAAGTTGGTTATTTTTTTTGTAAAAAGCAATAATTTCTCCTATATGTTATACTCCGTCTTTTAATGAGGGTAAAAGCGTGTGAATTCGCCGCTAGAGGCGCTAGTGGGGAGTGAGGTCTGGCTGTCAGTGCCACAAACTTATTTGACCCGGTAAGAAGGGCGCTACTGTCTTTGTCTTGGTCTAACAGTATAACATTTGTATTAGTTCCAATTTTGGCCACCGGGTCAGATAAGTTTGTGGCACTGTCACTTCTCACTTGGCTGAAAGTCACTTGTCACTGTTTATGTATTGGCGGGCTTTGACAGCAGGACCTCACTCGCCAGTGGCGCCAACTGGTGAGCACAAAAACGGCTACCCTCATTGACAGGCTGTCAATCTTGCTATTTTCCACGGAACGAAGAACGAAATTACTACTTTTGTTGTTTGTATAACGTCATAGTTTAAAACGTCTGTTTGTCAGGTCAATCATAGATTTAAAAAACGAACAATATTTTTAAGAATGTGTATTTTTGTTTTTGAAATAAATTAACAGTATTAATCATTAAGCATTTTTGTAACTCAGCGCAGAAAAGTTATTTTACGTGAGGCACTGAAAAAATTAAGGTCTGTGTTAAAAAAATACTACTATCTCAAGTTTTTATTGTTCTATCTTTACAAAAGTCTTCACTAGCATCTTAACTAATATAAACGCATATACAATATAACTAGTTAAAGCGTAAAATTGCCAATCAAAACTTGTTTCTCGATCGCTTAACTTTAGGAGTCGATTAATTATGACATAGTGAGCCAATAGAGAACAGTTTGTGATTCATATTGATAAATTACCTGTAATAATGGCGGAATTTCGTCGAGAAGAGCTGAGGCTGCTTCAATTTAACAATCATGTCACGGCTCCATTTTACGCGCGCTTGCTTCTGACCATCGACGAAGTTACGCGACACTAATGCAAAACTCTATATCAAGAACGCTTCTCGGACAAATATATGACACTGTTCTCAATTTCTTCACAACATAATCGTTTATTGGTACCTATAAATCGCCTCACCTCTCCGTTTTTATCAATTCACATACCTATAAACGAAGGATATTTTGCTTCTATCAACGTTTTGCAAAGGTACTTTAAAGACTAGAGGAATCGGTGAATTGAACGCCTCAGTAACGCAATACTAAAAATTTATTTATTACCAATGGAACTGTCTGCTGATGTTTATTTCCTAAAGCCTTTTTCATTAAAGAATCATCCTCGCTGGCAATCATATGCGTGTCATTAATATTTTTATGCTCAAATAAAGGTTTTTAATCGGCAGCAAAAGCCGAGCTACATATTCCATGTTGGTCCATTGTTTGCATTATTTTTTTGTTTACAAGGAATGTTTTCATATGTAGATATTATTTTTCACGTCTTTAGGAAATAGTCACGTTCTTTTTAAGAAGTTACAATCTATACGTATTTTCTGCAATTTTTCAGGAATAGTTAACTAATAAATACCTAGCTCTTATAGCTCTCTTAAATAAATTCTTTTAATATCCGATTTACTTCAAAGGAAAATACCATAATACTATGAAAGAAGGCAAAACAAACAACGGTTGCCGTTTCAACATCAGTACTTTTATAGCTTTACTAAGTTTAACCGCAAGCGCCGCTATATGGGTGCATCACTGGAGCTTACAGTCTAAAGTAATTTCAAAATAATAAAAACTTTCGCTTTAGATTTCTTTCACAGTAGTCAAACAGCGACTTATTTCTTGTGCCGCTTAATTTTATTCTCAAAGGTAATCGACCGCGTCTTAATTCATTAATATAAGGTTAAAATTTATAACCTTAAAAGGGCATTTAACTATAAACGCCACTTGAAGTCTATCAAACAGTTTGCCCTTAAACGGGCAACATTTGAAGTTGTAAATAATCTTCATGCAAAAATCTTTCACAAAACCCATTTTTATCTTGTACAAGCAGGGAAATCTTCAATCTTGCTCTGACTTGAAATTTAAATTTTGTGAAAGCATTGCTTTACATTATTACACTAATATTTTCGCACGTGTGCATTTTTCTTAAAAAGGGTTACGGTTTTCTTACATTTAAATATTTTGTTTACGAAACACCTAAAGATAAATTCTGTTCGTCAACGTCTAAAAAAATTGTTTATTGCAAAGCTTTTTAGGTGGTTTGGGTAATTTGTCCCTGTATTTTAATTTTTTTTAGTAAGTAGCAGCTAAATAAGCACATGAGCTATATGTATGCGGTGTCCATCGCCCATAGACGTCAAAAACGATAGTCATTTACATAGCGATTGTTCCATAATTCATTAGTACCTACAAACCGCATGAATTGTCCCGTCCAAAACGTTTTATGCTTTTTTTATTTTGATTTTGAATTGAATTTGAAATTAAAAAACTCCGGACTAAGAAAACATATTATTATCTTTATCTCATCAAACACAAAAACAAATCTTCATATCACATAGTTAATAATTCAATTTTACGTCAATAATTCAATTTTCAGTCAAAAAGCCTTCCATAATTTTGGAAAACACCTGATATTCTTTAAACTTCTGGACCGATTTCTATCAAAAACCGCCGGAAGTAAACTGGCTATCGATTCATGCATTTAAGAGCTATGGTGCCACAGACACACACATAGACATAGTTAGGTCAGCGGTTAAGAAAAGGTTCATTTGATTTCAATTTGAGTTTATTCGTTTTGTGTATGTCATATTAGTTCGAAAAATTCTTATTACTGTTTGATATGGTACGTTACTGTATGGTAACATGTACCTATACCTGTGTTAGTGTGATTACATTACTGACAATTTCATAGCATTTTCCAGTTACGTTATGTACCTACCTATGAACCATACCGTATGATTATATAAACTGTTACTTATTATTAACTAGCTGTGCCCGCGGCTCCGCCCGCGTGGAACTCAGTGTGTCATAAAGTTTTTCCTACGTGAATCCCGACCCCGTAAGAATTCTTAAACAAAAACTGGACTATATATTACTCCACACGTTTATTTTTAAAATTGGATGAAATCGATAACAGCCCTGTTTTAACTGACTTCAAAAAAAAGGAGAAGGTTCACAGTTCGTCTATATGTTTTTGTTTCTTATGTATGTTACTTCAAAACTTCGTAAGGAGTGAACAGATTTCGATAAATAATTCTTTCGCCATTCGAAAGGTCCCAAAAAAATTGAGCGACATCTGACGGTCAGTTTTTGAGTTATTCTCAACTCTAAAGTCTATTATTTTTTGTAGAAAGTAAGTTATTGAATTTTCAATTTTCTTAGCGGGAAGTAAAAATTTTAACACAAGTAAAGTTTAACATAAAAGCCACTTTGGTAATTAAATAATCAACGTGTACAATGCAAGAACATGATATTATTTTCCTTGAAATAGCACCTTTCATGAAAGCTGTGCCTACATACACACAATAAAGTATGCCTCACTAACCCCTGAGTACAAATACGTGTTAAAGCTGCTGTTTAGAAAACTTTGGGCAGCCGTAATACAGCACCAAACATTTTAATGATGAGTGATAGCAACACTTTCTGAGGAAAATGCGCGGAACTTGGAACCTTGAGTCCGTTGAATGTTGCCTTAGTTAACTATGGTTATAAAATAGAGCACGTGCTTAAACATCTCTCTACACACTTTATCTTCATCACAATCCATAAAAATATCGTTCCTGAGCTTGGGTTTCCTACCACAATAAAAACGTTATGTTCATTATAGTTACACTATAGCCGCGTTTCAGGAAGCGACAAATCCCTCTAAACGACACTTTTTCTATAGAAAATGAGTGTGTTAGTCGTTTAGTAGAAAACACGATATGAAATACGGATAAGATGGCAGCCGTCTCAAAATCTTTTTTTAAGGTTGCACAACGAACTTGCAGCACATTCCTGAAGCACGCAACTGTGACTGACTCATAACAAGGTTCAATTCGGGACTAGTAGTCCCAGAGGTGACCGAGCGCATATTACCCATGTACGTTATGAAAACAGCAGAAAAAATAATTTTCTGACTGAAGCAAGAAAACGCTTTTGCATCACAATTTGAAGGACGATTGAGGTTTTTGATAAGGATGAAAGTGGCAAAGTGATCTTGAAAGGTTAAATGAGATGTACGGGTGCCGGCGTGGTAACGTAAATAGAAAATGCATTGGATGTAAATGTCGCGTTGTTGCGAATCGCTGACGGCCGGCGACCGCAGCCGGACTCAGCCGGACACGTGGTTATTTTTATACGGCCAGCGATCAGTCTGCTGACCCAAAATATTCATTCGGCAGACCTAAATAATTTTTGATAGGCGACTCACAACTAAAATATGTTTCATAGTTATCATCATCATACATGAGTTATTTTTCTATTTTTGAGTTCATAGCAACAAACATACATGGGCAAGCGGTCACCATTGGGCATGGCCATGTCAAAGGCATTACCGATTAGTTGCAGGACTAAAAAGGAAGAAGAAAGAAGGAAATTAGATTGTCGTTAATTTTTTTTCCATAGTAGTAGCAATTTTTAATGACAAACGCCGCGTTGTGGTGTAATCTTTCAGCCAAGTAACTACATTGTATTATTGTCTCAATTTTTTACCAAAACAAAAAAAACAATTGCTTCAACAGGTAGACCGACTTGGCAAGAAAACACATTACATTCTTAGTGCTTTATTTTGTGTTTCTAAGTATGTATTAAGAAATAAAGTGACTGGAATGTATTGTAGAGTAGGTATGTGAGAAAACGTGATCTTTAGTCAAGATAGTAGGCTAAATTCTGTTAGCGGCTCAACGGCTCTCGATTCGTTCAATGAGCCATGCCATCACTAATCGGTCATCAGCACTCAGTCATACTACCTAGCGGCTCGTAATATCGATGTAACTATGAAGTTATGTATTGTTTTGAAGTTGTAATTAATTAATTGGAGTAAAGTGTGTTTCTAATAGTAGGGTTGGTTCTTAATGGATATTATGATAGTTAACGTACAGTATTTATAGGTAAGTGCTAATGACGTAATGATAGTTTGACTATAGGTACTTTAAGAAAGTTTATAATGGGAATGTTGTTGTAGCGTCTTCAACCATACTAAATTAGAGCACTTTATCATCCTAGACTATTTTATCACTTATAAACAAGCAATTATAGGATCTAGGTTTGGATGTCGAGCATTATCTTAAGGAAAACAAAAACAGACAATATATTTCATTACATAACATCTTAACTACATTTTAGATCTTCAATTTTAATGCGTGTGTGTGGGCCAAGCATGCGTGGGAATTTATTGGCAAGTAAAGTAGTGTTTGTGTAATAGACGTATATAAGTATTATTGTTGGGGGGTTTGGGGAGGCTTAAGTTCAAGGATAATGAATTGAAATAGTGCTTGTTGTCTCAGCCTGGCTCGTACATTCATTTGCCAGTAAAATGCACACATTTATTTTTCGGACAAATATGGAACATATTATTTGTCCTTCGTAAATAAAAATCTACCTATTTTCCAAATTTCTTGTAATAAAAATACCCGACTTCATTAAACAGATTGCTGAATATATTATTTAGTTATTCTTTATCTAATATCATTAATTTTTCAAACGTTACTATGTTTTGCTGCTGGTGCCAAAGCTTGTCCGAATGTATTTTTAAAAAGATGATCATTATTTTTATAAATCTGTTAGTTATATTATGTAGATAAATACACGAAATGGGCGTATAATTTATGCAAAGTAATAAATAATAATAAATAAGCAAAGCGATCATTTTAATTTCATTTCATTTGCAAAGGAGTAGATATAAATATTTGTATTATATAAATTGTGGCTATACTCCAATGACTTTTCAGTTTATCGTATTTGAGTAAGTTCGTGTGGGGCGTACCTAGTAAAAAAAATGTGATGAGTATTATTTTATGTTTTTTTAATATAATGCACATTCGCTTTTTCTGTGGTGTTTCTTTGGTCGCTTGAACCAAAAGCCACTGGATATATTTGGGCATCTACCCTATCCCGTCGAAGGGCCATGGCACATTGACTAACTGCTGATACTAATGTTTTAAGCATCATTCTGTATAACTTAACTAGTTACTTAACACCACAGGTATCACATGCATTGTCAGTTAAGGTCAAGTCAAGGGACAAAATGGTCTGGAACATAATCAAGTCGATGGTGGCTGATTCAAGTAAAAGGACTGCAGCTAACCGGTCGGGTTCAAAATCCTACCAACAGCCTAAAGCATCTTACAAATGATACTGGATGGTAGGTATAGACTCAAGCAACCCCTGAAAAGAGGGACCAAATGCCATAACCCCGTTCGTTGTTCAGCAGGGTGCGCCACAAGCAGAAGCGGTCAACTTGGAATCAAAGATAATGTCATTCATTCCTCAAAATAATTGATTGATTACTTGATTTCGAGGTAAATAAGCAAGTAGGTACCTACATAAATTTGTGTCCTTTGTAATTTTAGCAACACTTAGTTTAAATACAAGAGGTATCAATAGTACTTAGCCTAGCAACTTTTCCCAACGAGGCATTACGAAATGCATATGTTATGGACAGGTGATTAATGCGGGCATTATTAATAATGCGCGAGCATTATGAATAATGCCCAGCTCTATCGGGCAAAGTGATTAATTTCTATCTAAACTTCATTATTTATCACATGGCACGGTCATTATTATATTGCTACATGACAATTGGGCAATTTGATAATAAAGCCTTTGACGCGGTGCGGGGAGGGAGCCGAGGGAGCAACGATTAAATATACTATAAAAGTCGATTGAAACATTAGGACGGGAGCCATAAATAATGACTTGGCAACTATTAATGTCAGTAGGGTGGCAAAGATAAATAAGTAAAAACAATGAATACTCATTTCCATTACTACTCAGTCAAATTCTTCAAGGTGTAGGTAGGTCGAATTGGTTACAGAACCGAATTAGCCTACCCCTACTCCACGTAGTCTTGTATGCCCTACCCCTAGAGTGTTTTTTAGAACCCGGAGGCGCGGAGGGAGGGCAGCCCCCGCCCGCTGTAACAAAACGCAGACACCCGGGCGAGCCGGAGGGCTGAGGCTGGTCGCCTAAGGCGACCAGCAAGCCGAAGCTGCGCAGGCGAGCGTGGGTGTCTGTGCTTTGTTACGCAAGGGCGAAGGGGCTGCATCTTCCGCAGCGCCGGAGACGTCACGGTTCGAAATTATGCCCTATATTCCGCGTTTTTACGATTCGGCCAAACGTTGATAAATGTGTGTATTACTCTGCCCAAAAGGTAATGGGCAATATGTATAATGCCCGGTCAATTTGGTTAGTTGAATAAAAATTATCAAGTTGCTCACTCATATTGGGCATTATTCATAATGTCCATAACACATACAACGTGTCGCGCGGCTACGTGATTGTGCTCGGTTGTTTACCGTTTTGTTTAAAAATCCTTACAAATGCAATTGTTTCCCTACGTTTTGTTAATTTAAATGTCACAAGGCTTACACTGCGCGTTACCCTTTTGTTTTGTTTACGTTTACTGTAGCAAACGACCTTTAACTTTCTTAGCTACAACAAAACTTTGTCAAACGGAATTTCTTTGTTTCACGTACCCTACCTACCTGTGGCAGACGTTGTTATATAAAGTTAAAGAATGAAAGTACAACTGTTTTTTGTTTGAAAATCAACAATATGTTACTAACCTCATAAAGTTCACAATGAATCTATTGAATAAACACCTGCACAGGCTTTGTTAAAATGACTTCAAAGATATTTCATTGTAAAGTTGGATGATCAAAGTCGATGCGAAATGAAAGGATAGGGCGTATGATTGTGATAAATGTTATACATTTATATTAGTAGGTATAAATTAAATCGTATAAACGGACCTAAAACCGGACCTAAAAAGATCACAGCAGAAGAGATGGTTCTACATGGAGAGATTTTGTTCAAGATGCGCTGGCTATAGGCTATAGCAGCAAGAGATGGCGTGCCGCGTAGATACGACATTGTGACCCAATTTACATTTGACCTTATTATGAGATCAATTATATTAACATCAAATAAATATATGATCAAGTATCTAAGTACGTAGAAGGATCAACTTAAACATATAAACATTCATTTGGGTATGGAAAATTTGACATTTCTTTTAACTTTTAAGCAACGGAAAGGGATCGTTTGATTAAGAGTTAATCTATAAGATTACGTATGCACGACAATTTTTAATTTTTTTAGGATGACGTAACGGGCAAGAAATCGAAAATATATTACTGAGAGGTACTTCGTTCAGCTAAAATGATTGCATTGGATTAGATTATAACTAAGCAAATTTATAAAGCAATAAACCTGTTCATTAACCAAATTTTTTTTTAATTCGACCAGGGGGCACTGGAAACATTTTTTTTCAAATAGTGTCTGTATATCTGAATGACTTTCTGTCAATTTATCTGGCATCAAATAAATAGAAATCAGTGACCTCTTTCGATAATTCTTGGTTGACTTATGGCTTAAATTGCGGATTATAATTTTAAAATGTTAGGTACTTTTCTCGCTAATATACATGGGTTCCTAATGAAGAGATGCAGAAACAAGATGAAAGTTTGCATGGAATTTCTTAGAACAATAACCAATTTAATTCGATTTGCAACAAACTTTCTTCGTTTTAGTTATTTGAATACATATTTCCCAGTTTTTCAATATTTTACAGAGGAATTAAAAAGCTACTGATGTGTATGTCGAAAGCGGTATCAAGAGTCACCTAAAATATCTTTTGGTATAGCTAATATATGGGAGGTCAAGCTCCTAAATTCCCACGTTACTGGTGGAGTTTTAAAAGAAAATCGTCCATAAAAACCTTGTCCACATAATATCGATCACAAATAAAAAAATATATCCATAAGGGACCCAGTCGTTTTCGAATTTTGCACTTGCGAAGGATATGCGGTTCGTTTTTAAAATACGTATACATATAGATACAGATTTATTAGTAATCTTACATTGTATTACTTATACATTTTTTTCTGCAATCCATTAAAAGTACACTACCAGATAAGAACCTCTTCGAGTAACGGAGGAAGCATAGAACAAAGGTACCTATTCCACAGTGCTGCTCCAGTGCGGATTGGTGGAGGGAAATCTTTATACGCCTTTTAGAGTAAAGTGTTTAAGAATATCTGCTGCTAGCGATCATCCACCCAACTACTAACCGCATTCGCAATTGCTTCAGAGGAGGCATAAATATAGAAAAAATCGGTAAATTTTGTACTGAATTATGAAGAACATACAAAAGTTATCAAAAAGTTATCTTAGAACGAGATGAGAAATATGCTGAGCTTACATGGACTAATTCTGCATGGAATAGGAGCATTACAGCTTACTCTGCATGCAATAAGAAAAAAAAATGTTTTATTTTAATTATTTGTTAACTAAAGATTGATTTTAAAATATTTTTGTCTCTAAAAAATGTTTTTACTTAATCCCTTGTCATTATAAAATAACATTTCCAGATTTGTATTCAGTTAAAAGATTAACAGAATTTGATCGACTCTTGTAAAAAAGGAATCGTAGAATATGAATTTTTCTTTAGGTATACCTACTTTTAACACTGTCGATCAGTAAGGATCGTCACAAGCTCAGGGCAAGCGAGGGCAGGTTATATAGTTTTACTAGAGAACCGCCCGCGCTTCGCTTCGGGACCCGTACGTAACAGCCACGTAGGTCCCGCTCCGTAGGAATCTCGGCTAAACAGTAGCCTATTATATATGATATACTGGAACATCAGATATAACATTTGCCGTGATTTGCCTATGACATAAGTAAATTACATGTAGTATTTGATAGCGTCATTCAGAACTTGCAAATGAATTTTACTAACGCCATCTATTAACAACATCCGGAACTAAATATCTAGCAACTAACAAAACATCGATCTTCCCATGGGAATGAGATGTTTTTCCGCAGTAAAAAGTAGCCTACGTCACTCTCCACCCTCCTAACTATCCCCAGACATACAAACCATACCATATAATAGCCATGTTGCGACGTGAAAGAGTCACAAACAAACACACTTTCACATTTATAATATTAGTATGCATTTTTGCCGAAAAGTTTTTTTTTTTAAATAAAGAAACCCCATTGCTTCTGCATATAAGATAGATACTTTAGGCTTTTTTGGGTCTCAATGAATAAATTGACATGCATTCCATGACTGTTGTAGGGTGGGGACGGAGTTCATACAAAATCCCCCATACCCCTTTATTTTATTAACAATATCGTTTTTAGGTGCTTAAATCGGCCTTTCACATAAATATTGATCTTCACATATATTATTTTGTAAATCTGGGTGAACACTTGCAATCAGTTCTGAATTACTCTGTACTAAGTTACAAATATTTCCCGTTAGTGCCACAAAGCCCTCGGCATCAGTTTCCAATCGCCCATTATTACTGAGTTGTTTACTAACTCCATCTATTAACAACACCCGGAACTAAACAACTAACAAAAATCTATCTTCCCATGGGAATGAGATGTTTTAATGCGGTAAAAAGTAGCCTACGTTACTCTTCACCCTCCTATCTCCATACACATAAACACATAAACCATATAATAGCCTGGTTGTGACGTGAAAGCGGAACAAACAAACAAACAAACACACTTTCACATTTATAATATTAGTATGGACTAGTATGGATTACAAAATAGCAGCTGCAAAGCGTGGAGGGTTACTGAAGGTAATATGAAAAGACAGTGTATATAATTAAAAATGAGATTAATAATAGTAATAAATATGTTATTATAAAAATTCTTTTCACAAACACAATTTCTTTAGACCAAATAAAAAAAACCGTTATTCAATCCCTACTACTTTGAATATAATAAACGCGAAAGTAACTCTGTCAGACAAACACAGACAGAAACAGACAAGCAGACAGTCTGTTAGGCTTTCAAATCATTGACCGATTTTTGTGACATTTGGTACAAATGTAGAGTTGAAAGTTTAAAGTTGAAAATACATTAGTCATACATGATAATATTCCGTAACAGGGTGAAATGGGAAGAAGTATATAGGTAGATAACATTTTAATAAAATGTTGGTATTCTCAACTCTACTTATAATATCTATACCTAATATAAAAATAAGTCGGGGTTTCCTTCCTGACGCTATAACTCCAGAACGCACGAACCGATTTCCACGGTTTTGCATTCGTTGGAAAGGTCTCGGGCTCCGTGGGGTTTGTAGCAAACAAATTTCAGGGAAAATTTCAACAGAAAAGGAGGAAAACAGGGAAAATCATTTTTCACATACAGCGCCATCTCTGATACATAGCATGAACTACAAACCAAAATTTTATTCCTTTTCAAATATAAAACAAAAAAAAATCTTTAATCCCCAAACGAAATGTTACAAAAAACGAAGCCATCTGGTGGCGAAACGGAGTTCGCCGGGTATGCTAGTTTCTGATATTTATTACAATGAAGAAGGTAGGTTCGGCACCGTTTGTCAACCATTCGAACTTTTGCACAATGGTGCGTTTAATTTTCCCCATTATTCACTACAAGTATTTTGACGTTGTTGGTTTCTCACGCGGACTAGTAAACTCACAATATCTACTAAAATATAATTTCACTAAGTACCTATACCAAATCACGGTGTTTCATTGCCCACAGTTCCCAAAATAAAACAAATATTTATAATATTAGACATTAAAATAGTGGGTAGGTAGGTAATGACAACAAGATCGAATGGTAGAGACTCCAGTAATAATATCTTAAAATAATAGTAGATTGTATGACAAGGGTGCAAAGTAATATTTTTTCGGCGAGGGCGTTTTTTGAATCCAGAGCGAAGTGAGGGATTCTAGAGTAGAATCCCGAGCGTAGCGAGGGATTCTTTAGTAGAATCCCGAACGTAGCGAGGGATTCAAAGTACGTCGCCCGAGCCAAAAATATACTTGCACCCGAGTGATACACTCTACTTTTCATCACCCACTATGAGAAAATAATATATATATATAATAGAAAATAATAGAAAATAATACGTAAAATGCACGAAAACTTAATTTTAATTTGAAAACGAAATCTTAATTTGATTTCTTTTTTTAACCGACTTCAAAAAAGAAGGAGGTTCTCAATTCGACCGTATATATGCTTTTTTTTTTATGTACGTTCAGCGATTATTTCGTCGTTTATGGGCCGATTTTGATAATTCTTTTTTGTTGTAAAGTAGATATGCGCAGTGGGGTCCCCTGATAAGGAAACCAGGATCTGATGATGGCATCTCAGAGAAATCGAGGGGAACTTTCGAAAATTGTATGGACAACTAGTGTGTTTGTTCATGTTATCATAAGTACATTAAAGCGCTACCATTTCATGAAGATCTGGAGTCGATCTGATGAAGCCGAAAGACTGTCGAGGGAACTCCTCAACGATTTACTGCAGTTATCTAGTGTTTGGGCTTCATTAATTTGTAGTGACGAGAACTTTACACTTACATGTTGAATTGAGCGCCATCTGGCGAGTAGTTTTTGAGTTATCTCTACTTATCAAGATTGAAGTCGGTTATTTTTTTTTGTAAAAAGCAATTATTATTATTCAGCTGGCGGGGCTCTCGCGTCGTACCAGACATTCTTTATTCAAACAATATTTGCGTTCGATTTCTTTAGCGCAAAATACTAAAATGTTCTAAATTCAAAATAGGACGGAAAAGATCTAGCCGGCAGGAAAAGTTGTATGAAAATTCATTCCCGCCCGCTGAATAGAAAACAGCAACTTTGGAACCCCGTAAGTCCGAACCAAGTCGTCTTTTTCGAATAGGTGTGATGAAAAAATTATTAGTTGCCAGTTGCAATGTATCTTTAACGTTATTCAACCAACATAAGGCCGATACGAACTAATCTAATACTCTTAATAATAACAAAACTGCTGATTACTTCTAAATATCACTCACCAATCTCATCAAAGTATGAACCTACCAGTAACGCTAAACAACCATATTGTTTAAATAATAACACAGCACTTATTTATAATCTGTAACTTTAGCTTCTGGTTTTGAACACAAACGATGATATTAGTACAGTAATAATAAACTATGAATACTTTACAGCGGGTTATGATTATGATAATATATTCCGGTTATCGTGGAGAACGTACTTTGCTACGCGATGGTTCGGTGCGGGAAGGTAGGGCGTGGCGTGCGCTAGATCGGACTAAATAGTTCCCGCGCTCGGAAGCTTCCACTGGACGCACTCGACCGGCGCAGGCGCAAGTGCCAAATTTAAACACATACACAATATTATTTATTACATGCAACATTTTCAGTAGGTATGCACTAAAATCAAAATCTGAACGTTCTGCGTCGGTTCGCCGATATGTATCTAATGATATTTGGCATAACAACACAATTCTAAATCAGTGCAATTTTAAAAGCCGTATTTCTTCTAAAAATATTTTTAAAGCATTGTTTCTCGACGAACTTCAAACAATCTAATTAAAGGTCCATGTTGATTCCATCTAATTATTTATGCTTGGAATTGGAATGTTTGCTGGTTTGGCGTCGAAAACGTAACACTGAAGTGTTTTTAGCCAGTTCTTAATTTATTTTAATTTTAAAGCTTACGGACATTGCGGATGTTGTTCTGCAACGTAGATAGGTACCTATTTTATATACTTACCAGTATATTGATAAGAAGATATATAACATGACAAAAGCTTTTACATTTTTATGATACTTATTAGATACATTTACAAGCGTATAAATTGCGTCACATGTCATAAATAATCGTAAAAATGTTACAGTATCTTAACGAGACTTACGCTGATTAAAATGTTTGTCATTAAAACATATCGTAATTCAAAATTATTGTGCTTTGTTTTAAATGATTGCAAATGCCAAAAAATAATATTAAAGTGTTGTAAAATATCGCCTACTGTGAATACTCGTAAGATAGGAGATAGGAGACAAGAAGCTGCTATTTCATTAAAGTCATAATACAACAATAAAAATTAAAAAAACCCCCGACACAAACATTTAAAAAGTAAAAAATAATATCTTTAAAAATAATACGTCGCGTTGGGGGACCGCTCCTAACTATTCATTATCTACGATTTTTTTCATAAGTATCACATGCCTACCTAAGGCTTTTACCCAAGACTTATCATTTATCAATATTTTTTGTGTTAAAGTTAGAAGTAAATGGAGCGGTCCCCCAACGCGACGTATTATTTTTAAAGATATTATTTTTTACTTTTTAAATGTTTGTGTCGGGGTTTTTTTTTTAATTTTTAATTTTATTTTTTATTTTATACTTTTTATAGGTAAAAACATTCTGGATTCAGTTATAAATATTCTCTTACTGTACGCTTTCATTTGAGACCCCACACGAGTATATTTGCATACATACGGCTATTCTTCCCCGATTTCACCCTCCACAACTATTAAACGGCTCAACCGATTTTCATCAAACATATTTTAAAAGCTGCGCCCGTAAGTTCCCTTTAATACAAAAAAAAACTAAATTGAAATCGCTTCATCCGTTCGGGAGTTATGATGCCACAGACAGACAGACACACAGACACACACACACACACACAGACACGTCAAACTTATAACACCCCTCTTTTTGCGTCGGGGGTTAATAAATCAATAAACAATCTTCAGCAAGATATTAATAATCAAATTGATTAAATTTGATATTCTTTTTTTATAGTCTAAAGAGCTGAAGTAAAGCAGACGAGCCACCATGGTAAGTGATCATCTTCCCCTATCGAACAAACAACACCAGGGGAATCGCCATTGAAACGTCGGCCCCTGAAGCAGAACTCTTTTTACACCTAGTGTAATATGCGAAAGTAGGAAGACTGAAGATTTTCACTGGTGGAACTTTACGCCATTCAAAACGTTATTACCTAAGAACCATTCATTCATTTCCACCTCGTTCTAGAAGTGTTTCATTTTGTAGTCAGGCAGCGTAATATCTTCGTCTCGGCTGTATGGCATGTTATTTAGTCAATCGAGGACCTGAGTGGGAACTCTGTTCACAGTAAAGGCTTAATTTGCATTTGCAATTCAAATGGTATTCGTCGGTACTTTATTTCGCGGTAAGCTCCCGATTTGCATGTGTGTGCTCCTGTGGCCTACTACACGCGAATTAGTGGTCATTTGACGCAAAAACTGTCATATTTTAAATTTCTTCAATATAATTCCAATAAAACACTTTTGTAAGAATATTTATTTCGATTCATTAACAAAACGCCAAAAATAATGAACGTTAAGTAAAAGTAATATAAAGTAAAATAATTGTAAGTAAATAATATTAAATAACATGTAATTTAAAAGGTAGATGATATGTGTGTATATTTTATTGTTTAAATGTTTATGGGAATGAATAATTGTGAGGTGTTGATAAATTATAATAAAAAAAGCATAAGAACTATTTCAGTTGACAAAATAATTCTTTTTAAAAAGAAAATTGACATTTGACATTTAAGTCCTACAACGATCTTTTGGCGCGTGAATGACGTGTGGGTGACAGAGACAGTGCCTTACAGTTTGCCTTGCCTGTATGGCACTGTCTCTATCACCCTCAAGTCATTATAGTGTCATTATTTTATGTCATGTCTATGTTATTTTGCATGTTTTAAATCTAAATACGCGATAATTCGACTATTATGAATACATGTTGTCGATTCCAACGCCTTATTTAATCCAGATCTACATGTAATTATTCTTAAAACACCGAACCGACGGGGCGAAAATCAAATGTTTGACAGGTAAGATTTGTATGGGAAATTAAAATTTTCATTTTTAGTATTTTCCTCGCAATTTTTCCATATTTTCTCATCGCTGCAACCTTCCCTGAACTTCCACGAATATTTCAAGACTAAAATTAGCCAAATCGGTTTAGCCGTTATAAAGTAAAAGTTAGTTAACTCAGTTAAAAGTTCTGGTATTTATCGATGTGTGGGTGCACAGACATAGTAACTATGTCTGTGTGTGGGTGATGGGGGTGTAATAATTTTTTCGTTACGAAATTTTTGCATTCGGTCCCCGCGCCCAAGGCTCGCGATAGAAGCTATGCAATAGCTTAATATATTTTTGAATTTCTCATATCAACCTGATTTACTTCAGTCATTTCTTTTTTACGTAGGTATAATAAATATGAGTATTAATGAGTTATTTTTAGCATTAATTGGTATTCTTGTAATGTTTAAGTGCTTCTCAAATTTGAATTGAAATTGAAAGTCATTTTGAGATCGTCCTGTGATCATTATCATTTTAAAAATATCTGAATGGATTTACATCAGTCTTAGTAGGTCCTGTATAGACCATTAGGTACGTAAAACTTGGCATAATTTCAGACGATACATTTTATCTAAATTACGGTATAGTGAATAAATGATATATTTTGATCTTCAAAATGGAACGTTATAGAGAAATTACACACCATGTGTGCGCCATAAGGTGATATCGTAAACATTAAATTTTACAGTTTCTTGTCCTCGCTTTACTTCGATAAACTCATACCTCAACCTGAGAGGGTTGCTAATTTTTCTATCCGTCATAATACTAATATTTCGACTTAACTTTCATCCAGTTTCTCGATACTAACAGGCATTTCTTGTCCCACGAGCACATAATATAATGTGTCTTATATGAAGACCCGTGATAATATGCTAAAATAACCAAAATACGGTCACTAGTTTTGCGTAATACTCGCACATACTTAGATGCAAATAAATAGGCACTTTGAAAGAAAATGTACAGACACACAAACAGTTTCAGAACACAACGAAAATTCGTCAGGCATATATATATCTTCAATACTACTGCTTAAGTGGGCAAGTACATTTTTGCAATGCCCAAAAAAATACGTGGCAATATGACCGCTAGTTTACTGTTAGTATGCAGTAGGACATTTCTCGAAGCTACAAAGCCTAGAAAGCAAAGCTTTAGCCCACATCAAAGTACAGAATAACAGATTTAATCAACCGCCTGTTGCTATCGTACTGCCGACGGTGGCCATTGTAGCCAACGATGCCTTTTTTCCCCGCGTTCAATTTCACAAAGTAAAATATCGCAGCGATTACCCATGGCAGTTTGCGATACACTGTTAAATTACACGGTCTGATTAAATTTTACGTTGGTTTCCAATTACAACTACAGAACATTTTTTTGGTATTTATCTCGTATATAAATAGTAAATTATTTTTGTGAAATTTTAAGAAACTTGGATTGCTTATTATTTACTTATTTATTATTCATAGTAAAACTGGAATAGTTAATGTACCTACTTTATTAAATGATTTAGGTTACCTACTGAAGTTAGTAATTTACTATAAACTTCCCTTAAAAATAATAAATTAGGTCATCTTACTACAACAAAAATAATTGGCTTAAAAATTGTCGATAGGTAGGTATATTTACTATACGTATTATTAATAATATTTTTTTTAGTATAAATTTGGAAGAAAGATCGGTCATGTTTGTCCTAAATTTTTTGTTGTACCTACTTACTTTATAATAATTAATGTTCACGGCGTTAAGAAATTTTGAGTTTCCTTACTCGGACACTTACAAAACTATATGATGTTGATAGCTAATCGACTAAATATAATAAATCAAAATTTATTTCAATACTATCGAAGCGCTAACTGATCGACCAAGTAGCTAACTGCGGGGTGCACGCTAACTAACGGGTAACTAGCAGCTAGTGGTAAACTCGAACGTCTTGCTTCCAAGTTCGGAGGCACTTTAATTTGTTGTTTCAAGTGCTTTGCATATCTTCTAATTGACAGCTACTCTCGATAATCATTCGTTTCATTCGTACTAAATTGCTTTATGTAACTACTTCAAATCTTAAGTATTAAACAAATCGGTTTTCCTACTCTTTTATACCTACTACGCAACAGTAGTCAACAACTGTCTCTATCACCCTCAAGTCATTATAGTGTCATTATTTTATGTCATGTCTATATACATATATTATGTCTATGTTATTTTGCATGTTTTAAATCTAAATACGCGATAATTCGACTATTATGAATACATGTTGTCGATTCCAACGCCTTATTTAATCCAGATCTACATGTAATTATTCTTAAAATACCGAACCGACGGGGCGAAAATCAAATGTTTGACAGGTAAGATTTGTATGGGAAATTAAAATTTTCATTTTTAGTATTTTCCTCGCAATTTTTCCATATTTTCTCATCGCTGCAACCTTCCCTGAACTTCCACGAATATTTCAAGACTAAAATTAGCCAAATCGGTTTAGCCGTTATAAAGTAAAAGTTAGTTAACTCAGTTAAAAAATCTGGTATTTATCGATAGATGTCACGAGTGTGAGTGAGAGAGAGAGAGTGTGAGAGACATAGAGAGATGTATTAGGTGTTTTCGTTACGAAATTTCTCAATTCGGTCCCCACGCCCAAGGCCCGCGATAAAAGCTATGCAATAGCTTAATAAGTCGGGTTTTCCTTCCTGACGCTATAACTCCAGAACGCACGAACCGATTTCCACGGTTTTGCATTCGTTGGAAAGGTCTCGGGCTCCGTGAGGTTTATAGCTAACAAAATTCAGGGAAAATTTCAACATAAAAGGAGGAAAACAGGGAAAATCATTTTATTTCTTGGCTACACAAATGAGCAGATATTTTAATCAATATTTTTCCGCGGACTCTCAGATAGTCTTAAATTCCAAAATATGATTGAGTGTAAATTATTACGTGATTTTAAAGGTATATTAAGAACCTTAATGTTTTCGATTTTCTTCTATTCAACTTTGACGGTGGCTGATGGAAAAAAAACCTGGTGAACAAATTGTGAAAATTATTTTAAAAACTTGCTAGGTATATGGTTTTCGAATGATATTAAATTAAAGTGTTTTGGACATATCCACAGAAAACGTAGCGACAACTTGTAGAAGCTTATGATTACTTGGACGATGAAAGACAAGAGACCCAGGGATCGGAGTTAAAAAAGATGGAGGAATTAGAGGGATCAGGTGTCCGAACGATTGAACATCAAACTAAGCGAAGCCAAACACTGTGCTGCAGACCGTGGAAAATGGCGGCTAATCTAGAAAACATCTGAATGAGAGCGGAACATCACGATGCTTAGTAGTGAGCGTACGCGTGGAGAAGGAGGTAGGTAATTGCAATAATGCAATAAAGTATCACGATTCATACAATCCCACCACTACGAGACTGTGTTAGCGCCAGCGAGAAAGTTATTATTTATTCATCACCTTAATAGAGCTGAGTTTTAAATCAGCATTATAATATTATTCATTCATGAAATGGTAACGCTGCTGGGTAACAATTCTAGTTACACGGCATGATTCAGAGTGACCCATGGGACTAACAAAGACATATCTATGACTCAAAATTACCTGCAACTCCAATACAATGCACAATACATTCTATGACAAAAACATAAAATACGTTTATTTCCATGAAATAAAAAAAGCTATAAATTGAGTAGAATTTTTTAGTTGCGGAAATAGGGTACGAATATAAGGCCATTGTATTTCAGCTGGCATGAAATATCGTTGACGCAATAGGTCTTTTGCATATTTCTTCGAAGCGAAGACGCATAACAAGGTCACAATAGAAATGAGTTCATAAAAATTTCTCTTGCTGACGACGTTTCACAAGCATAAAGTATTTTTGAGTAGTATAATATGTGTCGAGTCCAGCTCTGCTCGATCGAACACGTAGGCGACACCGCGAAACTGTACCGCAAACGCCCGGTTGAACCAGTGCCAGGCGCCGACCCACCAAAATAATTTTCACTCTGCTCTCATCTCGTGTACTCGTTACCTTATCTACTTACATCAATCTTATATATATCTTCTATCCCAAGCTTTGATTTGGTATTTGAACGTTTTAAGGTTGTCACTTGTCACTATCAAATTCTTATGTTCTTTTTCATTTTGTATTTTCATGTTTGAAATTTTCATGGACATTGTTGATAGTAGATGTAAGTTAATAATAGATGTGTTAAAATTAAAAATTCAGCTGCTATCAGTGTGTTATTATTACGTATTCTGAAATTCTGAAAGAACAAAGAGAAATTAAATGACAAATGTTGGATGACAACAAACGAGGGCGTTACAAAACTTCCAGAATTTGCTACTGAGCGGCGATTAAGTTGCAACACTACAACGAACGTCTCCCAAGAAATAGCTTTCCTATATTTACCAGAGGAAATTGGAACAACGTTTAATTTCCATCAAACCAAGTGGAAAGAAACTTTTGAAAATAAAATTATCGATGTTCAATAAAAATGCCGTATTTTCTATGACGGATGCTAAATATAGGCACGGAGTCGTTGAACTTTGCGGTTCGACATTCTGAAGCACGTTGAAGGCACTTCAATTTAAATTTAGATGTTCAGTGAATTCTTCCATTCTACGTTAACGTGCCAAACGTAGAAACGATTAAAATTTTTCGCTACACTACAGCAAGCGCGGTACAGCATAAGTAGGTACACTAATTAGATTAACTTTAAATATTATGCAAATATAAAAGAAAGCATAATTTTGAGTATAATTATGTAAAATATTCTAAGAGTTTCTTCAATGTCCTTAAATGAATATTCTGATAAACATCTATTTGCTGCTCCTTACAGACAGACACCCTTACAATTTCCTCATCACAAGATTTTATCGTGTACCCACTCCTTCTCTGACACTTTAATCATATAGGTAAATTAAGAGTCAAAGAAAGCTTTTTTCACCATCTCAAACCTTTATACTGCTAATTTTATATTGATGTCCTTCCTACATTTTTACATATCTATATTATGATTTATTTTGTATCCATTTATGTATAATTATTTATTTTACAAAATACACTGCTGTATCTTTACTAGGTTACTCGTACTCGGCAGACTCCATCCTGCAATAAATATTTATAGAAGACACCCTCACTTCGCTTCGGGAAACTTTTTGCTGCTCTCCTATTGGTCGTAGCGTGATTTTATATAATATACCTAACCCTATAGCTTTTCTCAGTTTATGGACACAAAATAATTTTCAATTCGAACCAGTAGTTCCTGAAATTAGCGCGTTCAAACAAACAAACAAACTCTTCTTCTTTATATTATCTATTATTAGTATAGTAGTATAGATAGCAATGTGCACGCTACTTCGAATTCTACATCGTCCCTCCATTCTTAAGTCTGTTGGAATATAACCAATAGATAGTATTTCTATTTGTTTCCATTTCATGCAGTTGTGTCCATAGATTATTATTATAAGTAGATAAATACTTAATAATTTTCGTCTCGTACTGAATAGGCAATAAAATTAAGTAGATATTTAATGATACATCAGGACACCGCGACCGCCCCACGCAACGCTGCGAGAACGAGAAAATCGAGAATCATAATCGTTTGAGACAACAAGCAAAAAATATTTACAAGTATTTTCCAAACTGGTCGTGTTTTTGCTATTACCTTCAGTTGAAAAGCTATCAAAGCAACAAAGTTATTTACCATTAAAAGTTTGCAAGTTTCGGTCTAAAATAGAACGTTAGCTTTGTGCAGGATGAATGGTTCAACCGTATTTAATCTCGTGTTTTGTTGTTAGTTTTTTTTTATGGAATTAAGGCAGCAAACGAGTAGGCTAGCACCACCTGCCGTCCATGACAACTGTGACCGACTTAGTATAAGACTCAAATAGAGACAGGGATGTTCAACCCAGACAGCGGTAGGTGTTAAAATCTTAGTTTGTTGACAAGTGTGAGGAATGTTAGTGCTAGTTAGTCCAGTTAATTGTTGTCATTATATAATTACTTAAATTATGTTTTATCAACTGAATGTTAATGTTTAGCTAGTTAAGTTTTTATTGTACTGAAAGATTTCATATTTATTGGGTCATTGTAGCCTGAATAAAGAAATTATATTATTATTATTATTATTATTATTATTATTATTATTCTTTAACTGTTTCCAAGAAGAACATAATTATAGTTATCTAATGGATAGTAATAGAATGGGTAGACAAACGGTTATAACCTTATAACTATCCCAGAGTTACCGGTCAGGAGATAAACCGAGTTAGTTTTATTTGCAATTTTATTTGCGATTCGCAGTGCCTCCGAGATTCATTCTCTCACTCCGCAAGATTCACTACTTAAGCTTAAGGTCGCTTCAGCTTGTATTGCAGCGTTGTTTTATTTTCAGTTTTTTGATTTTTATTTTGTACTAGCTTCCACCCGCGGCTTCGCCTGCGTACAATTAGTTTATATCGCAAATAGAGGAAGGTCAGATGGGAGTGCATCAACTATCTCCCTGAGAAAATTCATCGAATTCCGGCAGTTTGGATCTTTCATACAAACTTTATTTCCCTATTTCAACTATTTAATGGTTGATTTTTGAAAAAAAGTAGCCTGTATGTGACCCTAGGACTTCTTGTATTTTCATTCCGAATTCTGTCCAAATTGGTCCGGTGGTTAAGCCGTGAAAGCGACATAGACAGACAGCACCTACCTATGGATACCTATGGATAAACTCTGTACTATGGATAGCGGTGATAGCCTAGTGGTTAAGAATTCGGCCTCTTATTCGGAGGGTCCGGGTTCAAATCCCAGGGCCTCTGACTCACCTCGGACGCACCTCTGACTTTTCGGAGTTATGTGCGTTTTAAGCATTTAAATGTCACTTGCTATATAAACGGTGAAGGAAAACATCGTGAGGAAATCTGTATATCAGAGAGTTTGCAAAACTCAAAGGTGTGTGAAGTCCGCCAATCCGCACTTGGCCAGCGTGGTGAACTATGGCCTTCACCTTCTCATTTTGAGAAGAGACCCATGCTCAATAGTGGGCCATGATGGGTAGAGATGATGATGATGGATAAACTTCGTATTTATAAGTATATATAAAATATATTTGAAAAAACTATAATTAGGGGTGTTAATTAACGCGATGTTTTATAATTTAGAATATTTGCTTATCCGTTTGTTTATCTGCTACTAGAGGCGTTTGTTCCACTAATCTTAGGAACGGCGTACGATATTAAAAAAATGCGATTAACACATGATTAACACTAAGGGATTTATAATGAGGGTTACAATTTTTAGGGTTCATGTGATTTGAATACCAAAGAATCAGTTCAGAAGCAAAGCAAAAATGTAACGTAAATCAAATTTTCTGAAGAAAATGAGGTTTAGGTAAGTCACTAAATGTGAATTTTATTCGGAAAAATATATAATAGTCCTAAATGTCTAGAAAAGGAGTACCCGCTAGTACTTAAGTAGATACATATAAATTAAAAACATGCAGAATCCGAAAATTACATTACTTATCGCATGTCATTATTGAGGTGCTTTGCAAAACTTTTAAAGATAAAGAATAAAACAAATGATTTGATTTCATTGCTCCTAAGCCCTATAGAAAGTGTGAAAGTTCTTCTACGCACCAGAATCTTACAGTTACATATATCTAGAATTCTAGATATACCTACCTAGCTTTGATTGTCCTTAATTTCTAAACATTGTAATATAAATCGACCGATGACCGATGACATGATGACAAGTTCATTTATGTGTCGAAAGACCTATAAAAAGTTGATTACGTGAGTAGGTAGTGGAAAAAAAAACAAAACTTAAAAGTAATTCCATCATTAAGTTAACAATAGCACAAATAAATAGTAGGTCAATGCGAAATGTGGGAAGAACTAGAACAGGAACTCTTAGGTAATACCTAGGTAGGTACCTGCTAGGTTGCCGGAGGATAATTAAGATTGTAGTGTTTTATTAAGATGGTCCAACTAAACATATTATCTACTTGTTGTATATAATCGATAATATTTCTTCTGTTATAAGAATCTAAGAACTGAATCTGACCTTTAGCTCCGGTGTGGGTAATAAAGGTTAAGTAAATAAATCTCAAAATAAAGTCCCTAAGAACTGTAATTTGAATGAAGAAAAAAATATAAAAGAAAGAGAAAGTTTCCAAACGCAGACAAAGGAAATACTTTTGAACTCAGAAAATGATGATTTCTAGAGCTTCGTACATGCGAACAAGAAGCGGGCATTTATTTGGCATACCCTACGGTCCAAACGACTGGACGTATTTACGCAATGACGGACGGACGAAATACGCACTACCTTTGTACTACAAAGTTTATTGTATGTTTTTATTATATTTATTTATTTATTTAAAATTTTATTGCACCTTACATCAGTACAGGATACAAAAAGGCGAACTTAATGCTAAAAGCATTCTCTCCCAGTTAACCTTTGGGAGTGAGATCCATTGTAGGCGGTTACACGTAAACAATAAATAATAATAATAAAAAAGTAAAGTAAGAATAAAGTATAATACTTATAACAAATATCTATATATAATTACTTATACTATAATTAACCAAATAAATACGATTAAAAATACATAACATTTATAAAATTCACAATACAAAAATATGAAATTTATATATAACTAGCTTTTGCCAGCCCTTTATTTCACCCACTTAAGTGTCATAAACGTAAGAGCAGATAAAATATAGTAAATATAATATATATACTTAATCAGAAAGCTTCGAACTGCTAAGCTATCGGGAGTTACACGTGTTATTGTGAGTCAACCATAAAAGATAGACATATGCTGTCGTGGAATATTTTTTATATAATTTTAAGGAGAACATTTCCGTCATACATGATTTCTGTGTAGCTTTAACCATTAAGGTTGCACACGCGACGGAAGCTTAAAAAATGGAGTAACTTCTCCCGTTTCCCCAACATTTCCCTTCACTGCTCTGCTCATTTTGATTGTAGCGTGATGAAAAGTATACTATAACCAGCGCGGGAGTATGAAAAATAATTGTACCAAGTTTCGTTAAAATCCGTCGAGTAGTTTTTGTTTCTATAACGGTTATACATCAGACAGACAGACAGACAGACAGACAGACAGACAGACAGACAGACAGACAAAAATTTTACTGATTGCATTTTTGGCATCAGTATCGATCCCTAATCACCCCCTGATAGTTATTTTGGAAATATATTTAATGTACAGAATTGACCTCTCTACAGATTTATTATAAGTATAGATTATATAGGTACATAAATTTACATATATATGACGATATATATATATAGATATATACATATATAAACATATATACGATATATACAAAATAAGTATCTTCTTCTTAGTCGTTGTCTTCATTGCTGAAGGTCGTGTCTAGCTTGAAAGTGTTGGTCACTCGGTGCACTATGCTTCTCCACGATGTTCTGTCCTCGGCGGTTTTTAGAGCTTGGGTTATCGGCAGGCCTGTGAGGGTCTTAACTTGGTCGGACCAGCGGGTAGGTGAGCGACCGCGTGGTCTTTTCCCGTCGACCTTGCCAACTACCATCAGCTTTTCTAAGCTATTAGGCTCCCTTCGAGCAACATGTCCAAAATATTTGAGAATCCGCTGAAAGCAAATAGCGGACAGCCTTGTGGTTATTTTGAGCTCCTTTAGTATAGACACGTTGGTCCGGCGAGCAGTCCATGGGATACGCAACATTCGCCTCCAACACCACATCTCAAACGCATCTATTTTATCCCTCTCTTTCTTTCTAATTGTCCAGGATTCGGTGCCGTAAAAGAAGATTGAGAAGACCAACGTCCGTACCAGCCTCACTTTGGTTTTACGGGATATGTTGCGGTCTTTCCATATCCTAGTGAGTTTAGTCATAGCTGCCTTGGACATTTGGATCCTTCTGGCTATCTCTTTCTCAGTACCACCCTCGTTAGTGAGAAGAGAGCCGAGGTAGACAAACTGATCAACGAACTCTAGGTCTCCGAGTTCATTGGAGCGAATTAGCAGGCCGGGTCTATCTACCATCAAGATTTTGGTTTTCGCCTTGTTGATGGTGAGGCCAATAACGATAACAAAATAAGTATACAGCTAAGTATATATAAAGATGATGAATCTCAAAGGCCCATTAATTTTTGGTGTTCTTGAAGAAGATAATCCAGGACCTTCCGTTTAAAAATACTTATGTACGCACGTAAGAAGTTATACTTCTTTGGCATCATTAATAATAAATATTCAACGTTAATAATTTAATAATATTTAGTACTAGTAAATCCGCCCTCGCTTCGCTTCGGGAAACCAGTCCCTTCAAAAATCTCTATAAATTTTAACAAATTATGTTATTCCGATGTCTAAGCTACATTACTGCCAAGTTTCATGAAAATCCGTTCAGTAGTTTTTGCGTGAAAGAGCAACAAACACACACACACACACTCACTCACTCACTCACTCACATACATCCTTACAAACTTTCGCATTTATAATATTAGTAGGAAGGATAGTAGGATTATACTAAAAAAGTTAAAATCAGTGCAAACAAAAGTGTTTAAAGAGTGAAGTTCAGACTGACAACGACATCTATTGTTACATCATACGAAGTACGCAAGCAAGACCGCCGCATAGCACCCTAAGATCAATATAGCCATCTAGTGTCATTTTCAGAAACTATCTCCGGCTATACAGTTAACAATAGTTCGATTTGCCGAGATAGGGCCATACATAACAAATAGAGGTCGCTAGTTGTCAGTTGTCACATGCCCATACAATACTTACATACATACAATACAATACAATACAATACAATACAATACAATACAATACAATACAATACAATACAATACAATACAATACAATACAATACAATACAATACAATACAATACAATACAATACAATACAATACAATACAATACAATACAATACAATACAATACAATACAATACAATGCCATCTATCGGTGTGCACGTTGCAACTTTACATTGACAAAGGCCAATAGGCCAATGAGTATGAGTGGTTAGCCGGCAACCTCATACTGCTGCGCGCGCATCGTAAAACTAACTTCATGCTGTTAAATTTAGGTGTCGGTGTGCGCAAATTCACTCTCATCATTTTTCTCCATCGCGCCAAAAGAAGTATAACTTCAATAAATTTATTGGAGGGTTGTCTTAGAACCATATTTATATTATTATCCGTGCACATAAACCAAATAAATAAAATATGAAATTGTTGAAAATGACGTACCTACCTATAGACCTATAGTAAACCCAACTTAAGATTGAAACGAAAGAGGCGCTGTCGGACGCATTTGACATTCATTTGATCAATCATTGCACACTAGTAACTGACAGATGAATGACCACAACGTACTTATGAATGACTTTTCGTTAGTTCCAATTTTTGCCATTTCAGAGATAAGTTGGGCGCACTGTACAACGATCTTTTGGCGCGTGGCTGCCGTGATGTTGACAGAGACAGTGCCTTACAGTTTGACTTACAGTCCGCCCAACTTAACTCTGAAATGGCAAAAATTGGAACTAACGAAAAGTCATTCATAAGTACGTTGTGTTCATTCATCTGTCAGTTACTAGTGTGCAATGATTGGTCAAATGAATGTCAAATGCGTCCGACAGCGCCTCTTTCGTTTCAGTCTTAAGTTGGGTTTACTATACCTGTAATTTGCTGTCTCTGTCATGACATGTAAACCACGCGCCAAAAGATCCTTGTAAGACTGTATATGTATGTATTTCTACCAGTAGTGTAGTCTGTCTAAATGGGAAAATCCCCCTGACTGGCATACATCTGTCTGCTACAATCATAGTTTTGTCTTGCATCTGTGTAAGTCTATCTGTATGTCACGCCAGTTTTGTTTGCAGTTAGACTGTCAAAGGAATAAAGATTAACGGCGCGAATGTGGGCGGATCGCTATCGGTGTCATAACGTAGGCTACTTGGTTAAATAATTAAGACAGTTGGAAAATAACCAAGTCATTGTGGTTGTGCTTCTGCGGAGTGATTGTTCACATCGATCGATAGTCGATAAGTATGTTTCCACTACCACACACTCAACCCAACGTTATTGATTGATACATCGTTATTAATTGATTTATTAAATCTGACACAATGGAAATTAATACACCGTGATTTAATAAATATTAAGAAAATCAGGAAATAAGGAAATATTAAGAGAATCAGATTATTGATCTTGAACATGATATTATATCTCCTCTTTATTCCATATCCCGTGGGAAAATCAATAACCTCTGAAAATAATTTTGAGAGAACATGTTGTACTAGTTGTATGCGAAAATTCAAGCATAGTATTTATAGCTAAGTATAGTTCCTATTTTTAATTAAAAAAAATTTGTTCCCTCTCCCGTAGGGATTTCGGAAAATCCTCTCTTATCACTTGCCTACGTTACATACACGGTAATCTATGTGCAAATTTCAGCTCTGTGAGAAAATCATGTGTGAAATTCATGCTCAAAGAGCATAGGTAGGGCGATGATGAGTGAACCAGTCAGGAAGTTCATTTTTATATAATATTAGATTTTAGTCAGCGTCTTGACGTCATCATAATCCGCTCCACTCCGCCTCGTGGAACCACAGCTCCGCTCCGCCCCGCTCCGCCCCGTTCCGCTCCGCCCCGCCCCGCTCCGCCCCGCCCCGCTCCGCTCCGCCCCGCTCCGCCCCGCTCCGCCCCGCTCCGCCCCGCTCCGCCCCGCTCCGCCCCGCTCCGCTCCGCCCCGCCTCAGTGGAACCGCACCCTTATGGCGGGTACGCGCTAGAGGATTTTGTCATGTAACATCTAGATTTAATAATTATGGGAAAAATGTGTTAGTGTATCGTAAATTATCGAAAAATTGGTTAAAAGAAAAGTACATAGTGCTTTCCGACAGTAGATATGTAAAAGGAGGATATATTCTCAATGTAAACAGTGTGTAAACGAATTATATTAAGTTAAAAGGAATGAAGATGATGTTTTATTACAAATGCTTTATCCGAATGAAACCACAGAGGTAATTTTCATTACACAAGATCGATCACGGTAAGTAAATATTAAATTTGTTACTGCAATGACGTAGTTTATCTTTCAAGAAGTGTTTGTAAAAAACCAACTTCGAATAATATTCTTACAATACAATACAATACAATATTCTTTATTGTACACCAGAGCAAAATAAATTACAGACAGTGAAAACAACAATAGAATTTGTACAAAGGCGGTCTTCTCGCTAAAGAGCGATCTCTTCCAGACAACCAGGGGTTGAGAAGTTGTGATTGAATGATAGAAGATTCTAAAAGGCCGGGTGTACTAATGACATTTAGAGAAAGAAAGAATTTAGACTAAGAAAACAAAAGAAAATAAATATTATTATTATTATTATTATATCTAGAAGAGATTTCTTTATACTCGACTCTGGGTCGGATATTCAGGACCAGGTACGGGCTTATGCCAAGTATTCTGGATCCAGTGTTTGATATGAGATTGGTGAGTGTGAGTGACTTTGTGCGTTTTGAGTTGAATTTATATTATCTAATGTATTTTGTGGTGAGAGTGAGCTTGGATTTAGGAAGCGACGAACTATAGAACAGGTGTCTAATACTATTGATTTCTGTAATGGAATGTATGTTTTTGGGTGTAGGTCAAGCATTTTAATATATATTATTATTATTATTATTATTATTATTATTATTATTATTTCTTTATTGTACACCAAGAACAGAATATTACATACAGGAAAAAAAAACAACAGCAGAGTACAAAAGGCGGTCTTATCGCTAACTAGCGATCTCTTCCAGACAACCTTATGGTATGGAAGGAGAGATAGCGTTAAGAAGGTAAAGGTAAGGTGCACGAGAAATGAATAGTAATTTAATATTAACAAAGCATACATATATATACAATAGAAGTAGAGAAAAGCGATGCAAAAGAGTAAGGAACAAGATAGAATAGATAAAAATAAATTATAGTGGTAAAAGGGAACCTAATTACGACTGGAGATAATGGGCTTTGACTTGATTTTTGAAAGAGTTTAATGTTCTTGCATTGCGAATACTTTTGGGTAGGGCATTCCAGAGACGGACGGCGGTTACAGTAAAGGAGTGTTGGTAGAATGAAGAGGAATGCGCAGGAGTGCTAAGAACGAGGTTGTTTGAGGAGCGAAGGGTTCTGTCGTGGGTGAGATGGAGAAATAGGAAACGGTTTTTGAGGTAAGGAGGATAGTTTGGATTGAATAGCACACAATAGAGAAGAGAAAGAATGTGAGCATTCCTGCGAAGACGAATGGGGAGCCACTTGAGCTTAGTGCGAAATTCAGATACGTGGTCATATTTGCGGAGGCCAAATATAAACCTTATACATAGATTTTGGAGGCGCTCAAGCTTATTTAACTGCTCTTCGGTGATGTCAAGCACACATCGGCATAGTCAAGTATTGGAAGAAGTAAGGAGTGAGCGAGCAAAATTTTAGTCGGGATTGGCAACACATTTTTTAGCCTCTGGAGCGAACCCACAGCAGAAAAGAGCTTTCTACTCACTTCAGCAATTTGTGGGGCCCAGGAAAGGTACCGGTCCATTTGTATTCCTAGGTTACGCACTTTGTCGCTGAAAGGAATTGTTTGGCCGTTCAGCTGCACCGGGGGTAGCTGGACCCAGTCAATTTTCGCAATCAGGCGAGAGCTCCCGATAATTATGGCCTGAGATTTAGTAGCGTTCAATTTTAGACCATAGGACTTGCAGTAACTTGCTATATGAGATAGATCGTTGTTAACGGTGAGAATAGTTTGCTTCAAGTTGTTTATAGGTGTTTGCATATAAATGACACATAATAATAGATAAATAGTTGATAGTAGTGAAGTATGGAGAAGATAGATAAGATTTTGGGAGTAATAGGAAATTACTTTGGTTTTGAAGGAATAAAGGGATTCAGCTTGACGGATGCTAATAGGAAGAGAGTTCCAGAGGCGTGTAGCAGTAACTGTGAAGGAATTTTGGAAGAAAGTGGTGGAATGCGTTGGCGTGCTAAGAGCTAGGTTTTTAGAGGATCGGAGGCAGCGTTCATGGTTCAGGTGGCGGAATTTAAAGTTTTGTTTAAGGTAGGTGGGGTATTTTGGATTAAATAATATGCTATAGAGAAGAAAGAGAATGTGAGCATTATGGCGAAGACGGATTGGGAGCCACTTGAGCTTGTTGCGATACTCAGAAATATGATCATATTTCCGCAGACCAAATATGAATCGTATGCATAGATTTTGAAGGCGCTCAAGTTTATTTAGTTGCTCCTCAGTGACGTCTAGATAGCACACATCGGCGTAGTCAAGGATAGGTAGAAGAAGAGACTGTGCGAGCAAAATTTTAGTTGGAATAGGTAAAAAGTTTTTAAACCGACTGAGAGATCCCACAGCAGCAAATAGTTTTTTGCTAACTTCGCTAATTTGTGGAGTCCATGACAAGTGTTGATCCAGGTATATTCCTAGATTTTTGACCTTCGTGGCATATGGTATGGTAACGTTACCCAGTTTGATTGACGGCAATTGCGACCAGTCAATTTTAGCAATCAACCGTGAACTACCAATTATGATTGCTTGGGTTTTGTTTGGATTTAGCTTAAGGCCAAAACTCATACTCCAATTGTAGATACTGTTAAGGTCAGTGTTGGTTGGTGCTATCGCCAGTGGCAAGTCGGTAAGAGACGCTTGATGATAAATTTGTACATCATCAGCGTACAGATGGTAAAGAGAAGAAAGATGGAGGCTTATAGAATTTATGAAGATGGAAAACAGGAGAGGAGACAACACGCCACCTTGAGGGACGCCGGCACAAGTGTTCGTCCAAGAGGAATAAAGGTCCTGTACCTGTACACGTTGACGGCGTCCGCACAAATAACCACGAAACCAATCAATTGCACTCGGAGATATGTTGAGGGAGCAGAGAACACCTAGGAGAAGGTCAAAGTCAACGGTGTTAAACGCGTTGCTGAAGTCAAGCAGCGTCAGCACCGTGAGCATTTGACTATCCATTCCTCGACGTATGTCATCTGTAATATTTAGGAGAGCAGTAGACGTACTATGACCAGGACGGAAACCAGATTGCATTGGATTTAGAAGGCTGTGACTGGCCATATAGGAGCTAAGCTGGTGATGAACTAGTCGTTCGAGGACTTTGGATAGGAATGGAAGAATAGAAATTGGTCTGAATTGGGAAGTAGAAGAGGGATTACATTTCTTAGGGATAGGAATAATGTGTGCATCTTTCCAAGCGGTGGGAAAGGAATTTTGAAGGATAGACTGGTTGAGGATAGAGGTGATTACAGGTGCAAGAATGTCCAGGATAGGAAGGATCATCTTACGGCTAATGCTGTCGCTTCCGATGGCGTCTGAAGGAATGGATTTTATTGCTCTTAAAACATCACGATCTGCGAATTGATCAAATGAAAAACTTGGAAAATCAGGGTTAGGAAATCGAGAAAGGTGATTCAAAGTATCAGATTTTGTTGTGCTATCAATGCAAGAAGTAGAAGAGAATTCAGAATTAAGCTGATTGAGATAAAGGTTATGAAGGAGTGAAGTTTGCGTTGATTTCCCAACTCCTAGCTTTTTGAGGAATTTCCAGACTCTGCTGGGGTCCTCGTTTTCAACAGATTTATGGATATGGCGTCGTTGCATGTCTCTACACATCGTGTTGCAGCGATTTCTTACCGACTTGTATTTTTCAAGTAAGTTAGTGTTCTTAGGGTCCGATTTATGTTTTGCTTTAGCCGCATTTTTCTTGTTTTTCTTGTTAAGCTATTGCATAGCTTTTATCGCGGGTCTTGGGCGTGGGGACCGAATTGAGAAATTTCGTAACGAAAACACCTAACACATCTCTCTATGTCTCTCACACTCTCTCTCTCACTCACACTCGTGATATCTATCGATAAATACCAGATCTTTTAACTGAGTTAACTAACTTTTACTTTATAACGGCTAAACCGATTTGGTTAATTTTAGTCTTGAAATATTCGTGGAAGTTCAGGGAAGGTTGCAGCGATGAGAAAATATGGAAAAATTGCGAGGAAAATACTAAAAATGAAAATTTTAATTTCCCATACAAATCTTACCTGTCAAACATTTGATTTTCGCCCCGTCGGTTCGGTATTTTAAGAATAATTACATGTAGATCTGGATTAAATAAGGCGTTGGAATCGACAACATTTGTATTCATAATAGTCGAATTATCGTGTATTTAGATTTAAAACATGCAAAATTACATAGACATATAGACATACATCACATAAAATAATGACACTATAATGACTTGAGGGTGATAGAGACAGTGCCATACAGGCAAGGCAAACTGTAAGGCACTGTCTCTGTCACCCACACGTCATTCACGCGCCAAAAGATTGTTGTAGGACTTAAATGTCAAATGTCAATTTTCTTTTTAAAAAGAATTATTTTGTCAACTGAAATAGTTCTTATGCTTTTGTTCAGAATATTTAAATCTTCTTTGCACAAATTAATGCATTATCCGTTTCTAATAAAGATTAAAATGTCTTGCACCTATAATGTGACGTTATGATGTACGTATTCTTAACAATTAGGCTTACGTCATTATTATGCGTCTCTTTCAGTGATATTGCCTATGAACTTTGATGTAACTTTTGATAACTAGGCAACTAAATGAAAACTGGTACACCACTTTCTTGGCCCACTGTAAAACAGTGAATATCTGTACTCGTATAATTTGTGTACAAAGTGTTTTAAATATGAATAAACAAAGTGCATTTATTAATGAAGAAAGTCACGAAAAAATAGTGAAAGAAAATGAGTTAGTACTCTATATACATTCATTTTATTATTATTATCACAAATGCAGTATTATTTTTTGTTTTGTTAATTTATATATAATGCTATGCTATGCAATAGCTTAACCGCGGCAGTCTCCGAGTGCCACACGTCTTTTTTTTATTACTGATCTTAGTTCATCGGTGAGCCACGGGGCGGGAGCATGTCGGATGCGCACTCGGCGAACAGGGGCGTGTAAGTCATACAGTTGTATGAGGAGCGAGTTAAAAAGTGCCACCTGTTCGTCAACAGTGCCAGCTTCCGTGATCACTGACCAGTCCATACTAGCAGCGTCTTCACGAAGCTTTGCGAGATCCATTCCACTAAAATTCCGCTGAAGATGAACCCTTGACTTTGCCTTAGGAGGTCAGATTGTATATGATAAATACAGGAGGTCATGGTAAGAGAACCCCTCAGCGCCACATTGACCATACTTTGCAACGTGATCCGGAGAGGACACGATAATCAAATCTAACAGAGACGGGTCGCAATTTGGGAAAAAGTGTGTGGCACTGAGAGGCAGAAGATGTAGGTTAGCACTATCGACTAAAGATTTAAGTTTTTGTGATCTGTAATCTTGCTTGAGCAAACATGTATTGAAGTCGCCCATAATTATTGTATGGTCGAAGAGAGGATATAATTCTTCAAACAGTTTGTCCAGGCATGCAAAGTAGTCGACATGGAGAGAAGGACTGTAGAAAACCCCAAGTAGTAATTTGGCATGAGAGAGATGTATTTCCAGGAAGAGATGTTCAGCTTCGCCCCCAGACATGCCCTGCGGTGTCGTGCTTAAAATAGAGAAAGCAATGTGGGAGCGAAGATATATTGCGACTCCCCCCCCCCCCCCCCCCCCGATTGGTGCGGTCGCAACGGATTAGATGAAATCCAGGGAGTGTATATGCTGTAGAAGGAAGGCAAGGCTTGAGCCACGATTCCGAAATGAGAATTGCATGAATGTGTTGGCTATCGAAGGACGTCAGTAGGTCGGGGTAATGTGACGGAATGCTCTGGGCGTTTATGTGAACTACATTAAAGGTTTTCAGAACATCTGAGAAATGAGAATCCAATAACGTGTTCAGAGAAGGTAGACTTTCGAAGCTATCATTATTTAATCCATCGGAAGCGGTGTCGAAGGATCGTTCATTACTATCGACAGAATCCATTTACTCCAATAATTAAACAGTAACTATAAAAATAATAATACAAATGCAAGTAATTAAGAGGAAAGAGAAAGAAAAAAAATCTTATTTATTTTATTCACTTATTCACGTTACCAGCCAGTAGTAGTATTTAACGTTTAACGCAACAGCCACCGACGTCCACTGAGATGTCTCGCTTATAAATAAACTTATTATCGTTGTTTCAGATGAAATTGTAGATTAAAAATAAGTTTTAAAATTAAATGGAATATCTAGTACATATAAGTGGGATTAGACGACGAGATTAACTAAACGATATACAAAAAAAATATGTCTGACAAAGTGTACCTACAGTCAGAGTTTTCTAGCGGTAGTTTAAATGTCACCCTCGTTAAGGTTGTTTCTGTTTGCGACAAATATACATAAACACAAACACATACACCTTTACTTTCCACAGTGTACTAAACATAACACTGAAAAAGTCTAATGTGAGCTTGTGTGGACGAAATCAAGATCGTATTATGACTGATAAGGCTGAAGTTTCATTAAAATGTACATTCTTACACAAACACAAAATAGTAATCAATGGATCGAAAATAACCTTTGCGATAGAATTAGGTAAATGTTATTTATTATCAATCAAATTTATTATTCAATGGTTTTAATGTACTTTAATAATAAATAACCTTCTCAATCTGAGAAGAGACCCGTGTTCAATAATGGGCCGTGATGATGAGATGATGAATAATAAATTGAGTCAGCGCTACAACCACTATTCTGACAAGAGTGTCTGATTATGAAGAAGAAGAATTAATAAATTATGTTGATTTTTGTATGAGCAGATTATCATATAATTTAGTATACCTATATTATCTACGTCTTTGTATAAATAGATAAAATGTTTTTTAGAACCAGAAATAAAATACCTTAATAGTTTTTGTATTTACATCTTTATAACTTTGATGAAAGAAGGTAACTTGACTATGAGTTTCTAATTTCATCATCGAGTATTGACGGTTCACTGAATATTAATAAATTGGAATGCAAATGACGTTATCTTTAAAAGTAGTTGAAATATAAATGCTCGTCTGCGACATTAAAGTTACAAAAAAGAGAACGGTGTCATGGGATGGAACATTGGAACAAAGTTCTTGTATCAGACAGATACGAAGATAAGTCTTTTAGTGCTCATTCATACTGACTCGCGGGCGCGGTGGCGGGCGCGGTCACGAAATATCAAACATATGGCGTAATATCCAAGTGTTCACACAGGAATCGCACGTGCGGTCTAAGTAGCGGGCAAGCTGGCGACGACGCGCGCGGCGCGCTCGCGGCATATCAAACGCATGAAATGTTTGTGTGTGTTCACATTGAACTAGCGGCGGAGCGCGAGAGTTCAGTTGCGTCGCTACTGAATCGCTCGCGACGACGCGCGCGGCGCGCTCGCGGCATATCAAACGCATGAAATGTTTGTGTGTGTTCACACTGAACTAGCGGCGGAGCGCGCGATTCAGTAGCGACGCAACTGAACTCTCGCGCAAAACGCCTGGCGGTCAATATGAACACGAGCTCGCTACGTCCACAGAGCGCGCGCCCGCCACCGCGCCCGCGTGTTCAGTATGAACAAGCACTATGGCGCCCAAGACACGGAATCCTAGTGTGAATTTTGATTGTGTAGCGTTATAAAAAAAACAACATATTAATATTGTAATATTTTTATTTTATCAAAAAAGTGTGGGCACCGAGATTCCCCGTGTCGTGGATGACTAATCTCTCCCCTCAGATTTAAATTATACAGTTTATCTTAGATTATGTTTAAGTTAAAATATTAAATTAAATAAGGCTTTTCTTAACTTTTAACTGTTCGTTTTGTTCGTTTATCTTTTACGTTTGTCTTTTAATCGTTTGTTCAGTTAATATTACTTTGACTGCAAACTAGTGATATTATAAGAACAAAATATCCCACTGCTTAAAGTATAGGGCTTCCAGATATTGTTTAAGTATTATTGGTACGCCATTTAACAATTTATGTTAAAACAGTAAAAGAAACGATATACATTATGATAAGTAAAATCTATATGTAAGTTTTTGAAAAAGCACTTTAATGATCTCTCATTTAACAATCTTGCTCAGGTAAAAAATACTTTGTAGTCTATATACAAACATAGGTAGTATTTAATATAGTATTACGATTTAAGATACCTACGCCCGAAAAATATTACTTTTGAGGCAGCTTCGTATAAAATAAATCTTAATTATGGCAAAGAAATATATTTATATTGAACTGGTTAATATTAAGTTAAAACTAAGGTAAGTAGATGTATTAGCATAAATAAAACGAGAAAAGGTTCAATAAGTAATAGATTTCACCGTTTATCTCTATTAACCCACGCCCGCTTCGCTTTCTTAAATTTTATCTAAGCTTCGCACAAGTTTTACACGAAAAATATAAAGGAGAATGGGCACTTTTTTATGGGGTGCGTCCCAACCCTTGTAACAAGTTGCGACTTGTATAAACATGTTGTCTTGAGACTATTATATGATATGTATACAAAATAATTTAATTACTGAATGCAGGTAAAGAGTTATTTGCATTCCAATGTTTTAAAAGTTTTGTAATGATGAAGCCCTATTATACAAAATACGTGATAAGAAACACACATGATTTATTATTTTCTCGTTTCTAATACAATACATGATTGTAGTTACATGATTAAACATACATGACATGTTCATTTAAAAGTTAGTTTACAATGAATGTTGCGTATGGTTTTTAAGCTATTGCATAGCTTTTATCGCGGGCCTTGGGCGTGGGGACCGAATTGAGAAATTTCGTAACGAAAACACCTAATACATCTCTCTATGTCTCTCACACTCTCTCTTTCTCACTCACACTCGTGACATCTATCGATAAATACCAGATCTTTTAACTGAGTTAACTAACTTTTACTTTATAACGGCTAAACCGATTTGGCTAATTTTAGTCTTGAAATATTCGTGGAAGTTCAGGGAAGGTTGCAGCGATGAGAAAATATGGAAAAATTGCGAGGAAAATACTAAAAATGAAAATTTTAATTTCCCATACAAATCTTACCTGTCAAACATTTGATTTTCGCCCCGTCGGTTCGGTATTTTAAGAATAATTACATGTAGATCTGGATTAAATAAGGCGTTGGAATCGACAACATGTATTCATAATAGTCGAATTATCGCGTATTTAGATTTAAAACATGCAAAATAACATAGACATATGACATAAAATAATGACACTATAATGACTTGAGGGTGATAGAGACAGTGCCATACAGGCAAGGCAAACTGTAAGGCACTGTCTCTGTCACCCACACGTCATTCACGCGCCAAAAGATCGTTGTAGGACTTAAATGTCAAATGTCAATTTTCTTTTTAAAAAGAATTATTTTGTCAACTGAAATAGTTCTTATGCTTTTGTTCAGAATATTTAAATCTTCTTTGCACAAATTAATGCATTATCCGTTTCTAATAAAGATTAAAATGTCTTGCACCTATAATGTGACGTTATGATGTACGTATTCTTAACAATTAGGCTTACGTCATTATTATGCGTCTCTTTCAGTGATATTGCCTATGAACTTTGATGTAACTTTTGATAACTAGGCAACTAAATGAAAACTGGTACACCACTTTCTTGGCCCACTGTAAAACAGTGAATATCTGTACTCGTATAATTTGTGTACAAAGTGTTTTAAATATGAATAAACAAAGTGCATTTATTAATGAAGAAAGTCACGAAAAAATAGTGAAAGAAAATGAGTTAGTACTCTATATACATTCATTTTATTATTATTATCACAAATGCAGTATTATTTTTTGTTTTGTTAATTTATATAATATATAATGCTATGCAATAGCTTTACCGCGGCAGTCTCCGAGTGCCACACGTCTTTTTTTTTTATAGCCTGAAGGGCAGACGTAAGAGCAGACGAGCCACCTGATGGTAAGTGGTCATCGTCGCCCATCGACACGAGCAACACCATGGGCATCACCGGTGCGACGCCGGCTCTGAAGGAGAACTCTTTTTACACCTTTCTTGAAGAGCCCCATGTCAAAGCGCTCTGGGAATACCTCGGAAAGAAGCTCATTCCACAGCTTGCAGGTTCGCAGCAAAAACGATCGAGAAAACCGGACCGTAATCGTGCGCCACGAATCCAACGGAGGCCAACTTGACCTTAGTTTCCAAGTGACACCGATACTGCACGTCGCTCGAAATGTCAACACCCAGAATCCCCACACTTTGAGTAACGGTGATCGCGGTACCCTGGAATTGTGGCGCTTTGATAAATGGGGTTTTCTTAGCGGAAAACGCACAAAATTGTGTCTTCGTGGGGTTGAACTCGGCTAAATTAAGTCGACCATTCCGAGACTTGCTCCAGAGAGTTCTCGACTTCAGACACAAGTTTGATTCTGCTATCCACCACATGTGACCGAGAGGCATTTGCAGGGCCTGTATAATAGGCATCTCCCGTGCTGTCATCTGCATAGCAATGAACGCCGATTGCACGCTCCAGCATGTCATTGATATGCAGAATGAACAGGGTAAGAGACAGCACAGACCCTTGGGGAACACCAGCATTTATAGGTTTCAAATCTGAGCAACAACCGTCGACGATGACCTTAATATGTCGCTCAGATAGAAAGCAGGCTACCCAACTGCACAACCTTTCGGGGAGACCGTATGATGGTATCTTCGCGAGAAGAGCCCTGTGCCAGACCCGGTCAAAGGCCTTAGCGATATCTTGGCTAACTGCCAGTACTTCCCCGTTGCTGTCTAGGGCTTGAGCCCACCGGTGCGTTAGATAAACGAGAAGATCGCTAGCTGAGCGACCATGGCGAAAACCATATTGTCGATCGCTGATCAGTTGGCGATCCTCCAGATATCTAAGGAGCTGTGTGTTGATGACACGCTCACAATAGACACAAGTTTGATTCTGCTATCTTCCACTTGTGACCGAGAGGCATTTGCAGGGCCTGTATAATAGGAATCTTCCGTGCTGTCATCTGCATAGCAATGAATGCCGTTTGCACGCTCAAGCATGTCATTGATATGCAGAATAAACAGGGTAGGAGACAGCACAGACTCTTGGGGAACACCAGCGTTTATGGGTTTCAAATCTGAGCAACAACCGTCGACAACGACCTTTATATGTCGCTCAGACTGAAAGCTGGCTACCCAACTGCATAACCTCTCAGGGAGACCGTAAGATGGTAACTTCGCGAGAAGAGCCCTGTCCCAGACCCGGTCGAAGGCCTTAGCGATATCTAGGCTGACTGCCAGTGCTTCCCCGTTGCTGTCTAGGGCCTGGGCCCACCGGTGCGTGAGATAAACTAAAAGATGCCAGCTGAACGACCGTGACGGAAACCATACTGTGGATCATTGATTCTTTATATAATGTCATTATGTAAGTATTTTTTATCTGTAACCCTACAAAGGGTAAATAAAACGTGAGATTTTTACAAAAACATCTTACGAAGCGCGCTAACATACTGAATTACATTAAAAAAATAACTAAAAACGTGCATTTTTCTTCATCATAGAATAGGCTATATCTTTTTTCCTGCACTAGATCCTGACTTGCTGCCATACAATAGTAGATTGTATGACAAGGGTGCAAAGTAATATTTTTTCGGCGAGGGCGTTTTTTGAATCCAGAGCGAAGTGAGGGATTCTAGAGTAGAATCCCGAGCGTAGCGAGGGATTCTTTAGTAGAATCCCGAACGTAGCGAAGGATTCAAAGTACGTCGCCCGAGCCAAAAATATACTTGCACCCGAGTGATACACTCTACTTTTCATCACCCACTATGAGAAAATAATATATATACTATATAATAGAAAATAATACGTAAAAATGCACGAAAACTTAATTTTAATTTGAAAACGAAATCTTAATTTGATTTCTTTTTTTATTATTCAGCTGGCGGGGCCCTCGCGTCGTACCAGACATTCTTTATTCAAACAATATTTGCGTTCGATTTCTTTAGCGCAAAATACTAAAATGTTCTAAATTCAAAATAGGACGGAAAAGATCTAGCCGGCAGGAAAAGTTGTATGAAAATTCATTCCCGCCCGCTGAATAGAAAACAGCAACTTTGGAACCCCGTAAGTCCGAACCAAGTCGTCTTTTTCGAATAGGTGTGATGAAAAAAGTTTTAGTACTTTTTAAGACCTTTTTAATGACATATATCATAAAGTGTTACAATACTTGGGACGAAACCGCCCATTCTCCTTTCAAATCCAAACGTAAGAGTCCCACTATTGAGGTTAATTCCATGCTTGTAACAATAATGGACACTACCATACGATGATTTCTCAACAATATAGGTAATCCTTAATCCATCTTTTAATAAACAATACCTTTATATCAAAAATAAGATGTTTATAAATTACTTTTTATTGTTTTTTAAGTGTGGCGGTAAAAATTAACTTACTTATTAGCAGGTAAAGTTCCATTATTAAAAACATTACATCTGATTCAGTTACATGGTTGATGCTTTAGGAAAGAAATTGTACCTACCTAAACTTTATTCATTATAACAATTTAGATATATTTGCGCAGACGACAACCTTAAAATATTACTTTAATCACTGATTTACTAGTAGTTTTGACTTATTTAATAAATGCCAAATGCCTAGTCTGATTTTAATTATTTTTACGGAAATAGTTTTGTCGTAATGTTGGGATTTTTCAAAGTCAAAGTTTTTATTGTTTTTTAAGTGTGGCGGTAAAAATTAACTTACTTATTAGGCAGGTAAAGTTCCATTATTAAAAAAATTACATCTGATTCAGTTACATGATTGATGCTTTAGGAAAGAAATTGTACCTAAACTTTATTCATTATAACAATTTAGATATATTTGAGCAGACGACGACCTTAAATATTACTTTAATCACTGATTTACTAGTAGTTTTGACTTATTTAATAAATGCCAAATGCCTAGTCTGATTTTAATTATTTTTACGGAAATACATAGTTTTGTCGTAATGTTGGGATTATCTTTTAAAGATATCACAGCAATTCAAATACAAAGTAGGCACAGTAGAAACCATTCAAAACTAGAGCAGGTGCCTTATGGTTATTTTAATACTAAGTATTATGTGAATAGAAGCCAAAAACGGGAAATGCAATTAGTCAACGCCGCGCCGCCCATAAATCTCCGGAATCCCGTTTCATCAAAGATAAGACTGATGGTTTTCACAATCGTTTCTATCCATCATGTGTGGTACATGAACTCCCTTCTGAGGTATTCCTGGAGTACTATGATATGGAGTTCTTCACAAAAGGTGAAAAAAGAGTAATGCTTCATGGCCGACGTTGCATTGGCGACGCGGCGACGCCCTTGATGTTCGTATCCATAGGCGACAATTACCACTTACTATGAGGTGGTTCGTCTACTTTTAAGGAAGCCTTTTTGCCTTAAAAAGGTCAAACTAAAAGTAAAATCAATTCTGTTTATTTCTATAGTATCAGAACATCAGACAAGTTTTTGTAGATCAGTTGAGTAACAGATCAGTTGAGTATTAGATTATTATTCTATACATAGATACCAATCTCAAACCTACCGTTAAAGTTTAATTTACAGAGAAAGTTTCCACGTTATATAAACAGGAATTCTTTTCTGTTTGCCCTGAGCTTAGGTTGTCATAAACCAAAACTTTGTAACATTATTTACCACTCGTAATTTAAGCATCAATCTCTTCTGAGAAAAACTCGAAGCCAAGCGACGATAAAGGTAGGGAACACAGGGTAATGAGAGCCATCGGGCAATGGGAGCTATGGTGATTGAACGAAATGCAGCCACATTTAGGTGATCGTAAGCACACGACTACTTCCGTCAACTATCGGCAAACTACCCCTGACGCGCTCGATCCATTAGTGCTATTCGTTAAGTCACAAGGGACAGTTAGGTGTTTTTCGCTAAACGCTTACAAAAAATTCGCCAATTGCCAGCATCAAGGTAAGCATGAAATTATATTGTTATTTTATTGTATTTATGGTCATTATATCCCTGGATTCGTTTACTAACAAGTTCAATTAGTTGAATTGTGATTGAGAGTAGAATTAAATATTTATTACTTTTCAAAATGGCGGTCAGCGGCTAATGGTAGCCTAGCTAGGCTCTCAGTAGTGCTATGCCAAAATGGCTTGTTTTTTGTTTTAGATGCCACGTACAAATATCGTTGAAGAACATGCAGCACTTTGAAATAATAACAAGCACTCCAATGAAAGCAGTATTTAAAGAAGAGAAGAGGAAAATAATTGAAACGGAGAATAAGACAAAGACAATTAAGGAATAAAGGAAATTGTGATAAAGAAAATTGTGTCAAGGGCAAAAGTAACAATGGCATATATGAATTAAGAAGAAGAATATCAAAGATAAAGAGATTAAAAGTAAGAAAATTACAACCAAAAACACAAGGACCAGAAAGGCAACCATTTTCTCCATTAATAATTTTATGTTTTATCTCCATTTTGTTTGAATTTGTCTTCATTATAATGTGTTACTTACTAGTTTTGTGTTGATAATTAAGTATAATAACTAAGATCTTATTTATTGTACGTATTGTTATTTTTTCTTAAAGAGTAATTATAATGGCTCTCATTTCCTGTATGAGCGTTAAATGGGCTCCCATTAGCCGCATTTGTCGGGTAATAGGAGCGACTGACTTTTTTTGTAAATCTGTGATTGTACCTTAATACATATCTTTAGTTCATTATAACTGTGATAAAAGTATACACCTATAATAAAGGTAAGAGTTTATGATAAAAAATTACAATAATTTTGATTAATTTGGTTTTTATTAATACTTTTCCTTAGTAGGCTCCCATTACCCTGGTTTCCCCTAACATTTTAGATACAAAACGGCCGGAACCGTTTGTACCCTTTTGAACACAAATTATGCATAGTCCTTATCTCTTACCATATAAAAAATTCATCTGTCCGTATGTCCACGTTTATTTCTCCGTCTTTTTGAACGGTTATGCCTGGACCTAGCCTGGACCAATATCGATGAAAGGTAATTGGTAGTTAGGTAAGTGTCGTTGTTATTGAAGAAATCATTCGAATAGTTTCTATAGGTATATAATTTTAATGTTTCTTTGTTAACTTCAACCCGTAAATGACTCACTACTGAGCACAGGTCTCTCTTTCGATTCGGATTTGCCAACCCAAATATCGTATGATTTTATGTCGCTCTATCTAAACGACTGCTCTCTATCAATTACATCTGGGACCGACGATTTTATGTGCCCTCCGAAGCACGGAAGCATGAAAATATTTGTCACTAGCAGCCACTCATCCAACTACCGACTGATTAACTTTGTCGATCACTTAGGATCGACGCTAGCCTCCGGGTTATGAGCGCTTCAGGGTTCTCGGTTAGAATGTATAATTTGTTGTAGAGCAAAGTTTGCCCGTAAGGGGGGTAAGCTAATAAACTATAAATAATATGTGTATGACTACATGAAAACACTTATAATGTAGAACAAATAAGTAGAGAGAGAAGACCATTATTATACTTAAACTTTGTAAATAAATGACACTATACACTTAAATCAACACATAACAACAAGAACACATAATACACAGCGAGGGATTGCTAGAAATCCTTGCTAGGAATCGAACTCAGGACCATTCGAACAGGTATCCAGCATGATTACTATTGCACCATATACGTCATAAATCAATTTAAAGCAATCCGCTTACCTAAAAGTGAATAATTATATTGTTAATGTGTCATTGTGTGAAAATCATGGTTATTGACGTACCACTACGCGTTATAATCGCTTCATAATTTTAAATATGATATTTAATTTGGCTAAAAGGTTATAGCCACGCTTTGGTCAAATAATTATGACGCGTGGTCGATTCCGTAACTTAATTGCGTCTGCCTGTCATTTACTAATGAGCGTAATATTATTTCACCCTCGTTTACTCCGGGCGTGTAAATCTCATTTGTTTTATCTTATCTTTCAGCAGTTAATGTTTGATAAAGAAATGAATTATTGTACCGGTTCAACATCATGGTCGCTAACCATAACTGTACCACTGCTGGGCGCGGATCTCTTCACAATGTAAAGAACACGCCACAGTGCACCATGCTGGCCAAGTGCGAATTGACGGATTTCATTCGCTTTTGAGAACATTATGGAGAAGTCTCAGGTATACAGGTTTCCTCACGCAGTTTTACATCGCCTTAGACAAGTCATAATTGAATTCTAATGGGCACATAAAATGCAGGATTTGAATCCGCCGGACCCCACGGTTCGGGAACTGAACTTTGAAACGCTGTCACTGCTAGCAGTTACCAGTCATTATTTGTATAATATTGGTATTAATAATCGGATTTAATTAAAGCTTTTGTACCTCTGTGCCGATCTGTATATCAATCAGCATTGATGTATGTAGGTTTAAATTTAAAACCTCCAAATAAAAGATGTAGGACCATATCATGTAGTGGACATTAAATGAGCTGATTAATTTTTTATAATTTTCGATGAAATAGAAAGAACTTAAATACGAATTTATCTAACTAAACTCAGTTTTTGTTTGATATAATGTATCAGATTTAAGCTGATACTTGAGCTTAGTAATCAAATACTCAAGTTAGCCTTTGAGTTTCATTAATCTGAGCTTGCATTCTCTACTTGAGGTAATATCTAGTTCAGATACGTTAAAGTATCATATAGAAAATTATTTAGGGTATAACTATGCTGAAAAATATTTTTATAAACGTCCACAATATTCCGGTTATCATTTAATTTATAACAAGCAATCTATAGCTATGCTATTTATCTGTCTAATTCCAACGTTAATGTTAGGCCCACCTATCCGCTTGGAAGCAGTGTCGTGGAGTATGCTCTATGCCTTCTCAATATAAGGAGAGACCCGGCTCAGTAGTGGACCATTAACTAGTGGAAGCCATTATTGCGTTATTTGTAATAAACTAACTTAAGTACAGATTCAAGCTGTATTTAAGATTATGAAGTTACGTGGAGTTAGTGGGTACTCGGTGTGGCACTACTTCGAAACCACTTTGCCTACAGTTTCCGACTGTGCGCCACTGAAAAATTTTATTTGAGAAATTCTAAGCAAATTCGATGCGGCTGTTAAGAAAACTGAATACATTTCTCCTCTACAGTTTACTCATCTTGCGGCCTTGTAAACTTTACAATTTAAATGAAAGTTTTTGGTGTTATCAATGGCAAATACCCGTTCCGTGACCCGTTCGATCTATGGAGTTTCACATAGATACAACTTAAAGTCTGATTTGGAACTAATGAACTAGGGAAATTTGGTACCCATATCTCGAGAATTATTATATATTTTTAACTGACTAACTTTACATTCATTAATTGACAAACCTGAAATGTTCTTAGTGAAGCTTAGCGCAATTTGTTAAAGAAAAATGCATCAAAATCAATTCGGCTAAGGGATAGTTAAACAAATAAATGTCTAATTATTATTTTGAGATATGTTGCATTTTTGCAAATGAATAAAAGCTAATCCTCATTAATCTTCCATATACAGACCGTTTTCTTTTTAGTAGGTAAGTATAGTTGTTATACATAGAGAATAATGTGGAAATGTCATATTGTTCGTCTTTATAGCTATTACTTTATTGTAACTATTGTTTACTATTCACACCTTTCAACACTATCATAATATATCTAGTCATTGTTAATGAGATTATCAGCTCAGGTTAATTTTCCCGTACGCAGTGATTTATTTTAGCTTTTAATTAGTTTTCTTTATATGTCAATGTCAATATTATTTATTGTGCAAGACGATTACCTAAGTACCAACAAGAGGCAGCTAGTAAGGCAAGTAACTAAATTATAGTAAAAAAATAATGTAGTCTTATTTCTTCACACTGACCTCTTTTGGGTAGTCGCTACTAATATTTCAATGTTTAAGTAAATAATCACCCACAATATACTGAAATATATTTTTCAACACACTTGCTCGTAAAGTTGCTATTTTTTCTTTAGTCTTACGCCCGGAATGCGGTTTATTACACAGTAGTGCGTTTTACTTTTCATTGCCGCACTAGTGTTTTTCTTATTCCACTTTTTTTTTTAATATCCGTAAAGAGGTTGTTACCAAAAGATTTATTATTTTGTAAATAAATAAACTTGTTGTACTTAGTCAAAATCTGATAAGATAAGATTATACTTCATCTAATTATCTATTAAAGCATTTAAAAAATACAATATTTTAAATCATTAATTACCGTAAATTCCTATTAGAAATACATAATTATTTAGTTTATTATATTGTGGCTGAATAGCGGTGTTCTTTGCCTTTGGACTTAACCTGCGCGCCTGCGCGCGCATAGTTATTCAACCAAAGATACGGCGCGCGAAAAAATAAAATAAACCTCGGCGCCATTTTGTGCAAACATTTGTTCGTTTCAATGATGCAATAAATAGGGTTCGTTTATAATTTGTTGATTTGTGACTGAAAAATGTCGATACCTAATTGTTTTTTTCCTCGCAAGTGTGTTGAAAAACGTCGTATGATACGCGTGCGCTTTGTTCACTACAGTCTTGGCTCTTACAGCCCTCGCCTTGCGGCTCGGGCTGTGCAATACCGCCTCGACTGTAATGACCAACTTCGCGCACTTATATCATAATATACTATAAGTGCAGACATTTGGATGCCTTTTCACTATCATTACTTACACGCATTATACATTATGTGGCAATTTACGTTTGCTAGGTTTATATGACATAAAAGGCAATTTTGTATACCTACATTTGTATGAAGCAATGACTCCATTCGCTGCGCGAATAAATTGTGGTTATATAAGCTGAGTACAATGCGATGTGTCTGTGTGTGTGTGTGTGTTAACCATCGTTTACAGTTATCAAGTGAGGACAATACACCAATTTCTATAAATATCAATTTATAAATAGAAACCAGGTAACTGACTAACTGATCATAATCTTTTTGATTGTTAGTTATTGAGAATGTAAAATATGTTTTTTTAATTAAAATAAAGAAAAGTACTTATGATAGCTACATAAGTAACTCTACACTAAAACTTGATAAATTAAGTTAAACCTGGGCAAAATAAGATTAAGTTTAACATCATTTCCTACTTCTGATTCTTGTCTCCAAAAACACTCAGCTCGCTTTATATGTCAGTCGACAGCACCCTACGCACTTCTTTATGCTACGTGGTTTGAATCCAAACATATTCAATGATATGAGAATACCAGGTCCATATATAATAAGTATCAATATAAGTTTGCAGCTCAGCACAAACTTGTAGCCACCAATTTATTTTTGTATATGTCACTGTTACTGAATAATAGCGTAAGTACATGTTTTTCTTTAAACATATTGTTTATTGAATACGTACGTAACTTAATAAGGCCCAACAAAAGCATAAAAGCTGTTACGTAGCGTTAGTCATGATTTCCATTACTTTAATCATTTTAATAAGTTTCACTAATTTCAGGTAAAAATTAGTAACAGATATCTAAATTAAGGCGACGTAAATTTTTTTAAGACAATGAAAATTTATCGTAGGTGCACAGGCACACTCGATGACAATGTATAGAAAGGAAGAAAAACAAACAGGAGGAAATATTATTTTATTATAATGTTTAAGATCTATTATGATTATGAAAAAACGACGCTAAAAATTTCGAAAATAATTATTGAAATAAAAATGTAAATCATTGAGATAAATTGTACCTAATTATTCATGCTACACTTTTTAGTTCTATTTCAAACATTTAGTAGTAATATTTTATTTCAATAATTAAAAAAATATGGATAAATTTTGTAAATGCGACTTTCCCGCAAATTTTTTGGCATCTCTAGGCATGCAAACAACGAGAGTACCTAATCGCGTTTTTCACTAATGAACTGTTGAACGAGATTGCGCCGCGCGTCGCTGGCGCTCCGATGTCAATGAAGCTCAGCGCTCAGCGCTCAGTGCTCATTCGTCGCGGACAGCACTACATAGTTACGAAACTAGTGTGACGCAAACTTAAATCCTCGGTTGTTTTTGCCATCTTGCAAAAATATTTGGAATCTATCAGACCTTAAATGATAGTTTTATATTTCGTCACTACTCTTAAAATTATCTTGGAAATCTTATGACTAATACTAACAGTCGTTGAAGGTTGTCAAACAACACAAATTACTTACATTTATTTAACATCAACGTACAGCAACGTATATATCACATTCAACCTTACACAGGTACAAAAATATTTAAATTTAAATCTGACTAAGTAGATCACTAAATGTTTCTGACATACGGAATATTTACAAAGAATTTCTTTGATTTGACCTATAAATCCTATCATTGAGACACTATGTACTAAAGAATCCTATAGTTATACCCTGATTTTGAATTTGTTCATACTAAGAAACAAATGCCAAAGGAAAATAAATTAACAACTACATTTTTCGATTAACACCGCCTACTATGAAATGTATACCTCATAATTAATTTGTTGCCATAATGAATATATCGGTTTTATCGAAAAGACGTATCAACTTCGCAATTTAAAATTCACAGAGGAATGAACAATTTATGAAAAGAGAAACTACGTCAAAGTGTATTAAGGCTTTTAAACGTGTACAATGCCTTCATAATAAAGAAACAAGAGACGCGAGTTCAACGAAGTTATGGCAACATTATAAACATTAATGAAATATGTATATTAAAATATTTTAATGTAATTAGTTCATTTATCACTTAAATCGTAAACTCGTTAGCCAGTTTTCAGTAACTGGTTTTACATATTTGGTTCCTTCCATACCGAGCCCAAAGGGTGGATTTGCTGAAGTTCGGAGGTAATAAAGACCTCGGGTCGCGGACGATGACCCGTATCCCAGAACCGCGTACTGGTTCATTTCGCAAGATTTCTTCACAAAATGTGCCCAACTTTGACACCGAATGCCTATAAATGATTTTGGAATTCTTACACTCTCTGCATACACTTGTGTTGCACGTAAATGGCTACACGATGGCATAAAGCACCCGGGCTGTTGTGGGCCTCCACCGTTAATGTAGAAATCAGCATGACCGAGGGACTCAATGACGCCTTGTACTAGTCTATTTGAATGCACAACATCTACATATATCGCATCAGATTTATCTAATCTATGTTCTGGATATGAATAAGAGAAGCACGGCCCTGCTGGATCGAGGCCCGTAATGCGGCCCAGTTTACGTTTCTTGTATTTTTGAAAGAATTTGCCGGTCCATCCCGCTATGTGCGCCCCTAAACTTATACCGAGCAGATGGAAGTCTTCAGCATTCGCCCCAAAATTTTCTAAATTAGCCAAAAGATTAGCTAATCTTTTCCCGATCAATCGAGCGTTGTACACTGATAACATGTATTTTTGATTCAACATTTCCTCGGCGTCGACGAGAATAACATTGAACATTTTCTTGTCGTAATAAGCTTGAGCCAATTCTGTGGATACTGATGATTGTGAATTATCTCTGTATCCATGAATAATGACCTTTGTTTGTTTAGTTATATCGAACATTTTCGGCTGTGTAAGAGTCTGAAAGGCTTCGTCAATAGGGTACGATCGAACCGTGTTATTGTCTAAAAGAAATATCTTCATAGTTTTCATTATTTCGTTTTGATTTTCCTTCGTCACAACTTGCAGATCCATGATCGCTCTACCTGTAAACATATAATAATGTATTGTTAAAAAAATGTGGTTAAAAATGTGTGGGTGGTGGTGGTATGTATGTTGATGTGCCTATACATTCTTTGTTCAATGCATGTTCCTATGTGGGAGAGAGGGAGGTGCTACTTGCATGAAAGTACAGTGCGCCCAACTTATCTCTGAAATGGCAAAAATTGGAACTAACGAAAAGTCATTCATAAGTACGTTGTGGTCATTCATCTGTCAGTTACTAGTGTGCAATGATTGGTCAAATGAATGTCAAATGCGTCCGACAGCGCCTCTTTCGTTTCAATCTTATGCGGGCTACAGACCTTCAGTTTTAACTGCGCAGTTTTAACTGTACAGTCGAACTGTACAGTTAAAACTGACGTGTGTAGGCAAAACTGAAAACTGTACAGTTGAACTGACGATCTAATCGAAATATCATTAGATAAAACTGCGCAGTTAAAACTGTACAGTTAAAACTGAAGGTGTGTAGCAAAAAACTGTACAGTTGTCAGTTTTACCCAAGCATCGTTGGAGTGAGCACACGTTTCTGTTGCGTTCTGAATTAAAATAACCATGCCAAATCAACGTGAATGGTTAGAAGAATTTATAGAAATATATCGTTCTGAACCTAGCTTATGGAAAGTTAAAGCAAAAGATTACCACGACCGTGGCAATCGCTGAGGCAATGACTGAGGAGATATTATTGTTGAAAACTTAAGGTCTTCGTAGGTTCTTCCTGTTGCTAAAAACCTAAGTGTTGCTGTTAACCTTTCATGTTGCGATATAGCACTTCTCATAACAGTATTTTGTTTCATTATTTTAGGTGTGACTAAATCAAGCAGATGCAAGTACTTTTTTTCATCCATTCTAGGTGGTAGAGCCTAGAGTTCGCCCGGGGTAGTACCACCGCCCGCCAAGGTACTCAGTACCATTTCTACCGTCATAATAATTGTTTTTGAGAGCAATTGTGTTCCGGATAGGAAGGTGTGGAGCCGGTTTCACTTTTTTAGAGGCGACCATCTCAGCCCTCAGGGGTAGCAACGCATCTGTGACCGAATTGGAACAAGACTCATACTAATCATTACTAACTAGACAATTAGGTACTAACTATTACTAATATTAACTAACAGGACTAACTATCACTAACAGTCCCTGTCCTCACACTTATTAACAAACTAACCAACTAATATTCTAACACCATCTACTAACTAGACTAACCACCCTAGCCCTAGTAGTAGGTATTTATTACCTTTCTTCAACGTTATTCAGAATTAAATATGTTTGATGATATGAAAAATATCTTAAAACATTACGACTACATAATTTCTTCGACAGCAATTACTTTATAAACATAAAGATATCATTGACTCTACATGGTCATCTACCCATTTATATTACATGAACACAGATAAATAAATAGACAATCGTCTATAACATTTTACTTCTACGCACTACTACTAGGTCGGTTATGGAGCTTAATTCCAAAAATCATTTTATATTTTTCCATACCGGTTGTTGGTGCGACTTATAAAATAGTTTACGTAATTACTTGTTTATGTGGCCTTGACTGACTACTACCTTGACTAACTAACTAATTGGCGATATTGGCCTGTAATTACTTCGATATAATTATATCAGATGAGTCCAGCCGTTAAATATTTATAATTACTGCCCCTTATGCAACTATAGTACTTACTGATAACAGTGTTATTTAAATTATTTATTCTCTAACTTACACATTTATAATACGTATACCTACTTAAATGTACCTAAAAAAACTATTACCTATTACTTTTTAGGGTTCCATACCCAAAGGGTAAAACGGGACCCTATTACTGAGACTTCGCTGTCCGTCCGCCCGTCCGTCCGTCCGTCCGTCTGTCACCAGGCTGTATCTCATGAACCGTAATAGTTGAAATTTTCACAGATGGTGTATTTCTGTTGCCGCTACAACAACAAAATACTAAAAAACAGAATAAAATAAACATTTAAGTTAATAAATAATATTTTTGACGCCTCAGCGATATTAGTTACCTTACGGTCGAAGAGATGGCGTTACTTGTGGCTAATATGTAGTCCATGCTTTTAGTTACCAGTCGGTCCAAGAGATGGCGTAGCTTGTGGCTAATATGTGGTTACAAAAACTCAGTAAATATTTAAGTCATTACATTACATAATGGTACGGAACCCTTCGTGCGCGAGTCCAACTCGCACTTGGCCGGTTTTTACTTTTACTTTATTACTTTTTTATAAATAAATTTACTTTGTAACCGATTCCAAAAAAGGAAGTGATTCTCAATTCAACTATTTTTTTACCTCGAAACTTATTACCTACTGGGTGAACAGATTTCCATAATTTTCATCTTTTTCTGTTGTTTGCCATCTGGTCCCATTTAAGCAACATTTGACGAGCTGTTTTTAGGCTATCTCTAATAATGCGGATTTAATAACTTCGACTAGGTAGGTTGATGATGTTGTCATTTAATTAGATACTTATCGATGTGTAAGGTGTTTTTTTATTAAGTATTTTTAAACTAAAAGTCGTTAAAAGCTCTATTATTGAAAACTATGGAGGTTAACCACGAACGATGGTACGCTTTGATCTTTTATGATTATATAACCGAAAAATACAACTGGCTACCGTTACAGCCTTAGGCCATTAACCTTCATCTTGTTACTCGGTTTGCTGGATTTACAAAGGATAACTAAAACTTTACCACATGACGATGACCAAAGAAGCAGAACAGTGGAAGTATCTGTGATTGCAGAAAATATGTAAGTTCTGAAATGTTATTTATTTATTTAATATTTTATTGTTTGTACACCAAGAAACAAAATATACATTAAAAAGCACAAGAAAGTAACACAAATAATAGGCGGCCTTATCGCTTTAAAGCGATTCCTTCCAGGCAACTCAAAAGTTAGAATAAGGATAGCATTAGAAGTAAAAGGTACAGGCGTACAAGATGTACAAAATAGCAAAGTGTAGTAAAATAACAAACATACACACATCATTGACACGACAAAACAAGGAAGAAATGCAGAAATAACTTAGGAAAGAAGAATGTATGAAGACCCACGAACAACATCAAGAACATCCTAAGCAAAAGTTCGAAGGATGTCCCCTTGTCGCATGATTTTTGTACGGCATTTTCACCATCGATAGATCCATGAAAAATAATAAGATAGCGCGTCCCGTAAAAAAATGGTGCGCCACAAAGTCGGTATTTTTTTTTTGATTTTTTGACAATTCCAGGGTAAATTTGGTCATTTGATTCTGTACGGCATCAGTTTCATACTGTTTCAATACAGCTTCTAATCAATTATTCCGCAACGCCGTACAAAAATCATGCGACGAGGGGGAAAAATCGAGGGTTGAACTTTTGAATTCTCACCAGCACTCAGTTGGATAGCTTACAAGTGGCGTCATAGTGCTGAATCTTATTATTTTGTGCTCTTATATCGTCCTATAGACATCACCTGGTGGTTCATATGACCCATCCATTTTTGACATGGGCCTGTAGTCTATAAGTGTACTCTTGCATGTTTAAGTTGACGTCTTTTGTACGAAAATATTTTTGTGTTTACATCATAATAGATGTTAGTTGCTTATTATAAAATATAATATTGAACTTCTCATTAAAACATACTAGATTTGATGACATACTATTATTTACCTAGATATTATCATTATAAAATAGATAAAATTCTCAAATATAATAGTTTTCATTTTAAACACTATATAAATTATTTCAAAAAAGCGGTGTGCTGCTTATTAAATTTATTTCTAAATATTTAGCTTAATTATATTTAATGACTAACACTATCTATAGTTTTAAATAAATCTCAAAACTTTCAACACGAGATAACGTAACCCAATGCTTATCACAATTACGGGCAAGGCCATTGAGTCTTAAAGGTGAAGGACGTCTACTTACAAGCACCGGATAGTTTCGCATACACAGTTTCAGCCAAGGTGAGCTCCGGCTCAGCTCTGCGTGTCCTTCGTTCGGTTGGTGACGCCACGGAGGCGAAAAAGATCATGATCAACATCGGCACTACGACACTATAGCGGCGCATTTCAAGCCCTCTGCTAACACGGTCACTGTGTCACTGCCCGCACCGAGAGAAAGGTCCGACTAGTACACGCCGACAAAAGAGCCAACCACTTTGGAGGGGGCGATCTGGTGCAATTAATGTGCACGCGTCACTGTGCATGTATATTCGCGAAGGCTGCTGACCACTCCACGACCGACCAACGGATACGAGCGTGAGAATTTTTTGCAGTTACTCTAAAAGCCTGGGCTTGTACGCCAAGGCTGTTCGTGCAATTTATTTGTCATTATTCGTCTAAGGTTCCGACATTCAAAATTATTAATTAAACCGGAGTTATGGATTTTATGGTACGCAGCTATGCAATTTTGTCATACTGGCCCTTGCCTGCGGCTTGGCCCGCAAAAATAACTTTTGACCGATTTTGATACAAATTTTCATCCCTAAGTTTTCCCCCTTAGTTCCTAGCGAACGTCTACTTATACCAAATTAATGTTTATACGTCCAGCATTTTTCGATATTTCATGATAAATTAGTGACCATTCGCTTTTATATAAAGACTAGCTTTTGCCAGCGGCTTCGCCCGCGTGAATTTCACTTATTATTTAAATTATTTGAATTTAAACTTATTTATTTATTTCACCCACTTAAGTGTCATAAACGTAAGAGTAGATAAAATATAGGTATACTTAATCAGAAAGCTTCGAACTGCTAAGCTATCGGGAGTTACACGTGTTATTGTGAGTCAACCATAAAAGATAGACATATGCTGTCGTGGAATATTTTTTATATAATTTTAAGGAGAACATTTCCGTCATACATGATTTCTGTGTAGCTTTAACCATTAAGGTTGCACACGCGACGGAAGCTTAAAAAATGGAGTAACTTCTCCCGTTTCCCCAACATTTCCCTTCACTGCTCTGCTCCTATTGATTGTAGCGTGATGAAAAGTATACTATAACCAGCGCGGGAGTATGAAAAATAATTGTACCAAGTTTCGTTAAAATCCGTCGAGTAGTTTTTGTTTCTATAACGGTTATACATCAGACAGACAGACAGACAGACAGACAGACAAAAATTTTACTGATTGCATTTTTGGCATCAGTATTGATCCCTAATCACCCCCTGATAGTTATTTTGGAAATATATTTAATGTACAGAATTGACCTCTCTACAGATTTATTATAAGAATAGATAGAGAATACTGGTAGAGAATGCCATTAGGCATTAAGTTGTTGCCCTTGTATACCCTAGATTAAGGTATTGCAAAATAATAAATAAATAAATAAATAAATAGATTAATTGAAGCCTATAATTAGATTATATTTTCAGCAAATACGTTTTTTATAATTTGAATGGTTTGTATTGTACCACAACCTGAACAATTTAGCCCATCAGCCTGTACCCGAGATGAAATAGGTACTAATAACTTCAATGATACCTTCTTAAAATTCTTTTCAGTACAAAAAACAAGGCACTCTTTCTTCTTTTGGAATAAATCGAATATTTATGTGATATTTAAAATAAATTTTGTTGAACGGAAATTTTCCCTACTCCTCTATTATGTACGTAAACATAATATACCTAATTATTACGAATAGGAACTAGTAAATGGCAACATGTATTTTTTATTACAGGATATTAATTTGTAAGCTTCCGGAAGAATCAAAACTCATAAATATCTATATAAAAATAAACAGATTTAATAGTCAATAAAATATTATGAAAAAAAAACCATTTAAAATTTGTGTTAAAAAAATATAAAGTATCCATGAATTCATAAAAGTTATTCAAGTTAGCAACACTGTGAGACGACCACAACTTTTGTTTTTGGTTTTTATCGATTTGGCTTTTGCACTTGATTTGTTTAATCTGTGATTTGACTCGCGTAACTCTCTAGACTCTAGACTGACGACATTCTGCGACCGTTAATAACATCAAGTCATTTTTAACGATAAAAATTCGATTACGATTTCGATACTTCCCAATCCTATTGTTTATCTGCGTCTCACTGACGAGGTAGAGCAAACATTCAGTGGTACGACGAGGAGTTACAATTCTTCGTCGTACCACTGGTGGTACGAGGAGGAATGTCAAATTCCTCGTAGTTCCACTGGTGGTACTACTGGTGGAACGACGAGGAATACACCGAGATTTTACAGTCTCAAGTAAAAATGGACTATCGTATTATACTTTACTTTGAAAATTAAAAGTAATCTTATAATGCGTAAGCATAATGGACCTGAGACTAACAACATAGCAGTAGTATTCGTACTTATACAAAATGTTCTCTGTGATACAAATTGTTTATTTAAAGAGCTTCTACCTCCTTTATTTTACGACGTTACGTCTACTTTACTTGTTCTAATAGTTCAATTCTTTACGCAGGTAGGTAATAAGGTATTATATAGCTTGCAGAGGTTTTATGGTAAGAGCCTAGAGTTCACTCAGCCAGGGAAGTGTCATCGGTACATGTACAATTTCTACTGCCATGATTACCATACCAGTCCCTGAATTGAGCTTTATTGTAGTTCGGTCACAGTTGTCATGGGCGGCAGCGGAAGGGTGGTGCTGCATGCTCGTTTACTACCTTAATTCCATAAAAACAGGTTATTTAAAGGAGTTACCTTTCAAACTTTGTGAACACCGATTTTTTTCCAAACGCTAATGATAAATTATACTTTTTCTGCCAACAGCCATCTTAGTAAGGAATCTGTCTCCGTAATAATCCGTCTTAGTAAGGTGTCTGTGACCGTATTAGAACTTTAGAACAAAATTCTAACAATTACTTATTGGACTACATACGTATTTACTAACACATTATACAATAACACATTTAGGATATTACTAACTATATCTAACTAAGGGATAACCATCTCTGCCCCAGACCTCATACTTATCAAATTTAACAATAAACTAACCAACTAAAGTTCTAACACCGTTTGCTAATTGAATTACTATCCCAATCCCGATTTCAGTTTTATTGTACATATGTCGGTCACAGTTCTCACAGACGGCAGGGGGAAAAGTAATATATGCTTATTGCCACCTTAATTTCATAAAAAACAACAACGTTGGAAGGCCACTTTATGGGTAGATTTAAATTTCCTTTGCGTTCGGAATACCTACCTGGTACTCCATGATTGTGCTGAGTAGCGGTGACTCATGCGTGTGACCAATTTACCCATTTGTCAGCTTTTACTTAAAAATATTAATTAACATAATATTACTATACTAACTAAATATAGTACTAAATCTAACAATCTTGGAAGTCTTAGTTATGGAACCCTAAAACTGATTTGTGTAAGTGACTATTTACATTATAACAGCAGAACGCTTTCCGTCCTAGGTCGTAAACAACTTATACAAAGAATACTTACAAAAGTACTTCGCTGGCTTGCTACAAGTATGTGTATGTTATTCGTATCTAGCGTATATTTATATGGCGTTCGTTTATCCTACGAGACACATTTATATGTATACATGTCATTTCACTTGATCTCATTGAGAATCTATAGGTACACACTCAGGGTACACATAAATCAATGTATATAAAAGTCTTACGTTACTGACTGACTATAGGTTCCCCAAGAGAAACTAAGAAAGGATTTGTGAAAATTCTTCCGTATGCAAAAATGCGGTCGAAGCCGCGGGTGAAAATCTAGTAAATAACAATGATAGAAACCACAAAAAAGACTGAGGAAATTCAATAAAACACAGAAGACACGTTGATAAGATTAATGTTATTTAAGGGGTGCAATATTTTTTAATGTCACATAAGTAAGATTGACTACTATGTTATGTCATACCTACGTCATTGAATGTAGGGGAGAAAGGGGTAATGGGAGTCACTTAAGCAATATTGGTTCTGAAACGCAAGTTTTTCGAGTAATTTTTATAATGACATTATGTCTTGAGTAACTTACCGAATCGACTATCAGTCTGACGAATTTCATTAGCTTTGGGAACGTATTTAATTAATAATAAAAGTTAAAAAAAGATGTGGTGTCGTGGGACACCAGGTAGGAACGAAGTTCCTTCGGCTAATGTAGAATCGACACAATTTGCAAAAAAAATTGGTGCTCAATTTTATAATTTATTTATTTATAATTTATGTACACAAAAAATAAAAGGAAAGGATAAAAAATATACGATATACAAAGGTACTGCTTATCTCTAAAGAAATTTCTTCCAGCAGACCTGCGACTGGAGAGGTGACAGAAAGGTAGAATATCGTGCACATAAACAACATGGCAATTTACCTAGGTATAGCAAAGAAACAAAAAAAATACAAGCAAGTAATTACAATACATACCTAACAAACTATACATGCTTACAATGCAATATAATACTATAGACATGTGTAATAAATACTAATACATATATAAGTAGATGTATATATATATATATATATGTCGGAGACGGAAATAAAATTAGATTAAAATGAAACTAAATAAATCACTAAACTTTGAATAAAACGTAAATCCGGAAACTGTAATTTAAATGGCAACTCTATGCGAATGCGTTTTATTCAAAGTTTAGTGATTTATTTAGTTTCATTTTAATCTAATTTTATTTCCGTCTCCGACATATATATATATATATGACGGAGGTAGGTAGTAAACCTATGATACTGGTTTGATGCGATTAATCTGAACGCGATGATTAATAGTCAATCGGATAGCTGTCAATAGAATTGGAAAATAATAAAATAAGTGAAAATAAGGAAATGAATGTCTACCGGTGTGATATCTTGCAAAAGCTCCTTCTATGTTGAAATGCCGTGAATCGTTAATAATAGTTGATAAATAACGCGTGAGTCGCGAGTGCGAGTGGATCGATCGATAACACCAATATCGTAATGTCGTGAAGTAAATCCAAGATGTCAAAATACCAAACCAAATCTAAATGATCTAATAACGTATTTACTGAGCCAAACTGTTTGATTCAATAAACGGAGATGGTGGTGTGTTTGGCTTAGAACTAACCCTGTGTTTCATTTGATATCCTGAGCTCACGTCCTGACATATGAAAGAAGCCCACATTGCTTATTTAGTCAAGAATACCTATCTGGAATGTAAATAGTACAAATGAACGCCCACTCTACTACTGGACCCGATTTCAGATAGTGGGATAAAGAATCCTGAAATTTTTTTGTGGATAAGGCTAAGATTGCCATCTGTCATGTCAGCAATTCTCATCACTGGTCCATGGAAATGAGGCTTATGTTTACGAAACATTGAATGAGAAATATTTTGATAAAAAGCGATAGAAATTTAAAAGAGGAAATTACACGTAATAAACCATAATTTTGAAAGTGTGTTTTGAGAAAAGAAATGACAACTTAAGAATTCTGTGTCACACAAACATGACATGTCATACAGTTCAAAATAAGTACCACAAAGAAGATCTCTGCTAACTTGAGATACCAAGGGAGTGAGAGTTTAAGATGAATTGGTTAAAGCAAGTTTTTGAATATTGTGGAATACAATCATTTTTGTTTATGAGCATTCTATGTGAGGAAAAAGGAATCTGCAACAATATACTTAACACAAATTCATTCAGAGAGAGTTGTACTTAGAATTGCAATGCTTTAAGTGTTGTTACACTACGCTTCTGGATATCAGGTGATTTCTGTTTTGTTTTATTCATTGGGTTATTGAGGACCTTTAATGAAGTTGGTTATTGATTTTAATAATTAGAAAGTCTGTGTAGAAAATCCTAAATTGGTATGCCCGTATGGTAATTCTATTGATGGGACTATGTGGCAAATCTATTGACAGGCCTCTGTGGCAATTCTGTTGATAGGCCTGAGTGTCAAATCTTTGAGAGATCCGTGTGGCATATCTATTGAGGATCCATGTGTTACCTTTTTAAAGACGTTTTCGGGGCTTAGCTGTTCAAACGCCTCTGTGGCATAACTGAACACGAATGCCTTCGTGTTATACCCATACTGATGCAGAAGTTGAAACACATGAGGTCGTGTGTGGATGTAGGACAGCCGTAACGGTGCACGTTGATTATTTAGTAGGTCAGGAAGGACCGAGCGTGGAGAGATACTCGCGTATGTGTTCTGTTGTTACAGGTAATCTTCAATGGCTAATACGTGTTGCCCCTGGTAGAGCGTGCTTGAGAATGGATCGCGGGAAGATGCGGAAACGAATACGGTTTTATGGCAGTGACGCGACGTACCGATTATAGTTATACGGTGACGACGTACCGAGTAAAAGTTAAAACAAATCGCGCAAATAATAAATTGGTAATTTTGTTCTAAATAAGTGTTGTTATGTTATGGAGTTTCTTCTCACTCGCTTCTTCTCCATAGCGACACTAGCGAAGCGAGTGGTAGCTTACGGTAGTCAGGGTTAAAAAATGCAAACAAAGTTTTTGAAATCCACTCGCAGCAGTAGCAGCAGTAGTCATTTTTGATGTTAAAGATTTTGAGTTTTGTTTTGGGTTGAACTAATTGAAAATTGCGGGTCGAGTAATTGAGATGGTAATATTAACGGGGCGGAGCATCACCCGAGGACGGACGATGAGTCAGCGATGGCCGTGACGGAGGTAGGTAGTAAACCTATGATACTGGTTTGATGCGATTAATCTGAACGCGATGATTAATAGTCAATCGGATAGCTGTCAATAGAATTGGAAAATAATAAAATAAGTGAAAATAAGGAAATGAATGTCTACCGGTGTGATATCTTGCAAAAGCTCCTTCTATGTTGAAATGCCGTGAATCGTTAATAATAGTTGATAAATAACGCGTGAGTCGCGAGTGCGAGTGGATCGATCGATAACACCAATATCGTAATGTCGTGAAGTAAATCCAAGATGTCAAAATACCAAACCAAATCTAAATGATCTAATAACGTATTTACTGAGCCAAACTGTTTGATTCAATAAACGGAGATGGTGGTGTGTTTGGCTTAGAACTAACCCTGTGTTTCATTTGATATCCTGAGCTCACGTCCTGACATATGAAAGAAGCCCACATTGCTTATTTAGTCAAGAATACCTATCTGGAATGTAAATAGTACAAATGAACGCCCACTCTACTACTGGACCCGATTTATATATACATCTACTTATATATGTATTAGTATTTATTACACATGTCTATAGTATTATATTGCATTGTAAGCATGTATAGTTTGTTAGGTATGTATTGTAATTACTTGCTTGTATTTTTTTTGTTTCTTTGCTATACCTAGGTAAATTGCCATGTTGTTTATGTGCACGATATTCTACCTTTCTGTCACCTCTCCAGTCGCAGGTCTGCTGGAAGAAATTTCTTTAGAGATAAGCAGTACCTTTGTATATCGTATATTTTTTATCCTTTCCTTTTATTTTTTGTGTACATAAATTATAAATAAATAAATTATAAAATTGAGCACCAATTTTTTTTGCAAATTGTGTCGATTCTACATTAGCCGAAGGAACTTCGTTCCTACCTGGTGTCCCACGACACCACATCTTTTTTTAACTTTTATTATTAATTAAATACGTTCCCAAAGCTAATGAAATTCGTCAGACTGATAGTCGATTCGGTAAGTTACTCAAGACATAATGTCATTATAAAAATTACTCGAAAAACTTGCGTTTCAGAACCAATATTGCTTAAGTGACTCCCATTACCCCTTTCTCCCCTACATTCAATGACGTAGGTATGACATAACATAGTAGTCAATCTTACTTATGTGACATTAAAAAATATTGCACCCCTTAAATAACATTAATCTTATCAACGTGTCTTCTGTGTTTTATTGAATTTCCTCAGTCTTTTTTGTGGTTTCTATCATTGTTATTTACTAGATTTTCACCCGCGGCTTCGACCGCATTTTTGCATACGGAAGAATTTTCACAAATCCTTTCTTAGTTTCTCTTGGGGAACCTATAGTCAGTCAGTAACGTAAGACTTTTATATACATTGATTTATGTGTACCCTGAGTGTGTACCTATAGATTCTCAATGAGATCAAGTGAAATGACATGTATACATATAAATGTGTCTCGTAGGATAAACGAACGCCATATAAATATACGCTAGATACGAATAACATACACATACTTGTAGCAAGCCAGCGAAGTACTTTTGTAAGTATTCTTTGTATAAGTTGTTTACGACCTAGGACGGAAAGCGTTCTGCTGTTATAATGTAAATAGTCACTTACACAAATCAGTTTTAGGGTTCCATAACTAAGACTTCCAAGATTGTTAGATTTAGTACTATATTTAGTTAGTATAGTAATATTATGTTAATTAATATTTTTAAGTAAAAGCTGACAAATGGGTAAATTGGTCACACGCGTGAGTCACCGCTACTCAGCACAATCATGGAGTACCAGGTAGGTATTCCGAACGCAAAGGAAATTTAAATCTACCCATAAAGTGGCCTTCCAACGTTGTTGTTTTTTATGAAATTAAGGTGGCAATAAGCATATATTACTTTTCCCCCTGCCGTCTGTGAGAACTGTGACCGACATATGTACAATAAAACTGAAATCGGGATTGGGATAGTAATTCAATTAGCAAACGGTGTTAGAACTTTAGTTGGTTAGTTTATTGTTAAATTTGATAAGTATGAGGTCTGGGGCAGAGATGGTTATCCCTTAGTTAGATATAGTTAGTAATATCCTAAATGTGTTATTGTATAATGTGTTAGTAAATACGTATGTAGTCCAATAAGTAATTGTTAGAATTTTGTTCTAAAGTTCTAATACGGTCACAGACACCTTACTAAGACGGATTATTACGGAGACAGATTCCTTACTAAGATGGTTGTTGGCAGAAAAAGTATAATTTATCATTAGCGTTTGGAAAAAAATCGGTGTTCACAAAGTTTGAAAGGTAACTCCTTTAAATAACCTGTTTTTATGGAATTAAGGTAGTAAACGAGCATGCAGCACCACCCTTCCGCTGCCGCCCATGACAACTGTGACCGAACTACAATAAAGCTCAATTCAGGGACTGGTATGGTGATCATGGCAGTAGAAATTGTACATGTACCGATGACACTTCCCTGGCTGAGTGAACTCTAGGCTCTTACCATAAAACCTCTGCAAGCTATATAATACCTTATTACCTACCTGCGTAAAGAATTGAACTATTAGAACAAGTAAAGTAGACGTAACGTCGTAAAATAAAGGAGGTAGAAGCTCTTTAAATAAACAATTTGTATCACAGAGAACATTTTGTATAAGTACGAATACTACTGCTATGTTGTTAGTCTCAGGTCCATTATGCTTACGCATTATAAGATTACTTTTAATTTTCAAAGTAAAGTATAATACGATAGTCCATTTTTACTTGAGACTGTAAAATCTCGGTGTATTCCTCGTCGTTCCACCAGTAGTACCACCAGTGGAACTACGAGGAATTTGACATTCCTCCTCGTACCACCAGTGGTACGACGAAGAATTGTAACTCCTCGTCGTACCACTGAATGTTTGCTCTACCTCGTCAGTGAGACGCAGATAAACAATAGGATTGGGAAGTATCGAAATCGTAATCGAATTTTTATCGTTAAAAATGACTTGATGTTATTAACGGTCGCAGAATGTCGTCAGTCTAGAGTCTAGAGAGTTACGCAAGTCAAATCACAGATTAAACAAATCAAGTGCAAAAGCCAAATCGATAAAAACCAAAAACAAAAGTTGTGGTCGTCTCACAGTGTTGCTAACTTGAATAACTTTTATGAATTCATGGATACTTTATATTTTTTTAACACAAATTTTAAATGGTTTTTTTTTCATAATATTTTATTGACTATTAAATCTGTTTATTTTTATATAGATATTTATGAGTTTTGATTCTTCCGGAAGCTTACAAATTAATATCCTGTAATAAAAAATACATGTTGCCATTTACTAGTTCCTATTCGTAATAATTAGGTATATTATGTTTACGTACATAATAGAGGAGTAGGGAAAATTTCCGTTCAACAAAATTTATTTTAAATATCACATAAATATTCGATTTATTCCAAAAGAAGAAAGAGTGCCTTGTTTTTTGTACTGAAAAGAATTTTAAGAAGGTATCATTGAAGTTATTAGTACCTATTTCATCTCGGGTACAGGCTGATGGGCTAAATTGTTCAGGTTGTGGTACAATACAAACCATTCAAATTATAAAAAACGTATTTGCTGAAAATATAATCTAATTATAGGCTTCAATTAATCTATCTATACTTATAATAAATCTGTAGAGAGGTCAATTCTGTACATTAAATATATTTCCAAAATAACTATCAGGGGGTGATTAGGGATCGATACTGATGCCAAAAATGCAATCAGTAAAATTTTTGTCTGTCTGTCTGTCTGTCTGATGTATAACCGTTATAGAAACAAAAACTACTCGACGGATTTTAACAAAACTTGGTACAATTATTTTTCATACTCCCGCGCTGGTTATATAAAACTCTTGCGTTACTGGTGATTGACTGACAGACAACGCACAGCCGAAACTACTGAGCGGAAGAAGATGAAATTTGGCATGTATGTTCCTTGGGGAGTGTAGGGGAGCACTAAGAGAGGATTTTTAGAAATTCCACCCCGAAGGGGGTGAAATAGGGGGGTGAAGTTTAAACTAATTCCACGCGGGCAAAGCCTGCGGGCGGAAGCTAGTAATTAATAAGCCATTTGTTACCTCTACAATTTTTACAATCCGTCTATACATGATTCTAACGACTACAAACGACCGTGTATGCTAAACCTCTGGTACTTACATACCTTACTTAGTAGGTATCAGTGTTTTGCGTCAACTACAAATCTATAGATCAGTGACTCTAATGGCCCACGACGAATCCTTTAGGTAATTTATTCACGCTTGAAACGTCGAAAGACTACTTTTGCATATTTTGAGCAAACGCGAACGAAACTACTTAATATCGTGTATTTGATAAAATCTTTGAAAAGAAGTTTTGAATCTAATCTAAATATGCAACGGGCACAAGTGTGCATTATTACAAAAAGATAAAGACTAAACAAGTTCACAACGGCGCAAATGCAAAGCCGCATAATTATTCAAGCGTTTTTCATTCAGTTTGTTGCCTTTTTTGTTTGAATAGCTGCAAAGTTTTAATCGGTAAACTTTAAAATTGTATGGAACAGATGCTGATGATTATTTTCTGTGTTAAAGCTTTGTACATCGCTACAATGAAGAGAGAAACAGATTCATGGTTTTCACGGTACAAAATGTCGAAATGATCAGGGGCTAAAAACACACAAAATAAATAATTCAATTCAATTGCGCCGTGTCGAAGTACTCATAATTTGATATTATATTAAACGTATAACACGATGCAATTAAAGAAACTATCTATAAAATATCAGTATTGGGCCCATAAACATTTTGTACCATGAAAACCACGAAATGACCAAAGAGATGTCCAAAAACTGGTATATGTTATATGACTCACAATTAAATGTATCCAAGAATATTTGTTATTTCCTGTCAAAAGTCACGGTATATTTTATACGAACTGACTCAACAGACGTTGCCTTGCATTATAATAATATACTTAATTAAGTAGACGCCCTCGCTTCGCTTCGCGAAACTTGTTGCTCCGCTCCTTGTAGTCGTAGTGTGATGTTATATAGCCAATATAGCTTTCCTCAATAAATGAATAATTCAACAGAAAAATACTTTTTCAATTCGAACCAGTAAGTTTCTGAGATAAAGCGTCAAACAAACCCTTCCGTTTTGTATTATTAGTTTAGTTAGGTGGTCCTTAACTTGAATATGTACGATAAGGCGATTACAACAGATCTGTAAACTACTCATAACTAATTTAAAACCAGGCGAGGAGCTATGCCCATATTTTTATATAGGTACCTATCTATATTTCTTTACAAGTGCATCGCAATCGCTATAATAATCGACAAAAGTTAATGCATCACATGATCCTCTACACATTATACACTATACAGCTATAGGTCGGCAAGCCAAGCTGATTGGACAGGCGGCGATAGATGCGTAAAAAACGTACTAGATAATTGCTTTTTACTAAAAAAATAACCGACTTCAACCTCGACAAGCAGAGATAACTCAAAAACTGCTCGCCAAATGGCGCTCAATTCAACCCATTTAGATGTAAAGTTCTCGTCACAACAAATTAATCAAGCCCCAACAATGATAAATCGTTGAGAAATTCCCTTGACTGTCTTTCGGCTTCATCAGATCGACTCCTGACTTTCGTGAAATTGTAGCACTTTAATGTATGTATGTATTGTACTTACTTACTTACATTACTTACATACTTTAATGTATGTATGTATTGTATGAAAACATTAACAAACACACTAGTCGCCCTTACAATTTTCGAAAGTTCCCCCCAATTTGTCTGAGATGCTATCATCAGATCCTGGTGTCCTTATCAGCGGACTTCCTTGGGAATATCTAATTTCTAACAAAAAAAGAATTACCAAAATCGGCCCATAAACGACAAAAAAATCGCTAAACAAACATAAGGTAGCTACGGTCGAATTGAGAACCTCCTTGTTTTTTGAAGTCGGTTAAAAATATAAAAATATTGTATACAATCAATTTTGTTTTTAAATGGTCTCATTGAATAAGACAGGTTAAGGAAGTAAGAGTGGGTTATTCTTATTATCTTATTGTGCTGCGCAAAGAGGAAGTGTTTAGCTATCAGTCTATATAATATCTACTTGTATAAATATGATTGTTGTGTCCTAGAGGCTAATCATGTTCATACCTCAATAAAATAAAATTGCATTTATCTGTCGTTACAAAACGTTACACCGTAGAAAAAATAAAGGGTTCACAAATACAACTGCTTAATTTATGTAATATGTAGTGCTTTTGGCAAGATCCTGGTGCGCGAAGTATGCTTGAGTAACTACTAGGTAATTAATATTTGGTCACCAGTACCCTTCCACCGCTTATTCAAATGATACAACTAATGTTGCTAAACGAAATAGAGTTGTTATCAAAATAATATTTCAGTTACAGATACTCGTAAAGTTTAACAATCAATTTGTCCTAATCTTGGAGACGACATCACTAAGGGCATGAAAGTTATCAAAATCAATAAGGCGAACATTAGACGCCATATTGTGATGAAGAAAAAAATGAAAGAATATGAGCTATGCTAAGTACGCTGTCATTCAATCAACTTAAGGTATCTCATAAGATTTTTCGTGTCAAATGACGGTTTAGTATCTACGATTTCAATCATATCAGTTGATGCGTATGATTTGATGTGATATAACGATTTGAAGTTGGTACCTACGCAATCGTTAAAATTTAAGATACCTTCTTGAATTACGCAGTCTGATGTAGAAATTTTAACAATTTTGTATTACGTTTTTTATAATTTTATTGTGCTTAATGTATCAAGCTACTTATCAATTAAACGCGTTGTGGTTATTTTCAAAATCCAGTTTAATTACGTTTTAACTTAAAACGGATTTTGACTCTCGATGAGCCACGAGAATAATTTTCGTATCTTCAGAAATACTCGTATGAGAGGGTTTTCATCCGATAAACTTGAATTGAAACTCTAAACACCTTTTGTCATCTAAATAAAATAAAATTGCGTCCTGAGACAAATGAACGCCAAGGCCAAAAAAAATTACACTTTAGTGGACTAGCACATTAAATTTACTGACTGTTTTTTTACATCACCAAATTAAAAATGGAAGTAGCAGACGGACTTACAAGAGAATTATTTCTTTACGATATTTTTCTCATTAGTAAAACACCGCAAATAAAAATAAGCATAGATATATAAACTGTTTCTAAATTAAAGCTACGTATTTAGTTAGTACATTTTTTAACAACTTCTCCCGGTAGGTGTATTTCCCTGGGAATCGCTAGTATTAAGCACACGAGTGGGCGAGCATTTACCTATTCTTTATTTATTTTGCTTTAAAATAAAAGGTAAAAAACTAGACATGTAAAATGTCATTGAATTGCTACGGGCATTGTTCTCGTGGCTTATCAAAATCATTTATATATTTTAATTTTTAAGAGTTCTCGTATTTATTTTTTGAAATGTAATGGCTGATTTACACTCGCGTGCGAGTCGCGAGACGAGGCACGAGCCGAGGCACAAGGTGAGAGTGTAAAAATAGACGCCCGCGGCTCGCCTCGCGCCTCGTCTCGCGTCTCGCAGCGCTCGCGTCCGGAGCGGTTTTTTGGGCACGAGTCAAAGGACCTCGCAACAAACGCGAGCGTGGTGTTTACATTCGCGCTCTCGATTCATTCGAGTTTGAACCTTGTGAAGCGCAGGTTGTGGCTTGCAAACTCCCTAAATGGATTGGTCTGAAGAAGAAACGTTTCGGTTTTTGGAATTATTTAAAAAAGAACCGATAATTTGGGATCCCAAGCGTAAATTTCATAAATCAGTTTCTTTTTTACTTTTCTTTTATTTAAATTACAATATCAATCCTCTTTATTTATTAAATTAGTTGCATAGCAGGAGAAACTCAGTAAGCATAAGCTTCTTGCCGCTAACACTTCGACGTCCTCCGTTCTGGCTAGCTCGAACACCACTGAACTCACCACGAGAATGTGAACAGACAACTCATTTACCATCAATCACGCGAGGCGAGGTATAAGGCGAGAGTGTAAATGTAGTATAAGTGGTTGATACAAGGAATTTGGAATATGAATTTAGAATTAGAAGATTAGTAAGCTCTAAAAGACTACAAATATTAGATATTATGAAAACCTTGTACGTGCGTAACTTCACAAACATATACCTAAAATTAGTTTCAATTGTGATGAAAGCAATCAGTTGTGAGCAGAATCTGTGAGTAGAGTACATAATATATTTGAATTACATACGTTAAGGAGGCTCCGAGTACCACGCGGTTCACATCTATCAGGGATAATCAGATTTCCTTGAATGTTTAATAACGGCATGCAATCAGGACACGTTGAAATACGAAGAAGGATTTTAAGAAACATTTTACATGTGAATCGTCGACTCAATATTATTTTACGCCAAATTTCGTGGCAATATATTTGAATATACGAAGCTCTATCTATCTCTAAGCCCAATCCAATCTCGTCTGCTCCTAATCCTGGTGCTTAACGAATGTCATTATGGTGCTAAAGTCTATCCACTGAAAATCACGTGGTTTTATGTCATCCAGTTTCTTGTTTTGCTCGGTGGTGAGGCTTATTAATTTTCAGAATATCTCGTGTAATTTAACACTGAAAGTATATTTTTGATGTCGTTCGGAAGCTAAATTTGAAATGTTACCTAAGATGTTTTATCACTTGCTTGGTAGACGTTCTGAACACTTACACCGACATACATACTACCTATTACTTATTCTTGTGTTCTACGCGTTATTCACGTTAAACTTCACTTAAGTAACCCAGCGAAGTCTAGTTTCTTTCAATTTTGTTTACTACACATTCATATCAGGTCGGTCGCAAAAGTCTATTGTTCCGATAACATGAGATGTTTAATATCAAGTAAAGATCCTGTATGCTTCTCAATTTGTATCTAAAAGTTACTAAAGTTCGATATGCTTATTCACGAACCAATTTTCCAATATCGTATCAATGAAACAGAAATTAACTTCACTTTGTACTCGATCATATCATTATTATTTCAAAGGTAGCTTAAGATTCTATCTTGATCATTTACCGGTGTTTGTAACCAAAGAACAAAAATTCGGTGTCGGGACTCAATAAGTATTGAATTTAAATCACGTCTGCTTATGGAGTAAGTGAATAAATTGTAAACTTGCGTATAAATTTCGTAGAAGAAGAAGTTACTTTGACATTATCGTGACCATAATTTTGGTCTAGCGAATTTGGAAATACAAGTAGTAAGCAGTGTATCGGCGACTGGAATCGACAAGACGATGACCAAAGTTTTTAGCTTGCCACGTCATTCAGCACGCGTGGGAGGGTTCTGTGGAATTGGTGACGTCATCTTAGTCTTTCATGAGATCTTTCGAGTAAGCTTATGGTTTTGCAAGATCTGATAACATGAATCCCGGGAATATTATTATAACGCTTATGTTGACTTACTTTTTACATCCTATTTAACTTCAACGAAAACTTTTAACTGTTAGAAGGTCTTATAACCCAAGTTATGATAGGGACTTGCGTGATATATTTACGTTATATATAAAAAATTCAAGGATTTGAAGAAGACTAAAAATAATTATTTTGATTATTAAATTATTTTGAGCTAAATAAAATATAGGGGCAAATTTTTTTATAAAATAAAATATATTATAATGTAGGACATACCTACTATTAAAATGTTGAAACAAACAAATTAAGTGAGCGACATAATTATGTAATGGCGGATACGCGTAAATATCACCTTTGACACTTAATCCCCGCCTACGCACGCAGGCAACTACCGCAGCGGCGGCGCTATCGTTGAGAAAAATGGGAAAACAAATCTTATTTTATTATCAATAAGCGAAAGAAATCAAGTTTCTGGCGAATGTTGAAGTCGCATTTGTAATTTTAGGTGGGAAATAATTTGGAGTGGTATTATTTCACGTATAAATTGTGGGGTAAGTGGCGTGACGACGGGCACCCAGCCGTGGGCGGGCTGCGCCGTGCGCCGGGCCGGCGGGGCGAGGGCCGGCGCGCCGCGACCCCGCCAGTCGCTGGTCGCCGCCGCGCCGCACGCACGTGTCGTAGCCCGCGCTAACCTCGACAACAACACGACACGACCTCCGGACCCGAGCCGTACTATGTGCCTCTGACTGCCGCCGGCTCTGCACCGCGCTCGCACACCATCAGTGAGTTCTTCACTTTTAATTCATGTTTTCGTTACAGACGTTAGCTTTCACGCCACTTTCTCGCTTGTAAGTTTGCTATCTGCTTGTTTTTTTGTTGCTTCTACATCAGCTCGCTTTTCGTTTTGTTATATAATTTGATGTATTTTGAAGTGGTTTTGGACATTTCATTAAATTATTATGTGCTGTCAATATTTTTTATTTTATTTTCAGTTTTTGTAGCATTGATATTTGTTTTATTTATTAAATGTTTTTTTTTAGAAAATTAGTGTTTTTATTTTTAAATACTTTTAATAATTTATAATTTCCTGCTTTTTATTACATAATGATTATTAAGGGTGTTCTTTCTGCATCATTATTTAACATAATCTGCATTTTTTAATGAGATATTGGATAAAGAATATTTGAATTTTGCTATTTCAAACCTACGACTACCATTAAGTAGCTTTAAGGAATTGTGACTTTAAATAACGTTTATATTTATTAATTCAATAAATAGGAATGACTTTGTCTACGACATATCAAAATGTAGCTATTTATAATCAGTTACACATACGAGTATTACCCACTCGAGGAAAGTATGAATGACATTGTGCTAAGTTATGAATGGGAGTAAGCGAAATGTGAAGTGTGAGCGGCTCAATGAAACACACATTATGTGTCTTCGAACCTTTTTCTGCTATTAATTTTAATGAAACTATATTTCATCATAAATCAGTGCGTTTAGATCATCTTCGACGAATATTTCCATATTTTACTTATTATGAATCTACGAAAATATACTTATTTCGTAAACGTCGAAATTTTATTATCTAGAGCTTTGCGTGGAATTTTATGACTTGGTTAATTTATTAATCCGCGTTCGACGTTATAAAAAATATTTCGATATAAATCTGCTCCTAAACAAGCAAATGTCTTCCTCTGTTTATTTCACTTCACTAAACTTGAAGAAATGTTGGAATCGAAAAAGAATAACACGTATTCTTTTAAAATTCTTTTGAATTCTTGTGTTAGTGGATTTTGTTACAGCACTATTCTCTTTTACGAAGTGAGTCTTACTTTCAGGCAATTTTTTAACAGGATCGTCGGACATTGCGAATGTCGCACAAACAAACCACGACTGCCAATAACGATTCGTGATTTGTTAGTCATAAAATACCTTTATTTACTTTAAAACTCCATGGCAATGGCTAATCTTGATGAGTAATTATGTGACTCATTTCAAAAACAATGCACATCAACGCAAATTAAGCATTTATATAATATAAGTGGTTAATGAGTTCTCTTATTTACACCCTCAAATACTGAAAACGACACATGCGTCAGAATCATTTGCGATGTATTAGTACTTTCCATACAAAGTTATACCTATCGTAAAGGAATAATATCAAAAAAAAATCATGAAAGGAATAATTGACAATAGGTATATTGATATACCAGTTCAAATCACTATTCTTAGAAGTTTAGAAGAAACTACAGTGGAACCTCTATAACTCGAACCTCGTTAAGTCGTAATCCTCAGTAAGTCGAAAATAATGTTTATTACCTTCCGCTGAACCCCCAAATCCGCAATATCTCGAATTATTTAGACTTTATAACTCGAACAAAATGTTATATCCCTATGAGGTATTGATAGTACATAATTATACTTTATAACTCGAAATTCAAAAAACAGACTCCGTAAGTCAAAATAAGTAAAATATAATGACGACGAACTTGGGAAAAAAGCCAAAGGAATGTTCGGAGCTTCTAATCTATTGTTTGTAACTTGTACACATGCAATGGATGAATGAATTGTACATTCATTAAACTTTCTAAGTAACACAGCTGTGTACCTTATGTTGGGCGAATATCGGTCAGAACTTATTTGGCATTGGTATTTGGTAATTCTTGTTAAGTCGAAAACTCATTAGGTAAGTCGAAATTTTTGGCATTTCCCTTGACATTCGAGTTATCGAGATTCCACTGTATTTGTTCGGGAACGGAACACAATCCTGCAGACATTTACTGAAAGGAATCGAATCCTGCGTGAACCCGATTTCTACTTGGCCAGTTTTTATGAATTAACAAAAATAAACTAACCTTCATAAAAATAACAAATAAAACTGGCATTTTAATCCAAAAGTGCATACAAATAATCAAATATTTACTACAACGCTATTCATAAACACAACATACATGTCGTTCGTAAATCCATATTTTTTTAATTATTAATATATATGTAGAAAGGATGCCGGCTATCTTGAGCTTGAGTACAAATACATGAGGTATCAATAAGGAGACCAGGCCTTGAATACAAACGAAGTCCTTTAGATTTGCTTAGTACATTTTATGATTCCATTCAACAACTATAACGGATTTAACAGAATATCACGGATTGTATCTTCATATCACGACGTTCCACCAGCACACGTAAGGAGCCTCCACAACCTGATGACAGCTCCTCTTCTTGCTGTCGCCATGTCGTGAATGGTTCTTTAGCACGCGGTGTTACGTCAGTTGTCAACTCGTCCAGATATAAGGACCTCCTTTTCACTGCGCCGTCACGGCCAACCCTGACCACCGCGCGTCCTCGAGCGGTTAGTTAGATTTGGGAGTCACCTAAAGAGACAATCATCCAATTAGTAATTGCTCGTCCATACCTGATACAAAGTAGCAACACACATTCCCGTTGAGTATGCTCAACTTTTGAATCTGACCAAATTAACCTTCAATATCAACATGCGTGTTATCACTCAGTTCTTTCTATTTTATTAACAATTTCATTCATTCCATTAATTGTTCCAAATCGTGAATCCGATTCAATCATGCCACATAAAAACTCACTTACAACAATCTTCGTAATGAACTGCTCTCTGTATTTCATCATCTCGACCTAAAACGCGCATATGAACTCGCAAAACTCCTCGATATAACAAGAACTCAGCATAAATGCAACCTTCATTCGTTTATTCCAAAAGCGAGAAGCGGGCGTGTGGAGCCCTCTGCACCAACTTACTCCCAAAGCGTGGACCGGACGTACAAAGCCCCTTCGACCAGCTTACTCCCAAGGCGTGGACCGGACGTACAAAGCCCCTTCGACCAGCTTACTCTCAAGGCGTGGACCGGACGTACAGAGCTCCTTCGACCAGCTTACTTAAAAGCGGTGGCCTGGACAACTGTAGCCCCTTCAACCAGCCGAACATAGGTATCTTCCACAGCAGGCAGCGGGTTTTTCTCAGACTCGGCAGCTATCTTTCAACCAAAGGCGTAGTTCGGGCGTGGTTCTGGCTTATGAAGCCTTTTAAACCAGCTTGTTTCCGACCAGATGCGCACCTATTTTCTCTTGTCGCTTGCTCGACACCACCTCTAACAATACTTACTCATTTCATACTGATAACCTAAGTCAAGCATTCGTCCCTCTAGCCATAAACGTGCCCCATAATTCTACCACAATTGCCACGGATAACCACACTAAAACTCACTATCTGCAGCTGAAAGACTGTTTGAGCCAGCTGTTATTGCATTATCACTCCGTTTTGAAATACCATTATCACTATGAGCTTGGTTAAATGAACATCTTGTTCCTTTTGACCGCCGTCTCGGCCTCCTCACCACCGATCGTGTTTGTTACAATTTCACCTAAGCCCTCAAACTTACACTTACACACACTACCCACGTTTCTTCAAATAGTAATAATATTACTTATACTACCTCAGCAAGAGTTGTTCGGAGGAAATAACTTTACTCTGCGTTATTCTATTGAAATGATATTACACATCACACCACCGTTGAATTCTACATCACTCATATATTTACACAGTACCAAAAGCGAACAGTCGGAACTCAGCCACTCCCCAAATATGTCGTCTCGTCTGGCGAGAGATTTCCCTTTACCCTATTATGATACTTAGTGTGACCCTTGGTTACAAAATTCACATAACCATTACATAATTACACTAGCCGGGCTCGAACCGGGAACCACTAGCCTCACGGGCAATCATTATGCAGCAGGGTTTATATTCGTAACAGAACTAAAAAAAACTTTACGTTTGTCGTCAACGTATACTCGGTGACGGTGTCATCGCGTTCAGTACCAAAATTTACTGTAAAATTGCTGTCTGAAAATCTGCAGAGAATGAAAAAAAGAATTCAAAGACCTTACCAACTGCTTTTACTAATGTACCTTCCATTACACTCTGGTCAAAAATTGGAAAATCCTTGCGTGTATTTACTCCATTATCATTATACAATTGTCAATAGCTGTGCCCATGAATTGCAATGCTCGAACGTTAGTTTTTGTTGACACATTCAGCCTCAGTTATCCGTCATGACTACCGCTGACAACATACATCCACGTTCCCACATGGCGTATCTGCAACCAATAATTTTGAACAGCAATTTCCAATATTGAAGAGCTTCAGTTGTTAGACAAACTACAAAGTTACTACAACATATCGCCCCAATATCAACATTAAGAATGATGACTAGCAAAAACGCCCATCACATATCACATGCCCGATGAAGAATGAAAGAAAGCGTTAAAGAATCCCCAAATACCAGTACTTAGAATGGTTCAATGATGATAGCCATGATCACGGTCTCGAGATGTCGTGTCTATTGTAAATAGAACGTTCTTGTTTGAGAACCAACATCAGTGGTATAAGAAAGGCACCTTAATATTATTGAAAGCTGCAGTGTTAAATTGATCAAACGACCGCGGCTGACCTTGTTAGAAGATGGCACCCTCAGAGCTGTTAGTGGATAAGTTACTTTCTTACTGCGCGACCAACCAGACCAAATCTTTACAACCGATACTAACCACATTTGCCTTATTATTCTGAATAATTTTCAAGTGGGAAGTACCTAGTGTGTACGCAGTATTTCCCATATGGTTAACTGGATAAATGTTGACAAAATAATAACCGATTCCATATTTCAGAAGGGATGAATAAGTCATCGACCTTGGTTGCCATAAGTTTTATGATCTTGCCGGGTTTCAGGTATCAGAGGCGCTTTCAACATTACACACTATGGTTGCAAGTTAATTGCAGTCCTCTCACTTTTGAGAAAAGGCGTGCCCAGTCGTAGCTTACAGGCCAATAAAAGCATGCAGTGGACAATAATAATAAATGTTCATACTATATTGCCATTAGCAAGCTGAAAATTAGGTAGTCAAATTAAATTAATTCACGTCATATAACATTAGCTATTTCAATGTCTCCTATGTTCCGTAGTTAAACCTCGCATCCATAGAAGCACCGGAGCGTATTGACACTAAACTCGTGTTGTATGAATGTACCGCATCGGTCATTTATCTTGGCGGTGAAGGTTGAAGCAACTTTGCAAATCCACAACAAGACTATTCCGTCGCGTTCATTCCTCTGCTTCACTATATACCCCAAACCACGTAACGAAACTCAACGCGATCCTCAACATCATACAATTCTCTGTTCGGTAGGTTTACAAAAAGATCAGGGAAAACTTCAATGTTTCTTAATAAAATAGAACTACCAAGGCTGCTAAAATGCTGACCAAACCTCATGAGAACATTTAATTAACGATTCATCTCAGAAATAGAACTCAACTCATAAAGACAATAATCTTATTACATTTGAACCAAATAGTTACGTTAAGCATTTCTACGTTCATCGTACATCATTACGTTAAGCTCTTAGATAAACTTCGCTCTCCATTGCAAGTCACACCATTAACATTCTGGAGATATTAGGTATTCAAAAGTAGGTACTTTAAATTATTATTTTGATGCCGTACATGGCCTCTAAACCAATCCTCAAGAGTGTTCTAGAGCAACAGTCAATCCTAGCTCAAGTTACCATAGAAGTTACTCAAATAACATTACTGTCATTAATATTCTTTTACTGTTGGTCCGTAACATCCGAATGTAATTCATCTCATCGTTTCTGAAATTATTATTCTGTACACAATAGTCATAAACCTCAGACTTCACATTGGGTCCAATGGTAGTTACAATTTAATCGCTCCATAATGATCCCTTACTATATCTTCATTGTAGCCATGCAAAACCAGGGCATGTCACAAGTTTAGCTATAAACAAACATTATTATCCATTACTATTGAAGCCAAATCCTATCACAATTGATTCATCAATTTCAAAGCTTTCAGGCTATAAATCTCATCAGAAATATTATTTAGCTCCTTAAACGATGTTCAAGTTAACATCTTGTAGGACGCAGCAATTCAACACTTTGTAAAGCTCAGTGACATTACTAGGCTGAAGGTCTATGATATCCCTTTTAAGCCTCATCACCGACACATAATGTAACGGCATTTGAAGTAGACTTAAGACAACGTAAATAAGTTCGGATCGAATTAAACAATAGAAACGGAAGTCTAAAACACCAGCGTCTTAATCTCGTATGCATTTTGTTCTGATTACGTTACAATTATTCCATACTTTATTATTGATAGTTAATAGGGTAAATTACCTACTAGTTAAAGAACTTACAACCCTCCTTTTTATGGAATTAAGAAAGCAAACGAGCGTACAGCACCACCCTTCCTCCATCACGCATGATAATATTGTGCTCCTTCTGTCCTCCTCATCTATTCAGCTAGGTACTCTACAGGAATCCCCATCGCAACGTCGCTCTCCAAGAAGTATACCAATGTTAATAGTAATTATTGCCTTACCGACATACTCACCCTTAGTGACTTACCCACTCACCAATGTTATTAGAAATGCAATATGTACATACAGATAAGCGTTTAGTATTAACGCATACCAATAGAAAACCAGAATTATGTTGACGCTGTGCCCTCTCAAACATTAGCAGCGATCTAAGAAGCATACAATACTGAAAGGTGCGTTTTAGCGCACATTAGCGCACATTTCCACACATTTTTGTACATTCGTATTATACACGACTTTCTGCTATCCATGATACGCTGGCCATGGCTTTTACAACCGCCATCACCTTTACAGCATAATTCTTCGTAGTTTAGTCGAATATCGTTCATATTTTCATACTTTACACACGGTCATGGTCGTGTTCATGAATCGTCTGAGAGTTTTTGTGAGACTTTTCCATACCTCTATATCCATGACACTGCTTGCACATTCTCAGTTTTCAACAATGATCGTTCCAATTCGATCGTTTCCAATGCGTTTGTAATGATTTACATCGTAAAATATTCACTTCCAAGAAAATTTCAAATGACATCTTTTGTCAGTCCTCTTTTATTTTTCACCGTTTATTGCAAACATATTGTAAATGCATTATTTTTTTATGTTTTTATGCAAGGTTTCATGAGCGCTGGGTTCTTTGTCCAATTCTGATGTAGAAAGGATGCCGGCTATCTTGAGCTTGAGTACAAATACATGAGGTATCAATAAGGAGACCAGGCCTTGAATACAAACGAAGTCCTTTAGATTTGCTTAGTACATTTTATGATTCCATTCAACAACTATAACGGATTTAACAGAATATCACGGATTGTATCTTCATATCACGACGTTCCACCAGCACACGTAAGGAGCCTCCACAACCTGATGACAGCTCCTCTTCTTGCTGTCGCCATGTCGTGAATGGTTCTTTAGCACGCGGTGTTACGTCAGTTGTCAACTCGTCCAGATATAAGGACCTCCTTTTCACTGCGCCGTCATATATTTATTTAATTATTTTAAAACTAGCTATATGACTATATAACATAATACAAATTAATTAAAGAACAAATGACTTTTTTGGTTTACAAGGAGCTTGAATAGCTTGGACATTAGGAACAATGAAATTACAACCTACGCCTTACACCTACACCTCTCTACACCTACATAATACTCTTTTACAATAAATGGTGATATTTATTAATGAATAACAATTTTAGAAAGAATGGATCTAAACCGTCGCGTACTTACGTCTATACGTCTTGTACCTATGTATGTATGGTAAAGAAGGAAGTTCTCAATACTTTGACTGTATTCTTTTTTTGTTACCACATAACTTTGAACTGGGAGAACGGATTTCAAATTCTTATTTTGAGTGAATGTTTTGATTTTCATAATTCTTTTTTATTCGAAAGCTGGTGCTAGTTGTGTAGTCCCATATAAATCTGAGCAACCTCTGGCGAATGGTATTTTATTTTTTATTTATTTATTTATCTTTGATGGAAAACTTACAGCTAGATTTACATATTGTTTACATAATTACAAAGTGTCATTACAAGAAAGCCAATTACAAGTTTTCACTGGTAGAAAGCAGTACAATATTTGACAAGTTTAAAATTCTATTAAATATACATTTAAGAAACCTAATAGTTTGTATTTATGTCTGTTACAAGTGATGTTTAATTACTTATTGGAAAAAAAGATCTGTTAAGTCCCGTTTTAATTTACATACATTTGTGTTGTATAAGTCAATATCACATTTTTTTGCAATAGCATTCAGACTCCTGCTTGCTCTAATAAAGAAAGAGTTTTGTCTGTAATTGGTATCAGCTATAGGAACAAAAAGTGGAGCAGGATTTCTGGTACTTAATCTCGGTACTCTAAATGTGACATTGCTTAGCAACTCGGCCGAATCAACAGAACCGTTAACAATGTTACAAAGATATGCCATGTCAGCAATCCGCCTACGCTCCTGTAAAGGTAATATAATTTATGATGCGTGAGACATTGATTTACATAACCCTTAATAAATTGATTACTTCGATATTGTAGAAACCTGAGAAATCGTTTTTGAACGGCTTCAATGCGATTTATATATGTAGGTGAGATAATTAGGGTTCCAAACCTGTGACGCGTACTCAAGGTGACAGCGAACAAATGTACAGTACAAAATTTTAAATGTTTTAACGTTCTTGAATTCTTTTGACACGCGTATTATAAAACCTAGAGCTTTTGAGGCTTTACTTACTATGTCATCAATATGGATGTCAAACCGTAGCTTCGCATCAAATGTTACACCAAGATCCCTTACGGTGTTCACTCTCTGTAGGGGGATACCGTTAATTGTATAGTCATACTTTATTGGATTTGGTTTACGGGTAAATGAACAGATAAAACATTTGGACACGTTTAGATAAAGTTTTGAGTATTTGAGTTATTTGTACTTGTCGATTTTGAAGTCGGTTATTGCTTTGTAAAAAGTTTATTATTATAAAGTTTCCAGTTTTAAATAGTAGAAATGTCTACAAATTTCAATAAAAAATATAGAGCAAAAATATTGATAGACCCGGTTCCCTTTTTCCAGATTTTATCTTTTTTTAAAGTTATACTTCTTTAGGCGCGTTATGGAAAAATCATTGAGAGTGAAATTTTACGATGCGATCGCATCTGTAACACAAAAATTAACAGTATGAAGTTAGGCGCGGAAATTTTACGATGCGCGCGCATCTGTGACACAAAAATTAACATGAAGTTGCCGGCTAAACCACTCATTGGCCTTTGTCAATGTAACTCTGACGTCTGTTTAGTTTTGCTTTTGCTTTTTAAGTATCGAAATTATTTATAACCAGCCAGGTTTGTTTTGACTTGTTTGTGGCACATTGACATGACATAATATGCACAGACTAGCTAAAGATTAATGTTTCGTTATACGGTATGCAACGACTAGTCTTTTTAGTAAAATATTTAATAAAGGTTTTTAACTGCAATATAACAGTAAATAAATTATAACTAAGTATTCAAAGATAGTTTAGGATGACTATTAGTGATTATGCTACCATTCCATCAGTATTTTCTTTAGACGTTGTCACGTTCAACTATCGTCAGTAAACCGACTTTACAGACAACCAATTTTTTTTAGTATAATTAATACTAAATATTATGAAATTATTAACGTTGAATATTTATTATTTAATGATGCCAAAGAAGTATAACTTCTTACGCGCGTACATAAGTACACGCAATTTAATTTTTTTTTATTTTTAACACGTATTTTTGTAGTGATCATAGGTAAGTAAACACATTCACGAATTTCATGTGTCTGTCTATTGTGGTATAAGACATAACCATGAAGCAAATATAGAGAGGAGACGGCCTAAGCAACTGTGCACTGTGACTCAACTAGGTCCTGACGTCATCACAGTAGGCGTGGCCTAAAGTCAGTCTACCGTCGGCACCCGTCCTGTGCACAGCGTTATGGACGTTCACATTTTCAAAAAAAAGGATCTACTCGACATTAGATGGCGACACTATTCTTATATTTTGAGTACGTCCCTGTTATATCCTACATGTATTGACATCTAGTGTGAGATAGTTAAACTACATAGTAAAATCGATATAGAACGAAGCGAGTAGTTTTGCTATTGACCGTTAGATGCCCCCTCGCCCTGAAAATTGTCACGCCTTCTTTCATAGGGAAATCTACGTCTCCTCTCTATATTTGCTTCATGGACATAACTCTATGATCGAAGGACTTACAGCTGAGTAATAATACGAATAGTAACGAATAGCAACAGGAATTTGGATGCGGAACCGCGAAGAAGTTAATTCATCCAATACAAATACTATACAAATACAAACAAATCTTGCAGTTATTCAACTGTACCCTGGAAAAACGTGACACAATGTTCCACAAAGTAGATCGATAGAATCGAATAATATTTTCAGTTCAATGGTAAAATTTGAGGCTGTTTTTGAATTATTTTGAATGAGTCGCTAAATAATTTTGCCATATTTTAAAATAAGGTGAGTGAGGTGCACAATACTCACTCATTTTCAACACGTAAAAAGTCACAAGTACAGAATGACATGATATTGCATAGAATTTAATTCCTAAACTGACGCCCACAAATGAAAATTGTTAATTTATTTCTTTTTCATTCTAATAACGGGCTACTGAAAGCTTTGGGTCTCTTCTTGGAATTGAAAAGTTCGAGAACGTACACCACTGCCCTAGTATTAATAGTCAGAGAATATATTTGATATTTATTGTCACCTCATAATTGTGGACCTAAGAGCGAACTTGATATCTAACAACATTTTACACCCATCAACTCTAAATGGATTAAGTATATGTTAAAAGTACCTTCTTTAAGTACCTAATCCAATCGATTCAAACAAAATTAAATTGACTATTTTGGTAATTTAAGTAGACAAAGTACCGTAGGTACAACAATGTCAAATACGTAAAGTGGATCGTGGGTGTGTTGAAAGTATTACACAATATTAACCAATAGAAGGTACCTATTCATCATTACTTTAAAATTACGTTTGGAATGAACAAATGTGCCTTCATCAATATTAAACGGATCATAATATTTAATATGATATGCGACCAAATTCCACACAGGTGATCTATGTGTTGACATTTGACCGATTCAATGAAGAATAAAGGAATGTTGTTCAGAATACGGGATTCACGGATGACACTACTAAATTACTCAAGTTGTGACCTATGCGTAACCCGACTACTGATCGTAACATTTTGTATGCAGTTGACTATGACCTATGATGCTCTGCAAGCTGTAGGCTGTTAATTATGATTAAGGAAGATCAGTAGCATACTTTATTACGATGCATATGAACAGAAGAGCCAATGACATACATGACTATCTGACGGATGTGCTTTTAAGCTACGGAGTGGTCTAATGTACCTACTAGTTATTTTGTCATTATACGAAAATAATAATTATTGCGTCTAATAATTTTCTATCACAAAATATACCACACAATACTTGCTCATCAAACTGTGTTCTATTTAACTTAAATTGTGCGAAAGGATGCGAGTGACAGTGTGACAGTTATTAATTTATAAACCTAAATCAATATCTGCAAATACTCGCCTATAGACTTGTTGAGAATCAAAGGCAGTAAATCTGTGATGAGATTTTCGAACCTATGTACCCGTTTGCGTAAAGTAATTTTATCAAACAGATTGTGGTAAAAATAAAGTGAAAGCACGCAGATATCAAATGACCTGGTCATTCCAGTTATTTACTGGATATGGTTTAAAATTTCCCCCCGGATAACAATAATACCGCCAGTAAATGGGGGTTACCTAAAGTTCAGTAAACCTCCCAATAGTTTAATATTATATTTTTGAGGCTTATAAGGAGCTTTCAGTTTTAATCCCACCTGATCTTTGCTAGTGCAACTTGGCAAACAACGGATGACGCGGAAGGACTTAAAAATTAAGTTAGCCGCCTGTTTCTTGGTCGTAAATGCGTCAATAATGCTACCGTGATGAAGATGTTCGTAAACGGTGGTGATTACACAGATGTCACATCTTCATGCTTGTTCTCCGTTGTATAATAACAGAACCAGAAACAAATTTTCTAATTCAAGGCAAATTATCTAGTTCAATGAAACTAAATTTGATACCTAAATCCAATGTTTCAATAACCCGTTTCGTCTACATAACATACATCTTGAATGTAAATAACATTACGTCGTATTTCGTTCCTCCACCGGTATAACGTATTGACGCGCAATTGTAATTTCACAGGTTTGTTTGTATTTTGATATGAATTGGTTGCTTTTGCCCTTTAACCTTTAAGAGGGTGCGAAAATAAGACCTTAAAGGTCTCTGTAGCACATATGCCTTTGAAATATCTACATTGTGACTAGGGATACTGCGAAGATCTAAACGATTTCTACGACACACGTAAGCTATAATATATAAGCAAATCTATTGTATAATAACACAGAAGGCTTCATGTCAGACAAAAGGTATAGTTTTTTTATAGAAATCAGGACTAGGATAGTAAGACATTTAGGAAGTCAATTATATTATACAGAAATTATTAAGTGGTTATGAGAGGTATGAGAATGTTATTGATACAGGGCATGTAAGTGATAGTTAATGCAGATAGTACCTAGTTGTTAGCATTAGTCTAGTGAATAGTTGCTGGTAGATGATCTTGTCCTAATTTAGTCACAGATAGGTATGTTACTACCCAAGGGTTAAGGTGCAGATGTAGCCGTAGCGTATAAAAAAGTATAACCAGATGCACACCAAACTGGTCATTGAATCCTTTCATTGTTACTGAATGTACATACTCCACTCAAAATCCGGATATTCGTGGGCTGTCGGTTGACATAATTACCTAATATCTCAAGTACACTTAAATTTTTTTTTCGTTTCTAACAGTATTTGTACCTAACAGTTACTGAGTACGATAACTTAGGGATAACGAGACGTGAGAAGTGATAAAGAGACAAGAGATAACGTAAGGTAATGCAACATTTGAAATTCCACTCTAACCCGTACATATCCTTACTCAGCGGTGGTTTGCAGGAAAAATTTGAGGTGTAATTATCCTTGTTCTTAACAATGCAAATCAGATAGCAATTTTGAAAAAGTATAAAAATATTCTTGCATTTGGAACAACCTAACCTTGTCTAATAATATCCTCGTCCAAAAGTGAAACATCTCTGTCAATGAAGTTAGTGTTATTTCCGGCATTTTTTATAAGTAGATATAGCGGTTTTGAGGTTATTCCTAAATATTACCTGGTAAGTCAGGGCTTTCTTTTTGATAAAATGAAACAATTGTATATTTTGTGGAATTGGCTACAACCCTTTAATGGCCCACTACTGAGCACGGGTCTCTCCTCATTATTGAGGAGGCCTAGAACATTGAGGAGGCCTAGAACATTGAGAAGAACATTATTTTGTGGAATTAATTAATAGTAACAGATAATGGTACTTTTATATATGTACCCAGTTCGTTTACTTCTTCCTGCTTTACTTTATATAGGTATATAGCTAATGGTTTGACACGTCGATAGGGAATATAAATTAAAACATTAAAATATTAATCTTGAATTCATTTATAATTTCTTACACCTAAACCTAAGTTTCTGTGTTTAGAATTTTGAAGTTAATCTGACGGAGAGAAGCCAATTTAATAAAACAAAAATATGAATGCAAGACCACAAGGCCAGAGCTCCTGTCAGTTTGGAGATTATTGAAATTATGATGAATTTTATCCGTTCTATGAACGACGCTTCTTGCGTAATCTGTGACTTATCCTAAACCTTTGAACCCTAGCCGCCGAATGAAACCGTAAGCTTCTTATCATATTAAAATGATGAAATTATGAAATAATATCTGTATAATTTTAATGTTTAACTAATATGTATTATGGAATGTTTTGATAAAATCTTTGATTCTATTATTTATTTGTTAACGATATAATATAAGGACGTAGGTACACAAATAAGCTTAATGAATGTAGGGCTTTTCATATAATAAATAATGCTACACACTCACAGTCCTACACCTGGTTTCCATGTATGGTGGGAACCATGGATAAGACAAGGACGCACACCCAGACTGAGAAAAGAAATGAAAACCCATCTTATTACCGCATAGCCAAGAAGCAAACTCAAGACCTTTCGAAGGGCAGTCTGGCACAGGTCATCAAGTATATTTTTATATTCATATAAGTTATAAAATAATCATTTCAACTTTTCTTTAATAAAACAGTGCTCAAACTGCACTTGTTGGGTTCAGTTATTTTATCGCCGCTGCTTTATCTCCATTAACTGTATTCGTTAAAATTTCAAGTCCTTGAAGCCGGAGTAATTAATTAATTACAATGAAACTTTTATTTAAATTCAAAACGCTTTTAAATTAATCTGTATGCATTAGTCGTCGAGGCTTGATTGAATTCATTTAAATGCATTTAAGGTATAACCCATTTGCTGGTTTAAGCCGGTCTGGTACCACTTGATGACGAGATTAGTGTCCAAACAATTTATTGGACGTCCATTAAGTTTTGACAGGAGTAGGTAAAAAAATAAACAAATATCTTCCGATGACAATTATTTCGACGGGAAACTAAAACTTGTCATATTTCTTTCTACATATTTTCACTATTATTCTACAAAGGCTTGCATTCCCAAACCCAACATTATAACTATTATTTCAAAAACATCTATGTTGTACCTTTCTTACGAATTAATGCGCGTTAAAGTATGCTAGCTAGTATATAATGGGCAACAACAACAACAAGTTTTAGTTCTTACAATCCGAGGCTGAAATTTATTAGAGAAAATAAGTTTTCTTTTAGACGCAGGAATACGTATTGTGATACGTAAACCTACCGTAAGAACCTTATCTCTCGTTCAGTTTGATGTAGCACTCGATGGTGATGGTTTATATGAAGGGAAGAAGAGGCAGCTAACAACCCATGAATTTTTCGTTGATAAGAGCAATGTCTACAACAAGCAAAACATACCCTTATTAAAATTGCTACGTCAATAAATATAGATAAACTTAATTGGCACATCACCGGCTATAAGTAGACACTAATAAATTAATGGCCCGTTTAAATTCGGCCTTCGCTCAATATTTCCTAACGATGACGTGCCTTTTTTCAACATCTAATTTATATCTACGAGAAGACTTCGCGATATTCACAAATACGAACTGAATAGTCGAAACGTTTTTTGCTACAGCTTTAACTTAACTGAAACGAAGTTTAAGTAAATCCTTACTTCCTTACTAATATTATAAATGTGAAAGTGTGTTTGTTTGTTTGTTTGTTTGTTTGTTTGTTTGTTTGTTTGTTTGTGACGCTTTCACGTCGCAACAAAGCTATTATATGGTAAGGTTTATGTGTGTGGGGATAGTTAGGAGGGTGGAGAGTGACGTAGGCTACTTTTTACCGCGAAAAAACATCCCATTCCCATGGGAAGATCGATGTTTTGTTAGTTGCTAGATATTTATTTTCGGAGTTGTTAATAGATGGCGTTAATTTGCAAGTTCTGAATTACGCTATGAAATATTACATGTAATTTACTTAAGTCATAGGCAAATGTAATAGGCTACTTTAGCTCTGCCTCGAGAACTCCCCGCTCCGGCTGTATTCAGTGTACCGCCCGCCCGCTGGCACTATCCTGTTGGCTGATGTCCGCAAGTTGCTGGAGTCGCCGACACCGGTGGTGGGCGCGGGCGACTGGAACTGCATCCGGGGTGGAATAGCCTAGCTGCCAACAGAAGTGGAAGGCTACTTTTTGATGCCGCTGAACAGCACGGCTACACTGTCGAGGGTGTTGCACACCGTTACCGCGGCTCTGAATAAGAGAGAACGCGTGTGTGCAGTATTCCTCGACATGGAAAAGGCGTTCGACCGTGTTTGGCACGACGGCTTATTCTCTACAAGATCTCGCAGTCGTCGGCGCCCCGGAGTGCCGTTAAGGTGATCTCCAGTTTCCTCGAAAATAGAAGCTTCAGAGTAGTGGTTGAAGACGCCGAATCCACCGAGCGTCCGATCGTAGCCGGCGTCCCGCATGGGAGTTGCCTGTCCCCGGTCTGCTACGCCTGCTACACCGACGACATCCCGGCGGCAGGGGGGGCGTCGCTTGCCCTGTATGCCGATGATGTGGCGTACATCACCACGTCGCTGAATAGAACCCACGCCATCGTCAAGATGCAGCGTGCGCTTGATGCCCTCCCCGAATGGCTTGCCGCGTGGAGACTGTCGGTGAATGTCGGGAAGACGCAGGCCGTGAACATAAGAGGATACCTCAACAGGCGGGACCCTACTCTGGAGCTTAACGGACAAGATATCCAATGGGCCCCACAGGCCAAATACCTGGGGGCAAAATCAACGGAAGACTTTCGATGAAGCCACAGGTTACGAAAGCCGTCGCGAATTCCAGAAGCGCGATGGCTAGCACTGACTGATACTGGGGCTTCGTAAGTCGTCGCCCGGCGCTGATCGGCTCCTGCTGGGCTTCCCGCCAGTGGGATTCACCCGGTAGGGCCTCGATCGCCTGGGGGGCGTGGAGATAAACCCCATCCCGTTTAAGACTCTGTGGCCTGTAAAAAGGCCGCCACTCACCGGACTTGACCTATTGGTTAACCACAGATGGACAACCAAGGGCCTTAGAGCCCAACCCAAGGACCGGCCCGTTTTAACGGGCCGCGAGAGACACCCCCAAAGGGGAACTAACTGTCCCGAGGGCTCCACACACCTCAGACAGGGTGGAGTGAAGAGAGCGAGTAGTAGGCTACTTTTTAGCCTAAATTCCTACGGGAGCGAGACCTACGCGACTGTTACCTACGGGTCCCGAAGCGAAGCGCGGGCGGTTCTCTAGTTTAAGCATAAGATAACTAGATTTTTAGTTAAATAGTTGCGCACATAAAAAAGATGCATTTAAATAAGTGCATTTAGTTTTACGCTACCTACTATCTATTTCAGATTTTTTTCCAACAGATCCACTAAGGGCACAACTATTGCATATAAGCTAACTATATGTTTAATATTATACTCATGGAGAAGTAAATTACATTTGCGCTTACACGGAGTCACCCATGGAATAATAGTTGAATACGGAAAGAGAACAGAGGTGACTTATAATATGGAAGAATATAAAAATAATACTGTAAATGTGACACCAGTGACATATTTCTTCTTGATCTTAAATGCAAACTATATTACAAAATTTTGGAAACGGCTAAGTTTATAAAGCAATCCCTTATTAGCGTCCCTACAAGGCGTTTACATAAACAAGTATATCAAGAACGGGTCAAATGTAATTTCTGCGCCATAGGGCAGAAAATTTTATTTTAATTAAGAAGCACCTAAGTAGTAAGTAAGAAGTTGAATTCCTATCTCGTAAATCGTAAATGTGTCGGTTCGGGTACACACTGCGGTTATGCCAATTTGTTTTATGAAACATGGTTTATTGAACTCTAACCTTTTGATATCCTTACCATGCAAACTATATAGTTGATCTTCCAAAAATGGAAATGTCAACATGCCTTCATTACTCAAAAAAATATTGAACGTAATCACTAATCTTACAAATTAAAATTTCGCAACCTTAAATGAAATTCATCGTAAAGTAATAACATAAATTGCAATAGTAAGGTACCCTACGTAAAAAGCAATATCTCTACTGAATTATTGTTTCAAAAATTTAACATGAAATTTATAAATTTATAATGAAAGCTTACACAGCGCAAATATGCGCTCGACGCAGAGGTATTTGCTAACTACACGATCGTATATCACCGCAACGTGTAGGTATTGAGCACACGTGAACCAGTTGTATTTTCTGCGAAAGTTAGACATTAATTTTCAAAAAGCGTCCATAAAGTAACAACAACCAGTTGCAATAGATGGTTTGGGAACAAGTCTAATAGAGTTTCCGTAACGGACCAGTCCCAAGTGACTCGTGTGGGTATACGGCCTATAATATCCCTTGCCTTACTCCTTGCTGTAATTTCATTGACTTAAGATGTACTTTAATGTAGATAAGAATATTTTCTAGATACGGCTAAAATACTCTGAACTTACCCGCTTACAATATTCCCGGATTTACACCTCCACGTTTATCTTGATGTTTGGCACCAGCTTAATGTTGACAGTTCTTCTTTGCTTAACATGCTACGGGCTCATTCCCACGGCATACGTCTTTGACGATTCGTCAAAAAACACGATACGTCTTGACGGATGGACGTTCACATTGAATACGGAATCGTGTTTTTTCACGATTCGTCTAAATATCCGCATTGAAGTTCACACACAAACGCATACTAAACTGTGCGCGGATCCGTCATAATCATAAAACATTCACGATTCGTGATTTCTAAAAGACGTATCCGTATTCGTCTTTTTTCACGATTCGTCAAGCGTGTGAACATGAGTATTTAAAAAGCATTGCCACCGTCAAAAAAAATAACGAATCGTGAAAAAATACGATTCGTGAAAAAAGACGATTCGTCCTCGTGTGAATGAGCCGTACCTAGTATTTCTGTTCTCGAATAGATATTCGTTTTCGTATAAAATGTAACAAAACTCAAAAAATACGGAATAAATATACGGAATGACGAAAAAATAACTGTAATTTTTTTACTACACCTAGGCTTGTCGTGTAATTTTTCTCTTTTTTCTCCCGTGTTTTCTTCATTTTGAGCTTTTCAACCTTTGCGAGAATATCAATTCTTTCTCAACAGGCGGCGCGTAGTCGCGGGATTATTTTTCTAAAGCCTAATTGTTATGTGTTTTAGGATTGTATTTCTCCGCTATATAAAGAACTTTATAATTATAGCTAGAGGCTTGCCTTGTTTTGTTCCGGCGAACCTGTGCCTTAATTAGGATTAGGAAATTCATGTATCTTCTCGATCTCTTCTCAATTGTAATTATGAATTTAATAACCATTATTACTATCACTATTTTTTTCTATTATTGTAACGATAAGAGGGCTTGACTGCTCGTTTATCTGCTACTAACATAAAAAAACTTTAACTTTTTTTTTTTTTTTTTTATTTCTTATAAGATAGTGCTTGACAACGATCCCACCTGATGGTAAGTGGAGATGAAGCCATAGTGATGAGCGCACTAACTTAGATAAAGCCTATTCACTCTCCTCTTGAAGACTCCCACGTCATATGTATGCGGAAACACTGACGCAGGCAAGTTGTTCCAATCCTTCGCGGTACGTATAACGAAAGACGAGGCGAACCTCGACGTTCGGACCGGTGGGATGTTCACTACGTATGGATGGATACCGGCCGTGCGTCGTGTCGTGCGATGGAGGAACGGGGATGGGGGAATTATATCAAACAATTCCTGCGCACACTCCCCAAAATGTACCCTATAGAAGACAGAGAGGCTGGCAACTCTACGCCTGTGCTCGAGGCTTTGTAGATTGGTTTTAACCAGCATGGGGTCACCAATGAGCCTCGAAGCACGCCTCTCCATCGAATCCAAGGCCGATAGGTGTGACTTTGCAGCACCAGCCCAAATGTGACTGCAGTACTCCACACACGGTCGGACTTGGGCTTTGTACAGCGCTAAAAGTTGATGTGGCGAGAAGTACCGTCGCACTTTCGCAAGAACCCCAAGCTTTCTTGCAGCTGCCTTAGCCTTGGATTCGATGAACCGCCCAAAGTTGAGGTTGGAGGAAACTTCAACACCCAGCAACTGGAGGCGGTCAGTACATTCTAGGGGCACATTCTGGAAAGTAGGAACCAAGGTGAACGGGCTCCTTTTAGCGGTGAATAGACACGTCTGTGTTTTTGTGGCGTTGAATCTCACAAGATTGGCATCGCCCCACTCAGACACTGCCCGAAGTGTGAGATTCACACGTTCCACCATAGCCTCTCTTTCAGCCTGAATCTCCGCCCTACTGGCCCTAACATTCGGCAGGTATCTCTCCACTACTGTGCTGTCATCTGCGTACCCATAGATTCCGGGAATAAGCAGGTCATTAATGTGCAGCAGGAACAGAGTAGCAGAGAGAACAGACCCCTGAGGAACCCCAGCATTGACATTCAGCGACCGCGACGAGTAGCCATCAATGACAACACGGAGATACCGTTCGCTCAGAAAGTCCTTCACCCACCCAATAAGACCAGGGGATATGCCATAAGCTGGAAGCTTGTTTAAAAGGCTAGCGTGCCAGACCCTGTCAAAGGCCTTCGAGACGTCGAGGGAGACAGCAAGTGCTTCCCCGTTTTTCTCCAAGGCCTCACCCCATAAGTGAGTGGCATACGCTAGGAGGTCTCCTGTCGACCGATTTCGGCGAAATCCGTATTGACGATCGCTCAGGAGATCATTCCTTTCTAGGTATGCCATCAAGCGTGCGTTCAATACACGCTCCATAATCTTACAGAGTATGGAGGTGATTGAGATAGGCCTATAGTTGGTGGGGTCAGCGCGACTACCTTTCTTGGGCACAGGCTGCACATTGGCAAGCTTCCAGGACTTGGGAACTATTCCTGTTTGGAAAGAGAGGCGATACTGACGTGTCAACACAGGAGACAACTCTGGGGCACACGTTTTTAATACCAGTGCTGGAATACCGTCAGGTCCACTGGCTTTTTTCACGTCTAGACACCGCAATGTTTTAAGAACCTCCTTGTTTGTTATGCGAACCATTGTATGAAAATTGGAATATAACTATGCCAATTTTCATACAATTTTATAACCTAATAATGCTGAAAGAGAGTTTCAAAATCTTTTTTCCACGTAGGTACATTAACAATTTATAGATACAATGATATTATAAGTATGCAGCATTGTAGATATATTATCTATAATCAAATACACCAATCATCAATTCTTTTCGGGAGCTAAAAGCGAATATTTCCTAGGCGTAAATTCAGAGGATATAAATGTTAAAAATGAATTAATAACTTTCTCTTTTTCAACTCAGTGCAGCGCAACGTCGAGTTCATAATCCTCAAACATTTCACTAACGATAATGTTATCATGTTCAACGGAAATAAATGTGTAGGTACGTTATTATTCTTAATATAATGTTATGCTAAAATGAAAAATTATTTTCTCTCTTCATACGTACATAAATGCATGTTGCATCTCAAAGCTACTTACCAATTCATGAAGGAAAATATTATTATCTTCAAAATGTATTGTAACAGCAGCATGAACGAATATCAACGACGACATACATGACGACATAATAATACAACTTCTGCATACACCTGCGTTTATCGTATTTTTGTTGGTACTGTTTTATATTATATTAGTAAATGTAAAAATATAAATAATTATAGCAAACCAGCATGCAGCACTACCCTTCTGTTGGCGTCCATGACAACTGTCACTGATCTAGAACTAGACTGAAATTGAGACTAGAATGTTCAGTTAGGAGGCATTTAGGAGGTAGTGTTATAATAATGTAAGTTGGTCAGTTCGTGAGAAGAAATGAGGACTAGGGTTGAGACTTTTGAGTGCCTCACCTTTCTCGACCCTGAAGAAGAGGCTGCATGGTTTCCCCCTCGTAAAAAAAAGGGTTGAGACTTTTAGCGATAGTTAATTCTGTTAATTGCTGTTTGTAATATTGCAAAATATTATTAATATTCCAGTCAGTAGGTAGCTTTTAGCAAGAATATCTTTTTGATTCGGGCATAGATGTATTGCTTCCCTCGAGAACTAAAGTGGTCGCCTCTAAAAAAATTTACCGCAGCCACACCTTTCTAATCGGAACACAATTGCTATTAAACAGTAGGTACGGTAAAAATGTTACTAGAACGAGAGAACTCTTTACAGAACCTATACAAATTCCATTTAGGTGGTACGACTTAGTGATAATATAATTTACAACCATGAGCTTCAATCACCGTTAATTATATTATTACACTTATTTTGCTATACAGTGGATAAATAGCGTGAATCGAAATATCGTCGCACAAGTTGCGTGCGGGAAAGTGGTTCGACCGTTCGGTTAACACCTTAGCGATTAAGGTATTGGCACTTTATCCAACTCGGTACTAGACCTACACCTTTGCAACTCCATTTTTTTGTTCTGTATCAACGAATCGATTACGCGATTAACAAGACACCCATAGACTCAAGTCCGTGGCTTTAAAATTTCTATTAATTAGTCGTATTGAAATAGTTGGACTCGTAGTCGTTTACGTTGCAGACGAATATGTGTAATGAGAAACGATCTTTATATTGCAATACAAGTCAAACTGTATAGGCTTACAAGCTAACTTCAGACTTCAGACGAGTTAGTTGAGTTTATCTGCAGTAAATGGATAGAAATTTATCAAACTCAGATCGCTTCCATTTCTCCCGTTCGATAAAAAGTGTTTAAGAATGTTTAAATTCAACAAAAGTACCATCGGGATTAAGCTCGAAAATACAGTAACCGTTGAAATGTTGGAGATAGAGGGGCCTAGCGCCATTGCCTTGTACATAATTCAGCAGGAGGCGTCATCAACAGAAGACGTTGACATGAGATGGGTTACCCTTTACACTCCAAAAATAGTTTAATGGTACGACTACTGTCCATAATCTAGTATCAAACCTTCTAACGAAGATAAAGTTATCATTTTAACTAGGTAACAACAAATACCTAATATTTAAACTTCTTTCGCACTAGTCGGAGAGCTGATGACAAACACCGAAATTATAAAAATATTAAATTTTATTAATACGCTTTGTACAAGGCAATTCGTACATCTTGCTGCGTTGACAATTTACCTGAGCCGCGCGATTCATTTTAATTTTTAGTGGTACGTTAAACGCGGTACGATAGACACGGTCCGTAAACAACGGTCGCAGCAAGGCGATCGCGCGTGCTCACTCATCAAATCAATCATTTATCATTTAATTATAATTATCAATCAAGTTTAATATAAATATCAATCAAAACCATACCAAGTCGTATATTTTAACTCCAACCAAATTATCAAGCAATCAGTTAATCAGTATCAAATCATTTATTATCAAGACAAAGAGTGTAGTAGTCAAGCAAGGACTCTACACGCTTATATATATTAATACATTGAGCTTGTCTGAGTGTTTGCGGTTATTTCGCTACTGAACAGTATGTGATATTTGCAAAAAAAAAGGAAAAAATATGTTTTTGGCCACTTGAATTTTTTTATGTCATTTAATACAGTAATAATCTCATAGAAAATTAATAAATTTTATAATTTAATTAATAAATTTTACTTTTGAAGTATAACCTGACTCTTCCAAAAATACTTATAAATCGCCAGACGATTATATCAGTATTTATAATTTTCTGAAATAAATGAAATTAAAAAATATGTAACAATATGTTTTTGCAAAGAATATTGTTTATGCTTGTTCTTATTATTTAACTAAATAAGAAATAAAACCTATCTAAAAAGAATTATTATGTACCTATTTATTATACATTCAACTATCTAATATCTTTAAACGAGCAATTCTTGTATATTTATTTATATATAATCACGATCTCGGAAACGGCTGCAAAGATTTTCATGAAAGTTACAGATTAGGGGGTTTTCGGCTCAAGGAATCGATTTATCAAGGTCCCAGGTTCGAGAAAAGCTCGGTTCCCGAGATAAAGAGATTTTAAAAACATCATACTGACGTCATCTATGAAACATTAGGATAACTTCTATGAGGTACTGTTTGTAACGTGTTGAACTGACGCCATCTATGAAACATTAGGATAACTTCTATGAGATACGGTTTGTTTGTTTCAGTAGTATGAAACTAGATGGCGATATTAATATTCATTCTTACGTTGAAGCGCTATTTTTGCGTTATACCTACCTATTTTCTGTTTGAATAAAATTAAAAATCAGTGCGATTATCTCGCTTGACCTCGCAGGACGCGTAGTGATAGTTTAACGTGCGTTTGTGATATTTACGAGAATATTTGTAAATAAATGTTAGTTTTTTTATTATCGATTTAATAATATATTTTAATAAAGTTTTAAATAAATAATGGTCAGATCGATGAAATTACTATTGTTGTAAATAGAATCAATAAAATTTTAAGTACGCCTAACAACTTGCTCATTAAACTAAAAGTATATTTATTTATGTTGTTTAATTATCATAAACATTCAATACATTTTATCGCAAATAAAAATTTCAGTCGGGGACTGCCTAAGCCTGCGAAAAGTACGAAGGAAAGTTCAATGAATTTATCTAATTAAGTATGTACCTATTTAAAATGCAATTAATTCGCTCACACAGTTAACTTCTATGAGGTACTGTTTGTAACGTGTTGAAATTTCAGTAGTATGAAACTAGATGGCGCTGTACAACTTTGTGAAACACGCTGTTAAGATCCTTTGGCCGTAACATAAGTAAAATGAATTTTGTGCTCAGTGAACAGTTGTATGATTTGACTCCTGAATAGATGGCGGAATTCCTCGTATTTCTTGCGATTCATACTAAATATAATTTTCAACCGAGCAAAGCTCGGTCAACCAGGTACTGGATATTTAAATATGATATCACTTCGAATGAATTGTAACAGACCTGCAAAAAATACATCGACAACGAATATTTGAGAAACAAAACGCCTACGCAAATTTTCTTTGCGAGATTCGAAACCTGTTTCCACGAATATTGAAACCCTTGACTTTTTACAACCTTTTGTTACTTATGTAGCATTTCATTACCTACGCCCTATTCTATATCACCGAGAAAATTAAACATGTTGTATTGCAAAAAATGTAAAAATATATCACATTATTCCGATGAAAACAGAAATAGGGTCATTCGGTAGTTGAACGTTTATAGTGCGCCCAACTTATCTCTGAAATGGCAAAAATTGGAACTAGTGCCGCCATGTTAAAAAGTCATTCATAAGTACGTTGTGGTCATTCATCTGTCAGTTACTACCTGTCGAATTGTGTGTAATGATTGGTCCGATGCGTCCGACATCTCTCTTCATTTCAAGGTTAAGTTGGGTTTACTATACTGAAGTTCAAATAGAATCAACAACAGACCAGAAAATCACTTGATAATGATTTCAATTCAATTTCATCCGTTTCTATGATCGAATAAAAAAACCATTACCATAAAAGGCACCGTACATTAACAAAGGTGAAGAGTTAATTAATGTAGCAGTCATAACGTAATGATGATTACAACTTTATGATGATATGGTATGATAAGATCATCATATGAAAAAAAAAAAATTTCTAAGAAATTAAACGACTAAGTATAACGAATAACGTTCAAGTTTATAGTATTCATTATAGTTCAAGTTTATCGTAGTTATAAATTTTAGCTAGCTTAGAGTAAAATTGAATATTTGTGATCAATCAATCGGTTTGAAAGTAAAAAGATAGAAATGATATTTTTTTCCAGTGCAGTTTTTTCGTTTCGGTTTTCTAATCAATTTATTACTTAAGCGAACTGTAATGTTATGTAATGATGTGTTTCTTCTTGTAAAAATAAAACGGTAGACTGGATAGCGTACATACGGCTTGGCATAATCTATCTTACCACCCTAGGGACTTGTACGACTCTAGTATTTTATTTAGACGTGAATACACCTTTATTTCATACGACATTCTAAGTATGTACTGAAAGTGAATGTAATCGCAAAACGAATATTGTATGTTGCCATTATAAATTGACCTTAATGGTCAAACTTGCAAGGACACCCCTCGCTTGACGTCACTCTATTTGAGTGAGCGATATCAATCTGTATATTATGTACAACAAAGCTGGGTTAGGAGTACATAATTCATTTGCAGGAAACGCAGTTAAAATCACAGCAGTTATGTAACTGTTCAAATTCTAAATAGTGGTTGAGACCTACCGTTACGTGGATAGATAGACAGCAAAATAAAAAAACCGGCCAAGTCCGAGTCGGACTCGCGCACGAAGGGTTCCGTACCATTATGTATAAAACGCCAATAAACAGGTCTGTTGTATGAAAGCCTCACTTAAATATTTAATAGTTTTATTGTAGCCACATATTACGCACAACACCATCTATTGGACCGAAAGGTAACTAAACTATCGCTGAGGCGTCTAAAGTATTGGACGCCCACTTAAATATTTATTTTATTCTGTTTTTTAGTATTTGTTGTTCTAGCGGCAACAGAAATACATCATCTATGAAAATTTCAACTGTGTAACTATTACGGTTCATGAGATACAGCCTGGTGACAGACGGACGGACGGACGGACGGACAGCGATGTCTCAGTAATAGGGTCCCGTTTTACCCTTTGGGTACGGAACGCTAAAAAGCACGCTTTTATAAGATGGATGCTTTTTTTTTGTATGGAATTAAGGTAGCAAACGAGCATGCAGCACCACCCTTCCGCTGCCGCCCATGACAATTGTGACCGACTTAGAACAAGACCCAATTTAGGGACTAGGGTGGTTAGTCCAATTAGTAGATGGTGTTAGAATGTTAGTTGGTTAGTTTGTTAATAAGTGTGAGGACAGGGACTGTTAGGGATAGGTTAGTCCTGTTAGTTAATATTAGTATTGTCCAGTTAGTAATGATTAGTGTGAGTCTTGTTCCAATTCGGTCACAGATGCGTTGCTACCCCTGAGGACAGATGGTCGCCTCTAAAAAAGTGAACCGGCTCCACACCTTCCTATCCGGAACACAATTGCTCTTAAAAACAATTATTATGACGGTAGGAATGGTACTGAGTACCTTGGCGGGCGCGGGCGGTGGTACTACCCCGGGCGAACTCTTATTTATTATTCATTTGTTTGTGTTTTTACAAGGCTTACAATCTGGTTTGTTTTTTGATAAAGGATGGGCGTAATTCATACTGGGTAGTATAATAGTATTCTCTAACAGACAACCCAATGTGAAGGATTGTGAATTTCATGCGTGGCGCGATTGGAACAATAAAATTGCACGAAAACTTGTATGTTACAATACATTTATAAAAAATAATTATAGTTTTAATTAAATTTACACTGAACAAACTTAACACGGTTGAACACATCAAGATACAAATAAATTTTTTGATAGTTACCTAACAACATTCCATACACGTGACTTTTGCGATGTGCGTTTCCTATTATTAGAAAGTAAAATACCAAAATCTTTAAGCTGCGGCAACCATAAACTATACGAGCAGTGAATACGAGTACGACCCAAGGCGGGAAGAACGTTTCATAATTGTGTCATATAAGGGTAGCTTAGGGATTTGTATAATTCAACTTTAATATACGCTAGCTTCGATAGTTTGGATGTCGTCGTAACACCGATGACGTTGGTGCAAGAACGAAAACTTTCCACACAGGGAGCTCCGAGCTCGAAGCTGTTAGGACTATCCAAACCATGAAGCTCGAAAATTGCTTAACTTGTACTGGTACACTAAACTTGTAACCGGCATTTAGTTCAAATGCAAGGTACTATTTTGTTTTGAAAGAAGCTTTTCAATTTTACTATAGGTAGGTATATCTACTCGTTCATACATTTTTGGTAGCTACATATCAAAAACAAAATATAGATAATATTAAAACGCTAAAATCTTTATTGATTTTAGAAAAGGCAAAAAATATCGTAAAGTAATAAAGCATTGTCAATCTTCCGGATTAAGACGCTCTGAAAGTAAATCTATCCCTTGTGACAGTCTAAATTCGGTTACCAGATTCTTTTCACAAGGAAAACTCCATTAGTTTGGAAAGGACATTTTATAAGAACGGTGCAAAGTTACGCGAGATTTAGGAGTTCTATTTTAAATTCAATATTCTCTTACAATGTGGGTAAAAATACGCGGAAGTCCTTCAACAGCTGTATCATCAAGACTTGAATAATAAAGCTTATCAAAACCACGGAGCACAACACGAATCTTCAGGGATAATAAAATTCATTCATTTTAAAATTCATTTTTATTTTATATAAATCATTGTAAATCATATTTTTTAAGAATACAAGGGCATAATTCTTTAGTAAATCGTCTATATTACATAATCCAGGGACAGTGGACAAGTTTTTTAATACGTTTAAGTGAACGAATTGAAATAAAATTACTATTTCAACTGAAGATAAGTAGATTGTAATTTATGTAACGTAAAGGTACATTGATGTTCTTTTCAAATATTTTCTTATGTTTTAAGAGAAGAGCTTTATTTATTTTTATACCTCTTGCGGTGTGTGTAAAACATATTTTTGTAGAAAAAAATTCCGTGCTTTTGTATTTAATTAACACGTTCGCTGCGTTACGGGCAGAGTTTTGCCGTATTTGACTTCCGAACTGTGCGGCGGTCAATTGTCTGTGTCTTACGCCCGGTGCGGGGGTGGGTTTTATATGTTCCCGTGCACGCAGAAAAGAGATAAATATATATCCAAGTTTCTTTCTTCAAATGTATTCCATTTTTCGAAAAAATAAGTACGGCATATAATGGTGCCGTAACGCACCAGAACTTAATTATTTATCTATGGTGCGATGCGGCATGTATGTTGCCGTAACTTAGACGCCGTACCGCACTGTAGGGAACTCGCGCGCAGCTTCAGTGTGCCGTAGTGATGTGCGCAAGTATCATCGTTTGCACGTATCGACACTGGATTGCGCTTTATCAGCGCTCGAAAATTAATATGAAGCGTTCTCGTAAGAAACTTGATATAAATAAAGTAATTAAGACGGAAGGTGGTGAGGTATAAATGTTATTAAAATAATAGTCTTTATCTATTTTACATTTTTTCCCAATCAAAACTTAACCAGACGATTAAGAATTGATCCCATATCTTTGATCTCAAATTGCAATGATTATGTTTCTTGTTACTGATATATATATTTAATTTTGCATGACAAATCAATGATAATAAAATAGCAGTTTTCAACCTATTTTGCAATTTTTTCACAATTAAATCTTAACTATACGATAAGAAATTGATCCGATACATTTGGTCTCAAATAATTTTAATGCTTATGTTCCTAATTACTTATATTTTTGTTTAATTTTGCATGACTTTAATAAATGTTAATAAAATAACAATCTTCAACTATCTTACAAATGTTTCCCAACACTAGTTTTAAATTCGGTCTATCGATCTACATGCGGCACGGCATGTATATTGCCGTGAAATCGTTGATTTTCAAAATTATGCATAACTTCTAAAATATCAGGTCGAGACCCTGGCGACGTTAGCCATGTGTCAATAGATATACAATCTATCGATGCGTTTATTTTTTTAAAGTAAAACATGGGTTTCCATGTCTGTAAGAGCCTTCAAAGTCAGGTCCTGGTACAGCAAAATACAAGCCGTAACGCACAGCAGGCAATACTGATACGGCAAGATTATGACTCGTAACGCATGGGCAGTAAGTTTTATTTTTGTGCAGACGCAGTGAACGTGTTAAGGTTCATCTGTTATCTTAGCATTGGGAAAAAGGATTATAAGCGTTGTGTTGAACCTTATCTTGTCGTACGTATCGTGATACAATGAAAGGAAAGCTCCTTCCACTAAATGATTGTATAATAATAATCATATTTATCATGTTATTAATGTAGATCCTTTAAAAATTTTGTTGACTTCCCTACAAGATTCTGTTACAATTTAGTACTAGTTTCTAAAAAAGCAGGTTACAAACAAAAAACCTATTGCTAGATACTTGAGCTAATTGATAATAATAATAAATGATACTTGACTAATCAATGTAAAAAAAATATCTAAATAGAGGGAGGGAGGGGCCGCATTTTCGGCAGGCTTTCCGACACTACGGTACGAGTACTTAAAAGATCTTTAACGAATTAGAAGGAGGGCGTGGCACTATTGATTACAAAATTAACAGTATAAAGGGGCCTTGATAATTACTTTAAAAGACCTAATTTTTGTTCTGAAATAAAGAATTGAAAATAAGGAAAAAATCGTAATAGATGCAATAAAAATTTGTGGAGAAAACTGAATTATGAATATAACCCTGGATACTTCTTCCTAAATCCCGTATTCTCAGAACGTAATGATATTGTTTAACATTTAGGTATGTTGTACCCGAAAATTGTAATACATTATTGCTATTTACAAAAAAAATAACCGACTTCAACCTCGATAAGCAGAGATTACTCAAAAACTTCTCGCCAGATGGCGCTTAATTCAACATGGACGTGTAAAGTTCTCGTCACTACAAATTAATCAAGCCCAAACACTAGATAACTGCAGTAAATCGTTGGGGAGTTCCCTCGACTGTCTTTCGGCTTCATCAGATCGACTCCAGACCTTCATGAAATTGTAGCGCTTTCATGTACTTATGAAAACATTAACAATCACACTAGTTGTCCCTACAATTTTCGAAAGTTGCCCTCGATTTCTCCGAGATGCCATCATCAGATCCTGGTGATCCTTTTAAAAGGACCCCACTGCGCATATCTACTTTACAACAAAAAAATAATTATCAAAATCGGCCCATAAACGACGAAAAAATCGCTGAACAAACATAAAAAAAGCATATATATATACGGTCGAATTGAGAACCTCCTTCTTTTTTGAAGTCGGTTAAAAATACCTATCAGGATAAATTGGGTTCGAATTTACAGAATAGGTAGGTACCTATAAATTGAAGGTTCAATTTAGTAGTCAGATGTCTCAACAAAACTTTGGTACAACGATCAATTAAACGTTTTGAGAAGTGGTAAATGAAGTCGTGAGTTCTTCGCCCTCCAATATTAAGTTAAGCAATTGGCCCCAGCTGTACATAAATGTAAACGCAATATTAACCGAGCTATGTGCGATGTGTTCATTTAATTCCCATTGTCTTTGATTAACATATTAATAGCTTTACAGGATTATTCTGTTGCGATATGAAACTATCTGCTTCAAAGTATATTCGCAATTATCGAATTATTTATTTAAAAAATCAAGTACAATTTCACGTTTAGGTACATGTCTGCCAAACTGCAAAGCAGTTTGTCTGCAGAAAACAGCTTATGCGTTTGTTACCTACTGCTAAACTCAGAAACAGCTTTTCTGATTTCAGTTCGGTTGGACTGATGTGAAGCTTAAATTAACTGTTAAACATTTTTTTATAAGATGATAATACGCAAATTAAAATAATCCCGTTTAAAGGTACGTATAACGGATTTCTAAAGCAACATAAGTTATCCAAAGCGTAGTAAAGATGGATATTTGTTAAATATAAGTAAGAATTAAACCAGTACTTAAGTAGCACAATATTTTCAGGGTCAGAGGAAAGGTTTCAAAGAAATGCGTTGGTTTCAAGTAACTAAAGGTAAAGTAAGTAATGCCCTCAGAGGAATTCCGTTCAGAATGCAAAACAAGTTCATTGTTAGTTAATTAAAACAGCAACTGTGAATTTAATTATCCTTCATAAGACTACACGAAGAGGAGGTTACATAATATAACCCGATTCTGAAATTAACAACATTTAAGTTCGCCGTTCTGACTTGTAATATCTTATCGGAACTTAATATGTACGTCCCGCACGTTTTGGTACGGGAGCCGACGATGCTAAATGTGGATTTACTCGAGCGTCATAGAGACCTATTGGGTTGCAAAGCTTACATGAAAAGAAGAAAAAAATGTTATATAATGTATATCTTTTCATCGGTGGGGGAAGCGGCTATAGACTTTTAAATATGTAAAAAAATAATGTCCATGTGGACATACTCGAGCGCTTCAGATATTGATAGCATCAATGTTCTACGTATTTTTAATAATGTACTATGTCAATCTGATCGTTTGTTTGATGGGGGTAAGGGTTGAAAATAAGAGAGAAAAAATCTAATCGAGCACGATTTCAGCGCAGATTTTCTAAGGGGGTATTAAGTGAACCTAAAAAAAGCTCTCATTCAATAATCTGACGATTTCGATGTGACGCAAACTCGCTACCATTATTATAATGTGAAAAAAAAATTCGAACTTTTAAATGGGGCTCATATTTGGTGGAGGTACTTAACTGGGTACCAGGTACCCCCTGTACCTTAATCTGACGCGCTCGAGTAAATCCAAAAATCCCCTCTTGGGCTCCCTAGCTATTTATTTCAGGATACTATCTGTGTACTTAACTTCACTACTGTATAATACCGACGTTTCCTTGTTGATAGTTTATACTCATGCTTTTAATACAATGTATTCTTTACTTATACCGTAAGTGTGCAAACTCAATAATTTTTCCGTCACTTAATCAAGTATCTAAAGTTTAAACGCGTGATTTTTCAAAATTACTAGAGATTTAAATTCAAGATAGGACCTGGGTTTCGGATAAATGTTCGCGCCTTATCCCTATGTGCGTGAAATTGGCGCGCAATCGAATTTAGTTGTTATATTTGAATGAAAACGAAAGAATTAAGTACATAATGATATCTCGCTACCACGTTAATGTCACACTAACACATGTCAGAAACCATTTTAACTGTTATTGCTTATCTGAAAATACTTAACAATTAAACATTTACATATAAAATGTGATTCCTTTTTACTTATTTGACTTTGTTTTATTATAAAAACAGACTTGGAGGCACAAAAAGCTATATTTCGTACTTCTGCGGACGTGAATACTAAAATCAATTATGTAGATGTTAGTAACGTGCACCATTCGCTACTGCTTACAAAAAACTACGACTTGATGACTGTGTGTGAGGCATTCAACCCAACTATGACCCATTCTCGTGCGCATAAAGTATGATAAGGTCATATCTATTGTTTTGAAATCTCTGAAAATTAGAGCATCATTCAGAATTCGAACCCTGACCCTCGAATTCGGAACTCCAACGTTCAAACCATTATGAAGACTTTTATTGTTTAGATAACTACCATTGTGAATAAGCCAAAATTTTACGTATAGTATACCTACTGACTGCAACAAGACAAGGTTACTTGAGTTGAGTCCAAGGATGGATGGTTGCCCTTTACGCCCAAAGCACTTCTAATAGATAATTATTTTAGTACATATACTCAAGCTTTAATTGAATAAAACTGGTATTTTCGGGGCAGTTTCGCATTCAAACGTATAATATTTAGTAATTATTTCCTGAAATTCCTCCACCTCTGGGAATAACAAGGTCTAAACCCACCCAAATGTAATTAATGTGCGCCTACAAACACTTTGCCCGCAGAGTTTAATATAAAACGAATGTTTTTCCAGCTTTATCATAGGTACCAATTCTGTCAAAATCTCGAAAAATCTCGAAAAAGTGTGAATGTAGTGATGACCTAAAAACTAAGTCTTGCAAGTGGAGAGCTGACGTGAAGATCAAAAGATGAATAAATCAAAATAAAAGACAAATGATAAGCATTTTGATACCATGGCTTTTTGCAGGCAGTTCAAGATCGATCGTGAATTGGATATCGAAATGATCAATATGTCTCAGCGCTAACGGCATCATCAATCAATCAATAACAATTTTATCGTTCCCTCTCAATGTCACCCAACGCCAGTCACATTTTAGGAATACTTAGTAGAATATTTGTTAGTTTTATGTTTGAATGCAATGTCATGCCAGCAATATTTATAACCAGTGGGTAATATTAACACTTATTTTCGTTATTTAAGTACCGCCATATTTTGTCAAAATATGAGTATGTATGCTCTTATTCCATCAAAAAGACAGGTCCATGACCAGCAGTATTAGTAACAACTAATAATACCATTAAAAATGATTTGAGAAACCAGATTCAGTCTATCATGATATACCATCTAGTTCAACGATGGTATAAGAATGACTTAGTAGCCACTCTAGCTAGTAGTAAGAGTAAAGCTAGTGCCTGAGTTGCACTGTGGCTGCCAATTAATGGCAAATCCAATTAATGACACTAGCATTGATCCCTCTTCATCATTAAGGAGCTTCGAGTAAACTCCACTTGAGTAACCAGAGCAGGTTGGTGAAGAGCTGCACAGTCATCACACAAATTTATTCACCTTCTCCAGCATTCCGAGAGAATCAAGAGAGCTCATTACAGTACAAGTGCAGTAAATAATGCTTGTATTTGCAGGTAATTTTAAATAATTAAAAAGATTGTTCATCTGTTGGTAATCATTAACAAATGATTCCAATTTACTGTAGTGGGTCCAAGCACATCACATTCCATTCAAAGTTATCAGGTTCAGTATACTGTTCCTAAAAATAATGAGTTATGAATTATTAATAATAATATAATAATAACGCTTCACACTCAAGGCCCCACACTGGGATTCCCTGTGTCGTGGGTGCCTTGGACAACACACAAGGCGGGGACACACACCCAGACCGAGAGCGGAGGTTTGGACTCATCATTCAGATTGCCACCTCGCTGGGAGTCGAACCCGGGACCCTCGGAACGGCGATCGGCGTGTTAACCATTGCGCCATTCGGGTCGTCAATGAATTAATGAAAATATTCTTCTTCTCTGTTAGAAACCGAAGTCATGCTGTCACTTACAAAGAATATTTACCATGGGTTTTTTCATACAAATCTAAATGGCAAATAAAGTTAAATATTACATCTGAAGCAATTAAATGTTTATGTTACACATACTTCAAGGAATCATATTTATATACATGCCCATAGTAAGTGGGTATAGTAAATATCTCAGCTTTGAATTTCATTGCATTGTGTGTGAATTTTCAGAATTACTATATGGACTTTGCACCTAGGGTGTTTGCTTTTACCCAGTAGAGCTTTATGCAAGGAACTCAAGTATCTGTCAACTATAGATGGTTTGTTATGCACTGGTGGTACATAAAATGGATGCAAAGAGAGAATATTTCTGACTGCCTAAATTATATCATTTAATTATGAAGAAAATACAATGGTGTACAGTAAATACAAAAAATTTCTTTGATCTAATAATTTCAAGTAATAAATTCAACATCAATGTATGGTTTAAATATGGTCAACCAATTTATTTGAGCTTATGTACCATAACAAATTTTGTCCAGTATTACACATTAAAAGCATGAAACATTAAAAGTTATATGAAATATTGGACATTAATTGATTCTAATGATATCAAATCACATCCTTTTAATAGGATTGCTACAATGAACAAGAACAAACATTATTCATCAGCTGGTGTTGATCTCAGCAGATTTTGTTCCAAAGTAATGCGCTGAATCCATAAGTAACTAATGTTTTACTGCAAATGGACAATAGATTGCATAAATAAAATGGGCAGTATTCAATACTTTAAGGCCACCAGGGGGAATATAATGGTATTAATTGGACACATGGACATTGATGGTAATGTCAAGGTGGCAGTATTATAAATATATATATTATTAAATAAATATACTCTTGTATGTATGTATAAGAAGAAATACATATACAATCATTGAGTGGAAACTTTCTTTTGATGCATTAAATCAAATTGAGAGGTAGTTGTAGTACATCATAAAATGATTATTTTGTTACTACATTAAATTCAATCAAGATAATTAAAATAATTTCAATCTTTTGCTTTGCTTAATATTTACAGAAAATGAAAGAAAGGGAAGCACTAGGATTTCTACTGTACCTATGGTTGACCTTTCAACCAGGGTATTCAACGCTTAAAGGGCTAGTGGTTACACAACTAACCATTTAAACCTGGCATTAAAATTATACTATCTCCTTTCAGTATGAAGCATAAGATTTGACCAGTTTTATATAGCGGCGAGAATATTTTCACAGAAAGTACTCAGATGCAGAGGTTTGGCACAATGTTCACTTAATAATGACATAGCATCAATCTCCTCAGGTATGAATAAATTTTATATCACTACTTGTAAGACGAGACTTTGCATTGTCAAGGAATTGACTACTAATATAGCATCAATCTCCTCAGGTATGAATAAACTTTACATCAATACTTGTACGACGTGATTTTACAATGTCAAGGAATTGACTATACAGCCTCAGTACCAGAAGTTTTATTCCTTGATTAATGTGATACAAATATATTGTAAAGTTTAATAGTTATATTATATAGTTCTTGCTGTTATAGCAAGGCTTTAATTAATATAACAGCATCACTTTCACTTCTATGGAGTGTTAAATAGGTAAGCACTGCCGGATTCAGCAGTACTTTAAAGGCATCCAGAGGATAAGGCAAGCCTTACATAAATATAAGCGGCCTGAAATTGTATTTTGCAGGTATTGTCTACCTAGTGAAAAATGTAGTAAAAAAAAAAAAAAAAAAAGAAAAATCACATTATTAGCATTGGCTACAGCGCCAAGAGTGCAGACCATACTAGTAATTAATTTGTAAAGATGTTGATTATTTTGAATAATAAAATAATCATAAAATTTGCGATCTTCGGGAGCAGAAATATAGTAGTGTCTACAACAAATTTTTTCAATTCTAATAAATATTCTGTTATCTGTCGAGTAAAGATCTTGATCTTTACAAACAAGTGTTCATAAGGATTAAAATTCTAATTATATGTTTGTTAACTTCTATGGTTATAATTATAATCTTGCATACTAATGTACTATAATGTTACATACTAAGGAACATCTTAAAAGACTTTTACAGTTACAGTAAAAGTGCAATTACATAGTTACAGTTACAGTAAAATTTGATTTAATACCACAACTGTATATGTACTGTATATGCATCTACATTAGCTGCTAAGCAAGCAGGAGTATCAATAAATGTAATTAGAAAATCTGCAGATTGGTCTTACAACTCACTCACATTTTTCAGAATTTATATGGGTCAGTAAATGATAAATATGATTAATGCTGCTTAAAGTAAAATTATTGATGCTGTAGGTTTTGATACCTATAATATGCAACTATCACCTTATGAAATAAAACTTGTTAAGAGGGTTATTATAAAAATACTTTATGCATGTTGATTAAATGGTTGTATGCAAACTAACAATATACCTGGATCTTTATTTGGGTTATATTATGTAAATTATGTTAACTCGAAATTAGACTTATAAAAACATAGTCGTGTGTTTTATCTACGTATTTCATACTAAAATATTGGATGATCACGTTACGTAGGCACATGATTATCTCAAAATTAAGATACAAGATACAAATATTTCCTATTTTATTTACGATACCCATTTCGACGTAATTCTCTAAACAGCTACACTGTAAATAATAATTTTGCGTTTCAGTTTGCTTTGAAATAAAATTAAATAATTGGACGACTTACCTAAGGAAGTCCGATTATGATTTTATGAAAAGCAAACTGAAACGCAAAATACCCTTCCCTCCCTGCTGCTGTAAGCAGCCTTCTGCTTTACAACAACATTCCCAAGTCGAATGGGTAAAAATATCTTCTCTTTTCTTTCTCTAAAAAGTGACAGGTCTGGACATGTAGTTCATAGACAAGGTTGTTATTTTTTTAAAAAGGTTTCTCTAAAAAAGATGCGCGATTCTATGACCACCGAAGGATGGACTACACTGTAAATAATAATTTTGCGTTTCAGTTTGCTTTTCATAAAATCATAATCGGACTTCCTTAGGTAAGTCGTCCAATTATTTAATTAATGTGCGCCTACAAACACTTTGCCCGCAGAGTTTAATATAAAACGAATGTTTTTCCAGCTTTATCATAGGTACCAATTCTGTCAAAATCTCGAAAAATCTCGAAAAAGTGTGAATGTAGTGATGACCTAAAAACTAAGTCTTGCAAGTGGAGAGCTGACGTGAAGATCAAAAGATGAATAAATCAAAATAAAAGACAAATGATAAGCATTTTGATACCATGGCTTTTTGCAGGCAGTTCAAGATCGATCGTGAATTGGATATCGAAATGATCAATATGTCTCAGCGCTAACGGCATCATCAATCAATCAATAACAATTTTATCGTTCCCTCTCAATGTCACCCAACGCCAGTCACATTTTAGGAATACTTAGTAGAATATTTGTTAGTTTTATGTTTGAATGCAATGTCATGCCAGCAATATTTATAACCAGTGGGTAATATTAACACTTATTTTCGTTATTTAAGTACCGCCATATTTTGTCAAAATATGAGTATGATGCTGGTCCCAATGGATTAATTTCAAAAACTCTTATGAATAAAATTTACGATTTATATCTAACTAGTAAATCCGCCCTCGCTTCGCTTCAGGGAACCAGTCCCTTCAAAAATCTCTATAAATTTTCACAAATTATGTTATTCCAATGTCTAAGCTATATTACTGCAAAGTTTCATGAAAATCCGTTCAGTAGTTTTTGCGTGAAAGAGCAACAAACACACACACACACTCACTCACTCACTCACTCACATACATCCTTACAAACTTTCGCATTTATAATATTAGTAGGATAGGAAGTAGGATAGTAGGAAGGAAGTAGTAAATAATAGACAAATACGTTTTCATACGTAAAATTACGTGTTGTATTTGTAACACCAACAATATAAATAATAATAAACGCTAACACACTCATACCCCCGCAATAGGTTACTAGGTACCTGTAATATAAATAAATACTAGAGAACCACCCGCGCTTCGCTTCGTGATCCGTAGGTAACAGCCACGTAGGTCTCGCTCCCGTAGGAATCTCAGCTAAAAAGTAGCCTATAACATTTGCCTATGACTTAAGTAAATTACATGTAGTATTTGATAGCGTGATTGAGAACTTGCAAAAGAATTTTACTAACGCCATCTATTAACAACTCCGGAACTAAATATCTAGCAACTAACAAAACATCGATCTTCCCATGGGAATGAGATGTTTTTCCGTGGTAAAAAGTAGTCTACGACACTCCACCCTCCTAACTATCCCCACACACATAAACCATACCATATAATAGCCATGTTGTGACGTGAAAGAGCCACAAACAAACACACTTTCACAATTATAATATTAGTAAGGATTGCAGAGAGCTCTTTAAGCATTTGTAAGGATACCTTAAAGGTTTCATTATTATGGTTCGGTTATTATTATCTGTAAATAAATTTAACTTTTTTACAAGTGTAAACTAAAATCTTTTCTATTTAGACGTTGATATTTATTTTTAAGTCTTAATTTATGTTGAAATTTTGTATTTTCTTAGGAGCTATAATATCTACCTACGTAGGTTATAATATACCTATAATACCTGAGATATCAGGGTGAAAAGAGAAGTTAAAGTTTTCCATAGTAACCCACGCCTGTAGTTTCCATTATTTGAAATGCTTCTATTTTGTTGAGAATAACAAAAGAATTATGCCTCACGTAATCAGTGGAGATAATAGAGAATTCTCTTCCGTTTTTATGGCGAAGGCAAAATTTGTAGTTACGAGAGCTTTTACTAGTTATGTACGCGCGTACCTTTTAATAATAGCGTGTGCTTGCTTATACATGGTTTGGAATAACAAAAATGTTTATTGTAATTAAAACTTGTATTAAAAACTGTCTATGTACTCTACCAGTAGAGCCATTGTTCGAATAACTTGAAAAATATTATTGATATCTGGTAAATAAGAGTTTTTGTTTGGTTTTTATACTTACTATGAACAGCTGTCTCCTCGCGACTTCACCTATGTGGCATTTTTATGTCAGTTTAACCCATTTCTTATCCCTGAAGGGAGAAGATTATGTTGTGCGCTGTCTGTCAGTCAATCTCTCAATAAAGGAAGAGTTATTTATATATTCATGATAATGATAAGTACAGCTTGATTGTGACCATGCTTCTTAAATGACATTCCCAGAGAACAGTGAAATACCTGTCTGCAACATAAATGTGACTCAAATGAGTGTATTTATTGAATACTGGTAATTTCCCGCTGCTCTGCCCACATGGGTGTCGGAAAATGACAAAATACATCTAAAATTATCCCAAGTAAATGTAAAACCTGTAACAAATTATCCTATATCGTAGACTTGGTTATGATTTACCTTTGTACCAAATTTTATATTACTCTGGTATGTATAATAAGACTTATATTCCTCAGGTACCTACATACTAAACATCTTAACCGGATCAGTGAATCTACAAAAAGGGAGTAAATTAAATTGTACAGAACAAGTTTATAACTATTTGTTGGATAAACCAACCGAAAACATTTCTGAGTATCCATTAAAAAATCGAGTGTTTAACTTACGCCCCCGGCCCCGGTGTAATTAAATATCATCTCACTCTTCGTTATTTGATTCAGAATTACTCAATATTTGCCAATAACGTGAATGTCAAAGTTTAAGGATTCCGTAAAGTCACATACAATTTCTCGCAGCAATTTCTAATTTGTATTCTACGTCTTTGAACAATAATGAAAAGACAAAATTGTAGGAAGATCTGAAACACAAATACTTCAATACGCTTTTATGATTGTTTACAGAACAAGGAGTGTTCGAATTACATCGTTTCAAGTTAGATGAAAGAAAACTGTGACACTGTAACTGTAACTGTACGTTAAAATATACAGGCGATTTTTTAGTTTTATATTATACATAGGTCACTTTAAATAGTTCCTATTGTTAATAATAAAGTTATGTTACGTATCATTTTCATTAAGGCTTGTGTAATAACAATAATTGACTTTTTACAAAAAAAACGACTTCAACATCGATTAGTAGATATAACTCAAAAACGAATCTTTAGATGTCGCTCAAATTTGTTTATATGGGACCACAAGAGACATCAGCCTTCGAATAAAAAAGAATCATAAAAATTAATGAAAATTACAAGGTAACCACCATAAATTAAATACAATGTGTATTTAATTAAAGATAACTCAAAATATATCTGGAAATACAGTCGAATTGAAAATCTCCCTTTTTAAGTCGGTTAAAAACTCGATGTATTTCGATGATCAGTTCTTCCAGCTGATTTTCTACCGTAATACTAAAACATTATAATTATTTAAAAAATAAACATTACAGATTAAGAAATAACTCAAAGGCATATTATTTTCTCAACTAAAATTTCAAAAATCAAATAATAGAAACGAAGCAAGTCATCGTCGAATCGATTATTTTAGACGTTAGACCGAAACTTTAACAAATATCACAAGAATGCATGAGAAAACCTTATATGAAAAAATAATCAGGTTTAATATTAATTAACAGCTGGTTACAATAAGCTGATGGGCTGTATGTAATGTATGCTGTATACAAGATTACAAGGGTACAAAGTCACTATTGTCCATTGGCTTCCAAACCATTAGTTTTCGATTCAATGCTGGCAGGAAGAGTAACCCGACTGATTACTAAACTCAAAGACGATGGCTAAAACAGTTTTTACACAAAATGTTGCCGACCTTTTGACTACAACAACCGGAAAACACCACATCCTTGACGACGGTTCAAAGATATCATTTTTCTTCTTGTCTTCATCTTATCGACATTCTGTTCATTATAATGGAATAATTTCCTGTCGTTATCAGTTAAATATTTAATTTTCCCAGATGATTTTACGTTTCACTAGGAATTAAAAAAAGCATAATTAATGATTTTCAGAAAGCCATTTAAATTTTTTATTACATCTAATTTATCGTTTTGGAAACTAAAAATTCTATTGTACACTTCACTAACCTGAGTATTTCGTTTAACAACACTAATATAATTTTTACACAGTAGCGTACGCTAATGTATTCATACCATTAATATTACATGTGGTTGATGTAAATGTGATGAAGAGCCAACTGGGCCATTTACCAAGAATAATTTAGGCTCTGAATCAGTATTATATATCTTAAAATAGCTAGTAAGAGCTTTTTGTACTAACTAGCTTTCGCCCGCAGCTTCGTCCGCGTGGAATTCTTTTATATCGTGAATTGTTCTCCCCTACAGTCTCCAAATAACGTGCAAAATTTTAGCTTCTTGCGTTTAGTAGTTTTATGTTAGTAACACAAAGCATCTCTAGGAGTTATTTTTGCAAAATAGTAGCCTATGTGTGTGACCCTGGATCTTAAACTATTTTTAGGGTTCCGTACCCAAAGGGTAAAACGGGACCCTATTGCTGAGACTTCGCTGTCCGTCCGTCCGTCCGTCCGTCCGTCCATCCGTCCGTCCGTCCGTCCGTCCGTCTGTCACCAGGCTGTATCTCATGAACCGTAATAGTTACACAGTTGAAATTTTCACAGATGATGTATTTCTGTTGCCGCTACAATAACAAATACTAAAACACTGAATAAAATAAATATTTAAGTCGAAATATGGCTTCGACGCTTGAGCGATAAACCTTTCGCTCCAAGAGATGGCGTTGCTTGTGGCTAATATGTAGTCCCATGCTTTTAGTTACCCGTCGGTCCAAGAGATGGCGTTGCTTGTGGCTAATATGTGGCTACAAAAACTGAAGTGAGGCTTTCATACAACGGGCCAGATTTTTTTGGCGTTTTATACATAATGGTACGGAACCCTTCGTGCGCGAGTCCAACTCGCACTTGGCCGGTTTTTTTTATTCCGAACTCCATCCAAATCGGGCCGGTGCTTTAGCCGTGAAAGCGCCACAGACAGACAGACTATCGAATTTATAATATTAGTATGGAAATATGGATTTAGGTAGGCAGATTATTATTTATACCTACTGTTACGATAATTTTAGGTCTTATAATAATTTCGTAACGAGTAAAATAAGACAACAATAATTTCCAGTTTCATATTCCACTGCTAATTAACTGCCGCTAATAAACAGTTACGATAACCCCTAAATTTTCTTGCGAAGTTATTTCTCTTTTATGTCCAATATCAATGTACTTACGTAGGTAATATCTCTTAAATGGTGGAGTATTTCACAAAATTAACATTATCCATAGAGACTGCCGCCAATTAGGTTAGCGGCACAATGTCTACGGAGCTACGCGCCGCGCTGGCTACGGCTACGGCTACGCTCAGCACTTCATCGCTTTATTTACATTATACAAGACCGACGGACGACGCGACGACAATTCACTTCGCGCGTGCATGCCGACAAAGGCCAAGCTTAATTGTTTCCTCGACAGTGCAATGCAGCCCCATACGATAGCCATGATTACAAACAAGCCTCCACTTCCGCTCACTTACGAAGACGTGTTTTGCCTACAGTTACAATTACAATTAACTGAGCAGTTAGAATTCACCGGCATTTAGATTACCGCTCTTTACTGTAACGACGTTTACGACTTTTACATTCAGCTGAGGTTTTAAACATTTTACTGATCATATTTTAGCCAAGTAAAGTGACGTCCCTCCGAATGCGTTTCGTACTGAGATTGACTTAAGAATTATTTTTATACCAAGAATTTATAATTCGGAATTGTGGATTTTTGTAAATACTTTGAAGTTAAGCTTGAATTAATGTTTAATGCCTTTTATTCACTAAAATGTCTGTTAATTACATTCCGAGAAAAAGATATAAACGGATCGTTCCTTTTTTAGACTGAGACTAAGGATACTATAAAATTTACAATACTATAATATCCAAATTTACTATTTTAACAGATGGAATGATATCTTATTAAATTATGGAAATAAAAAGCTCGTAAGGAAATACATATAGCTTATGCAAGTCACTTTCTTAAGTAGTAAAAAATTTGCATGATACGAAGTTCGGAAGCCAAGTAGGTTACATAGAGGAAAACAGGCTTAAGGAAAGGCACTGGTAGCATACTCCGTCAATGATTTAAATTCACAACGTCGCCATTATATGTTGTATAATTTTCCTCAATAGACGATAACTGCTGAAAACTACATTATTGTTACAAAATATGGAGAAATTTAAATACATCACTTATTAATATGTTTTATAGTGAATATAAATAAACCATGAAATAAAATGCTCGATTGTAAAAGTAAACTTACATACACAATATATATTTTATCAACCGTCTTGTTCACCGTTAAAACAGACTTCGTCACAAAGTAAGTTAAATTGTAGTTTATACGTGTACTATAGGTATATATATCACGTAGTGTTTACGTACTCTGTGATAGTTACTGACGTCTATCAGCCACAGATAGTAAGTCGTTGTCTGCACAATGGACTTAAGTCTGCACACGCACAACCACAGAGTAACGTCATATCAGTGGCGTGTGTAATGGAATTTATTTTATATACTGGGAAAATCTTGCTTAACAATAAACAGGACTATCAATGTTTGATTATTCATATTAACAATTTAAGGAAGATAGTAGCCCTTCAAGAGATTACGGATCGGCTTATAGATTTATGTACATCGATATATTTTGTTGTTGAAATTTACAATTTTAATGAAAAAATTACGTGCAGTGTATAACACCTAAGCTGTCTTAAACTGTTTATATAAAATTACAGTTAAAACTAAAATAATATTTATATATTAAATGTATATAATCATCGAAATAATAACAAGGTGACCCTACATTGTTATGGTATTCTAAAACAACCTACGCTAAAGGACACTGCCGCTTACAATGGCGCACTTATTTATAGATTATCGATTAAAAATAGATATTTGTTAAGTTCAACGCTTATCGAAACGTTACGTGCATTTATTAATATAACCGTAGGTGTATCTTATTTTAATACGCTTTATATATCGGAACCTTTTTGTCTTTGTATTACTACAACTTACGTTGAGTCTGAGCGTTGAGTGTAAACTTAAAGTTGTGTGGAGCCGGTTAATCCCGGTTTCATTTCGAGGAAAGGCTAATGTTCCAAATAATTTAATTAAGCTGGCTATTAGTGGTCATCGCCGTTTAGTGGATAGTTTGTTCGATCGATTCTTGTTTATTTAATGTTGAGCTGACTCGGCAGACGTTGTCCTGGAGCATATAATATTTATATCTTAGGCTCTGAGCGGCGTATAAAGATGAAACATGCACCGCTTTTTAAGTTACACCGCTTTTTAAGTTAGTCGGTTACACTTTTTTAGAGGCGGCCATCTCAGTCCTTATTTTTTTTTTTTTTTATAAAATTCTTTATTTTCAACAAAAAGTTACATACAAGAACTGAAGTCTCTGAGTCCTAAACTAGACGAATCTGTGTCTTAGGAATCAGCGGCCTCTCCCAATAAAGTTATAAACAGAACCAGTATCAGAGTAAAAAAATGTTATAAATACCCGACAAAATTTAGACAAAGCAAGACAAAATTACTTAACAAGTAAAACTATAAGATAAGATAAATTACATTAAAGTGGGTCCAACAATTATACAATTATACAATTCTAGCTTTATTTTAATATCTGTGACTATTTAGTAACATGATATTTTAAGTTTAATATAATAATGTTTATGATTAGCAGATACATATTTTTATAGGTAAGATATACATACATAGATGGCTGATTCTACGAGTTCGTGCAAATCGGGTGTCCGGGGTTGTAGAAAAAAAAGTATTAACATATTACATCATTTTTTTATGTTAAACGAAGCATCAGACATTGAGCTAGAATTCGCACATCGAATAAACCCTCAGGGGTAGCAACGCATCTGTGAACGAATTAGAACGAGACTCATTGAGTCTAGTTCTAGGTCGGTCACAGTTGTCATGAGCGGCAGCGGAAGGTGGTGCTGCATGCTCGTTTGCTATCTTAATAATTCCATTAAAAAAAAAGTTACACTAATAATTGCAATAATTGCATCTAATTTTATTCAGCAGTTTTTGCAAGATGCTTGGATAACATTTCAGACAGACGAAAATTATAAAAATAATATTGGCACTATGAAGAACATTTTAACGCGCTTATATTAGCTTGACCTGTATGTTTGTAACAAAATCTTCCAACCTAATATTAAGAAAGTCTGATTAACTTGAAAATTAGGTAAAATAGTTTAAGATCCGATGACAATGCAATTGTATGACAAGCATGACCGGATATTATGCTCAGAAATGACTCCAGAAAATGGAACTCCTTAATGATTCAAAGTATACCTACCAAAATTTATTGTTGAGCATTTATTGTTCACCTAGTTACCTAAAAGCGGTTTTTTTCTTTCCTAAAATATGTAAGTACTTATAGTTTTTAAATTATTTTTCTTATTCTAACATATCTCCTATTTATAGATACGCCAGTAACATTTTTATTAGGCGTAGATAATGTACCATGTGTTTATTTTATATTTATACGTATAATAAAAAATTATATATTATTAATCTTAATATACTTTTATAATATTTAAACGTAACGCCAATTCTGTTACAGTAAGTGACCCTCGCGCTAAATAGATAAGTAGGTACCTACACTTGGTATTTTTTTTTTTTTTATTGAATTAAGGTAGCAAACGAGCATGCAGCACCACCCTTCCGCTGCCGCCCATGGCAATTGTGACCGACTTAGAACAAGACCCAATTTAGGGACTAGGGTGGTTAGTCCAATTAGTAGATGGTGTTAGAATGTTAATTGGTTAGTTTGTTAATAAGTGTGAGGACAGGGACTGTTAGTGATAGTTAGTCCTGTTAGTTAATATTAGTATTGTCCAGTTAGTAATGATTAGTCAGAGTCTTGTTCCAATTTGGTCACAGATGCGTTGCTACCCCTGAGGACTGAGATGGTCGCCTCTAAAAAAGTGAACCGGCTCCACACCTTCCTATCCGGAACACAATTGCTCTTAAAAACAATTATTATGACGGTAGGAATGGTACTGAGTACCTTGGCGGGCGGTGGTACTACCCCGGGCGAACTCTAGGCTCTACCACCTACCTAAAACAACTTATGTACAAAACCCTTGTATCACAAATATGATGGATTGGGCATTGTGGCTGAATGTAAGTTGAGGAAAGGGGGAAGGAAACATATTATCACAATAACCTATTTTTAACTCAACCCCAACGTAACGCATGTTTTTACTTCTTTCCGAGCAATTTATATATTACGATAATGCGTTATTTGTAAAAAAAAGTAGTTTATCTTTTTACGATTTTGGCTTTAATAACAGTTTTTTCTAAGAAAATGTTTATAGATTAAATATACAATTTTCTAAGTTACTAATATGCCCATCGCAGGTGTCACCTACCTTCTGTTCTGATCCTTCAACTATATTCGGTGATAGAACTCCGCGTGCAGATTATTATCATTATTTCTATTGGTACTAGGTTCGCTCTTTGTAATATATACCGTTACTATTATTTTTATGTATCTCTCCCTTATATTCTGTCGTGTTTCGGCTGAGAGCATGAGAGCCAGATCTTTTTATTTCTTTTATTAGCCTTTTATCTTTTTTATTTATTTTATCTTCTTATATTATCTCTATATTTTTTATTGCCTTGCAAGGCATCGGTGACCCGATGCGATACCGAAGTCCATGAGCGACAGACAACTTACACTTACCATCAGATAGATCGTCTAACAGTTTGTCAAAAAAACGAAAACTGCATTTTGAAGTTTTTTTAGGCAACACATCCATCTATGGTCATTAAATAAATTTTAACCAACTTCATTTGTGAAGTCAATCAGTCAATCAGTCGGTCATTATCGTTTCAAGTTGTAAACCTTTTATATACGTTATTGGAATTTGAAGCCTTATATGTAGATCGATGGGCTTGTGTCGATCTAAACTGATCAACAGATAGTGCCCGCTAATGGCAAAAATTCTTGAGAACTTCCGTGCTTCGATTCATCATCATCATCATCATGTTGGATTGTCGTCAACTACTATCTTATGCTAAACAAAAAAACGACGTTGTGGCGGTTGGTTCTCATGATGTTTTCCTTCACCTAAGCAATTCATAATTAATAATGATGATAATTCTGCTGAGTTTCAGAACCGGTAAATAAGGTTGCGTAGTCCAACGTTCAACCCACTCGGCTAGCACTGTGTTTTTATCACTGCTATTTTTTCATGAATTTCCCATCATTCATCTAAAATCGACCGTGAATTTTTTTACGCGTTTCGGTCGCAATGTCAGAGAGCCAGTAGGATTTGTTAAATAATATTGATCCAAACTGAATGTAACGTCATTCCCCGGGGTTTTTTAATTCACGAGAATTCTATGTATACTCAGTGCGTGAGTCGGTATTTTTCATTTCCGTAAGGTTTGTAGTCAACTGGCTTAACGCCCATAGATTTGTGACATCAAAAGTAGCGTAAAAATGCGTATAAAAATATTTTGTTAAGTTTCATTTATAGAGTGATTTTTTTTGTAAATTACTTTATTACATTATTAATATTATGTTTAAAGTAGTCAGCCCTACGCATTAAATCTATTATCAATAGTATGTTCACGTCTTGAAATAAATGCCCACCGTTAGTAATATATAGGTATGTAATTTATAAATATTACTTCAACCAAGAGTCCTTTCAGCCAAAAATAACTGGCAAAACTTATGTCTTATGGGCACCAACTTGGAATACGTATGATTAGTTTAATAGTCTCCCAAAATAGCAGAGTTGACCAAACTTAACATTGCCATTACCTTAACATTGACCTTGCCGTTTCTTTTTTAACCGACTTCAAAAAAGAAGGAGGTTCTCAATTCGATCGTGTATGTGCTTTTTTACATTTGTTCAGAAATTTTTTCGTTGTTTATGAGCCGATTTTGATGATTCTTTTTTTATTGGAAAGTAGCTATTCCAAGAAATTCCAAGAAAAATCGAGGGAAACTTTCGAAAATTGTCGGTATATTAAAGCTCTACGATTTAATGAAGGTCTGGAGTCGATTTGATGAAGCACAAATACAGTCGAGGGAACTCCTTAACGATTTACGGCAATTATCTTGTGTTTGGGCTTGATCAATTTGTAGTGACAAAAACTTTCTTATGGGTTGAACTGAGCGCCACCTGGCAAGAAGTTTTTGTGTTATCTCTGCTTGTCGCTGTTGAAATCGGTTTTTTTTTTTTTGTAAAAAGCAATTAATATGTTAATGTTTAATGTTTAAAATATAACATAAATAAATCGCATTATATTATATAAATGAAATATATCTAATAATCTGTGTTAGGTACATAAAACATTATCACATAGCAAAAGAAAAAAATACAATTGACACGGTACATTCGTGTCAAGTGTAATTAATTATTTGTTGTAACAAATAGTTTTTCCCCCATAGGCACCATAAATATACGTCTCCCGCATAGGCACAGCTAATATGTGCGTATATGTTTTATCCTATTTTCAAAGCCAGCACACTTTCGATCCACCTTCAGGTGGATCAGGACCAGAGCGTGAAACTTCATTTAGAGCTATTGGCAGAAGATGCGAGAGAATATACGAATATTTATGGACGTTGAAGGAGAGAAAATACCCGAAATAGGAATAGTACATGAAAATTAATAAAGGAAGACATGAAAATATATAGTATCCCATTAATATATACAAATTAAAAGAAATGCAGTTTCACAAAGCATTCCTTCCGACGCAAAATGTTGGAAGTGATTGTTTAAAACCACGTTAATTTATTCAGGTACTAATCTATGAAAACATTTATTATTTAAGGAAATCCTTTTAGGTTTTTGTGGTTGGGTATTTAAACCTCCCTTAACCGCAGAGCTACTACGGTCCTTCTAAAACGTACCGGGAAATATTTATTCCGTGTTTCGGTGGCAATCTCGGCGAACCAGTGATAATGCGGGTTGCCGCTTCTTTTGTGGGCAATAACACTTCGCATCATCCTTTGCTAATACTAAAGAGCGGCAACGACCACTTACCATTAAATGGCTGGCTCGTTTGTCGGTTATTACAAAAAATATACAGAACAGACATTATGTACCTAAGCATATCAAAGACGACCGATACCCATATTAGTTTAGCAGGGTATTCTTAAACGTTATTAGCGAAGTCCATCTAACACACACTAGCACATATTTATAGGTTTAGTTTAGTGCGTTGACCGAGTGCGATCACAGTATTCCGTGAGCGTGACACTTGAATAATCTACCGATAGTAGTTTACATTCAATTACTAGTAGCACGCGACTCACCGTTTATACAAGCTTCTAAGGAATGAGAAAAATGCTCTGTAATCTACAGAGGTTACCTAATTACTGTCGTATACGTATCGAAGTTAATTGGTAACAAAGGTTTAAAAATAAATTGAAGGTCGATCTTATTTAAGAGCGTTCACAACCCTCTGTCTTGTGTCAGTTGTAAGTTTTGACGTCAAGCAACTTCAAGTGTGTTTTGGTGTTGGTTGGTTGGTTTTCGGCTACTGGGGTACTGGGTTCAATTTTTTAAGCGCTTCCGTGTTTACAAAGCATATCGATGCGTCGCGCCGATTCTAGTTTTTGACATTAAATTGTTAACCTCAACTTTTAGCGCTGGCCAAGGTGGCACAAAAAATTTTGAATCTTGGTTTGACTACTATACGCAGATGGAACGTCTTTTCTTACGGAAAAAAAAACATTTTTTTGCATTACTGACTACTGTACAAAACCATAGGTAGATTATTTTGTATTTACCCCTACTTGTCTATCATACAATACAAAGATGTTGTGTTTTTGTAAATAGCACCATTCACCGGGCTTAATACAGATTCATAAGTATGCCACGATTATAACGTGCTTCAAGCGTGATTTTCCATTCTTCCCGGGTTTTCAATTAAACTGGCAAACGATCAGACAGGTCGATGGATGGCAAACAAGTGGTTGCTTTTACGCCGATGGCTTTGCGGTTCATTCAATGACATCGATGAAGGAAGGCATTAAGGGACGGAAAAAATCCATAGTTAAGTAACGATGGCTTGTTGTAGCTGACCAGACATATAGCGCCGTCGAGATTGACAACAGTGGTGCAAAACTGAGAATCTGAGAAAGCATTTACTTCTTTCAAAAAATTCAGATTCATTTTTGCATCGTTTATGAGCATCAGAATGTAAATCTTATACCCCATTCGAGCCAAGATGAAACAAGGTCATTTACATGCCATACAATACTCGCGTTGCTCAAGTAAAATATAGATGGCCAATAGATATGACATAACTTGCATTGCCTAGTACTTAATACAGTGTAAACGTTCTTACCAACACGGATATTGTTTTCCAACGCTGGCCGCTCGAAATATATTTATCGTTAGTATATTCATGTCTCAAAATAAAAGCTCATCGTTGGCATTTATAGGGGATGTTACTTATGAATATTATATTACAACCATTAATTCACGCTAACAGACGTTTCAAACAAAAATACCGGGTAAATCTAAGGACGAACGGAAACCAACTTTGAATAGTTGTCATTTTAGTTGACACAAAAAATCTGCTTTTTTTTGTACAAAAATTACTACAATCAAGAATTATAAGTTGTTTCTATTGAATATTTTACAGATTTTACCTGATTGCGTCAAAAGGAAGATAATGTTTTCCGAGCGTATGTATGTTTGTATGTATGTCCATTTCTTCGGCACGCCCTGTAGCCCAACCGGCTGGACGAAATTTGACTAAAGAGGTGCCGATTGTGGTACATTGAAGCTAACAACTTCAATGTTATTGTACACATAATTATACTGTAATTATTATCTATTTCATTAGCATCCTGAAAATAACTTCAATCTTGTCGAGATAGTCTCACGTGTCATTTCATTTCATTTAACATCTTATAATCTTTTTTACAAAATAAATCAAATGCTGTCATAATATAGAGTAACAAGGACTTAATATAAGTATGAAAAAAATTGTAATTTTAATTTGAAGTATTAGTACCTATTTAAATTATAAGTACCTTATCATCAGCTGTAAGTTCATTGATCTACAAGATTGACATTGCTCTGATTAATAACAATACCTAACCTTATTTAAGCTTAATTATACTTGTACTAATAAAACTAGTCCATCGCAAGGTATTACAAATAAATCCTAAACTGATGTTCTAATTCCAATTAGAGTTTGAAATGGAACGTTCAAGTCTAAAATGCAAGAAAACTTCATCCACCTTGACATCTAAGCCAACTCATGGATAAATGTTGCCTGATGTCTTCTGCTTCACATCTGAAATCAGCACCACTCACTTTCATTCTGTCAATAGTCATAATTGTATTTACATTTTCTCTTAAATTGTTTAAGCGGCCCTAAAACGCTTTTTTACGGTTATTTTTAACGCGTTTTTTACGTTTTTCTGTGGCAGTGTCAGATAAACAGTAGGTACCTAAAAGTTTGAGAATGCTTTTCGTATTACGGATACCCAAAGCCGAGGACCACCTACTACCATACAGTTAGCATAAAATAAAATTGCTGCAAACAATCTTTTGTGAAAGCCTGTAGGTTACTTGGATTTGTGTATTTAATTACCTATATTCAGGGACTTTACTGGACACAATAGATCAAAGTGAACAGTTTTCGAATTTATTGCCTTCATATCATTAAAAATCATTACCATTTACTTGCCTTTGACTACACCATACATTTTCGTTACTACCTCCTCCCAACTCAAAATCTTTCTGAAAGTAACGCTTAAATTCGAGGCCACAGTACAAAAGTCAAGATAAAACAACCGTAGATAGTATGGAAGAACGAGGTATTTTAATGTTCGGGTCAGGTACAAATACATTCAGCGCAGGACTGGGGATAATTTAATTCCTCCATTCATGGAGGTGCGAATTTGCAAGTGCGTATCAGAGGGCGCGCCGCCGCCCCGCCCGCGCCGCCCCTCCCCCGCGCCCTCCGATATGACGTCAACGGCCCACCGCACCACCCTATTATAAATATAGCCTGCCGATAGCACGCCACAGGTTTTGGCCCTTTTACTCGATGTTTCGTCAAAAAAATCTTAACCTTTGAAAGTTTTTAGAGAGTTTTATACCGAAAGTAAAAAATAACACTTTTGTAGCGTTATTCAAGACGATCATGTCGTCTTGCGACAAACTTGTTTTCCTTTAACGTGATGAAAATAAAAGGACGCCAAAGAAGGTATATGTACATACATATCCGATAAGATTACAGTACCTGGTTGACCGAGCTTTGCTCGGTTGAAAATTATATTTATATCATACTTGCTCAGTAACTAGGGATTACTATGGTGGAAAGTCTCCTTGTAAGTTGGTGTTTGCAATTCAAGGCAACATTACGTCGCACTATGCTTGAATTGTAATGTTCACATTACAGTTCAAGCTATGCAAAACTCCTTGGTAAACAATCTCTTTTCTTATAAAATGGTAAGAAAACTTTTTACTGAAAAAAAAAACACTGAACATGGCGGCATTTAATTTCCATACATTTCAAACTATGCAAAACTCCTTGGAACTCAGAGCCGTAAAAAAAAATAGAAAACTATTTACGAAAAAAAAATGGAAATGGCGGCATTTCATTTGATCTGAAAGTTTGTGAAGTTTGTTCGTAAAGGGATTTAAGTTATTTACAACAATGTCAAGCACTTCATCAGCAGCAATATTACTATAAATAATTATAATAAGTAACCATTTTTTTCTATTTTTTCTCTATAAAGGAGATGGTCCATTTTGGGCCTGATCTTGTACACTAACCATGAAAAACCAAAAAATACAGAAAGTTCATTAAAAATATAATAAATTCACAAATCGCAATAAATGACTTGCTAAAATAAAATTAATTTCGAGTTATTCGGTAGGTGCTACTTGCTACACTTGCAAGATGGCGTCCTTCACTCTGACAACTCTGAGTTCAAGCCATTGTTCAAGCATAGAGAAGGCATATTGACAGCTAACGTCATACGTCAAAAATTATGATGGCTGCCCGCCATTATGTAGAATAATTGCGTCACGTGAAGTTAATAAATAATTTTTGCACTGAAATAAAGATGAGTTCGTGGATTTGATTAGTCAAAAATGGTTTATTTTTCTTTTTTATTTTATTTTATCACTGGTACAAAAACCAGGTCCAGACTCTATACAATTGTGGACCGTCTCCTTTGCTAATTATTCTAATTAAAATTTCATTTTGCATTAAATGTTTTATTTACCTCACAAGAATGATATAAAGTAGAATGCTTACCTCGGTTGCAAGTAGCTATTACACCCTCGAACTATATTCACCCTCGCTCGCTGCGCTCGCTCGTGTGACTAAATATCTCGGGTGAACGCGATCCATTAGCGCCCTATGCGAGCTGCGCTCGCACTGGCGCCAAATTGGATCTTGTTCTGTAATAGCTTACTTACGTCCCTTGTGTAACAATCTACTATTAGTATGAATCGCATACTGATAAAATATGAATAATGTTCTTCGATCTTTCCGACATAATATGAGTTTAAAAAGAATTGCGTGTACTTATGTACGCACGTAAGAAGTTATACTTCTTTGGCATCATTAATAATAAATATTCAACGTTAATAATTTTGACAGCTGTCATCCGAAATGTAGGTCTCAACCAGACCTACAACTTTCCCAAAGACACCAGTGCTCCAGGAGCAGCCGTTGCCGGGATATCTCGGTTCGAAGTTTGACAGCTGTCATTGGAAATGTAGGTCTTGACGAGACCTACAACTTTCCCAAAGACACCAGTGCTCCAGGAGCAGCCGTTGCTGGGATATCTCGGTTCGAAGTTTGACAGCTGTCATCCGAAATGTAGGTCTCAACCAGACCTACAACTTTCCCAAAGACACCAGTGCTCCAGGAGCAGCCGTTGCCGGGATATCTCGGTTCGAAGTTTGACAGCTGTCATTGGAAATGTAGGTCTCAACCAGACCTACAACTTTCCCAAAGACACCAGTGCTCCAGGAGCAGCCGTTGCCGGGATATCTCGGTTCGAAGTTTGACAGCTGTCATTGGAAATGTAGGTCTTGACGAGACCTACAACTTTCCCAAAGACACCAGTGCTCCAGGAGCAGCCGTTGCCGGGATATCTCGGTTCGAAGTTTGACAGCTGTCATTGAAAATGTAGGTCTTGACGAGACCTACAACTTTCCCAAAGACACCAGTGCTCCAGGAGCAGCCGTTGCCGGGATATCTCGGTTCGAAGTTTGACAGCTGTCATTGGAAATGTAGGTCTCAACCAGACCTACAACTTTCCCAAAGACACCAGTGCTCCAGGAGCAGCCGTTGCCGGGATATCTCGGTTCGAAGTTTGACAGCTGTCATTGGAAATGTAGGTCTTGACGAGACCTACAACTTTCTCAAAGACACCAGTGCTCCAGGAGCAGCCGTTGCCGGGATATCTCGGTTCGAAGTTTGACAGCTGTCATCCGAAATGTAGGTCTCAACCAGACCTACAACTTTCCCAAAGACACCAGTGCTCCAGAAGCAGCCGTTGCCGGGATATCTCGGTTCGAAGTTTGACAGCTGTCATTGGAAATGTAGGTCTCAACCAGACCTACAACTTTCCCAAAGACACCAGTGCTCCAGGAGCAGCCGTTGCCGGGATATCTCGGTTCGAAGTTTGACAGCTGTCATTGGAAATGTAGGTCTTGACGAGACCTACAACTTTCCCAAAGACACCAGTGCTCCAGGAGCAGCCGTTGCCGGGATATCTCGGTTCGAAGTTTGACAGCTGTCACTGGAAATGTAGATCTTGACGAGACCTACAACTTTCCCAAAGACACCAGTGCTCCAGGAGCAGCCGTTGCCGGGATATCTCGGTTCGAAGTTTGACAGCTGTCATTGGAAATGTAGGTCTTGACGAGACCTACAACTTTCCCAAATCGAAATGATACATTAAAAAATATCGATATTTCTTGGGTGATACATATATATCGATACATTTGAAAAATATCGATACGATAAATATCCATTTGCCCACATAGAGATTACAGCGCCATCTAGTTTCATACTACTGAAATTTCAACACGTTACAAACAGTACCTCATAGAAGTTATCCTAATGTTTCATAGATGGCGTCAGTTCAACACGTTACAAACAGTACCTCATAGAAGTTATCCTAATGTTTCATAGATGGCGTCAGTATGATGTTTTTAAAATCTCTTTATCTCGGGAACCGAGCTTTTCTCGAACCTGGGACCTTGATAAATCGATTCCTTGAGCCGAAAACCCCCTAATCTGAAACTTTCATGAAAATCTTTGCAGCCGTTTCCGAGATCGTGAATATAAATAAATAAATATACAAGAATTGCTCGTTTAAAGATATTAGATGTTACAAAAATATTAAGGGAGGTGCGTCATGAACCTACATTTATGTTATATTTTCTTAAGTTTAAAATTCATAACTAAACATCAAACGTTCACACAATGTATTATATATTATAAATAAGCAACTCTAATATGAGTCTAGAAAATAATATCCGTACAATATGACTGACGGGTTGAGAGCAAGATTTAACGTAGCCTAGCGTAGCTTATTTCTCCCCATGGCGTATTTTAGTAAATGTCAAATGGATTCTAATTAAATCGCGAGACTTGAGTATAATTAGACTTGATCATGATGATGACGACGATTTATCAATGCGATCATTAACCAAATTCAAAATCAAGGAAGATTTATTTGCATGAATTAAATCATGAGTTTGGAGGCATCCTGTGTACCTATTTACGTATAAAGATGGATGTGAATGTAACCTAACGTTAAACTTAAGTTTAACCAACTAGTCTTAGAATTATTTTCGACAAAAGAAATTAACTTTAGGCCGATAATTTTTGTAAGCCAAAATTCATCATAAAAATAAATATTTTAATTCTCATAAATGAACAATATAGGTACGGTCGGCCAAAGAATTGGTTTACCACTCTAACGTTGAATGCCGTTTGCAGATTCATAGGTGATAAAGGTTAGTTTTGCTTGCAGATCGATCTGACAACTTTTATTGCCATCTTTATCCGATTATACATTAACTTGACATTTGTTTTGTTCTTAGTTTAAATCTTTTAAACTTGATAGAACCATTGACGTCGGAAACTTGGTAAGAAGGTATTTTTTGCGAACCGCTTTAAGATTGTAACACAAAAATAGAAAAAAAATAATAAACTAAAAAATAATGGGGGCTTCCCCCATACTTAGAACTGAAACTCAAAATTTTTTTTTATCAAACCCATACGTGTGGGATATCTATGAATAGGTCCTCAAAAATGATATTGAGGTTTCTAACATAATTTTTTTCTGAACTGAATACTTTGCGCGAGAGGCACGCCCAAAGTGGTAAAATATGATAAAAATAAAAAACATATATGATGTGCATTGCCATGTAAACTTCCACCGAAAATTGGTTTGAATGAGATCTTGTTAGTAGTTTTTTAATACGTCATATATAAACCGCAATTTACCTTTCATTCAATCTACTCGAATATATTTTTTGTATTATGTTACTTGCTCCTACGGAACCCTTCGTGAGTCCGACTCGCACTTAGCCATTTTTATTACATTACTTGCATAATATTATTATTTATTTGACTAAATGTCAATTGTCAATTTTCTTTTTAAAAAGAATTATTTTGTCAACTGAAATAGTTCTTATGCTTTTGTTCAGAATATTTCAATCTTCTTTGCACAAATTAATGCATTATCCGTTTCTAATAAATATTAAAATGTCTTGCACCTATAATGTGACCTATGATGTACGTATTCTTAACAATTAGGTTTACGTCATTATTATGCTTCTCTTTCAGTGATAATTCCTATGAACTTTGATGTAATTTTTGATCACTAGGAAACTAAATGAAAAATGGTACACCACTTTCTTGGCCCACTGTACAAACGTACATTTTGCTACCTTAATTCTTGTATAGTCTAATACCTACGCCTTGTGGTGTTTGTGTAACCTTGACTTTCAGAAGTTAATTCAAGTACCTACAAGTACCAACATTGCATACAAATAAGTGAATTTATTTATACAAATTGCAGCTGTACTACTTATAGGTTTAACGGATATTATTTTTATCCAATATATGGCAGAATAGGCAATAAAAACATAAAGATGGTAAAAATACTTTTAGAAAATGTCGCATAATGAAACCTCAATGTAGGCTGATTTCTCTTAGTATAACAAAGGCTGATTTCTCTCGGGGACAATATGTAGCAATAAAACATAGCCCATGAGAAAACATCAATGATAACGTGGAACATGCTAATTACTTAACAATATCGAATCACTTAGGGAATGTTAAGGCTATGTTTTGGAACGAAACAGTCCCAATAAAATATAATATAACACAAACCACTGTTAATGTACCCTGGAAAGAATACAGGCAGAGTTCCCGAGAAAATAACGTTAAAAGTAAAACATTGGCTACTTTGCTTCAAGTTCTACTATAAATCGAAAAAGAATAGGTACCTTCCAAAATCTTAGGTAAGACCAGTTACCCTTGATCACATATTATTCTCGGATAAATCTTTGTTCTCTAATCTAGGTTGCTCATGAAATCCTTTTGAACAAGGAATGTATGTATATCGAATTATCGTTACTAATAATAACACTTGAATGGTCCATATTATTATCAAGCAAAGACCTTTTAATTTAACCAACGTCCTTGATGTCAGGACTTGAATTTTTTTATTTGAATGTAGTTTAATATATACTTAGATAAGTTTCCTAAATAGAAGCGAGGGCTATGTGCCATTGTAATGTCATTTTAAACTATTGACTCTACTGGGTCAAGGATCAAGGTCCAGTGATTTTCCTTAGTTATTGTACTGTAGTATTGTATTGTAGTATAGGTATGGTATATGTGGAACTATATTGTTTTATTTAGGTATACCTTTTCATGGATAATTTTCTTTTTTTTTCTTAGATGGTACATACCTATTGTATTTCGGCTTAATAATCGCGTATGCACAGTCAATTTTATGCATATTTAACTATTTTTAAAATTGAGACGTCGTCGGTCACATTTTTTTTAACTTATCTACAAAGCCAAGAGGACACATTATCGCCGAACAAGAACAAATTATTTATTAATTCTTTAAATCTTTATACAAAATCAATCACATAAAAAGTAATTATTTCCTGTGAAGAAAGCTGGCGTATTTACTTTTTTTTATGGAATTAAGGTAGCAAACGAGCATGCAGCACCACCCTTCCGCTGCCGCCCATAACAACTGTGACCGACGTAGAACCAGACTCACCGGACAACCTTCAGTGTCATTGATGTTCATATGTGCTGCATTAACTGCCCCACCGCTTTGGCTCAACCGTTGGACATTAAAATGTATCAATAAGCTTTCTATGGAGTTCACTACACCGTAATCGATATTCTCCTGTAATTTTTTACATACCCATAACAAACTTCAAACTTATTTTTACCCTAATACGTCAGAAGAAGGTTAATGTTTTCAAGCGTAGTATGTAGGTATGTATGTCAATTTCTTTGGCACGCCCTCTAGCCCAAAAGGGCTGGATTTTGACGTACGAGGTTTTGTTGAATTTGTTTTAATTGTGGTACCTAGTAACATAGGCTATACAAATTTCGCAATAGCACCTGCAAATGTAAAAAATAGAAGGGATAAGTTGGTATCAAAATGAAAGATCGTGAAAAGACCATATATAAAAAGTTTTTCCTTGTGATTTGTCGCAGTCGGGTTCTTTATTATTTTCATCAATCAAGCGCATATTACCTACCTTAAAACTATTTAATACTGAGTTCAATTTTCAGGCAATTCCCACATACCACAAAAACCGCAGTTTTTAGGTAATGTTTTCATAACAACCTGCATGCAACCACACAATCTCGACCTTCGTAATATAATAATCTCGATATCCAATAAATATCGGAGCCTATATTTTTGTAGCGTTTTCGTTGCTCCTTGCTATGTTATAACAGAAATAATAACCCCTTATTGCAATAGTGCTAAAGATACTCATGATTATTAAAGCGAGTGATTATTCAATGTTCAGGACAAAGCCCGTTAGGTACACCTAACCTAAATGAAAACAGCTTGCTCATTTGCCAGAATTTGTGAGAAACGCTAATAAAAGCTGATGGATTGATTTACGTAAATGTAGATTGTATAGCAATTCATAAATTCAAAATAAGTACATTATAATTTATCATGATGTTTATTTCGGAATAATAGTATAGACATTAATGTTTCAACATGTTCCATTCCGAATGAATGTGGGCCTCGTGCGGAGATTTAAATAGGTGAGACAATCTATTTTTAAATGTCTTCACAAAGGGTTATCAATTCGCCGTGTATTTGTATAATTTCGTTGAAATTGTGAAATATTCACGTTTATCTATTAGTTTTGTAAGTGATATATAAAATTTTGTATGCATAACTCGTTTGTACGTATCTATATTTGTTTGTACGCAAGTAGGTACGTTTCTTTGTGAACTCAGAGAATTCTCAGAAACCTCTCAATGTTTTTGTAATATCCAGTCGAACCCTGACATATCGGTGTGGTATGCTATAAAAACATTTCAAAACCAAAAGTTATACGCATAAAAATTTAACCCTAATTGAAACTTGCACTGATTCCTAAGTTGGAGCATACCCAACACAACTAAAAAGAAATCATTTCAATTCGACTTATTGTTTTTGAGTTCTGCGTGGACAAACATACACTTATGGCACACGTGTTTAGGAGCTATTATAGAGTAACATAATCAAAACTACGCAATTCTGACAATATTACATAGGTACATATACGTCGAATTGATAAACTCCTTTTACGAAGTCGTTTAAAAAACTGTTTTAAATATAAGTTCTTATAACAACTTAAAGTAAAAGTAATCGAGCCGCTTGCAGCGACTCTAAGCTTACTCATAAATTTTATAAAACTTTTTCTTTTCCCTGAGCGCTTCTTTTAAAACTTGGATCTGAAAATATTGTGATAATATCATATTGTTTATGTACTTTAATGCCATAAATCTAATAAATAACTTAGTGTAATGTATGCAAATAAGTTTAGTTAGTAATATTGTTAGTAAGAATACTGAGTGAGGACTAACATGGCCTCTAAACAGTTTTACGGTACCCACCTCTCTAACCAGAACACAATAGTTGTTAAAACAAATATAAAACAGTAGAAGATCACTTATATCGACTGATAATAGTTATCTATTATCAACTTTGAGACGAAGGGTAAAAATAATTGTCAAAAGCGATTAAATATTTCAATTTATTTTTATTGTTTTTTCATAATTTCAAATACCTAATTTATATCATAATTATCAACTTCAGCGTCACTTACATTACTTGCTTTTTAATGGGACTAGATAGTATTAAGATGTAGGTATATCTCTATTTTATTAGTTTCCGCGTGACACCGTAACAGACAGATAAAAATAAAAAGAGAAAGGTCTTGTGAGCCCACCGAGTGTACCTAATAATTTCTTAAGATGTATGTTTTATGTTATAGAACTCGAGTGACTTATATCTATAGGTTAATTTAAGGCTCATTCACTGAATGAAAATCCATGGACGTGAGATTCATAAGAAATTAACTCATAACAACAACTTCATCTGTAACAACAATAACGTAATCTATGGCAATTTATTTATTTTTTAACCGACTTGAAAAAAGAAGGAAGTCCCCAATTCGACCGCATAAGTAGGTATAAGCTTGTTTTTTTATGTTTGTTCAGCGATTTTTTTGTCTTTTATGAGCCGATTTTGATATTTTTAATGGAAAGTAGATATTCCATGATTAGTCCCACGATAAGGATACCAGGATGTGATGATAGCATTCCATAGAAATCGAGGGTAACTTAAGAAAATTGTTGGGGCGACTAGTGTGTTTGTTAATATTTTCATTAAATATATTATATACAATACAATACAATATACTTTATTGTACACAGCAATACAGAAAAATAAACAAAGACGAAGAGGCGAGAAAATAACATTGACAATACACAACGGGCGGTCTTATCGCTAGAGTAGCGATCTCTTCCAGACAACCCTTCGGGTGGAGGACACGGGATACAAAATATCTAGGTAGGGTGCAAATTTTGTGGAAATAATAGAACATAATATTTATATAACAATGAATACATATTACACATACAAAAAAAAATACAAGAAATCATAAATACATAAATAAATATATATCATAAATACACAAATATAATATATATATACCTATATAAATATATATATAAATATAAAGACAGGTATGATTTGTAATAAAACATTCACATGACTCGTAAAAGGAGAAATTGAAGGGAAAATATAAACAATTAATTATATAAATAATATAATATATAATTTCTTTGTAAAGTAAACAATTATAAACGCCAGTATATCTACTAATTCTATGACTCTTACCGTATAACGCATTAAGGAACTTGGACCTAATATTTTGGCGAAATAAGGGTGATTGCATAGTCAAGCTTACCGCCATCGCGGTTGACCGACGCGCGGGTCACGAGCTACAAGTCTCTTGTACCGTTTTATAGTGAAAAGGGACCCACGCCGACGAACCGCGCGCCGTACGTCACATGACGTACATTTGTACCTATTCATCGGCGCAGGTCAACCGCGCTGGAGGTAAGCTTGACTGCAATCACCCTAAGTAACCAACTTCGGCCTTTCACTGTCCATCCGAATGAATCTTCGTAGTAAAATAAATATCTCAGGTCAGTTAAATTTCAGTTTAGTTCTACGAAAAAACAGAGGTCCAGTAGTGACAAGCAGTGAAGCTGTAGGGATTGCCGAGTTGTGTACCTGTACATACGCAAAAGGTTAGATAGCACAAACTTTGGTTCTAAAAGTCAAGCCAAAAGGCATTGGCGACCGCTTAATAACCTCCAATTTGTTTTTATTGTAAAAGTTTTCATGTTTGCAGTGAACTTTAAGGTTGAATAGACTTTGCATGCTATGTGTCCTTACTCGTATGCTTACAATGTTGCATATCTTCAGTACAAAATAAATTTTACCGTCGATACGATCTAACTAAAAGATCGCCCTTTACTATTCTGTATACAGACTTGTTTTCATTATGAGTGGACTGACTTATCAGTTTTTAATGATTACCAAAATATGATTTGATATTTAATTCTCACATAAGAAATAGGTCCACAATGTAAATAAATAGTAGTTTGCGCTTTTTTTCTACTTTTTGAATCGTTTTACTTATTTTTGTCTTTTTATTGTAAAATATATTTTTATTGTTGCAAACAAGAAAGTCCGTAAGCAATTTTATATTTCATGAGTTTGGTAATTTAATTTTCTCCCATCTCCTGGTGGGTGAAAATTGAATCACAAAATTCCAATACGGACAATATTGAAGATTCGATTGACAATTTTTCCGTTAGTGAAACCCTGACTCATAAAAATCCATGGAGCTTTTTGTGAGAGACCACTTTATTTCATTTTTAAATCTAGAATTTCATTCTCTAATACATCTAGTTATTTTTATCCGTCTAATATTTTTTGTCGTTTTTCTCACGTATTTATTAAATTACGTATTAATTACGGATTCAAAATATTTAGGTATATAAAGGAAAATAGTTACAACCTATAAAAATCGTAGAGACAAACTTATTATGACTATAATTTGTTTCCATTACATCCGGTTTTGTCTTCGATTTTATCACACTATCAATGTATGCGCTTCGCTTCGTGTTTTCTTGCATACCGCGAAGGACTGGAATAAATTGCCTGCCTCAGTCTTTCCGTTCGATTATAATGTGAGTGCCTTCAAGTCAAGAGTGAATAAATAGTTTTTACCATCTTAAGGCTACTTTGCCATCTTAAAGCTAGTAAATCTATAGATATTTGAATGATGTTTGTGCGGGGGAAACGTGTGTGAAAAATTATTATTAATTGACCATATAGAATGATTTTCATGACTTATGTCGGTTTGTCTGATTAATGTGCGTTTTTTTTTCAGATTAGCTCAAAACATATGTACTTAACCGATTTGGATAGGGTTTTTTTTTTAATTTATTCATGTAATCTCTGGGTAACATTTAACGTTTCTACTATTTTAATCAATTTATACATAAAAATATGTAAGTGAATTGGAAAAATCATGTCAAAACACTTTTTCGGTACGTATATTAATGCTTAGGTTCTTCGAAGTAAAGCGATGACAGTAAGCAGGTGGGAATTGGGATTAAATTTCGTGTAACCTTTTCTTAGACAACGACAGATCTTATGTTAAATCTATGAAATAATATAATACATACTAAGTACGATAAATAGGCGATCATTTCATTGCCAGTGCCTATACATTTTATATTCGTCTAATACAAAAACTTCATGTAAAAAAAAATTTCATTGTTGGTTTTTTATAGGTTTCATTGTTAGCTATAATGAACCAAAATATCGGCACATATTTTTGTTCTCTATGTGTTCTGTATATCTATTTAACAAACACGTGCTTTTTCACGTACCTAGGTATCAATTATCACATTTATTTTCTGATATAGCTTTCCTTGATGATTGAATTTATATTTCATCTCGTATTTTGTGTATATAATCTTTTTCATTTTTATTCCGGCCGAATTACTCATGTATGTTAACTTTTAAGGGCGCTGTTTCACTGAGAGCATTTGCCTGTCTACTCGTATATGTAGTTATGTACTTAGTAATTGCTTCGGGTCGGTGATGTTGTTTTACAAATATTGCCGAATCGAATGTGCCGACCCGACCTCATTATTATGTGTGCACCACGTAACAAACCCGGAATCACGTTTGAGCATTACAACACTTTAACCCTAAGGGTGCCTTTCCACCAGAGATGTGCTATGCTACGTTGCTAAGGATGCGTTTGACATCCACCAATCATAGTCAGCCCTTAAGGTATTTCTAGGCGGGCCAATGTATGTGATTGGTGGATATTAAACGCATCCTTAGCAACGTAGCATAGCACATCTCTGGTGGAAAGGCACCCTTAGTGATCAACGAGCATTCACTTTTAACGTAATATGCTCATGTAAAAAATAACGCAATCGCTCGAATTTGTGCTGGAATACGAGTACATGCGCTTACTCCCGGTGAGGGAGTGCGTTCATGTTAAAACATTACAAGTTACGATCTGTAAGACTCGACTCTCCTCCCTAAAGTCTTCCACGGCAGGGTGTAGCTGACAAGTTTGCCTGTACAGTGAAACTCATCAAGTAAACTTGAGCTCCGTAGTGGAAATACGTGCAGGAACATAGTTGTGCAACATACCCGCTCAAGTTTATCTGGCACGTAAACCCTAGCGATGGCTTCGCATTACTGAACGAATGCTCTCTTTGAGGGGGTGCCTTAAAGTTCCAAAATAATATAATTAAAAATGTATAATCGTATAGGTTTGTCATGTTTGCCTCAATGCTGTTATTGTTTATATAAATAAATATGTTATTTTGTTCCAGATTTCAATAACGAAGTTTACTTTCACGAAGAGACAACAGCTACAACTAGAGTGATACATCTGGAGATTGACTAACGTGGACCAGGAGAAGGTTCGGTCTGATAGAGGTCGAATAATGTGGTTGGGCATGCGCCCGGTGGGTGTTCACCTCGTACTGTGTACTTAGTAGAGGATGCGCTTGTGGTGGGGGGCGCGGGCGGCGAGTATGCGCGTGTGCTGCGTGACAACGGTGCTGGCGGCGCTAGCGCTGCGCTCCGCAGCCGAGCCGGCGCCGCGCCGCTTCCCCGCCGAGTGGCGTGGCGGTCGCGAGCTCCAACTGCGCTCGCGCCCGCTGCACGAACTGTTCGAGCCCGAAACGGCTCCGGACGCCGAACGAGCGTACGCCCCGCGCCAACCGCCGCCCTCCGCGCTCCACAAGGAACGCCGGCGCACCAGAAACAACAAGCGAGCCCCGCGACTACCATCGGAAATGGCAAGCCAAATGATGCTGCGCGCCGCGCGTTCCGGTCGACCTTACGACGTTCCACAGATAGGTAAGTAAACAAACAAGCAATTCATTTTAATTTACTTTATGTGTGGGGTACAGTCAATCGGGGTAACTTTGATTCTTTAGGGTAACTTTGACAGTCCGCTCCCAAAAAAGTTTTTTTATTTTTTACGTGAAAAGCATTTGGCGCATAAAATTTATTTATTACATTTTATGTACATAATGAACGTCGTAAACGTAAACTTAAATAAAAAGTAGTTTTCAAATAAAGCTAAATATAAAAAACTTTCTTTCAAAAACGTGCGAAACTATTCGTGTTTTTTTCCGACGTAAAACTTTTTAGATAGGTATCTCTCAAAACTTTAGTGCTATCAAGGTGTGTTATAATATGTATAATACAATCGTTTACATGTGTACTTTCGATACAATAACAATTTTTATTAACACGTTTGGTGCGTTAGCGGGTTGATTATATCCGATGCTCATCTTTCCTCCGGTGCGGGGTAAAAATTACTGTACTTACCGCTGGTGCGGGACAGATATATTTGGTCTCCGTGTGAATAAGAATGAGATGGTTAGTGTTTTGGAATTGCCTCGTTAAATAGATAATATAAATGCGAAAAAATTGCATCGGGTTCTTACGACCCGATGCCGACTGAAGCTAAATTTTTTACGTCTAGTGCGTCTATCGGTTCTTAACGACCCGATGCCCGATGACCCTATAGCCGCACTAGATTATATGCTAGTTGAGCTAGTAACGTCCATATGGTTAGACAAGTTTTTTGCAAATAAAGAAAAGACAGTGTATTTAACATGAAACGATCCAGAAAAATGTTGTCTAAGTCATGTGAATGTGAAAAACCTAATAAAAATAAAGTAAGTGAAGGTTCCCCAAAACAAACAATGATCAGTAAGTGGAATATGTCCGATAATTTATATATACTAGTCCGTCAACTGGTCACACATTACAAATCTTGAGAACTGCAGCCATCAATTCCCAGCTACCAGATTCACCCACACCATCTACCAGTAGGTGTAGCTCATAATGATCAAATACAAATATTAGAACACAAGATTATTCAACCAGCCTAAAATCAAGTTTAGATTTGAAAAATATATTATTTTATCGCTATCGATGTTTTTTATCATGCTCAACACTAAAAATATATCGACACTTTTATTAACCAGTGCGGAGAACGGGTCGTTACGATCCTCCAAGCAATTCCTTTATTTACTAACAAACCATGCAGTGTATCTACCTACGATTTCAGCCTTTTATTTAGTGTTTATTTGTCAACATATTGCTATAACAAATTCGCTCTAAAACATTATGCCTATGAAGATAAATCCTCCTAAACAGATGGAAGTCAAACGGATCTTTTCGACCCATCGACGCACCAGAAAAAAGTTGTGCTTCGGATATAATAGACCCCATTCCGCACCAACTGAAAGTCATCAAATTTGACTAACGCAGTGAACGTGTTAATTTTCGATTGCATCTTCGTTAAAATTACAAATAATTCCGGTAAGTCAGATTTTGAACAAATTCTGGGTAACTTTGACGGTGTCAATGTACCTTGCCTTTGTATGCGATTTACCAATTTTTGTGTTAGTCAAACATCCAAGGGCCCCGGGACTTCTGTATTTTCCCAGAAATTAAATGGATGGAATCTCGTAGTATACTATGTCAGACACATTGTCGTCACCAGTGTCGGAGACTTAAGGGTGATGAAATATGCTATATTTTATCGATAAATCACTATCAAAATTTTCTCTTGCCCCCTCCATGATAAAATGGCAGCCATTTTGTTTTTTCAACCTCGAAGCTCGGGCGCCTATACTGTTTTAATCATTGCTGTCGATGTAGACGTCTTAGGAGGACAAAAGATGTCTCATTTGAAAGCTAAAAATGTAGGTAATCAACTGATGATACATTTTATTTAATATCTTTATCAAAGAAGAACAAAAAAGGATTTAAAAAACAAAATTCAATATTTTTTCGTTGATTTTTTTGAGTTTAGTACCTTTTACATGAAAACTAACCCGTTAAACTACTTTTTTTTGTTGTCTTGTCATAACACAGGATATCACCTTCATAATAAATGTTAAATCAAAACCATAAGTAAGGTAGTTAGCAGTAGTTAGGAAGGTAGAAAGCTTCGGTTGCAATTTTTTTTTTATATATTTTGTCAGTTTTAAAGACTTTTTATAATTTGACAATATAAAAACCATTCATAATGTATAATGCACCATAAAAAAAACCAGTTCGAGAGCACTGATTAACTCATATAACTTTTATCTCATAAGCGAAATAGTAAGAGTTTTTAAAGAAAATACAGCGGTTATGTATCAAAGTTACCCCGATTGAATGTACTCAAACGGTACTCAAACTAAACAAACAGTTAACGGTTTAACATAATGGTTAAAAAATTAAGTAATGTCGGTTAAAAAATTTAACATTAAACAATGAAAATAAAACATTGGCAATAATGAAAGGCGATTTATGTATTTTGTACTAGGTAAACTACTAGCGTGCACGAGTAAATAATGGAGAAGTACCTATACCTATAACGATTATTACGACGTATTATTTGCTTGATTTCGCAATCCACTGGCTCTCAAAGCCTGTTAGAGCAGGCAATGTTATTTGAATGAATGTGAAACGTTTGCGCTTGTTTGGGCATAGGTGTAGGTACATACATAGATTTCCATTGCCTCTCTTAACCTGTGTTAAAAGAGTTAAACAGGAAAAAGCTTATTTTATTTTCTGAATGCTTAACCAAACATACAAATGTTGATAACTATCAGTCGTAGAATACCAACTGCCCGATGCCCCATAGAACTTTTACTTCTTCGTAACAAAAAAAAATTTGGTCGGTGCCTTCTACATAGGTACTATCGGCCAAATTGATTCGTACCCTACCTTCATCTTATTTTCTTACAGCACATCAAGTGCAATTAAGTCGAAATTCGTCTAAACATTCGTTGCCTTGGAAACAAACTTGTTATTATTCTACATGACATTGTCAATACATAACTTATTGTCGTAATATACAAGAAACTTTTGGCGCGTGGCTGACGTGAGGGTGACAGAGACAGCGCCTTACAGTTTGCCTCCCTGTAAGGCGCTGTCTCTGTCACCCACATGTCATCCACATGTTATCGAGATTTGAATACTTTGACATATAGAATACTTTAATATATATACACATTACACACATTGTCTATCCATCATGAAGTAAATATATTATTCTAATCTGCAAAAACAATTTCTGTTAAAATTATTTTATTAAAAAGTGAGTCTATTGGCTTTTCACACTTAAACTGCTGAATCTGCTAAAACGGCTGAATGCTGAATTTGTAATGAATTGCAAAAAATGCAATACATTACAGAACATTGTATGGAGATAGTTTGAGATTCTGGAAAAGACAAAGGATATTTCTCTATTTCTAATTTTAACGCTAACGGTATTTTCTTGTTGCTTTTCTTGAAAGCGGGCGAACCCGGGGGAAATACAAGTATATACTTTATACAAAAGCAAAAAGAATGTCTGCAAGTTAAATTCATTGCACTTTGACACTTGACAGAAATTCTGAGCGACGTTTGACGGAGTGAGCTTAATATTAAAAAAGTCATAAGTGCAACAGACACGCTCGAAAAGAATACGAATTTGACATCCTCAAAAGTTCAAACGAAATGTCGATGAAGTGGGGTACGAATCAATTTTGCTGATAGTACATACTCCATCAAGTACCTAGGTATTGCGCGCCGTTTTGAATAGCACATCTAAAACTATTTCAGTGATTATAACAAGGGGTATTGCAAAGTAATGGATACAAAATAATGAACATAAAGCACATATTTATTAAAATAAAAACTAGAAATAATTATTTATTGATGTCAGCTATAATAGTGGCTGCCATGAAGGTGAACTGCCATGAAGGTGGCTAGTGTTGCCGCCGATTTCCTATTCAACGGTTAATCAAAATTCGCTGGCTCACCAACGTTATGCCACCTCACCGGACGTTAGATATTACTCCCTGCCACTATGACAATCGAAAAGGGGCCGACAATAGGGCGATGTATGACATTTGAATTGCAATGCTAATCACTTGACGCGTCTCGATTCTGCAAGGTGTTGGGTGAAATGAACGACTATTAAGCACTACTGTGATTCAAATACCAACCTTGAACAATTTTTGTAATTGCTAAGTTCTCGATTAAGATTAAATTACACTATCTCGTTATTATCATTCAATAACGCTGTGGAGGAAAAGGGGAGATCTCTACAGCTACAACGCCATAAACAATTTCGTTTGTAACATTCTAAATTATCAATATTGCTACACGCGCCCGTCAGCACATTAACATTTTTAAGCTGCTAATTTTAGGCAAACATTGTTTTTCGACCTATTTTAATTAGCCGTCGTCCGTCAAACCCTTTTCAATACCTACTCACATAATTGTCTAAATTTTCCTACTTCCTGCTTCTGCCAGCGCCCACAACTAAGTATAATCGAGCTGAGCTAAGCTTGTTTCTTTCAGATAACTATCTAGCTAGATAAACGTGGGATGAAAACAAGAAGATAGAAAGATGTACTACCTACGCCTTGATATTTATAATTTTGACCTTAGAATCAACATAACTACTCGTATTATTATTTGTTTTTACAAATATCAGTATCATCAGTACAGTGTTGTATACTGTAAATTACCTCAGCCGATCACTTTGCAGATTGCAGTGAATTGCAATGGATTGACTACAAGAAAATATATTTGGGTATCGACTTTGCCCAGTATTTCTCAGTCAAAGTAGTATCAATTTACGCTTCGCTTTCACGTCTTTCCTTATATTATTGTAAAGAAGGAATGGATATGGATTTTAAGTCAAAAGTATAACAAAACCTTTTATATTGTGTGAGTTAACATGTATAATGTATAATCAAACTTGGATTTCAAGTTTTGCTGCGTTTGGCGTTGTAATATAAAAATTCCATAAAGGATTAAAAATTTAAAACTGATCGTGCAGCACCATTTTTCTGTGCTGCTTTTTAGTTATTGTCAATACATAATTGCTCTATCCTTTAAATAAGCACCCTTTCAATTATAAATTATTCGTCCACCTCTACTTTTGTCTCTATTTAATACATATCTAAAAGACATGACATGTCTGAAAGAATCGCTTCCTTATTAAACCCGTAAGCGCTTAATTAATAATCCCGTGCCGTATACGTGTGTAACGTAGCTGCTGTACCGTTATTAAATTTATAGGCTGTAATACCTAGTTATAGGTTTTTTCAATAAAGAGTAAATAAATAAATAAACTTGTTAACGTTGTATGTATATTGAAATTGAAATTTTGTACAATTAAGAGTTTTTTATTCTGTAGTAAAAAAATCTGAAACTATTTTTTTCTGAGGTTTAGTTTACTTACCAAAAATTATCTATAAAACAAACTTCGTCGAAAATCATAGATTCCAGTGGTATTTTCATTAAATTTCTATTCCTTTCTGTTCTAAACATGAAAAGGATTGTAACTAAAACAAAAATATTCCTCTCCTTTGTTAACTAACTTTACCTGGTGGTATAAGCCGAAGCGGGTCCGCACAGGGATTACTACACATTATTTCAACGTTATAATTATTATCAGGGGCTCCTGTCAGCGTGGGCGTTTATAAATTCTCTATTTAATAGCAACTACGATTATGAGAAACGAGCCAAGCGCCATAATATTTCGGGAAAAGGTTAATTAATATGTTCTTGTATAAATTAATTAGAACCGCGATCCCTTTATTTACAGGGTGTTTATTGGATTTATGGCGAGAATGTGATAAGTGAGGATTGTGTATATAGAACTCGTTAATGTGTATAATTAAACCAAGTTCAGGCGAAGTTAGACTGTTTGCTTGCTTTTGTTGTGAATTGTTTTTAAAATCTAAGTTAACCAGATCTAAGTTAATCTAAGTTAATCAGATCATTGCGGAGGAAAAAATTCTGGGTACCACATAGGACGGAGATGTAGCTTGTGTAAAAATTTGCTACTTGATTGAGTAGGTATTTGTCAAACAAAACCTCAGTGCCTTAGTATTTATGTTTCCCATTACATTCATATAGTCATGTGCCACTTAGTATGTGCCATCATCATATCACACATATGTAACGTACACACTAGTTAACTAATATTTCTAAATCACCCTCTTAGGAAAACATTCATTTGTTTATATTTTAAACATACTTAAAATAAAGACCCGATCTATCTAAAACTAAACGCTATTACTTATCTTTTTTACCTAATACACAAAAATTGGCGCCATTACGAAATAAATGGATTAGGTATTCTTGGATAGTCATGTAATTCTAGGACCAACCGTGGAAAAAACTTTTAGCACACGGCGTATTTTAACACGCGCTGACGACGCGCGTTCAACGCGATACATACGCGCGTACGAAGCGCGTTCGAAACTCGTTTGATGGCCGTACGAAGGCCCAGGAGGCCTCCTGGCCCTTTGGCCTCTTAGCCTTAATCTTCTTTACGAGCAGAATTCATTTCATATCAGTTAACTGGAATAAGTACCTCTATAATCTGCATTTCAATAGACGGAATGGTACTTATTTAGTTGGGTATTTATTAAGATTTTGTTTCATTGTAATTTTATCGATCATTGTAACCGAAATCCAAAGAAGCAGAATGAAGAATTTAACTTGACGGGTAAAATATACATTAGGTGACTATCAATTACGTAAGTACTTAATAAACAGGGGTAGATTGTGTCAACATCGAAAGTGTTGGTCAATGGGCCCCGTGCAACAAGTCCATTAGTGGCTTCCGACAATCAGTGCTCGCACAACACCTATTAACAAAGACCAATTATAGCGAACACGTCTTAGTAATGTCGTTTCAAGGTAAAGATTTGGATCTTCGGCTAAGCTCGGACCTTTCCTCATAACTGGGATTATTACCGTGCGGATTTATATATGTAATATGTTGCATTCCATATAAATACATGTACCTAATATATGTTGTAAGGAAACACCGTTTAGTCGTGTGTGATATTAACATTTATAATAATTATACTGGACAAACAGGACATACTTAGGTACACCATTGACAGATTGACACGCCAATAGGTACCATAGTGATAGAACTATTTACCGCCGGAATGAAAAGGTTCAAGAAATAAAGTATTTTCACAAAGACTAATAATATAATTCACATAATTTTTTTTTGAAATACATTGATAGGTTGAAATCATGAATAAAAAATTTAAATTTACATTAAATATCATTAGATATTTATACTAAACTTATGTCGCGAGATGAACGACTACCGAAACGCTAATAAATTAACTGAGTATAAAGTAACCGAGATCATTGAACCAAAAGAATTTGTTTCCTTAGGAAAGTATAAACTTAATTTCTTAGATTAAATTCTGATGCCTTACTCTTAGATAGAAAGGAAAATATTTCAGTCAAGACAAAAATAAACAGCGCTTAAGGTAAAAAAAATATTAAAACTAAGTATGTATATACTTATTTATGTACATCTTTCACATTTTGGGGATTGTGACTAATGAGACTTTTCCTATAAAATTATCAGTTGTCGTTAAATGTAAATTGCCTATTCATAATTACTTTTGAGTTCAACTTTCATTGCCCTGATGGAAGCTGTTTGTAGTTAAAAAGTCAAGTTCCAGCGTAAAGTTTTAAGGACACAAATCTCGAATTTATTTGCTTAAAGTAAGATTCAACAGCCTACTTTGGGGAATTTTGTATTATAATTTAAACTTAAAACATCTGTGTTTAATAGAAGAGTAAAATTAGGGTAACGAGTACACAAATGTTGATTATATCAAATTATTTATACCCACGCACAATGATTGAATACCAAGTCTTGTTAACTTTCAATTTATTTATTTATTCAGGCGAACTAAGTGGGAAAATGTAATAATATGTATTTATTTGTACGTGTATTGATTGGAGAAAGGTCGTTGCGTCATTTTAATCTTATTCTTATATATTATTTTATACATTATCATCTTATAGGTCTACGTAGTAGAGAAGAGTATGAATTTATCTGCAGATATAACACAATTGTGACAATAGTAACAGTGTTGACTGAAAGACGCCCAGTCCAGATCCTTTTAAGCTTGAAAGCTGAAGTTTTTGATATTTTTTAATTTAGGACCGGATTTAATGACACTCCCACGAGATACAAAATAGAGTGGGTTTTCTGTTACTAATTTGAAAATTCGCCTAATTATAAAAGTAATTTCTGACATACACACTAAAACCGTTTTCAATATTGTTTTAATTTTTTAATGGATTAAGGTAGCAAACGAGCATGTAGCACCACCCTTCCACTGCTGTCCATTACGACTGTGACCAATCTAACAAGACTTAATGTAGAGACTAGAATGGTTAGTCGAGTCGAGTAAAAAAGTGTAACTTGCTCCACACCTTTCTATCCGGAACACAATTATTATTGTTGTGAAAACATTTATTATGACAGTAGAAATACTTCCCTGGGTTAACCCTAGGCTCTCACCTCTATCAGCCCTCCTTCGAAAGTTCCTCCTTTTAAAGTCCCACGCGATGCGATATGAACGAAAGAGGATATTATAATATTTTCACCAGTAACAGTTTATGGAGAGAGAACGTGCGATCGTCTTGTTGCGATCCTTCAATGCAGACAAAGTCTAGCGAAGCACTAAACTTACTTATCACGGCACGGCTCGCGTAAATTGCATTGTCAACGCAATTAAAAGGATGAAGTTAAAAATAGAATCTTGTTTCGAATTCACCTAAAGAAGTCTTTCGGTTACTTAGGTAAAGGAGAAAAATAAAGTTCGGTCATAAACGCGGAGGAACAGTCTGAGCTATATTTATTTTAGAGGAAAGTTTATGAGGATTAAGAATAAATGTGTGACCGTGGAAATTGGTAAATGTTTCACGTAGAGGACGAGTGCGTGATGGCTCGTTTCTCAATGGAAGACGTGCGCCAAGTTACGTGCCCATAACGGTACAATTCACTCCATCCCATTCCCCACACGTCTGTCGGGCCGACAGCCACGATATACATGCACCCTTAGGGGATCTAGCCTGGCTAATCCAGATCGTCCGGTACTGCAATGAGCTATTTCATATAAACCACCCAGAACTTGGGGTTAATCTAGATTTAGATATAATATACTTTCAAGATATACCAACTTCTTTAATTTATATTCGGCAATTCGAAGTAAAACTTTTATTACTTTTTGTTTCGTTGTAGGTACTGTAAATAATAGGCGCCAAATGAAACCTTTCATCAGAGTTAGGACCACAATTTTATTATTATACCCTACGTCACGGCAGCTCATTCAATATTAATAAATTTCAACTCTGACGATATTAAAACGTGCTTAAACACATAATTACTCTAACAAACTGGAACATTCACGTCGAAATAAAAATAACTAGTACCTACTACCCGTACCACCGTTTTTATGATGAACAAAAAACGCTAACGTTGCTTTAGGTTTGCTTAACGTTGCTAAAGCCTACGCTAATGCATAAATATTGATGTAAAATAACTCATTTAATAATTATTAATTAAATGTACATATTTTCCTGTTCTATCTCAATTAGGTACCTACACTACATGTTTAAAAATAACTTAAAAAGGAACCTTAAAAAATAACGCGAATAAGATATACGATTACTCATTATTATAAATCACATTCTTGTTTGACTTTTCAGTACCCTTGTATCTATGTATTTCCGATCTCCTAAACCAATCAGGAAACAAAATTATGGCCTTACGATTTACTGATTCACATCCAAAGTTTATTGAAACGGTGATCAAATCAAAGTAATTTATTCCTGTCTGTCTCAAAATAATTACATTGATGCATATAAAATTAATGTCATCGTCGAGATACATAAATATATAAATGATATATATAAATGGGTGTACATAAATTATTTTGTTTACAGTGTCGGTTAGATCAATTTATATATGCTTCCCACTCGCATTTCATACGCAATAGGTACGCATGCTCACCGACGAGTATAGTATTGTTATACCGTTTTAATGGTCGATATATTTCTAACAAGCCTATCCACGTCAACCGTAAAATACAATTTTCCTTTGATAAACCCTCACATAAAAAATGACGTCATGAAAAATGAAAAACTTTAGTAGGCATATTGAACATCAATTCTCGGACGAACATATTTCCATATAACTTACATCCAAATACCCTTTATACTCGTAACCGTGAGTGATAGCGTACCTTACTGCGATATTCAAATGTATTGCATTTTCAATAATATACTTGTACGTGGGCGTTACATGTCTCAAGTGTCTGAATTAAAAATAAGAAATCAGTTTGCACGTGATCACGATCCTTTTAGCTCGTCTAACTATCGACATTCAATATTCAAATTGTGAGCACCCGTGTCACAGTGATGTGCGCAAGTTTTAATATTAGGTAAAACGTGACGACATACATAGATGGAAGCCCATTATTAATTAACGTTTGCGCGTTGGCCGGCTCTTTCGAACTGTGTATGATTTTAATTAAAAAGGAATTAAAAGACTATTACATAGTTTTAATTAATTATGCAAGTTGTTTTTTATGAAATTTCAAGGAAAGCTGTGAAAGGAGGATTTTTAGTTTATATTTTTAGTTTTTATTTTAATATGCCAAACATAATATTCTAGTGTTTGTCATACACAGTAAGTACGTCTCAAAATAGTTAAACTTTACAAACAATAGTTTTTATTTCGAGATATTTACAGCATTTATGGTACATACATAAAAATATAAATAAAATAAAAATAACTTATCAAAACTAAAATAAGTTAAATAAACTAGGACCCTGTGGTGCAGTCCCCAATATGCTGGCAGCGTTTCCTCGCTGTATAGCAATGCTAATACGTTGAGCGAGGAAACTGCCAGCTCTTGGATCACTAGTTTTTTCCTTTAATTTATTTTTTATTGCTTTGAAAATATAGTGGGCGTCAGGACCCCACGGACCAAGAGTTTCCACTGCAAATGCTTTGAAAAAGTAATAAGCACTTGAAATATTGTCATATTTCAAGTGCTTACTCTTCTCTGCCGCCTCCGCCGCAGCACCGGCTCTGACTTTCGTACCATGGATATGGGAAGGAGCCAGTGTATCAACGCATGTTGCATCCCACACTAGTGGCCGTCCCATAGTCCACGGCACGATTGACATACCGTCAGGCCTCTTGCCATCCTTCCTAAAAATACCGTTAGGTTCTAACACTGAAGGAACGTTTATTGTGACAAGAGACCTTCTAATAATATCGTTCAAAGCGGCGTGACGGGAAAAGCGGCCAGCACTTTTTTGACAGGAGAGACCGTGGAGCCCCAAAGCATCAACAACTGCACCACAGGAGCAAGTATGAGGCGAGCAAACTTTGACACCTAAACGCAGACAAACAGATATGCGCAAAGTATCAGGATCTAAGAGAGTGCCAATGGAAGCAGATGGAAGCGCCTGTAACCACTGACCAGACTCCCAACTTGACACAGCTCTCAATCTCGCTCTACTACCTGACCACAATAATTAGGCGCATGTCAGATAGCAGTCACGCGGGCCCCCCACCCCGCTCTAGCCCCGCGCGTCCCCTAGTGAGGCGCAGTCGTGTACAATTGTACATTAAGGTCATTTAGACTAGGCTGATGTGAACTTCGTTTTCCGAGATGTTTGCGCAGGTACAGTAACTGACCAAGTACAGGTGGTAGGGCCTAGAGCTCACCCGGGGAAGTACCACCGCCCGCCACGGTACTTTGTACCATTCCTACCGTGTAATAATTGTTTTAAGAAGTTTCACTTTTTTAGAGGCGACCATCTCAGACCTCAGGGGTAGCAACGCATCTGTGACCGAATTGGAACAAGACTCATACTAACAATAACTAACTGGACTATTACTAACATTAACTAACAGGACTAATTATCACTAACATATACCCTGTCCTCGCACTTATTAACAAACTAACCAACTAATATTCTAACACCATCTACTAACTGGACTAACCATCCTAGTCCCTTTGAGTCTAGTTCTAGGTCGGTCACAGTTGTTATGGGCGGCAGGGGAAGGGTGGTACTGCATGCTCGTTTGCTATCTTAATTCCATAAAAAAAAAAAAAATGTGTTCCGGATAGGAAGGTGTGGTGCCGGTTACACTTTTTAGAGGCGACCATCTCAGTCCTCAGGGGTAGCAACGCATGTGTGACCGAATTAGAACGAGACTCATTGAGTCTAGTTCTGGGTCGGTCACAGTTGTTATGGGTGGCAGCGGAAGGTGGTGCTGCATGCTCGTTTGCTATCTTAATTCCATAAAAAAAATTGTACCTCCATTAAACATTCACCATGGTACTTTTGGTACTACTGCAGAATGTACTACGTATTCTCATCCCTATTTCCAATGACGTCTTAACTGACATGCGCCTAATTATCGTGGTCGGCTAGTACTGATATCTGATTGAGTATTTTTTAGTAAATAATCGAACGTATGTTTACAAAGCAAATCATCCCAAGCTCTTTGTAAATGTAATGCTGTAGGAAAATTCAGAGACGTCGTCCTCCATTCATTCATGCCATCTTCCAAACACGCAACACCGTAGTTTTGATCGTTATGATGCAGAATATTACCTACGAGTGTTGACGTGCTATGGACTGAGGACAAAAATGCCGGAAGAGCGACGCTAGAAATTTTCCTTACACCGAGACCGCCATATCTAATAGGTAATGCCGCTTGAGTCCAAGAATCTTCTGTAAATTTTAAATTTAGAATTTTTTCCAAATCAGTTTTAATTAGGTCGTCAATATCAACTAAAAGATTTGAAAATTTCCAAAACTGCGTGCATCTTAAAAAATAAATAAATTTAGGTAAAAAAAGACAATGTTTTAAAATTATAAAAGAAAAATGGTTGTTAAGTTTCGAAAGTCTGTCTGAATACTTAGAAAATTTAGAAACTGAATTGTGAATAAAATTAATAGCGCCGTCATCGAAAATAGGAGAACCTAATAGGTAAAGCGAAGATTCATTGAGAATTGTTATATCAGGTGCCAATTTCACAAATTTCTGAATTAGATCAGAAGCATCGTTGACATTTGAAGAAACAAATATTTCACATTTATTAAAATTTAATTGTAAGCCGATAGATTCAAATTCATTTATAATTTTGTGTAAATCTGAAAAAACTGAATCAGCTTTACCTGCTAGAGTTCCATCATCTAAATACCAAATGTTAAATTTTGACTGTAAATTTTGTATTATTGGGTTGATCGCTAGACTAAAAATAGCGGGACCCAGAGGATCACCTTGTTGGCAGCCATTTGATGAGTTGATCTCGTTTTTATTGTAAACCAATTTTGAAGGATGATGATAGCAATCTAAAAGATATGGGTAAGTTTCTGGAATATGTTTATTAACTTCGCTTAGAAATACGTCTCTATTAATGGAATTAAATGCATTTTTAACATCAATTTTTATCATCACTTCGAAATTTAAATAGTTAAACTAGTCTACGTATCTATAGAGTAGAGTAGAGGAGGGTATCTTGAGCAGTCTTAGCTGTGTGTCTATTTATGTGTCACTAATGTTCAATATTTTTATAGGTATGAATTAATTTGTAACGGCAACTGTTCGTTGCTTCTTTTTTTTAATTTCCACTAAGAAAATTGTAAATTTTCAAAAATAGAGAAGTTATTTTGGACACTAGAATATACCACAAGATCTTTACATTTTGAGGTCCTAGGAAGCCATTCCAGCGATGGTGTCATTATGTGTACATAATAATATAAAGTGTGTACATAATTACATAATTATATAAGGGGGTAAGGGGGAGAACGATAATACCATCTAATCAGCCCCAAATGTCAACCTCACCTGCTCGCGGTGCCTGCTAGATAACAGACGAGGACCTGGCGACCGAACCGTGGCGGTATAACCACAAGATCCTGGCTGGGCAACCGCCAGATGAGGCTTCAGCAGCCTGGAGTATCAAATAATCTCCAAAAGGACTGGTGCAGAAGGCAACAGGAAACCACTGCAACTAATTTTCCCATGAAAGTCGTCATGAAATTACAAGCAAAGAGAATACGATCGCCATGCGTACCGCGTAGGAAGCGGCGCCGTTTTGCGTCCGGGGCAAGCGGTGTGAAATATGCTACCGGCCACGGGACGGCGGGGAACCAGGCCTCCGTCGGAAATTCAGCTACTGGAACATCAGTTAAACTGCGACAAATTCAAACGATAGGGACATGGAATGTACGCGGTTTACTCATCCCCGGTAAGCTTACCATCTTAGAGAAGGAAGTCACCAGATGCGGTCTCGACATCTGTGGAATCACTGAAACACACTGGAAACGAAGTGGATATTTCCTCACTGATTCCCATGCCATATACTTTTCTGGAAATGACACCAGCAGCCACAATGGAGTAGCTCTATTAGTACCTGCCCACAAGAGGAACTGCGTGATGGGATATGAGGCAATAAATGACCGAATATTAAGTGTCAGAATTAAAGCATCACCAGTAAATCTGAACATCCTGCAGATATATGCCCCTACTAGCACTGCAAGTGAGGAGGTCATAGATAAGTTCTATTCTGAATTAGAGAATGCCATAGCAAAAGTCCCTAATAGAGAAACCCTAATGATCCTGGGTGACTTCAATGCCAAAATTGGAGAAAACTCTCATCAGCTTAGCCATTGCATGGGCAAATTTGGGCTTGGAGCTCTCAACGAAAGAGGGGAACGTCTCATACAGTTTGCTAATGAAAATAATCTCGTGATAGCAAATAGCATTTTTAAGCATCATTCTCACAGGTTATACACCTAGACTTCGCCAGATGGTAAATACCGCAATCAAATAGATTATATCCTTATTCGATCACGATGGAAAACGTCAATTAGGAATGCACATACACTACCTGGTGCAGATTGTGGGTCAGACCACCAGCTTTTAATTTCGAAGTTTAAGTTAAAGTTAAAAGCCGCACGAAGTCTTCGAAAACAGAAGAGAATTGAAGTTCAGGATGTACCTAAATTTTACGCTGTCGCAAAACGAAAATGGGAAGAATGGGCCAATGTTGACATCACTGAAGAGACGCCTGAAATGTTGTGGGATCGGACCAAATCACTAATAAAAGAATCCGCTTCAGCCTCTGCATCACCGGGTATTACACATAAGCGACAACACTGGATGTCAGATGGAACCTTTAAATTGGTCGAACGGAGACGTGAGTTAAAGGCAACGGGGGCAGGCGTTAGTGACTTAAACAAACTGTCAGCACAAATTCAAACAGCGTGTAGGAGGGATTATAATACTTACCTCAGAAAAATTTGTGAAGAAATCGATGCTCACGCGAATAGACATGAATCCAGAGACCTCTACCATAAAATTCGTACCATCACCAAAACATTTTCTTCCAAAACTTGGGCTATTGAAGACAGTGATGGTAGAGTCGTTACTGAGCTAGACCACATACCTAACGTTTGGAGGAGTTACTTTCAGTCCCTGTTTCACGACAACCAGTCTAACAACTTCCCTGATACAGTACCCGAAGGTGAAAACCAAGAGCCAGACATTCTCCTATCTGAAGTACAAGCCGCCATAATGCATCCTAAAAAGGGAAAGGCCACAGGAAAAGATGCTATCCCAATAGAAACCATACGAGCCTTAGACGACATAGGTGTCAATATTTTCTACTATATCTGCAACAAAATATGGTACACAGGGAAATGGCCGACAGAATGGACTCACATGGTTTTTATTCCTTTACACAAGAAGGGTTCAACAAAGAAGTGTGACAACTACCGCCTTATAGCTCTAATATTGCACGCGAGCAAAATATTGTTGCATATTCTAAATGAACGATTAAAGAACTTTCTGTCCAGGGAAATCGCCCCAGAACAAGCCCGTTTCGTAAAAGGAAAGGGTACATGCGAACAGATCCTCATAGTTCGACAGATCATAGAGAAAGCACGAGAATTCAACAAACCTACCTATATCTGCTTCGTTGAATTCTCAAAGGCTTTCGACTCTGTGAAATGACCCAAATTGTGGAGTGTATTGCTGGACATGGGAACACCAAAACACCTAGTCCATCTACTTAGGTGCCTTTATGAGGATGGGACTGCATCCGTGCGTACAGATGATCTTTCATCAGACGAATTCCATCCTAGTGCAGGAGTCCGACAAGGATGCATCATATCACCGCTTTTATTTAATGCCTATACAGAGCTATTAATGCGTGTTACCCTTGAGGACTGGGAAGACGGTGTGACAATTGGCGGAAGAAGGATCACAAATTTGCGCTATGCCGACGATACCACCTTGTTTGCATCTAGTGCTCGTCATATGGAAGAACTACTTCTCAAAATGGAGCGTGCCAGTCAAGAGTTCGGATTAAAGCTCAACCGCAGCAAGACCAAGATGATGATTATAGACCGTGGTTAAAACAACTCACCCGAAGTCACTCAAATTGCGATCTGCGAGGTCGTCCAATCCTATATCTACCTTGGAGCTTTGATATCGAATAATGGCGGTTGCGTAGACGAAGTTAAACGACGAATGGCGATCACTAGAACTGCGATGGATAGACTGAAGAAAATATGGAAGAACAAGAACATTACTAAAGCCACAAAGATCCGGCTCGTAAAAACTCTCGTGTTCCCCATATTTTTGTACGCTGCAGGGACGTGGACCTTGCGTCAGGTCGAAAGAAAGAAAATAGATGCTCTGGAGATGTGGTGCTGGAGACGAATGCTTGGAGTCTCATGGACTGAATTTCGCACCAATGTCTCCATCCTTCAAGAACTCGACATCAAACAGCGCCTTTCGACTTTAGTTATAAAGAGAATACTGTTATTCTTTGGACACGTCTCGCGGCGAGAGAACAATTCAATTGAACGGCTTGTCGTTCAGGGCAAAGTAGAAGGCACCAGGCCGCGCGGAAGGTCACCCATGCGATGGACTGACCAAATAAAGTCATCAGTTGGCGGTCATTTACACGAATGTACTAGACTCTCTAGCAACAGAGACAAGTGGCGATTGCTCGTGAGGCGCATAACATCTGCCCAAACCAACGATATTACATGACGACCACGACCGCTCTGACAAGAGTGATACGACCAAGAAGAAGAATTATATAAAACTCTCATAGCTTTAGAACGACCTGATCGATTGAAAGTTTCAATTTGAAACGCAATTGACTTCATTCTAAAGGGTTCACTCGACTTAAGTTTCTTGAAAATTTGAATCAATTCAACTCCTTAGATTTTGATGAATTCCAAAAAATAACAAAAAAAATTTAAAACTTTTTTGGAGTTTACTCCTTAAGAAACGATTTGAGTTATAAGGCCCGGTATGAGATTTTATGAGGAGTAAAATCAAGTTTAGAAACACGAAAAGTTGAGGCGTTACGTAGAAAGAGACAAACATATATATCTGTAGGATTGAACGTGTAAAAGAATGAGATGGAATACATTACACAGCTTATCTCATTAAATTTGATCTCGTATTAAATTGCCAGTGTTTTGTTTTTATTTTTGACGCCACCGTTGCCTAGCAACATATTGTTTCCCCAGCTGTTTACACAACAACGAATTTGTCATACAATGTCATATTTTCTGCATGTTCGAATAACTTTGCCATCAATGTACTGTTAAACAAATCATCAAGTGATTAAAGTTGAAAAAATATTTGAAAATATGCAAGAAATTGATTTAGATGATAATGAAGAAGAATCCAAAAAACACATGGATGCGGTTAATTGGTAAGCTTATCGTTTACATTTATGAATAATATACATTTTAAATACGAACAGCTAGATCTTTTATTTAGTGTTTTTATTTTCTATTCGATATATATATATCATAATTATCGTTCGTAAGGAGTAAACTCCAATCGTGCGTCGTAGCTGATGTCACACTTTTTTTATTTTTAATTATTTTCAAACTACTACTACTACTACTACTACTGCACCTTTATATCGATGCCATAATATTATAAGCTCAAAAATCTTCAAAATTGGTGGATCCCTTAGGAAGATGTTAACTAAAATAAATAAAGAAATGTCTTACAGATTTTTATAGAACAAAATGTTGTACCAAGGCTATTGTCAATGTAAATACGCGAAGATTCATCGATTAGTTTGCAGAGTCAATACACAGTCGTGTCCCGAAGAGCCTGAACTCCCTTAGCCATTGTTTTGCTATCTACTTATTCTTATTTATAACTTAGGTTTCCTCATGTTTTCTGCTCAAAACCAAATTATTTAAGATAAATTCGAATATCTTAAGAATTTTAACACAAAACTATAGACAAGACAATTTTGAAAACAGAAAATAATTTTACATTAAAACAGTACCTGTAACACTTTTTTTGAACTTTCATTGCAGATAAAAAGTCAGTTATAGAAGCTGTAACTGAAGCTTTTAATTTTAAAAATTAATTATCCACACGAATTTACACCTATAGTCGGCACAATCATAAGATTCCGATATGAAGGCTGTCATCACAGTGACAATAGTGAAGTACAACAAAAATCGATGCATTAAATAAACCGATTTATAAATTTAACCGATTATAAGTAATAAGACTTTCTAATCATTTCGTGAATTAAGTTCGGAACGATAATTTATAAACCGACCTCTGATTGTTTTCTTAAAATCAGGTAAAAACAGATGTAGCGTTGAGATTAACACCGAAAGGGATAATAAGACAATTTGACTAGTAAGTTAAGGTGAGGAAATTATATTAGTTATTAAAATGGAAATTTCATTAATCTAGTGAAAACGAAGAAACTATTAAACGGTTAATAATTATCCGATTTGAGTGGAAAAGGCTTAAAAACGTATGTATCGGGAATTTATAATAGTTACGAAAAATCGCAATGCTTTAGACATATTAAGGAATCTATAACTATTTGTATTTTGGGTGTGACATGGTAGCACATACTTTCGATTATAGTAATGTATCGATTATGGTCGATTCATAAATTGTTTCAAGAGGTCACATAACTATAAATCCAGCCTCCTTATAAAACATTGTAGTGACGTCTTAAATATTTGTTCAATTTTACACAATTTATGATATAAACTGATTAAAATAAAATAAAATTATTTAAACAATTTATAAATAACACAAATAAAAAACAAGCAGGAATGGTTTACATATTTCGCCAGAATTTCTAGTATTTACCTATGTAAGTACCTATAAGTAAGTACGTACCTATCTAAATACTCGTAGTAAGTAAACAATATTACTCCAATTCGTTTAACCCGCTAGTTACTTGCGTTTAATATTACGGACTAATGCCTAATTAAAATATTTAACAAACTGTGGGCAATTTTATAACATCATGCTACGAGCAATAGAAGCGATGTACCAATAAAATATGTTGCAAAAATGGGAAGAAGTGTTTATTATCTGTAAACATAAAAACAATTTTCCAAAGCGAAGAGGAGGTGGATTCACAAGTATATTATGTACCTACTTATAAAGCTGCATTGATAATAAATATAAACTGTGTACTGTATAAGCACAGTAAATAGTGCATTACATAATTTAACCAAAGTGACCTATCATTCACTACGAAATATCTTCACTTCATAGTATCATTACCAGCGGTTCAAATTAAAAAAATATATTTCCGTAATAAGTAAATTGAAGACGTCCATACAAGGTTAGTTTGTGTTCATACATGACAGACGTCATATCGGAATCTTATAGTCTAAGATCCGAATCTAAGTCGACATTCACCGGATTGATAATAGAATCAAACTTATTTTATAATAAATTTCGTATCTTAGAAAATATATTAAAAATGGGTTGACAACAAAAATCCTGGACAGAATATTTTTTATTATTTTTTTTAATAATTTTTCAAAAATATTGCATGATGAAGATAATAATAAAATTTTATACTGGACTTAAAATATAGAACATATACAATGTGCAGATTATTATCAAATCGAGTGAAAAGTAACTAGTATTGACATACCTGTTTATACCTGTCTACCCAGTAGTTCGTCCGGGTAAATAATAGTCTACCCTACGTCTGCACATTCTATATGTTCTATACTTTAAGTCCAGTATAAAATTTTATTATTATCTTCATCATAAGTACAACATTTTATGAAAATCATTTTTTAAAAAATAATTAAAAATATTCTGTCCAGGATTTTTGTTGTCAACCCATTTTTAATATATTTTCTAATATACGAAATTTTTTATAAAATAAGTTTGATTCTATTATCAACCCGGTGAATGTCGATATAGATTCGGATCTTCTACTATTATGATTGTGCCGACTATAATAGTAATGAATCTTCTCTAGCTTCACGGATGTCAGATATTCTGGGGAAACCTGCAATTTAAATGTGAAGACCGATCAGATTTCAACAGATGAGAAGTTATGAATAATTGTGATAATTATTTAAATATAAATCAAGTTTACAAGATTATAAACCCAAGTCTACATAACTATAGCCATACTATAGCAATCGAGATAAATAAATAATACATGACTTGAACAATAATGTGCAATACTGGTAAACAATTTATAAGTATTCGCTTGCTTGTATATCAACATTTTAGGGTTTTTTTGAGCTTAGAGTTGGCTAACTACTCTGAGGGTTCAAGCATGTTGTAAAGTTCTGTAAGCGTTGAAACTGTAAATAACCGAATAAAGAAGTAATCTGTAAAAATGATTGTTTATGAATGCCAAGATATTGCATTTACCGTTTTGTGAAAATTTGTCATCTTGCCCATTCCTCAATGCCTCCCTCGGTTTTTTGTTGGAACTGTTACATAATACAAATCGATATTACCCTTCGTCTACGCCAAATCGACAATGTTAAACATTAAAGGGGTGCCGATTTATACTGAATATTAATGATAGAATTGTTAAATGTGGAATCTGTTAGAGTGAAATTATGCTACAATATTCATTAAAGGTTTCATTGTATTAATATTGTTGCATGTCGCTTACCCTTTTCTTCAACAGTTCGCATTGAAACTTAGGTATTATTCGCTACTTTATTCCACAGATGCACTGCACGTAGTTTTGGAATTTAAAAATAGCTACAACAATTTTATTATCATTCAATACATCACTTTAAGATATTATTGTAAGTTAACAAATGTAGTCGTGAAGTTTTATTTACGAGAGTATAAATTTCAAAGCCGAAGATAAATCCCAACGAAGGTGTAGAAAATCTGCTCTAGCCGAGGATCAAAAACTTTACTTTTATTTCGATATCAGGTGCCGGCCTTAATTTGAAAGAGTATCTTTCCACGGCCTCACGGCAACAGGTGCTGTCGCGGCGCAGGCGTGGCGCTCGCGTCGATACCGCTCCCCCCGCCGTCTGACCCTAGCTCATTCACACCCGCACACATGCACACTGTCTGTGCTCACACTGCTCACCTGCCAACACAACCACTAACAACCTACATTCTCTGAATAAGCCTTTATTATTCATCACTTCTCTATCTTCATCGCGTTCCTGTGTCAAAAATGTACCGTCGATGAAATCAATACGAGACGTTCTCGTATTACTATCTCTACGTAACAAAATCTCGTAGCGAAAATAGAGTCGAATATCGCAACTATTTTAGCCAATCTATTTTAGCCCCAATTCCAAGAATAGAATGCGGAATTTTCTTAGACGATTCCAGGTTGTATTGATATTTTCGTACTGAAATTAGGTTGTAAATAAATAATCAGAAATTGTTAACTGTATTTGAGTGGCTTTTGAAACCGTTAGCTTTATTGTACAATTGGCATAAATCAATGAACTACGAGTTTAAGGAAAGGGCGCCTTTTTCAGCGGTTGGTGTCGAAATGTTTTACATTTTGAAACAATTTAATTTTTAAAGTCTTCATTTCAATCAATGCTCGTTTTCTAATTTTTATGTTTTGCGTTGATTTGAAAACAATATTGTGCCTTTGCGATAGTGTGTCTGTTTTTTATTTATTTATATATTGAATGAAATTTTATCAAAATCAATACTCCCAAGAAACCGTTCTTAACATTTAGATATTATTTTAGATGCTACTAATAAACAAACTGAATGTACTAAGTGATGTAACATTCTTGAACATCGTTTGTAGAAACTACACGTAGCGCGTAGCGACAATTCAAAGCTTCTTTGAAACGACATTGCTGTGACGTGCTTCTCTTTGAATCTCTATCTCATCCTCGCTTTGTGCTTGTCGCAGATCGGAGATAAAGCCACTAGTTCTATATAGGATTGTGTCATTATTCGTAATGACTATAGGTAGACGTTAACGGTTGCAACATAGTTTACGGTTAACAATGAGAAAGTGAAGTGAATTGTGCTCGAATACTGTGAAATTACGAAGAATATAAAAGCAAAAGAAATGTTTGTTAATACAAGTTTTGTTTAGATGCCTTAAAATTATAAATACTCGTCACTAATTTTTGCCGCGGCTTCGCCCGCGTGTGAGACAAACAACGACAAAATACCAGAGAAAATTAAATGCGACATACGGCTAATTACCTTCCTACCACTGAGGTAGCACAATGAGATTCAACAACGAACGTTCTAGAAATCTAGACTATCAACGGGGTGAACTATTCGGTAACTACATACATTTTACTACTCCAATTAAAAGTTAACAAGCAGCATACAAAAATAGGGATCACAAGCGGAATTTTTTTTCGAGTTCCTCCATAATTCAAAGGGCATGTAAAGCTATCGCACCCTAATGGTAACCTTTAGATAGCAGTGTTTAAGTCAGGTTAGAGGACTTTTGGGAGTTATAAAAACTCCCAACACTCGCCTTGGCCATCTACCCTTTTACCAATAGTGGAGAAACGTGGTGACCTTGCCCCGAGCATCAATAGGTTGAAGCCATATAAATAAACAGTTTCATAGATTTAAAATCAACGTTCTAAATTATCTTGTCATTTACTCTACTGTGGTAAACGTAAAGATATTTTCTCTGTGTTTTGAATGCTATTGTTAGCGGCAACGAGATCCTCTATCAACATTATTGTTTACTCTATTCACAATTCACTTTGTATTTAACTCTTGTGATGATACAGAACTGAACTGCTTTATCTCGTGAAAATTGGATTAGATAGTTCAACAGCAAACGCAGAAATTTTAATATTCTATGTTTTAACCATCTACTAATTGGACTAACCACCCTAGTCCCTAAATTGGGTCTTGTTCTAAGTCGGTCACAATTGCCATGGGCGGCAGCGGAAGGGTGGTGCTGCATGCTCGTTTGCTACCTTAATTCAATAAAAAAAAATAACTGTCTTGACAGCCTCTACGACGTGGGTTGCGTGAACAGTTCAAGCTACACGAATAATGTATTAGTAAATTGTTCCACACGAAAATTTCTAATATTCCAAGACAGAATGATTATCATGTCTATCTTATAAGGATAACTTAGTTAGCACTTAGTTAGTATTTTTTTGTATAAAATTTGTTAATGTTTATCGACTTTACTATAGCATTTATCCTTAACATTAAAATATTTTTTTACAATAAGTATCACACAAGTAAGTTATCACAAATTAGAACACAAAAAAATCAAACAAGATGGAAAATTGACAGCTAACATCTGTCATTAATATATGTCAACAGTTTCCCGCCACCGCAGTCTCTACGTGACAATGATCCATGCAACTGGGTCGAAATAAGAATTCAATTCGAAAGAATTCAAAATCGTGAATATCCGTTTTCATTTTAAGTGTTTAGTGTCCTCGGTGAGTTTTAAATCATAAATTACGGTGGGTTTCAGCGTTGTGGTGCTACCACTGGATAAACTATTGTTCAATTCAAATGAAGCGGGAGCGATCCAAGACTACCTATCTAGTAAAAGCATGCGCAATGTTCAATTTTCTCATGAGAATAATTCTTTATGATTGCTATATTATACGTTCTTCACCGCCACCATTAGCCGTGATCGTATCCTCTGATTTCTACATTTCACTTTTAACTATTTGATTCCGAGCTTTGTATGTGAGTAGCATTGAAAGGCCTCGAAGATCGTTCTCATTTGTAACTTTTGCACAGTCATTACGGCTTTGAATGACGTATGAACACATCGAGTGGCTTTCCAGTGTCAGCACGGATAGGGGGAATAGGCGTGTGATTCAAATACAAATTCATTATTTTTTTACAGTTTCTATCGCTGAAATAAATATACGATTACGTTATAGGCACAAAGCTCCATATTGCATGGTACAGATAGAGGCTAGAAAAAAAAAATCCGTAACGCACTTGCACAGTAGTGCTACCTGTCAGGTTAGGTCTGCCAGGTAATATACATTAATAATGCATTGTCATAGTCCCGTAGAAAATAAAAGACGTGTGGCACTCGGAGACTGCCGCGGTAAAGCTATTGCATAGCATTATATATAAATAAATTAACAAAACAAAAAATAATACTGTATTTGTGATAATAATAATAAAATGAATGTATATAGAGTACTAACTCATTTTCTTTCACTATTTTTTCGTGACTTTCTTCATTAATAAATGCACTTTGTTTATTCATATTTAAAACACTTTGTACACAAATTATACGAGTATAGATATTCACTAGTGGGCCAAGAAAGTGGTGTACCAGTTTTCATTTAGTTGCCTAGTTATCAAAAGTTACATCAAAGTTCATAGGCAATATCACTGAAAGAGACGCATAATAATGACGTAAGCCTAATTGTTAAGAATACGTACATCATAACGTCACATTATAGGTGCAAGACACTTTAATCTTTATTAGAAACGGATAATGCATTAATTTGTGCAAAGAAGATTTAAATATTCTGAACAAAAGCATTAAGAACTATTTCAGTTGACAAAATAATTATTTTTAAAAAGAAAATTGACATTTGACATTTAAGTCCTACAACGATCTTTTGGCGCGTGAATGACGTGTGGGTGACAGAGACAGTGCCTTACTGTTTGCCTTGCCTGTATGGCACTGTCTCTATCACCCTCAAGTCATTATAGTGTCATTATTTTATGTCATGTCATGTCTATATGTCTATGTTATTTTGCATGTTTTAAATCTAAATACGCGATAATTCGACTATTATGAATACATGTTGTCGATTCCAACGCCTTATTTAATCCAGATCTACATGTAATTATTCTTAAAATACCGAACCGACCGACGGGGCGAAAATCAAATGTTTAACAGGTAAGATTTGTATGGAAAATTAAAATTTTCATTTTTAGTATTTTCCTCGCAATTTTTCCATATTTTCTCATCGTTGCAACCTTCCCTGAACTTCCACGAATATTTCAAGACTAAAATTAGCCAAATCGGTTTAGCCGTTATAAAGTAAAAGTTAGTTAACTCAGTTAAAAGATCTGGTATTTACCGATAGATGTCACGAGTGTAAGTGAGAGAGAGAGTGTGAGAGACATAGAGAGATGTGTTAGGTCTTTGATTATATGTATATTAGGTGTTTTCGTTACGAAATTTCTCAATTCGGTCCCCACGCCCAAGGCCCGCGATAAAAGCTATGCAATAGCTTAATAATAAGAATGAAGCCTGCCATTGCAGCTTTAAATATAAATTTAAAATATTTTTTTACTTTTCCATGAATAAACCATATTTGTACGGTATTTTTGTAACATAAATAAATAATACAAACAAAAAAACATGCACATTCTCTATTCATACGGTACAGAGTGTAAAAGTAGGTTCCGGGGCTATCCGTCGGAAATAACATCGACCTTGTTGAAAGCTTCTGACGATCCATTAATTTATCAATAAGGACTTCGATCGGGTGGGTGACTCTTCGAAGGCCATGATGCTTTCCCAAGCTATACCCAGATGAAAACCAAGCCTTATTTTATACCCAACAAGTGAGATTTATAGCAAGCATCATTGTATTAGCTTGCTCTTAAGTTAGTTCTTCCTGAGATCTTACTTTTAAATATTAAAAGACTCGTGAACTTGTGATGTTTTAAATAAAGTATTTTTGGTGGGATTTTTATATGTACAATAAAAGACAACCACACAAAATAATATCAAGTGCAGCGTAACAACGCTCCAAATTGAAAATTAAATATTTAGGATATAAAATTTTAGCTTTTCGTAAAACTAGATAACATAAGTATTGTAACGCTTTGGAGGAATACCTGGAAAGCAAAAGCATTTCATGGAATAAACCACCAATTTTGTAGATAGGAAGACCAAATTACATTTTCACGTCTATTAAATTATTTACGAAATGAAAGTGTTTGGTTTTAAATTGAGGTATTAGCTACAACAGAACATTACAATGCTCCTGGAATATGTAAAGTGAATGAAACATTTATCGTGCGTTGGTAAATTACTAATATTGCGCGACACCAATTAACTAATGAAAGAAGGAAAATATATTTAAAAAAATATTCAAACGTAGAAATTCTGCTATATGAGAATACGTTTTATTTGCTCACTTTTTTCATATTATCGTTACTCCGAAAATAAAAAATTGGTTATTTCTGTAACAGATTAACAACCTTTACAATAGTAAAATACTTGCTTGTTTTTACTGACTTAATTGCCTACCGGTGTTTATAACATGCAATGCATTAATGTTTTGTTTACAAAAACATTGCCATAATCATATATGTAAGTTGTATAATTCTAAAAGTATTCAACAAGCGAAGTAGACAAATAAAAAAATATGACAAAACTAAAGTGATTTGAAAAAAAATATAAAAAATCGAAAAATCTCGCTGAATGATTTAAATCAGATTTTATTACTCTAATTTATTAATGCTTATATCTGAAACGCCTAACATCATGTGATTCAATTTTACAAAAATACATTCTGTAAAAGCTTCGAAGCCAAAGCCTTTGCGTTAATTTTGACAACCACTTTTCAAATTCAAATTCAAATTCAAAGTCTTTATTTGCTTGAATGTGGGTATTACATAAAACAAAGTGTTAATAAACTTTTGATGAATTTCACTCAAATATTGTTTTGAATTGGGCTGAATGACACTATGCGCTATCACTGGGACCTCATAGTGAATACGTGTGTGAGTACCTACCCTAACGGGTGCTCAGTGGACGCGTCATCGCCCGCCACACGAGTGAAGTGCTATATCCGCGCCAATATCTACACATTCTACGCCATTCGCGGTCGTCAACTGAACGAGCGGCAACGCCAGCGGAGCATCAACTTTACATCTTTTTACCCTCTTTGGATGATTTATGCATGTTGCTTTTTTATGTTCACTGCCGGCAAAGCAGATGTGGCACCTGGTGTTTGGAGGTCACTGTCGCATGTCGACCTCATTGACCTCAGTAAAAGACAGAAAAGAAATGGAGGGGTCCAGACAAAATTCAAGTCTATTAGTGAAGAGTAATTTTTGTGTATAAGCCGTAGGTAAGAGAAATCAATCGGTTAGAATAAATTAAGATAATTATTAAATGTTCACTTTTAATAGTACATTATGATACAAGTGCGCGAAGTTGGTCATTACAGTCGAGGCGGTATTGAGCCCGAGCCGCAAGGCGAGGGCTGTAATAGAGCCAAGACTGTAATGAACAAAGCACACGCGTATCATACGACGTTTTTCAACACACTTGCGAGGAAAAAAAACAATTAGGTATCGACATTTTTCAGTCACAAATCAGCAAATTATAAACGAACAAATGTTTGCACAAAATGGCGCGGTTTATTTTTTCGCGCGCCGTATCTTTGGTTGAATAACTATGCGCGCGCAGGTTAAGTCCAGAGGCACCGAACATTCAGCCACAATATATTAAACTAAATAATTATGTATTTCTAATAAGAATTTACGGTAATTAATGATTTAAAATATTGTATGTTTTAAATGCTTTAATAGATAATTAGATGAAGTATAATCTTATCTTATCAGATTTTGACTAAGTACAACAAGTTTATTTATTTACAAAATAACAAATCTTTTGGTAACAACCTCTTTACGGATATTAAAAAAAAAGTGGAATAAGAAAAACACTAGTGCGGCAATGAAAAGTAAAACGCACTAGTGTGTAATAAACCGCATTCCGGGCGTAAGACTAAAGAAAAAATAGCAACTTTACGAGCAAGTGTGTTGAAAACATCTTTTTAAAAGTACTGTCTTTAAGTATGTCAACCATGCCAAAACGTTTCTTAGAATTGTAGAATAGTGACCCTAATTCCATGCCGGCTGACCAGGATGACATGGGAGGGTAAGAGGCGACAACAATAAATTGGTCTTGCTTTAGCCGCCTTGATTGTTGAAATACGTGTAATAGATAGTGTGTATGATCAATAAGTACTATTACTAGTATTATTATTTCTCCATGAAGCCAGACTAGCTACCGCGCTCTTCTTTGAGTCAGCCGCCCAACTGTTAGATTGCTGCGGGTTTGAAAACCAGTACTTTAATATTTTCGTTGCCTTTGATACTTTAGAAATGTAAGGGCTTTCAAATTATAAAAATAATTTTCTGTCTTCTTGTCAGCAATTATGATGTCCCTGGCAGGTTTCACAAGACACCGGTGGGTTATGGGCCATTACGGGTATCATTAGTTGTTGTGTAAGGTATCAGGTGAAGTAATTGCTATTAACCTTTATTCTACAACTCGAGGTAAGCGAAACTTGTGTGCCCTACGCACAGGCCTTTTCTATTTTCGTGTTAATTGGTACCTACGTTGTGTGGTTTATTATAGTTGTGTTTTAAGATTGTGTGTAAATTTTAGCAAGTATTTCAAATGTACCTACCCAACCCCCCATTGACCCATCCTATTCAGAAGCAAAGAGAACAAAACAGCATAATTATTAAAAACCCGTTAAGGAATTCAATTAAGTAATTACACTAATTACAAGTATTTTCTCATACCGGTAGTAGATAGTTTGATGATTATACTTACTGTAAAAAATATTGCAAAAGTAGTCGGTACAATAGTGTCAGAACTATTCAGTAATAAATCAGAATTTATAAATTAATTTACATGAGCAAGTCATTATAAAGTTAATAAAATACAGCACCAACATTATTCAAAACAGCGTTAACTAACGTGAACTTCAAATATAAGAAATAATTATTCCGCAACATCAACCGCAGTGAAACTTTATTCTCGGTCCCACAATCAACAACTAATTTCCAAACAAGAGAAACCTACCGGCAGACCCTAATTTTCGTTATATGAGTACGTTATTATATTCCAACCTTCATTTATTATATCTCAATAACTTTACTATGAATAAAATTAGGTATCAGATGTTCCATTCATACTTGAATGCGCGTGGTGCGCTAAGGTACCTACTACGGATGAAGGTATTTCGGTCCCTTCTGTAAGAGTTCGGACTACTCCCTCACGTTTAATATCGACGGTACTCATAATGAGGTGGCAGGGAGTGATGTATGGTGAGCTAGCACCCTCCTTATATCGTCCTTGAAAAGTTTTATTAAAGTTAGGTCGCAGTGTCGAAAAACCTGTAGTTAATGATTAAGGTTACCTGTTACTTTAATTAACGCCGTCATACTGACATAAAAAAAGCTAAGCTACAACCCACTAATGGCCCACTACTGAGCACGGGTCTCTCCTCATTACTGAGGAGGCCTAGAGCATACTCCACCACGCTGCTCCAATGCGGGTTGGTGGAGGGGTTAGTGGCCAACCCAGTGTCGAAATTTTCAAGCCGCCCGAAGGCCTACGACATGGCTTAACGACTGCTATCAATCGATAACAACCGGGACCGACGGCTTTACGTGCCCTCCGAAGCACGGAAGCGCTCAAGAAATTTTTGCCACTAGCGGTCACCCATCCGACTACCGACCGCGCCCGCTGTTGCTTAACTTTGTCGATCGCTTAAGATCGACGCAAGCCGCCGGGCTATGAACGCTTCTGTCATACTGACATATTCATGGACAACGTTCACAATTGTTTACGAAAAGGAAATGTGACATTTGTTGTGCCTTTTCATATTCGAAGCATTAAGTTAAATGTACACAAGCATATTATAGGAGTAGGTTCAAAAGCACAGCCAGTAGTACTAGCAAACAACGCTCCGGCACGTAACCGGCAGCCCACTAAATACCTCGCGCTACGCGACTGCCTCGAATATTGACAGAGCGCTTTACTAGGCGTGTAGTTAATAAAATTGATTACCACCTCGCGAATATCACGCACAACATAAAATACACACTGTACCTTTCTCGGAAAGCTTTTTATAGCCTAATATGCTAATAATATCGGCCCAATTTATTTCGGGAATGAAATACATAATCGTTTTAATGAGACTTTGCTTACTTCGAAAAATAGAAGCAGGTAAGGTATTTCTAACATTATTATAGTTCCTTACTTATACGAGTATTATTCTCGTAATGACACTTATAGTAGGTACTAAATAAGGTATGTAGTAAGTAGCTATTTCATAGTACCTACCAATTCTTAGTAGAGTGTATTGATTTATAATAGGTATTAATTTTATTGATCTGCCTTTGTACGCACGAATATCTAGTTAGCACCTGACGTCTGGCTCAAAGTCATCGATTGACTAATGATCACGTGTCTTTGCTCATAGTTCTAGAGCCCTAGAGGGCTATAGCTATAGCTTACTGCACTATGCTGCACCAGTGCGGGTTGGTTGTTGTTAATGGTGAACATAAGAGTTAGAAACTATACCGCGGAAAGGCCCACGATGACTACCTAATGATAATAACCAGAACAGACGGCTTTACGTGACTTTCAAAGCTCGCAAACGCTCAAGAAAGTTTTCCACTAGCGGGCACACTCCGTCCACTATTATTTAATTCGGTAGATCATTAAGATCGACCCAAGCTTTGAGTACCTACGGGTAAAAAATATTAATAAAAAATAATAAGAGTAGATACCTACTACACTACACAGTCGTCGAAGAACCCAATAATTAGTAATAAATTTTTCAATATTAATAATGTTAACAACCCTACTGATAACTTATTCATTGTTCAAACAAAACAATGTTTGTACTATCAGCAAAATTGATTCGTACCAAACTTCGTTGACAGTTCGTTTGAACTTCTGAGGATGTCAAATTTGTTTTCTTTTCGAGCGTGTCTGTTGCACATATGACTTTTTTAATATTAAGCTCACTCCGTCAAACGTCGCTCCTGTCAAGTGTCAAGGTGCAATGAATTACTATTTATAATTCTACAACGATCTTTTGGCACATGACTGACGTGAGGTGACAGAGACAGCGCCTCACAGTTTACCTTCCCTATAAGGCGCTGTCTCTGTCACCCTCACATCAGTCATGTGCCAAAAGATCCTTGTAGGACTATATCTTGCAGATATTATTTTTGCATTTGTATTAACTATATAGTTGTTTTTCCCGCGGCTTCGCCCGCATTCGAGACAAGCAACAACAAAATACCGTTAAAATTGTTCCATGGGAATTTATTAAGAGGAATAAAGTATCCCATGGACCAAAAATTTATCACAATCTGATAGGAACAACTGTGATGAGTTTTATATCCCTTCTACTACCCTCTTCATCCTGTTAAGAGATGATTTCCGAGAAAAAATATCCTTTGTTTTTTCCAGAATCTCAAACTATCTCCATTCAATGTAATGTGTTTTTTGCAATGCATTACAAATACAGCATTCAGCCGTGTTAGCAAATTCAGCAGTTTAAGCGTGAAAAGCCAATAGACGGACAAAGTAACTTTCACTTTTTAATAATATTATATACTAGCGAACCGCCCTCGCTTCGCTTCGGGACCCGTAAGTATCAGCCGCGTAGGTCCTGCTCCCGTAAGAATTTTAGGATAAACTCCCGATCCCGCGGGATTTTCGGAAAGACAGACTTGTTACTTTTATATTAATATGTTTGTTATGAAGCTATACCCATTCTCGTAGAAGTTTTTTCCGCATAAAATTGGATCCCGCGGGATTTCCGGGATAAAAAGTGTCCTATGTGTTATTCTGGGTTATAAACTATCCGTGTAGGTAACAAATCCATTGATCCGTTTTTGCGTGATTGAGGACCAAACATTCAAATTTTCACGTTTATAATATTAGTAGGATGCCACAGAATTCGCATTGTGTGTGCGAGTATTTTTGGCGCGTGAAAATGTTTAATGAATTTTTTGACAACTTCTACAGAGCAGTTGAGTGGATCCCGCGGGAAGTCCGGAACAAAAATATGCTCCATAACCTCCTCTACCTTCCACTGAAAGTCCCATAAACATCTGAACCCGCGACCTCGTTCCCAAATATGAGTTTTTCCCACATGAATAAGGATTCCACGGAATTCCGGGATAATAAGTAACCTTCTCTATCTCTCAGTGAAAGTCTCACAAAAATCTAAGCCCGCAACAAAAATGACAAAACTTAAGTCAACTCGAATAAACACTGCACCTCTAATTGTACCAACTTTATCCCCATTTTGCACCCTTTGCTGGCAATATTTTAAATACCTACTGATTTTACATTGAAAATTACTTATTTAATAATAATTTTTAAACATGGGGTTAAAATCATTTTCAGTTTAGTCAGAAAGTTACCTTAAAAAATTACAAATTTCCGCATTCATTTGTTTTTTTTCTTTTCCTTACAAAATATCGAAAAACTGAGAAACACGTATTCTATTAATTTAAGTGATAACCCTTTGTTGCAAATTTGAAGTAAATCGGACGACGTTATAAAAATTTTCCATACAAACTTTAGTCACCTATCCCTAGGGAACCTTAATATTATTCGACAGAAAAAGTAGCCTATAATAGACACCAGTATATAGGTAATAACTTTACTAAGTTTCAATGAAATCTGTCCAGTGGTTTACGCGTGATGATCGGTCAGACAGACAGACAGATAGACAGACAATAAATAAAAAAAATATATTTTTGAGTTCTATCTCGATTTGTAAGTGCCCCTTAGTCGAAATTTCAAAAAAATATTCAATGTACAGAACACGTGGTCCTACAGTTTTATTATAGTATAGATTATCAGAAATCGTTTTTGCAGATTAGAATATATTTACTTCATGTGGATAGACAATGTGTGTAATCTATCTATATCTATATAAAAGCGAAAGGTCACTGACTGACTGACTCACTCATCACAAAATCTCAGAAACCGCTGAACGTATTGAGATGAAATTTGGCAGGGTAGTAGTTTATAGTTAGAGGGGATCCGCTAAGAACGGATTTTTTTATATTCCACCCCTAAGGGGGTCTAATAGGGGTTCAAAGTTTGTATGAAAGTCCGTCAATTGTAAACCAGGTGTTATGAAAATTGGTGTTTAGAATTATGAAAAAAAATAATGAAAAACCTGTATCAAAGTTTTTTAAAAAATCATCCCTAAATGGGTAAAATAGGGGTTGAAAAGTTATAAAAAAAGTTTGTCTCTTTGTACACGCTTATCTCCGGATCGGCTAAACGGATTTTAATGGAACTTTTACTGAGAGATTCGGAAGGTTTTGAAGCAACATATAGGCTACTTTTTATCCAGAAATTCCCGCGGGATCAGGATTTACGCGGGAAAAACTCTTATGCGCCAAATCGCGGGCTTATATTTTTATGGGACTTTCACTGGGAGATAGAGGAGATTGTGGACCAACATACTTATAGGCTACTTTTTATCCCGCAATTCCCGCGGGATCAGTATGCACGCGGGAAAAACACCTTCGCGCCGAGTCGCGGGCTTAGATTTTTTTATTTATGGGACTATCACTGGGAGATAAAGGAGGTTATGGAGCAACATATATTTTTATCCCAGAATTCCCGCGGGATCGACGTTCACGCGGGAAAAGCTCCTATTCGCGAATGAACTCGTGAGCTCAAATGGGGCTTTTACTGGGAGGTAGTGGAAGTTGTGGAATGTTATATATAAGCCACTATTTATCCTAGAATTCTCGCGGGATCGGGATTCACGCAGGAAAAACTTTGTGACATACTGAGTTCCACGCGGGCGGAGCCGCGGGCGGAAAGCTAGTGTTTATATATTTTAAAGTATTCTATATGTCAAAGTATTCAAATCTCGATAAACAGCCGTATCCATACTAATATTATAAATGCGAAAGTCTGTCTGTATGTCTGTGACGTTTTCACGGCTAAACCACTGGTCTGATTTGGATGAAATTCGGAATGCAAATTGTTGAAGACCCAGTCACACATATGCTACTTTTTTTTTCAAAAATCAACCCCGTAAGGGTTGAGATAGGGGATGAAAGTTTGTATGAAAAATCTACACCGCATGAATGATTTCGATGAATTTTCCCAGGACGATAGTTGATGACGTACCCCCTTCCCCGGTTCGCGATATAAACGAATTTCACGCGGGCGAAGCCGCGGGCAAAAGCTAGTTGTAAAATAAGTTATGTATTGACAATGTCATGTAGAATAATGACAGGTTTGTTTCCAAGTCAACGAATGTTTAGACGAATTTCGACTTAATTGAACTTGATGTGCTGTAAGAAAATAAGCTGAAGGTGAGGTACGAATCAATTTGGCCGATAGTACCTCTCGTAGGTATGCTTGGATAATCGAACAATTCGTTGGACAAATACCGTATACTTGGCCTGTGCAGCAATTTTCGTAAATGAACAGAGATGCCTAGGGGCCGGACTATCTTTTAATTACAAAGGACTTACTCGTCATACTGCATAGATACGGCGCTACACCTACACTATCTACCTTGCCTCGTGCTAATGAAATGTGTTATGGTACCGTATAAAGACAGGATGAATAATTCATTTTAGCCATACAGCTTTTCACAAAGAACGAATATTTTTTTTATATTTATGAAGAAGAAAGGGCAAAGTATAAATGCTTTTAAGCCAAAATAAGTACCTACGTCTTTATGCGACTGTCTGAATCAAGCAAACGGTAGCATTAGTCAACCGGGCTTAAGCTCTACCACCAAGCCTAGAGGACCTTCGGGATTGAACTGGATGATCCAAAGTCCAGCGACCTCTGAAATGACACACAACACCGTAAACTCGTCCATTGTTCAGAATTTACCACGAGCAGGGGGAGGGGTCAAAATTGTGGATCCTTATACCTACTTCAAATACCCATGTTTTCAGTGTTAGCCAAGTTATGATTGAACCTGTATTATTAGTACCGTAGTGTTTTAAAAGGCAAACTTTAAAATACTTCGGTAAGTAAACTTTAAATTTACTTTCCTGAAATTAAGCTGCCATACCGTATCATAAGTACTAAATAGAAGAATTTATATGCATGGTCAGACACAGGTATACATGAAATCTTAATTCGCAGTCTACAGTCATTTCTGTAAGAATGTGCGCCATTCGGTCTAGAGGGAGCCCTACGTATTTTACAGAAGCACAAAATGGGCAAACGAGAGCAGGTGAAATTGAACCGAGCACTGAACCCTAATAGGTGGCTATTACTCTACTTCATTCCACTGTCGGAGTTACTTTGTAACGCCGCACCATTTTATGCCAATAATATTATAGTCACTAGACAGACACAATACATATTCTATGATATGAAAAATACGTACCTATAATATAGGTATTTTATTGTTCCGAACCCCTGATGAAAAACAAAATAGAATAATTTATATATATCCTCATAGGATTGCTCCCTTGCCTGTCCATCCGTCAATCTATCCAAGCCTAATGTTATTGGAATGAGGGTAAACGCGTGTGAGTTCGCCGCTAGAGGCGCTAGTGCAGAGTGAGGTCTGGCTGTCAGTGCCACAAACTTATCTGACCCGGTAAGAAGGGCGCTACTGTCTTTGTCTTTGTCTGACAACAGTATAACATTTGCATTAGTTCCAATTTTGGCCACCGGGTCAGATAAGTTTGTGGCATTGTCGCTTCTCACTTGTCTGAATATCACTTGTCACTGTTTATGTATGGGCGGGCTTTGACAGCAGGACCTCACCTCGCCGGTGGCGCCAACTGGTGAGCACAAAAACGGCCACCCTCATTAACTAGGTACATAGCAAAAAATATAAATCCTACCAAAAACATTCTGTAAAAAAACAGCCAAGTCTCGATAGAGCTGTTAGTTTATCTCTAAAAAGTAATGAAATCTCTGGACCAAGTTGAGCCAAGTCTAAGGTTCCTTACTTAAGATTACTGTGCTCTTCCGATTTCTCATCAAGGTCATCTGGTACTCCAGACCTTCTATGATACCAGTTTTGATAGTTTCCCCTATATGTGGGCGTTAAATTCTACCTCTGTACCAAATTTCAGCTCTCTAGGTCTACGGGAAGTACCAGTTCTATTTTGATGATCCTGAGTAAGTCAGTCAGTCAGTGTAGAAAATGCGAAACTTTGCATTAGCATAATTTCGGAACTAAATGATCTACCGACTTGAAATTTTGGATTTCTCATGTGTGATTAAAGCTTACTGGATGACGATAATTTCAGCATTCTAATCCTAGCCAGAGGCTCTCAAATAGGAGCTCGAAAATGCGGCGAAATGGTTCCAGTAAAGGATGGTACGGCAGTGTTGCTTCGCGCTCGACTTGGCGGGAGCACTGCCGTGCCCCCAGATATAATTTGATAATGGAATAAAGTAACGTAGAATTCATATGAATTAATAACAATTTTAGATTTGCAAGTCTAGATTTTACTGCCTTTATGTTTGTACTTATTATGTGAGGTCCTCTCTGAGAATAAACAATATGTATATGTAGGTACTAAGGTATTTTATTCTTTCGTGTATGAAAAATTGCAAACTGTCGTAGGTATAGAAATACTGGCTGACCTGGCAGACGACGTTCTGCAACGAATAGACGATTCAAAACAAAAATTATGTTTCAAATCGGACCAGTAGTTCCTGATATTAGCACTTTCAAACAAACAAACAAACAAACAAACTCTTCCGCTTTATATTATTAGTATAGGTAGTATAGATGGGTGAGAGCCTAGGCCCAAGACATCGACCATGTGAATAAATATTTATATAGGTACTGCACTAGATCCATTATAGAATTCGCAGAAGAGACTGGAGGCAAAAAAATTTACTATTTTGACGTCTCGATTTGATTATCCTACAGAAGTTATATCAAATCGATAGACAATTAAACTTTGCGCTGCTTCTAAAGGAAAGACCAAGGTTTATTCCCTGTTGGCATAACCATTTACCATCCACAATGCACTGAATTAGCGAAGCGATTCCTCCAACACCTTAAGTCAGTTATTAACTGCCACGCTAACTCAGTATGAACTGAGTCGTTATCTCTTGTTCCGTCGCATTAGGATCACTTCCAAAGAAGTCTACGTCGGCAAAAGTTTTACACAGTGATATGCTTTCGAGCAAGTTCGTCGATGACCTATTATTATTTATACATATATCGACTTACAATATTATCATTGATGTATAAATACCTAGATTGAGCGTCGCCCTACAATGAAGACAAAAAAACAAGGCAACAATATCAAGCATGTGTGCGTGCAGGCGATGTTTTACACGTTCGTCTATTGTCTATATTGCGTGATCAATGATACCAGTTACTAAAATTTTCCCATAAATCACACATTAAACTTAATTTATGGAGTGGTTATTTTCATGAATAAATAAAAAACCCTACTTAATTTAATTACAGTTGTTTATGTTAATGTTGTAATAAACCAGCTAAGTTAATTAAATTAATATTTTTTACGCAGTTTGTAGTTGGAAAGGAGACGGTCCAAAATTGTATGGAGTCTGGGCCTGGTTTTGTACCAGTGATAAAATAAAATAAAAAAGAAAAATAAACCATTTTTGACTAATCAAATCCACGAACTCATCTATATTTCAGTGCAAAAATTATTTATTAACTCCACGTGACGCAATTATTCTACATAATGGCGGGCAGCAGACCAGAGGATTCATAATTTTTGACGTATGACGTTAGCTGTCAATATGCCTTCTCTATGCTTGAACAATGGCTCGAACTCAGAGTGAAGGACGCCATCTTGCAAGTGTTGCAAGTAGTACCTACCGAATAACTCGAAATTAATTTTATTTTAGCAAGTCATTTATTGCGATTTGTGAATTTATTATATTTTTAATGAACTTTCTGTATTTTTTGGTTTTTCATGGTTTAGTGTACAAGATCAGGCCCAAAATGGACCATCTCCTTTATTTATTGAAGTTTTTTTTTAATGATATGCATGTAATTAACTTTCCAAGTAATTTTTTTTATTAAATTAGCTAGGTAACGTAAATAATTGGCTCTTCTTTAATTAAGTTACCACCTCAAATTAAGCTAAAAATTTGAGGGGGGAGGGGGCTGACGCTCACATTTTCCCCCCACCATTTTTGAATCTAGGAAATGCATACTTTTTTTATTAAAAAAAATCAAGTTTCCAAAAATTATAAAGTGACTACCTCAAATTAAGCTGAAATTTTTTGGAGGAGAGGTTGGTGACTCCCCCAACTTTCCCCCCAAATATGGCTGTAAAGAAGTGCATACTTTTTTTTGAATTATTCTTTTAAGTTTCAAAATTTTTAAGGTTATGACGAAACTAAAATACTGTACAAGGTTCTTTTATCTTATCTAAATTATTTAGATAATTGCTACCTTTTAAGGCAGGAAGTGTTGTAAATAAATGTCGAAGGGACCCCCTTCGGGCGTCCCTTTTTCCGCTTGGTTATTATACAATCCAAACTAACCTATACCTACCAATCCATAGTGCGTCGACTTGTTTTATTCTTTGAGGTGTTTTTTAAACACGCGATTTGCGGATGGATTACTGACTCTTGGCTTAGTTTGACAGTGCTACCAATATAATAAGGTTAGTTCGAAACTACTTTTTCGCTATTGTTAGTCCTGTTTGCCTGTTTGGCTGCATCTTCCGCAGCGCCGGAGATGTCACGATTCAAAATTAGGCCCAAAAATCAAATTAGATCTACTTAAGTTATTTATTTTTTATAATGTAGTTTAAAACACACACACACACACACACACACACACACACACGTCCACACACACATATACATACACTTAAGACTTCGAGCGCTTACACATTAACTAATGAGACCACATAACCTTAAAATTTTTAGAGATTTAGAAAAATAATTTTAAAAAAGTAAGTACTTTATGAGAGCAATATTTAATTTGGGGGGACGAATGAGAGTGTAGAACCCGTCCTCCCTTCAAATTTTTACCTTAATCTGAGACGGTAACTTTACAATTTTAGAAAAGGAGATGGTCCATTTTGGGCCTGATCTTGTACACTAAACCATGAAAAACCAAAAAATACAGAAAGTTCATTAAAAATATAATAAATTCACAAATCGCAATAAATGAATTGCTAAAATAAAATTAATTTCGAGTTATTCGGTAGGTACTACTTGTAACACTTGCAAGATGGCGTCCTTCACTCTGAGTTCGAGCCATTGTTCAAGCATCATTCAAGCATAGAGAAGGCATATTGACAGCTAACGTCATACGTCAAAAATTATGAATCCTCTGGTCTGCTGCCCGCCATTATGTAGAATAATTTCGTCACGTGGAGTTAATAAATATTTTTTGCAATGAAATAAAGATGAGTTCGTGGATTTGATTAGTCAAAAATGGTTTATTTTTCTTTTTTATCTTATTTTATCACTGGTACAAAACCAGGCCCAGACTACATACAATTTTGGATCGTCTCCTTTTCACATTACTCTTGTACCTTTAAAAGTGGTTTATTCGACCCAATGCAAAAATAATCATTAAAATGGGCTCATAAACATACGAATATTAATGTTATATTATTATAAATAAACACAAACGTATTGGTAAACACCACCTTTTTTTAATCGATTTATAAAAGTACATGAACTAAATAATATACACGTAACCATAAACCAATTTATATACCCACAAAAATGATGTTAAGTCGGGAGCATAAAAATAGAAACTAGCAAAACTGACAAAAAAATGACGTAATTTGGTTACAATAAAAATCAAAATTGAAATTTAATTAAAAATATGTTTATTGGTTACTTGCCTATGATATGTGATGTTTTTTGAGCTTTTTACCCTTCCTTTATAATTCCGGCACAGTTTAATAGCACATTTCGTCATGTTATCCCTCTTATTTGTTTATTTAAATTGCGCGCGTAATACGTAGTGACACGAAAGCGGCGCGATCGGCACTAATTGGCGGGAAAGTACTTCTGCGCCAATAGTTGGCGCAGCTTTTTTGACACGTCTTCGCGGATTCGATTATCCATCTAGATACTTATACATCAATGAATATTATATAGTAAACAACATATTTCCAGCTGTCAAAGCTTTGACAGTTCGTACAATGTACTTATAGTCCAAGATCCCAGGGCCACCAGACGTCACGTATTTTCTGACGAAGGAAATGTGGACGATTGAGTAGTGTTAGTATGTACTAAGAACGCATGCCTACCTGCTAGCTTGCTCAGACGGCCAATTTTCAGGTATCAGGTAATCAAGGTACATAAAAACATTACTTACCTCACGTAAATTCTCCAAGCTGATTTTTACGTATATTTTAGGCAATATCCTTAAAAATAAGTCGCCAATACTCCCAGACACTTTCCGTCGGCCGTATTGCTTTGCAGACGCTTTAAAGCTCCCAAAATAATTACTTAACTTCACGTAAATTCTGATGCTCCATTTTTATATATGTCTACCAGACAACTATTTTAAAATCTTATACAAGAAGACAGACCGATCCAAGGGGCCAATCACCCCCTAAGCTCAATTTTAATGCCTCTGTGGGTAGGAGCGCGAGGGCATGAGGGCATGAATAGGGACGAAACTGAAAACGTAATTCAATGCGTGATATTCAAACGGAAACGTTACTAAAGGGTATATTTTGTTTTTTAATTTGTAGTAGAATATCTACTTTTGTAAATGGCACCACCAAAAGACAGCGACTAGCGACTCACTGACAAAACCCGGTAATTGATCTCCGTCGAACCAATGAAAATCATAATTATGTTCCATCTTTTAATGTCCAGCCATTATTTTCGGGTTTGAAAATATTTATCATCTTCATAGTTGCATTGTTCCAAAGACTAGCAATATAGTTAGCCCGTCGGAACTGTTGCCAAAGCTCAATTTTAAAACAAAACTGCATCAAAATCGGTCCATTCGTTTAGGAAGTACGAAGGTACAGCAAACTGGGGTTAAAAAGAACGTAATCAACTAACTTTTAATGTAGGTAAATAAAGATTCATTTTTGTTCATATTAAATTTAAATATTTACATAAAATGCCAACCCCACGTGTTCCGTGGCCAACCCTGTCCTCATTCAAACTTCACCGTTTCTTTTAAAACCTTATTATTCCCTATTGAAACGGTCGGAGTTTTTATTCATACCTAGGACTTTCCTATTCGCCCACAATCCGTTCCTTTTAACCCCAAAAGATAATACAAAATACTTCGACTCGGAAAAGTTTATTGTTTTTAAAAAATGCTAAGTATTTTGACTTACCTTTGTAATTACCACGTCTAATATGAGTTACTTTATGTATTTAATAAACTTTTATCACGTAAACACTGAAACTTTTTGAAATATCGTACAAGTTTTGAGACCAAAAAACCGCCACTGTTTGAATACCTGTCTTCAATGCGTAATTATGACCATTTGTTGCTAACTTCATTTTCGTTTGGTGGTGCCATTTACAAAAGTAGATAGGTATTCTACTACAAATTAAAAAACAAAATATACCCTTTAGTAACGTTTCCGTTTGAATATCACGCATTGAATTACGTTTTCAGTTTCGTCCCTATTCATGCCCTCGCGCTCCTACCCACAGAGGCATTAAAATTGAGCTTAGGGGGTGATTGGCCCCTTGGATCGGTCTGTCTTCTTGTAAAAGATTTTAAAATAGTTGTCTGGTAGACATATATAAAAATGGAGCATCAGAATTTACGTGAAGTTAAGTAATTATTTTGAGTGCGGGGCAGTGGTCCAACTGCTCTGTCCAACTAGTTGGACCACGGGCCCGTAATAGGGCCCGTGGTCCAACTTTTAAAATAGTTGGACCACGGAACTCTCAAATGTTTGGGAGCTTTAAAGCGTCTGCAAAGCAATACGGCCGACGGAAAGTGTCTGGGAGTATTGGCGACTTATTTTTAAGGATATTGCCTAAAATATACGTAAAAATCAGCTTGGAGAATTTACGTGAGGTAAGTAATGTTTTTATGTACCTTGATTACCTGATACCTGAAAATTGGCCGTCTGAGCAAGCTAGCAGGTAGGCATGCGTTCTTAGTACATACTAACACTACTCAATCGTCCACATTTCCTTCGTCAGAAAATACGTGACGTCTGGTGGCCCTGGGATCTTGCTCTATTACCAACAAACATTCGCTTGCATGTGTAGGTAAGCGCGATAAGAAGCGACAGATTCCACCTTCCTTAGTAAAGTGATGGATTTTTCTTTCTTTTTAGATCGGCAGCGGCAACGATGATATCGATATTGTTATCAGCGGTGACCACTTAGTTCAGATTTCTCGTCTGCTCGTATTCAGCTATCTATGTATATAAATCGATATATGTAACCACGCTCATTCACATAAGTGCGAAGCTTTGTACTAAGCTCAAATTTTCACAGCTTTAACATCTATCAATACCACGAATATGTCAAGAACTTCGCATAACTATTTGCGAAGGTCCATCCTAAACTTATGGGTTCGCATATTCGAATGTGAATGAGCGGCCTAACTGTACGTATATAATATCAATATCGATACAATATCTCTTCTTTGTGTAACCTCACAGATATCTATGAATACATGAAGCCAATCATTCAAACTAGCCCTTCAAAGGCCGACAAGTTATACTAACATAAGTGTGTTTGTTCCACACCATTTCGAATCCTGCATAGTAACTCGTACCAATAGAATTACAACTACATACGAGGTTAGGAAATCAGGGAAAGGTTAGAAATATATAACAGGAAACTTATGCAAATTATCATCGAGTTCAATATATTAATTGTATGGATTTAAATAAGAAACTAAATGTAATTATACTTAGTTTTTATAAAAGTTAACCTTATTACTGTTTTGCTGTATTAATTTTTCCATATTAGATACTTATTTTTAAAGTTTATGGGCAAATATAGGTATAAGTATGTAAAATAGAAAATTTAATTTTTACTCTTGTGGTTAGCTTGCGAAGGTAAAAGGAAAAGATAATTATGATTATATACTTACTTAGTGAAAGAGCATAAAAAATAATAGAGAATACTGCTATTACACCATAAACCTGATCTATGGCCTGACAAAATAATTCTAGTATTATAAAATACTATGTCAGTAGCTCAGTAGGTATGATAATAGTGTTAACGTTATACCTGTAATATTCCTGGTTTGGGCTAATTTCGGGATATTAACAAAGAGGCATATTTATCTTCCAATAATTTATTAATAGAATGACAACGTCAGTTCTTCCACATACTTGCTCATCGAATGGCCGTTCTTGTATGTGGCCATACCTCATACATCACACTCCCTCACACTAAATTCCGAATAATACAAACCACAGACATAGTAAATACAAACAATTAAAAATTTACTTAAATAAACAAAACATCCTCAAAATTAATAAAGAACAATAACACAACTTACTATTATAATAACTTCCATTTAATCTTTATACCTTGGCGGTTTAAACAATCGGCATTTACGTACTGGACGAGAATGAATCGGTACAGGGGTAACGGAGTGGGGATGTGGATGAGTTTGGCCATTCTGCGGCGTTGAGAATTGCTCGCTTTCTATCTCTCCTCCCCCCAAATCCCTGGCTGGTGACCGTTCCGGCTCGCCTGCCCTCGATGTTCCCGCACACGGCTCCGACTGGGTACCAGAAGCTTCAGGTAAAGTTATAATTCCCGTCTTCGTACTAGTTGGACAAACCATTAGTGACGTACATATTCCTACGTATTAGTTGGTCGACATGTCTATGAAGTTCGTAACCGTTCGAATCAACTATTTTATAATTCGTCCGCCCTATAGACTCCAAAACCTTCCCGGGTAGCCATTTATCACCTTTGGAATACTGACGATACCAAACATCTTCCCCTATTAGCCCAAACCAGGAATATTACAGTGGCGACGAGGATGGGATATTAACAAAGAGGCGTATTTATCTTCCAATAATTTATTAATAGAATGACAACGTCAGTTCTTCCACATACTTGCTCATCGAATGGCCGTTCTAGTATGTGGCCATACCTCATACATCACAATACCTACCATTGGTTCTATGTATAATCTGAGACCTACCAACATAATCGTTCACAGTAAGGTAAGAGCACCTATGACCGCGGTAAACTCGACGGGTATGGCATTATTGTTAAATACCTTGAAATCACAATGATCCTCAATGGCCCATGATTTTTTTTCCGCTACATATGAATTATGTGTACAGTTTTCTTGTTTTTATTAAGCTATTGCATAGCTTTTATCGCGGGCCTTGGGCGCGGGGACCGAATGCAAAAATTTCGTAACGAAAAAATTATTACACCCCCATCACCCACACACAGACATAGTTACTATGTCTGTGCACCCACACATCGATAAATACCAGAACTTTTAACTGAGTTAACTAACTTTTACTTTATAACGGCTAAACCGATTTGGCTAATTTTAGTCTTGAAATATTCGTGGAAGTTCAGGGAAGGTTGCAGCGATGAGAAAATATGGAAAATTTGCGAGGAAAATACTAAAAATGAAAATTTTAATTTCCCATACAAATCTTACCTGTCAAACATTTGATTTTCGCCCCGTCGGTTCGGTGTTTTAAGAATAATTACATGTAGATCTGGATTAAATAAGGCGTTGGAATCGACAACATGTATTCATAATTTATAGTCGAATTATCGCGTATTTAGATTTAAAAAAAATACAAAATAACATGACATAAAATAATGACACTATATTAATGACTTGAGGGTGATAGAGACAGTGCCATACAGGCAAGGCAAACTGTAAGGCACTGTCACTGTCACCCACACGACATTCACGCGCCAAAAGATCGTTGTAGGACTTAAATGTCAAATGTCAATTTTCTTTTTAAAAAGAATTATTTTGTCAACTGAAATAGTTCTTATGCTTTTGTTCAGAATATTTAAATCTTCTTTGCACAAATTAATGCATTATCTGTTTCTAATAAAGATTAAAATGTCTTGCACCTATAATGTGACGTTATGATGTAGGTACGTATTCTTAACAATTAGGCTTACGTCATTATTATGCGTCTCTTTCAGTGATATTGCCTATGAACTTTGATGTAACTTTTGATAACTAGGTAACTAAATGAAAACTGGTACACCACTTTCTTGGCCCACTGTAAAACAGTGAATATCTGTACTCGTATAATTTGTGTACAAAGTGTTTTAAATATGAATAAACAAAGTGCATTTATTAATGAAGAAAGTCACGAAAAAATTGTGAAAGAAAATGAGTTATTACTTTATATACATTCATTTTATTATTATTATCACAAATGCAGTATTATTTTTTGTTTTGTTAATTTATATATAATGCTATGCAATAGCTTTACCGCGGCAGTCTCCGAGTGCCACACGTCTTTTTTTATTAATGTTAAACAGTTCTATGTGTTTTTGATTTTTTTAATCAGAAAGGCGACATCCCCTACTACCGAGGGTCAAAACCTATGACCGCGGCAAATGGCTCCTACTACCGAGTATAGAAAAAATTTGTTTAAAGATGGGTCCGTACTGCGTACAAAGTATGTTTAAAAAATATTATTGTTATCGTTAAAACGTTCCCGAGGGCGATTACACAAGTTAGAAATATGTATGTACCTAATTTATAAAAATATTTGTTTGTATACATTATTTTACATATACTGTTCATGAAATAAACAACCCCCTTTTTAAGGTTACTTGCATGGAAACACCCTTTGGGACCTAACTTGTTTACGTTTTATTATTTTAATCTTTTAAATGTCACGTAGGTATTCTGAAAAAGTTTCAGGTGTTGCCCTGTTTCCGTTCAAGACATACATAGATCCCCATAGATAGACTAACAGACGAACAGATAGACAGACAGACATGGGAGGTATTAATAAGTGTTCAATATTAATTAGGTTTCCGTTTTGTAGAATTTTACGTACGTAACGGAACCCTTTAATTGAAAAATGATTAGGAAATCATAATATTACAGAGAATAGGCATTCTCGCGCATTAAAAGGTTTTATATTTTAATTTTATTTTTGAGTACTTAACACTGAAAAACATACTATCAATATGCGCTGAAATTAAATGGCCGTGCGGTCGGAACGGAGATTTATTGAAGAAGAAGTTTGTCATAGACATGGCATAGATAACGAAAATCAACAACAGACTACATAAAATATGACAGATTATAACAACTATTATAGTGTTTCTTAAAAACACTCGGTGGTATCAGGTATGTTCTCCTATAACCTACTACCGATGTATGGCGCGGTAGTAGCTTGCGTGTTTGATTTTTTGAATCGTAATTCCGATTTACAAAAACTAATATATTATATTTCGACTTTTTTGGTGTGATTCCCATTAAAGAGATTTCAATCATCATAAAAATAACACTTTGAATCTCGAGACATGTGAAATTGTTACAATATTCTGAAATTATTGAAGCGTATATTTTAGGAAATTTTTGACGCTCAGTACAAAACCAAGATTTCCGTGCTAGAATTTTTATAAAAATAACGTGGTTTCAATTGGATTTTACATACCGTGGCACAGCGGTTTCAATTCCATTGGAAACAACGATTAAATAACAGTTAAAAGTTCACTAATATCACAGACAATTCTCTATATAATAAGCACAAGATCTCAACATCCCATAATTATGTACTACCGAGGTATACCTTGGTAGTGGGAGCTCACGATAATTTGAGGCACCTGTCACCGCGGATTTAATTTCTTAATATTAATATGTGTTTGCATTATATGTTGACAATAAAAGTATCAGAGAACAATATTAGAATAACGTATAATCAAGTAAATAATACCCCTTTTTCGTTATAAACTAAAATGTTCTAGTAATCACACGACAAAGATACGACTGTATTTACATGAATAGCTCCGTTTTTGTATGGACATCACCATCTCATGCGGTGCCGTCTCGCACAAACCGATATATTTTAATTAATTGGCTCTGGTTTACGCCTGCAACGCCCGTTGATTCTATTTGAAACAGTGTAGGTGTAGGTGATCTAGTTAGATCCCGCCCATTTCTTACCAAAAACGGCCCTGTGTTTTTGTTGTTGTAAGTAGTTGTCAATAGATGGCGGTGTTTACAAAATGATTATAAAAACTAGAAAAATAATATTTGGTGTTAAAAAATTCTTTAGGAATTAATGTAGGACGAATTTCAGTACGTATGATTATCAAGATATAGTAATTGTTAGCTCTACGCACCAATGCATTTTTATTTCCCCTGATACAAAGTGTCGCCATCTAACGTCGAGTAAAAATTTATTTGGTGAGAGCCGTCAGTAGACTGACTTAAGGCCACGCCCACTGTGATGACGTCAGGACCTAGTTGAGTCACAGTGCACAGTTGCTTAGGCCGTCTCCTCTCTACATTTGCTTCATGGTCATAGGTGCCAATTATTCGAGTACGTACCGCGGTCATAGGTGCTTTTACCTTATTAATATCAACGCAATTTCACGAAGATTAGGTACTCTACAAATGTTAAGTATAGCAAATTTGTTACAGAACCATTTTTGCACGGACTAAATTTTTAGAATTTTAAAGCTTATTTCTTAGATTTGCGTTAAAAATAATTATTTAAGTATCCCGTCCTTACCTACATATTAAAAAGCGTAACCTATCACGAAACATACGAGCTACACGGCTACAATACTTCTCAGAAACCTAGTACGAGTATAAAAGTAATTAGGTAATTCAATTGTATACCTATCGTACAAGTAGGTGGATAGTTTAAGTCGAATTGGTTAAATTTGTTAAATTCTAAGTTTTAATTAATTAGATCTATATTTACATTTAGATTGATAAACGAATCAGTCGCTAAAAATCATACCTACTAAATTGTACCTTATATAATATTATAAACTCTAATACAACTTAAAATTATAACGTTCTTACTTACCTTCAAATGCGTTTAATTTGTTGCCAAGATTTTAAACAAGAACCTTATTCCACGTATGTTATTTTTTTGCGTCCGGAGAATCTCATTAGAACTTTGAATGTAAAGTTAAGATTTAACTTTACTTGTAATTTCCCGTGTTCATTCTTTGTATGCCTACGCTTCCAATCATTATATATTTTTTACTAATAAATAAAATTGAAATGTCTACCTCTGAATCTTAAATTTAATAAAATTTAGGTAATATTGAGTTTCATTGTAACATTACGAAGTAAAATGACAAAGTTGGTCCTGTAGAGTACCTAACTATAACTTTTTTATGGAATTTAGGTAGCCAACGAGTAAGCAGCACCACCTTTCCGCTACCGTCTATAACAACTGTGATCGACCTAGATCACACAATTCAGGATGATTAGTCCAGTTTACAGTTAAGTAATGTTAGAATATTAGTATTAACTAATCTAACTAAACTATCGTACCTACTAAGGTACGATAATAACTGTGAGGACAGAGACTGTTAGTGATAGTTATTTCTGTTAGTTAATGTTAATAACAGTTCAGTCTGTAATATTTAGTGTGAGTTTCGTACTAATTCGGTCACAGATGCGTTACTATCCCTGTGGACCTGTGCGACTGGCTCCACGCCTTTCTATCCAGAACACAATTGCAGTTAAAGCATTTCTGTCCAAGCCATTTCTATAATATTATTATGGCGGTAGAAATGGTACTAAGTACCTAGGTGTGGCAGAAAGTGGTACTTTCCGAATGAACTCTAGGCTCTTACTACAGTACTACAGTAATAATAGTACAAGTTGCGAATGTGTTCATATAATACAAGTAAGTAAATCTTTAAAATTTATATTTATTTAGCGGATCCTGGAAATTGAATATTATGTTAAACGTTGCTAGAACAAGGGCTTTCCAAATTAACTCCACGCGAAGTTTAATTGGAAGAAATAAATGATCCATAGATCCAGTAGCTTCACGGACGATACAGTACACGCGACCACTTGTTACTGGGTGCAGAAACACCACCGGCCGGCGTTCAAATATTCATATCTATTTTACAGAATAGTATTTTATGGTAACAGGTAGCAAAATAGCAAACACGCTATATGTTTTTGAAAATACTTGAAACTTATTAATTTCTACTTCCTTCCCAGAAATAGAATCTTGTCGTTTAAATATAAATAGAATCTTGTCGTTTAAATATTAATAAAGACAAAAATTCTTCTTGCTCCCATGTCCTACTAAAAAAATTAAACTCAAACTTTATTACCTTGAATTTTGATACCAAACCTTTGATATGTTTATGCAACGGTTTAAGGTTTACAATAATCCTAACCATAGTCCATAAATCCAAAGTACATTGTGTATTATGCTTAACCAACGTTCATAGTGTAGGTATGATTTAAAATCGACTGAATTTCAAAATTATCCTTATTTACCGCCGCTATGCCGAAATTCGTTCCGAGCGGACGTCTACTAACTATAAACTATGTACCTCCCTGCGAAAATTCATTTTCATACATCAAGCTGTTGCGTGATGACTGATGACACTGATGATTGAGTGACCTTTCGCTTTTATACTTATATTTAGATTCAATTTCAAGAATTAATATCTCTCTTATATTTTACCTTCTCTAAATTTTTAAGTACCTAATTACCGCGTAAAAACTCGGTCGGAATTTTTGGTAACGCAATAATCTCTCTCCGCAGAAAAATAGCAATGACGCGAATCGCGGATGACGTCAAAGGAACAATTATAACGGGCAGATATTTCTAATGGCATCGTTTCATTTTGCGTTTTATAATAATAATCTAAATTTATGCAATAACAATAAACAAGTATGGACGTAGGTATTAGGTATGGCTAGGTAGTTGATTACCAAATATGACGTAGGTACTTTATTTACGCCATCACGACTCTGTGTGTGTTCCTTACCGATATAAAAGATTATTTTTTTATGTTTTAGAGTCATAGTATAAATTACGTTTTTTGCTTTCAAGTAAATTTCCCCAGCTCGAGGTGACAGTGGACGACAATAGATGAGACTATACCATCAAACGGCTCTATACAACCTAGTTAAACCCGACTGTAACGACTGTACTCATATGGTGGTGATAAGGTTTTCGTCGGCCTGCTAGCTACCATCCTCCTTGATAGAAATTGTCCGTGAGTTGTATGTCAGAGAGACGGGCATATCGCATAGGTATAAAGCCTAGGAAGTGAAAAATGAAAAAAAAGACGTGTGGCACTCGGAGACTGCCGCGGTAAAGCTATTGCATAGCATTATATATAAATTAACAAAACAAAAAATAATACTGCATTTGTGATAATAATAATAAAATGTATGTATATAGAGTACTAACTCATTTTCTTTCACTATTTTTTCGTGACTTTCTTCATTAATAAATGCACTTTGTTTATTCATATTTAAAATACTTTGTAGGTACACAAATTATACGAGTACAGATATTCACTGTTTTGCAGTGTTTCATAGGCAATATCACTGAAAGAGACGCATAATAATGACGTAAGCCTAATTGTTATACCGCCAACAGACTCACGCGAGAAGTCTCGAAGAGAAATCTTGCCGCGAATTTGCGCGAGAACCGAGAAAGCATCTACACTCATGCGACCTTCTCATTCGCATTCTCGATCGTCATCCGGAATGGACGTCAGTGCAGCGGCTTTGGTTTTGTGTGCATTAATATACTATAATCTTGTGAATAGTAAAATAACAAATAAATTAATATAAGTACTAAAATAATAATTGGTAACCACAGACAGTAGATAATTTTAACTAGAAATGTAAATTTTAAATACAAAAACACACAACGGTCCCACTGAGACCGAACGAGAATGTGAATACGGTTCTCTTTTCTCGCCCGAGAAACCCTTTGAAGCGGGCAAAAATACCAACACCGATCCGAGCACAGGCGAGCCCGAGAACGAGACTGCGAGAAACCGATCACATTCACGCTTCTCGGGTGTTCTCGGGGGTTCTCGGCGTGAGTTTGTAGCCGCTATTAAGAATACGTACATCATAACGTCACATTATAGGTGCAAGACATTTTAATCTTTATTAGAAACGGATAATGCATTAATTTGTGCAAAGAAGATTTAAATGTTCTGAACAAAATCATAAGAACTATTTCAGTTGACAAAATAATTCTTTTTAAAAAGAAAATTGACATTTGACATTTAAGTCCTACAACGATCTTTTGGCGCGTGAATGACGTGTGGGTGACAGAGACAGTGCCTTACAGTTTGCCTTGCCTGTATGGCACTGTCTCTAACACCCTCAAGTCATTAATATAGTGTCATTATTTTATGTCATGTTATTTTGTATGTTTTAAATCTAAATACGCGATAATTAGACTATTATGAATACATATTGTCGATTCCAACGCCTTATTTAATCCAGATCTACATGTAATTATTCTTAAAACACCGAACCGACGGGGCGAAAAACAAATGTTTTACAGGTAAGATTTGTATGGGAAATTAAAATTTTCATTTTTAGTATTTTCATCGCAATTTTTCCATATTTTCTCATCGCTGCAACCTTCCCTGAACTTCCACGAATATTTCAAGACTAAAATTAGCCAAATCGGTTTAGCCGTTATAAAGTAAAAGTTACTTAACTCAGTTAAAAGTTCTGGTATTTATCGATGTGTGGGTGCACAGACATAGTAACTATGTCTGTGTGTGGGTGATGGGGGTGTAATAAATTTTCGTTACGAAATTTTTGCATTCGGTCCCCGCGCCCAAGGCCCGCGATAAAAGCTATGCAATAGCTTAATAAAAGATACAAAGAATGAAAATAAAAGTTATAAAAAAGTCAAAAGTCGCTGGACATTATAAAATACACGTGTCGGTTAAAAATATAAACGAAACACATATTACCCATTTCATACTTGACTAAATTTCTAAAATACTTGAGAAGACGTAGGTGTTGTAAATGCCAAAGGGATCTTGACCAGGTGTGTAATTTACAGTATGACAAGCTTTTGTATTCTTACTTAGGTAGTCTTACTTACACTTTAATTAAATTGTTGAATAATAAGTATTTGAGTGTCATAATTATAATGGTACAGTTCTATGAAATCCTAGGTTAGTACCACCTAATGTTTAACACCGGTGAAATCTGAATCATATTTGCTGCTATTATCTTTAACATCAAATACAATTTTCAGCCTATTTAAAATTTTACTCATTACAGTAAAACCAGTTTTAACTGAAATAGATAGTTCAATATCAGTCATGTATATCTGAAAAAGGCGCACAACAAAAACTAGTTTTAATAAACACATTTTGCTAAAAAAAGGTTTTTTTTTCACTTTAACAAACCAAGATCTTTCGATTGATAGGTGAATCCCGTATGTTACAAATTCTTTAACGAAAGTTTTCCTTTTGTATTTCCATTTGTTTTCTGAAAATCATCAATCATAGTGTAACGGTATGTTTGTGGTTTGTTGAAGGTAGAAAAATCAACCTTACCAATTACATACAAAAAAAGTTAAGCTTCATTCTACAAGTATCCAAGATGGCAAAGATGATATCTCTGACTTCGTTAGAACCAATTTCAAAATATCAATCTTTGACAGCGGTTAATCACTCTCAGCCAAGTTTGGTAAGAGACAAATTACTTTTTAAAGGATAACAATACCAATTTTAGAAACATTCTGCGGTCGTCCTATTGTGATAATTTAAAACCTGAGTTAACTTATTAGTAAGTGGTAAAGCAAAGGAAATTAATAATTTCTAAGCTTTTCTTCATTAAATTTTGAACAGAAAATACTTAAAGTAAATAACAATCTGGTTTACCGCAGTAGACTTACCTACTTTTATAGTTGATAAGTACTTACCTTTGGTAGCTTCAAAGAGAACTGGAACACAGTAGATAAAAGTTTCTATGTGGCTTTCTATATAGTTTAATACTACGTTATAGCACACAGGAAGTACCGGATCCAATCACAGACTATCTTGGACAATAAGCAGAAGCGAGACCAGTCTTTATGCATTTATAGTGGTTTCATTGTCAGTAAAACTTTGGTAAATTAACATTCTAGATGCTTTTAAATTACAGGTACATTCCAACACTGGTATAATTTTATTATATTTTCACAAACTAAAACAAAAAATACAAGAAACCTACTATATTTTTACAACAACCCGGCAGACGTCCTGCAACATACTCGTAGGTATACATATTATATCTCATAATCTAAACGGCTTATCTTGTTGTAGCCACATATTTATACGACTAATAAAATCTTTAAAATTACAAATTAACATTTTCAAACGTGAAGATTTATTACATCTTATTGCCAACATTTATGACCCCATGTAAATGACAATTTTCTAGCAGATAACTCTTCCCGTGTTAATCAATTTAGTTTGAAGATAGTTAGTAATAAAATACTTTCTATAAGCTGCAGACCACGAAAATCCCTCACACTAAACAACAATAAAATACAAACATTTATCTTCGTTTGTGTTTGAAGTCCTCCAAATTTTCGATGTAGGTAATAAGATGGATTCAAAATCGTTTTAGCCTTAATTGAGTTTTCATGCTGACTCATTCAAAAAATTAAATCTATAAACACCTACTCGGTAGCTCAGATGGTACAGCAAACAACAGCAAATTTATTTAAAATTATTCTGTCTAATTTATGGTAAAAAGAAATTGTTGATCACTTTATATAGAAACAAAATTCGGCTTAAATTAAAAACTGCGTGTTCAGTTCACTCAAGAATCAAGTTTGTTGGTCGTCTTTTCACGTCACAAAAGAGCGATTTTATGGAAAAATATTTATGTGTGGAGATAGAGTACCTACTTACCTACTTAGGAGGCTGGAAAGTGACATAAGGCTACTTTTTCCGCGGTAAAACATGACATGCCATTCCCATGGGGAGATCCATTCTGACGCGTATGATGCGTAACATACATAGTAATATTTGAATGTTGTCAGCGTTCTCTTGGGTTCCTCTTAGTATAACATATATGATACCTACGTGGAATAATGATGAGCACCTTTGAACATCGCGAGCAAAGCTGCGGGTAAGAGCTAGTCAACAATAAATAAAACAATCAATTATCTATGCCTCTTTAACTTTTTAAGTTCCAAAGCTGTTAAACAATCAAATAATTATGTTAAACACAATAGAAATTATTTCAATTCACAATATTTTGACACACAATAGTTTTATTGAGACTATAGTTAGGTATCAGAAAGCCAAATAACATAAAATTCCGATACCTAATGATTATTAATAGGTATTTGTTGTATTTTTATTAAGGTACATGATACCATTTCTAACTTTCTAATGAGGTTCGCCGTTTTTGTACTCACCCGAAAAGGTCTTTCAGATAGTGACCCACCAGTTGGCGTCACCGGCGAGTGAGGTCCTGCTGTTAAAGCCCACCCATACATAAACAGTGACAAGTGATATTCAGACAAGTGAGAAGCGACAGTGCCACAAACTTATCTGACCCGGTGGCCAAAATTGGCACTAATGCAAATGTTATACTGTTGTCAGACAAAGACAAAGACAGTAGCGCCCTTCTTACCGGGTCAGATAAGTTTGTGGCACTGACAGCCAGACCTCACTCTACACTAGCGCCTCTAGCGGCGAATTCACACGCCTTTACCCTCATTACGTGGTCGCCACTTTCACTGTTTGTTAATTTAACAGATATTCTTTTCCTTCGAATTACCACAGATTAGAACAAAGTATCTCGTCTACGCCGATATAGAAGTAGGTAGGTAGGTATATTAATTATTTCGGTCCGGAACTTCTTTGTATTACTTACTTTTGATGAAAAAATGGATTACTTAGTCCCAATTTCCTTCTAATATGAGTAAAGATAATTTCAAAGACACATGGCAACAAAGAATTCTGTAATTATATTTTTATCAACATAATATCTCCATAAATGTGTAGATACATATTTATGTTTTTACGTACATAGTCGACAAACGTTTAGACGAGCCACCTGATACCTCTTATTTATTATGCAGATTTCTTTGTTACTTCTCCTTTCTCGAAGAAGCGCCTTTGCATTTCTTGAACCAGAATAAAAAACGCATATAGATGTTTAATGATCCCTACAAGACGTGTGATGATGATGCTGATAAATCCAAAAGTAATTCTGTCCGTCTGTCTGTTAAGATTTCCCGCCTAAACATGATATTTGATACAGATAAAGTGGATCTGAGGAAAGATCATAGGATATTTTTTCCTAAAATTTATTCCTTAACGGAGTGAAGACAGAGACAGGAACAGAGAAATAATATTTTCGTTAAATATCAGTACATACCCTTAATTTAACTTTAAATTTTTGATATTTATTAAAGTAAAGAAGGCTAGTGACCGCCACCGTTAGTTGACCATTCAATATTTTCTGACAGTGGTGCGTTTAATTGTCACATGGCAGGAAGATGCAACAGAGTAGGTAGGTACATACAACAGAGTAATAATATTAAATAACAAGTTAACTTAAATAAAGGTTGTCCCAAAATTCACGCAAGAAATAATTTTGATAGAAAACACGGGTTTATAATTAAAAAATGTAATTTTTTTATTGTTTTATATAGTATACAGCATAGGGTTATGTATGGAATAGCACATCGGGTAAATGGCCTCCAGGACTTTGCTGGCACATAGGTACGTACTCATTTGTTGAAATTTGCCATGGTTGTTTTGCATAAATATGGCTGAATTTCGTTGATACAGCGCTTAATTTCCTCCGTTAAGGCGTGGGTGGTCGTGGGCTTGTTGACATAAACCTTAGAATTCAAATACCCCAAAGAAAAAAACCAACGCCGTTAAATCGCATGATCTGGGCGGCCAATTCTCATCACCAAAACGGAAAAGTACACGACCAGGATCATGACTCATGCAGTAATTGAATTGTTTCTCGGGCTGTATGGCATGTGGCACCGTCTTGTTGAAACCACATGCTTCCACATCCATATCTTGCAATTTTGGCACAAAAAACAGAATTATCATGTCGCGATAGCGAGCACCATTAACATAATCTCTGACCAGCTGCATTAAAAGAATGGTCCGATGATGCCTCCAACCCAAAATCCGCACCAAACACGTTGAGGATGCATTTGATTCTCAACAATCGCGCTCTATTTTTAATAACCCTAAACTCTCAGCTGTCACGCTGTGTTTTTTTTTTTGGTTGGCAACACTTTACCGGACAAATGGCGCAAAATTCAAATCTTGCGTGAATTTTGGGACACCCTATATAACAATAGATGACCATTTTATTTTGCGGTCTTTAAGACTGAAAGTTTTACGACGGATAATTCAGTTTAAGTACGTAGCGAGGCGCCTTCCCAGCCCACGCACGTCTCTCGGAGGTCAGCCAAGGACTACCAGATCTGCTATCTAGCTTCAATCCTATTCTTTTACACATTCATGTATGCTATGAGTCACCCTAAGAATAACACGTTGGAGAGACATTGCTATAATCCAAGATATATGTATTTAGAATCTTTCCATTAGTTATCTCAGTGTTACGAAACAAATACAAATGTAATGTTATTATTTTTAAGCTTTACCGCATGTCTTGATGGTAAGTGAAGATTTTGTCTTAGCAAGTTAAAGCCACTATTTTTTAAATAATATGTTTGCAAAGTGGGTTTTTACACACACAAATAGTGTTTTAAAACTATTTTTTGTTAATGAGGTAATTATTAACAAACTAAGATTTTATATTTAAGTATAACATCATTCATCGACAGTTAGTAAATGTAAAACTAATAACGCTAGCATGCAAACATAAATCCATTTCCTACTCAATGTTAATAATTGGCTTTTAATCATAATAAGCATTGTCAAACGAACATCAGGTGTGGTGTATACATTCCTCTCTGTTTGCTTCATATCAGTAAAAATATATAACAAGTAGTTATAAACGCCACAAAGCAACCACTGAAGAGATATGAATCATAACTCAGGTGAGAAACGGATTCCGTAAATCTCTAACGCTAAGAATTTCCGTAGCGTTTTCAAGCGTAGAAAACTGAGAAGTGTGGAAAATGTACCTAACAAGTATGTTTTATGGCTTTGAATTACAGTTTAGTTTACAAAGTATAAGCAAATGCAAACGCACGGCCAGATTTAGAACAGAGGCTTAGTTAAAAATAGCAATTTGTTGCTTCCAAAAAAGAATAGTGTCATTAAACATCCATTTCAAAGACCAACGTTAAAGTGACTCTCTGGAACCTCATTATTATAATTGGAGCTGGACTTGGAAAATGATCTCGTAACAAGCAATTATACGTGACCTCAATCAACCAGTAAATCGTAGGACTGCTACATCCGTTGACAACCACGGTACTATGCAAGACTTAAGATTAAATCGATGCACGAAAATATTTAATTAGCTAAATATATCGTAACATTATTTTTATATATTTTTCTTTCTTACCTCTTTCTCCTTTCTTCATCAACAAAAAGTCGGTGGTGAATTTGGTGTTACTAATGTCTTTGAGTGGCAATGACCCCTACCATCAGGTGGTTATCGAACCGTTCGAATGCTCAAAATAAAAATACTGTGACCAACCAGGCTTTGGACATTACGTAAATCTTTTAATAGAAAGTCAGCGACCCGAACATACTTCGTTCAGTGAAACGGACTCAACTAGTTTGAATAGATTTTCTCTGTTTCCACTAAGTTAAAATAAGTTATTATGTATTTGAAGACATCAGAATCTTCATAAAAAGAACCATGCGTATACAGCCGAGGTTTGAAGTAAACGATATTTACTGTGTAAACAAATCCCCATATACGTGTTGACATCGACCCTTAAGAAGAATTTGATATCTTTTTTGACATTAAAATGTATTCACAAATACCGTGACCTCACGACAACAACAGGCGGGGCGATGAGTAGACGCAAAATTGCATAGATTTATTAAATAACTACAGTATATGCTACATCTATGCAAAATTGTATAAAAAGGCACTTGTGACATTTTTCCATCCAAATTCAACATAGTGGATGACTCTGGCCACATCGAACTACAACCCAACCACTAGCGAGAGACACTGCTTCTATTTTGTAGGAACGCAATTATTGTGAAGTCATGTTATACGAATACTCGTTGTTGTTTTTAAAACTTAGAGAGCTACAGGAAATTTGCAGACTTTCAGATCTCATCAGAATATACATCAACATAAAGTAGAGCTACATAAACATGTAAACAACGAATTAAAGGTTGTGATTAATATTTGAAAAAGTTGATGTATGTGGTACATTCATAATCGTTTTATCATTTAAAACGACCACCATGATAACCATGATTTCTCGCCCGCGCTGCAAGATTCTGCATGCGATTTGCAAACTATGTTACATAGTTCGGACACCAAAGGGACAATCATTATTCACATAAAAGATAAGCACGAAAAGTTATTAAGTAGGTAAACCCTGGATAAATAAACACGAGTAAAAAGTTAGGTACATACGAAATAAATAAATTGAATAAGAATAAATAAATACACCTACTTTATGAAGGAATTCTCAACAATTAATTTCTGCCAAGCAATATCACGTATATTGCTTGGCAGAAATTAATTGTATGGTCGGAAGCAATTGGAACTGGAACCATTCAACGAAAATACGTATAATTTGGAACAAGGAAAGATTAGGTACAGAAAAGAAGCGGTGGAATGACTAGCATTTCCGGTATCCCGCGTGGAGGCGGTGTTGCGAACCCCATTATACCAAGCCCAAGATACAACACCTACGCAACTGTCTCTTCGGAAGATATTTCTATATAATTTGCCAAAACTTTGCCATTTAAATATCAATGGAACATTGCAAAAATTCGGAATTCGATATAAAATAAAATGCTTTTATAATCCTTACAAAAGTCAAGTAAACGTAAGATGATGATAATAATCTTTATTTCTCAAATATTATCGATGGTAGGTAATTTCTGAGCATTCCTTATCACCTGTAAATCCAAAATATTTATATTTTCCTATACCTAGGGATAAAAACAAAAGATAGTAGGGTCCATAGGTAGTTACCGCGAGTAACAAGTCAGGTCGAGTTTCATGTTCCTTTTGATTTCGTTGCAAAGCCCTATTTAACTACGCCAAAAATAAGTGCATATCGAATATAGAGTCATCGTACAGTGCGAGTGGCCTCGGTAGTAAATATCGAGGAAATTATCATATGGTGGATACTGGGAGATCGGAGAGCACGCGCACGCACCACCCCTACCAGGTATTCCTTTCACCCTTTCTTTCTTTATCTAACAACAATTGATATTCATTTTACACTTGCCGCTGCATGACGCAAGTTAGTATAGGTAATAATTATACCTGTGGGGGTAGTGTTAATTATATTGAAGATGCTTCATACTTAAGTTATAGTTAACGTTAGGCGCTTAGTTATTAGAAATCATTTTATCGGCAAGATAATCTGTTTTGTCCACCAAACTAGTTTAGTACTACAAAAATGCTGAAAAATTGTCTTATAAATTACATATTTTTTTTCCAAAACACACATTTTGCGGTTTATAACTAGAAAGAAAGAAAGAAACGTTTATTCCGTCTAAAGTATAGCAACAACTTAAAATTATATGCTAAAATTAGAACATACAGAGTTTGTGTAGAGTTTGAACTACACATACAAACACACAATTCAACAAATGAAATGACATTAAACAGTTTATTTATCACGGCAACGTGGCAATAAATAGGGCGCTGTAATGTTTTCCAAACGGGATACGCACTCCAATAACAAATTATCAATCAAAGTTGAAAACAAGCGCTCGTGTGGAGTGGGTGGCGGACTGGCGGGCAGTGGGTCGGGAGCGGCGCCAGTCTGGCTGGCGCTGTGCACCCTGCACCCTGCACCCTGCTGCACCCTCCCAGGTGCTCGACCCCCAAACTTGTGCACCTCGCCTGCTGGCCTGCCTTATCTTATCATCGCTAATGCACAACACAACATTCTTTCTTCCTGCTGGGGAATTTTGTTGACGGCAAAAAATTAAGGTGTTTTATGTCTTAATTGAGTTGTTTTATGAACTGATTACGATATTTTTTATGATCAAAATCTGTTGCTTGCCGTATGATATTAATAAGTCACCAAACAAACAATGTCTGACGAGTATTTTTTGAGGTATCCCTATCAATGCGTATACTTAATTGACGTTGTTGATAATGTTCTCGTTTTATTGCTTTTCGATGTAAGAGGTCGTTTTTTTTGTTTTAACAACATATTCTTTTCATAACTGGAAACGGCAGACCAAAATTAAAGGGTAACCGTGGGACGAATATGATTTAGGTCTTAAATCTTAATAGATGATCGTAATTTCTATCTAAGTATCATGTATCTTTGGTCCAGGTCATATTTTCAGATTGAAACATAATATTAGATACGTGTAGGTTAAATAATAAAATTATTTTTATATACGGTAATTTTCTTCTTTATGTTAAGGGTGAACAACCCTTATCACTTAGTGGTATGAAAAATGGATAGTAGCCGATTCTCAGACCTACTGAATATGCATATAAAATTTGGTAAAAATCGGTAAAGCCGTTTCGGAGGAGTAAGTTAACTAACATTGTGACACGAGAATTTTATATTATAAGATATTGTTTATTTCACGCACACAATATACAATGATAAATACATAAAATGGGTTTAAATTTAAACTCGTCATTCATTTCATTACAGTAGGGGCCATTTAAATAGTTGTGTTCGATTTTATACAAAATTAACATTAACATTCCATTTCACAGTCATTTAAATCTGGCTTGGTGCTTTGACGATAAATCCAATTTTACAAATTACTGTTAAATTATCAGGTACAACTATACTCGATGAATGACATTTGACATATTCATTTCCCTGGAGGCCAGTATCCACTCTCATTATTGAAAGCAATTGATTTGGCCAACTTGAATTATATACTCGGTTAATATGCACATTGCACAATAATTTAAAACGCAAAGCGTTGAAAAAACAATTGATAAATTATCTCATACAGTACCTTATACGAGTAAAAATTGTAATAATATTGTCTTTCATTTGCATGCAACCTGTTTGTTAAAGACTCGTTTGTAAAATTAATCTTATAACCCGTAACCCGTACTATCGTTGCAGTAATATGTCTCTTTTTGTGATAATATGTTGTTTATTCCCGTTAATCATTTGGAATATTTTATATCAATTAAGATTCATAAATATGTAATCACAGTTAGGTAAAATTAACTATAGATGCGGACGTTCATACATGCCTTTGGATCCATGGGATGCCTTTTGGATGCACTCCGCTCCGATGGCATTGGTTTGATGACTATGTTTGATATGGTAATATATATGGTAATATATACATTATAATCTAGTAGTAATAACCGCGAAGCCTAAACGGTTAATTAACATGTAAAACTTTACGGTCACGATATTAAAGTAGTTATATTTATTTCTACAATATAATATCAGATGAAACAAACGATATATAGGGGAAGGTTGCTATGAATGGACCCCTTAACTTCGTGACATCATATCTGCTAAAAAGTAAGTAATACAAAGAAATCAATTAATGATGTCATAAGAATTATGAGATTTATTTATGATAGGCTTTGTAAAATCTTAGTTAAATCTTTAGTTTTAAAGAAAAATGGGAAAAACTATTTTTTTTCAAGTGGCCTCCATTGGACCATGGTAACATTGATTGGACCACTTGGTTGCCATGAATGGACTAAGAAAAAAACAATGGATGGTCCAATCAAGGAGAGTTAACTGAATTATTATTATATAGGTATTGTGTTTAAATAAAATAAATATTAAAATTATATTTCAATTAAAACACAAATTAATGTTAATCGTTTATTAAGGTCAACATATTATAATTTTTAATTTATTCTCAACAAAAATGCGATAGCCTTTTCTTTGTTAAAACTATGTTTAATTTTATTTTTTCGGCTAAATCAAACGCTAGTCGTCTTATATCGATTGGAGTAACGCCATATAAGCTACTTTCAATTTCAAGTAGGTATATGTTCGCTTAATTCACGTTATAACTCTGCTTCATGCTAGCTTGCTTCTACTTATGATAGTGCCGATTTTCTGAACACATTCTGAAATAATATTAATATCTATTTATCATTATTTAATATAAAGTTTTTAACTTATGAATATTTACGACAAAAAACAGACGATTACCTACACAAAATATACAAGTTTTAAAAAATTTCAGTCCATATTTAAAAAATGTTGCCATCATTGGACCGGTCCAATGGTTGAACTCCTTGGAGGTCCATTGATAGCAACAAGGTAAGAATCGAAACGAAAATATTAAAAAAAATCAAGGATGTTACTAACACAAAATTGTTTTAATTTATAAATACACAAATAAATAAATATTTATTTTATGCCATTTCGCTTACAGAAATATAAACACAACAATACTTACATTACTTTTAGTTAATCGATATTTTTACATTGAGCACGTCGTAGATAAACAAATGCACGTCACTTCTCTCCAAGCGCTACGGGAGCCCTGATTTTTGAGCTGGGGGGGTTATGGACACTAAGCAAGCATTCTATGGTACCTATGTGTTGCTAGGCTAAATAGTTTTTGAATTATTATAGTGGTCCAATGAAAGCGCTGGACCAATGATCGCAACCTTCCCCTACATCGTTTTGGTAGCGAGTAGATGGACTAGTCGATGACAATTAATCACCCCCACAACGGAAATCAGTAACGTCACTGACACATTTCCGCCCGACAGGAAGCGGGAGATCCCCGTGATAACTAACTAAAGTATAACCCTGATACTGAAATCCATCTAGATCCTAGAACCATTTAGACCAGCTGTAGGTATAGTTCGAAGAAAATGGTGGATATAGGAGCAGCGACAAAGTCAAATGAAACTTAACATTCACTGTAAACTAAAATGAATAACATCAAATCGGATCTAAAATCTAGTCCAACCAGTTGACTAATACAAACATACCTATATGGACATAACTCGTGCTCATTATTTTGTCGCATCGTTTCACTTTGTAGTCTGAGTGGAGTAAACAACATCTGAATGTCTATAATTTCAGGTTATTTTTATATTTTCCTTTTGTTAGATAAAAATAGCCCCGACATGAATCATAAAGTTTCCTGGCCCTGAAAAACAAAAACATAACCATATTTTTAACGAGATAGTCACCACAAACTTTCTCAAAGTCCTAGTCTCATATTACTCTGTAACCCACTTTATGAGTAAAAATAAAGTCTAACTAAAATAGCAATGAAAGGGAAATGACCTCATTCTCGCCAGCTATTCAAGTCATTCGAAACCTTCTCACGCACGCTTCTATAAACTTTATTTTTAGTATCAACGGTTCGGACGTATCTGACGATCGACGATTAGTCCAGAAACCCCAATTAAGGCTTAGCAAAATGGCCTAAAATCAGCACGATCTGTAGTATATTTGGTTAATTGAGCAACCACAGTCGTTAAACACTGCCCCTGCTCGACAAATTGGGCCCAATTATTCTAAACATTCTTGTTACACACTTTAAAACGTATACATCAATTAACATTCAAAGTGAAAGTTACAGGGATGTTATAAATAGTTTGCTATTCTCCATGTGTCAACGAATTAGAGTAAACAAAAAGTAAGAAATCTTAAAGTAACTAGTGCTCCAGTTATCTATATGTACAAACAAGTGAAGTAACGGTAGAACGACAAAACTATTATGTCGTGGACTGCTTCAGGAGGTAACGAGTGAGTTGGCAGGATGTTGGCGAGGGGCCAACCATGGCTGGAGCATAAATTGTGGTCGCACTCACCGCCGCTCTCCATGCGCTACCCGCTCATCTCTCGCCGGCCTCACATCCCTGCATAAATATGACACAGAAAAGTGAAAACAGGCTTACATTTAAAAAGGGTAAAAACTTGTAACAATGGCGTGGAAGTATTTTTTTACTTTTTTTCAGGTATTAAATTATCAACAGATACGCAATCAACTAAGTGGTCGCTACAGTAAGTTATTATGGCGTATTCATTTCAGTTAGCCACAGGCAAATGTCGTTGACATCGGATACGCCTCCAAACTTACCATATTATAAATATTTGGGTATATACGAGACTCCAACATTCAGTTCTAAATTAAAACGTCAAGAAGATTATTTTTTGAAATTAAATATTTTTATTTTCAATTGTAACCGCTTTTCAAAAGTCAAACTACCTACTCCGTCTCTTGAACAAATCCATTCACGGTGAGGAAAAGAAGGGGCAAGAAATTCCCAAGAAGTTTGACTCAGATTCATTTACACTAGGTACTAGTCACATTGTATATTTTATACCTCTATACATATTTATGTATAATACATTGTGTACATACATACATATACATATACATACATACATACGTATGTGTAGTGTCTGAAATAAAGATTTATTATTATTATTGTAGAAAGTTTTCTGCTGCTTACGGCTTACGACTACACATCTAAACCTCATGTCTCCGAAACTCCTTTCATCTTTTACGTAAGCATTCAGTTCGTAATAAGGTAATAACTCTTCGTCATAAGAATGCTTATGATTATGACATAAGTTTTAATTTTACAGTAAGGAATTTTGATATGAACTTTTATGGATCTAGCCATAAATAAACCACCAGTTCCAATGAGCTTGTCTGATACAGCCAACTTAACCTCAATCTTAGTACCTATTACAGTTGTGAATATCACTCTTTTTAAGAATACTCTTAGAATATTTTGAACGTACTCACTTAGTCTATAAATGTTGTCGAAAAAGTATTGTGATATAATAGTCAATACATTATCATCATCATCCTCCTGCCCATTTCTCAATTTTATTTGGTCGGCACAAAACGTTTTTCTCTTCCATTCCTCCCTATTAGCCTTCACTTCTACACCAACTCCTTTATCTTTCATATCATCTTTCACACAATTCACCCATCTTTTCTGAATAGTCAATATAATATATATTCCTATACATCTGCTTCTAAGTGAGTTTCTAGGCCTGAATTTGTAAATGGCACGTATTCTTTTTAACAAAGTATCTCAATATTGGAGTCGTTTAATACTTTATTAAACTCTTTTCTGTTATGAAATCCAAATGTATATGACTATCTAGTATGAATTGGCTTTCTAACCAACAGCTAAAGTGAATTAAAATACTCACAGAAACAATAAGTATATTAACAACAATCCAGTTAAAGCCTCATTAAGTTTTATTATGAAAACCTCTTTAATATCACATAATGAACTAGTATGTAGAATGCCAACTTTTAAGATAATCGGTACATGCGCCAAATATACCTAAATAATAATATTTCCTCTTCTATATAGAGAATGTTTACGGATAATATTGCCTGTTGAGGCAACCGTCCTATCCAATGATACCGTCCCTTATAATGACAAAATTAAATAATACCAATGTACAAACCAAAGGGTTAGGTAACAAGATCCTACAACCTTGTCACTGTACTCGTATCATCCAATATCTAACAGTGCCATATTTGTGTAAGGTAGAACCAGAGTGGTCCAAGTGACTTTTTTCATTGACCCCCGATTTTGGCAAAAAGATCTCCAAAACTCAATATTCTTTTATTCCACTTTGATCCAATTGCCCTAGACAATGTTTCTGAATTGCAATTCTGCAACTGAACTGCAATTGGATCAAAGTAGAATAAAAGAATATTGAGTTTTGGAGATCTTTTTGCCAAAATCGGGGGTCAATGAAAAAAGTCACTTGGACCACTCTGGTTCTACCTTACACATTTGTCCTACCATCCAAACGGTTAGTTTTAATGTTTATATAATTAGTATAAAATTGGTTAAGGATTGCCAAGTGTACATTTCTCAGTTCATTGCTTGCAGTCACGCGCGCTGTTGAAGTCATTCAGTATTTTCAGTATGTAGAACCTTTTGAAGGGTAAACCAAATCGGTCTATATTTCTCGACATTAAGACACAATTTACAATGACACGCATTATTAATATTTATTACACATGTTCGTCATTTGTACTAAAACTAAGACCATTGCTTTTGTCAAGTTCCAAGAATCATTTGTACCTACTTACCTACTTTAATATGTACGTAATGTTCTTTAATATGTAAAATCGACAAAAAATCGAGAAACTCTATGGTAAATGGTCACCGGCAACAACACTAAAGGTACACTAAAGGAACAATAAAGGTAGCCTTGATTCATTGTGGGCCAAGATAGAAGAAAAAAAGAAACAAAAAAATGCTGGCTCTCAGACTAGAAAGGTTCATAGATACTTAATATATTTTTACATACTGTGTTTTCTATCTAAATACGGGCTATCTCTGAAGTAAAAGCCGACCCATTCATATAATTACATCACCCAGTCCAGAACATAATAATATTGTTTATTCAAATTATATTGACTTTGATTCAATATGCATAAATTGTGGGAAGGGTTGAACCGTTTAATCCCATAACATTTCATAACCGACGACGGTGAGAATCGTGTCTCAATAACACCCACCTAAAGTTAATTCTAAATGTACCTAAAATAATTTATATACCTTATCATGAATAGGTGTAGGTCCATCATGTATGTTATTTTTATAATGACAAGGAACCTTAAAACAATGATGTTAAAATTAAATTTAAATCGAAGTTCATTGTAACACATTTTATGACTCATAGTTCTATTGAGATCTGAAGTCCTGCATTATAGCGTGAGTGGCTTTATTGGTGGTAGAAGATGGAAACTACTTCCGGACGTGGGGGTTCGACAACGCAATAGGCGGAACTATAATATAGCGATGAAGCCACAGTAGCATATTGCTTAATATTTGGCATCTTCAACTCTTGGCATGGAACTCTTAAACACAGCACCGACGAACTGCACTGTCAGCTTTAAGTACTTTACTCCTATAACGTATGAATATTAACACATACGCTTTGAAAGTAGAACCATTCGAATGTCTTCACTTGACATACAGCATAGATTTAATTGGAAGTACTTTAACTACAATCGTTCGGATAATAGCATTCGATTCGTATGTTACAAACGATATTTGCAAAGCAATTTGCAGTAAAATTGATTGGTGGTTACGGATGCCAGTACCAATATCTCCATTGTGAAATCCGCCTATTTATAGAACATTTACAATGAAGCACAGTTTATTGCATTTAAAATGTAAATACAGATTTGGTTTACGGTCAATGCCTGAATACGTCAGCTGATTCAGTTTCATGAACATAAAGATTTAATCTTACGAATTTTCAAGATATTTTAGACTTTATGGTTTGTTATGACACTAATATTATCAACCTTTGTGTTGTTCGACTTTTATTTGTTATGGTTTTTGTCTAGCTTAGTAAATGAAAAGTCAAATCTGTATTTAAGACTAGTTTAATAGAATAAATTAGGTACCTAATTCATGAAACTGACAGACAACACACAACCAGAACCAGTTGAGTTACTTACTTTCAGAAATAACAATTAACTGGATAACAATTACATCTGAAGAACCCGTAATCGTAATGCAACCGCGAGCGTCTTTTGAAAAATTTAACCAGATTATTCATGGCGAGAGGGGGGTTCATTTGCGTAGTGATTAAATTTTGAGAAATATTCAACAGATTAAATTATAATCTAAAATCATTTGCTCTGATTCTTTGTATAGTGTGTACAAGGTGCACTAAAATGAATAGGTAGGTCAAAAATTCATCCCATAAAGGGTTAAGTTTGTATGACAAGCTAAATAGTAAATTAAAGAACGTAGATAATCCTGTAACGCAAAAAATATAAAAAGAATATGTATATGTACTCGTAAATACAAAACAGCCACTTTTCACTCAGTGCTGTTAAAGATAAAATAAGCATGACCCTTCTATTTTTAATGTTAGCCCTCGCTTGCTTACCAGTCAATAGTGTTATAAATAGATACGATTGTAAGTAACGATACATAATTTATTATCACAATCGATGCGTAATCGCGCTCAGCTTAGTCGTTCAAATCAATAGGTAAACGATTTAAACCCAAATAGACTCATAAAATCATTGTTGTTTCCATACAAAAAGAAACTTGTTAACTTATTTGACCTTAATTATGTGTTGAAGAAAACATTGCTATATAGTTAGCATGTATTACTATGTATAGGTGCCGGTTGTCTGCGTTACAATGTTTGGTGTGAATTGGTGTTCGCGACGATGGTGTTATTCCTCGTCGTGCCACCAGTCGTACCACCAGTGGAACGACGAGGAATTTGACATTCCTCCTCGTACCACCAGTGGTACGACGAAGAATTGTAACTCCTCATCGTACCACTGAATGTTTGCTCTACTTAAGGGCCTTTTTAATAAACGCGGCTTAAAGTTACTCTGAGTTCAAATATTTTTGTCTTTTCCTAACCTTTGACTTTAGAGAATCACATGACAGGGAAAAAGAAATTTAAACCTTAGAGTTTAAAGTCATACCTATACATAATATTATTTTGCATAAATCCCATGAATCCGCACGGGAGCAGCGTGGTGATGCTGTAGACTTCCTCAATGATGAAAAGGTACCCATGCTCAGTACTGGGCCATAAATGGGTTATAGCTATTTTGCATAAGAAAATATTATGCCAAATGTGGGTGAAACAATACTATCTTACTTATAGTTAAGTACTCAACATGAGACATTTCTTCGATACATACCTAAAAGAAGTTTTTGTAAACAAAATATTAGTCAATCTAGCACGATACGCCTACAATCATTCCATTGTGATTTTTTTATATGCCGCATCTCATTGAAGCAATAAAATATCAATAACATGATTAATGGATTTGCAACTTCGCCTCACGCCCACCCCTTTGGAGGAGTCTTGATCGTGACTCACTACTATCGCATCTCCTCTGTGATTCATTCTCTCCCAATATACCACAATAAAATGTCGCAGTTAATAGCAATGCCTTTTTTATGGAATTAAGGAGGCAAACGATCATGCAGCACCACCCTTCCGCTGCCACCCATAACAACTGTGACCAACCTAGAAAAAGGCTCATTTTAGGGACTAGCATGGTAAGGCCAGTTAATCGATGGTGTTAGAATATTAGTTGATTAATTTGTTAATAAGTGTGAGGATAAGGACTGCTAGTAATAGTTTGTCAATTTAGTTAACAATAGTACTTAATAGTCCAGTTAGTAATTTTTAGTATGAGTCTCTTTCTAATTCGATCACGATGCGTTGCTAGCCCTGAAGACTGAGATGGTCTTAAAAAGTGTAAGCGGCTTTACATCTTCCTATCCAATTGCAGTTAAAGCAATTATTATGGCTGTATACAAGTATCGTGGCGGGCGGTGGTACTTCGCTGGGTGAACTCTAGGCTCTTACAATCTACTACAGTACCCACACGTGTGGGCAAGCTGTCTACTATAACTATCCACGTGTTGCGGAGAGGTCGATCGTCACAGCTCCATTCGAGATAGGTCAAAGCTCACAGAAAATAAAACCCAAATGTGTAACACATCGGTATGCATGCGCTGGTATAGAAAACTGTAACTGTAAGTTCCAATCTTCATTAAGGCATACAAACCCTTATGACAAACAAATCCAACAACATACTATTTAATAGATAGATTGGTTGGGTATAATGGATTAGTTTAATAAGTAGTACCAAATAACCATTAGGCTAAATTTACATTAGAACTCATTCAATAAGTGGCTCATTATTTTAATAATAATTGTTCGCGCCGTTAAGGCGTATTTTCATATCCACCCTCATTCTATTGATAAACGCGACGGTTAAATATCGTCGCGCAGTAACTAGTCATATTCTGGCTATCAGATCAACCGCTTGCTCTCTGAGCCCAACCGCGCCGCTGTTCTTCCACTGTCGTGGATATTCTTCCTATGGATTACTACTAAACCGCTTGTCCGCTATATCGAAGGTCGTGTGTGTGTTTGTGTTGAATTTGGTCTAGATTAACCATCGAGCAAGGACCGTAAGTCGCGTGAAGAGGTCATCAGGCATCCCACCGCTCCACTAAGGTAAGTCTGGACTGATTTAGTGCATGCACACCCACGAATACCGCTTGGTTAGCGTTCGGTACTAAGGCTGTACTGCCGCGCCAACATTATTTTTGGTCCTTCGAGCCGGATTTTCATTCGGATCCATTATTTTTGGTGCATTCAAACCACATTTTTGATTCGGATTCATTATTTTTGGTCTTTAGTCCATTTCATTTCTGGTCTTTGAACCTAATTACCGCTCCCGCTAATAATTAAATATTTTCCCCGCTTAATATACCCATATAAAACCCCCGCTAAATACACCGCTAATATACCATAAGTAAAACAACACAAATTTATTTTATTGTGTTGCAATTTCTATACGCATAGATTCATAATATTAACTCCCATTTCGTGTTCCATTTTCTACTACTTAATCAATACGCTACGAATTTACGCTTCGATATTTTTCTTGTGTCGGTAGTTTTGCATTACGCGAATATTATTGACCGGTTAGCGCGTTCTCGAACGATCCGCCCGCTTGCTGCAGCATTTGTGACGAATAGTGCATTCTTGTTTGCATCCATATTAGTAACTTTTCAAAATGTCGAAACGCGATATTTATGAAAAGAAAGATTCATCTGAACTTACAAAAGGAGACGAAGCTTCGGTTTTAAAAATTAATTTGAAGGTGTTGGAAGGCAGACGTGACGCATTATTCGCTCGATTACAAATCGTTTACGACCGCTCCTTAAATGCCTTTGAAAACAAAGCTTCTGAAGAATTGTTTATGTGTAGTACCGCTACTTTAGATAATTTACGTACTGAGTTTAATTCCGTAATGGATCAGTATATTGAGACACAAATAAAAATTAAACCCGACGCTAACGTAAATTATCAAAGTCACGCCGCTTTTGAAGATTTATTCTGTCGTTGTAAATACGTAGAATCGAAATTAAATTCCATTAATACGTCCCAAATTTCACCGCCTTCTATTAATAAAAAATTCATTAAGTTACCGGAACTTGAACTAGCCGCATTTTCTGGGGATCCAATTAAATGGCCAATTTTTTATGAATCGTTTAAGCGCACTATTCATGAGAACCCTGATCTTTCAGACCATGAACGTGTTCAATATTTAATCGGTAAGCTATCCGGTCCCGCTCTGAGTGTGTGCGTTGGAATCACACCGAATGGTGACAACTATCAGACTATCTGGACGTCACTAGTTGAACGGTATAATGATAAACGCAGTCTCGCTACGGCATATTTAGATAAAATGTTTGACTTAAAACCGTTTAACATTGCTACTTCTAAAAATATAGATCTGTTTTTAGATAACTTTAGTACCGCTGTATCGAGTTTAAATTCTTTAAAAATCGATAATTTATCGGATTTAATTATTTTATATTTGGCCTTAAAAAAGATCGATTCAGAAACCGCACGCTCCTTTGAAATGTTTATGCGAGGCACCGCTATACCTACTTATAACGATTTAATTTGTTTCCTCCGCGAACAATCTAAAATACTAGACCGCACCGCCACAGGTGTTACAAGTACATCTGGTAAACGTGTTTTATATGAGCCCGCTTCAAAATTAAATAAACCGCATTCAGCCGCTAAATCTATGCATTCCTTTGTCACATCTTCTTCGTTGAATAATAATAACCGCTTTCCAGACAGGTCTTCATGTTCTTTATGTCGTAATAATTGGCATCCGCTATATACGTGTCGTGAATTTCATGATCTTTCACTCAATGATAGATTTAAATTCATTAAAGAACGCCAGGGTTGCACAAATTGTTTAAGTTTAACCCATAATTATTCCGCTTGTAAATCTACATCAAAATGCCGCTTCTGTAAATGTAATCATCATTCGTTGTTATGTCGAAAGCAAAAGGTAGTAGGTTCGATTCCGTCGCGCCACGAAGTAAACGGCGCGCCGCCTGCGCATGCGCCACAGCGGCAAGACATCGTTCGTAAGCCGGCCGCTGCTGGCCACGGGTCTAACTCAAACGCCGCAACTATTGTTCGCGCTCAGACCGCTCCCGCGCACACCGCTTCCTCGAGCCGCGACAATGACTCAGTCAATCAGCCGCCGCTGCAGCTACAGAGTACATCGTTAGCCGCTCAAAGCGAGAACAATATGAATCAAACTTGTTTGCTCGGAACCGTTCAAGTTTATATAAAAGATTTATCGGGTAATTTACACTGTATTCGAGCACTCATAGATTCTGGTTCTCAGAACAATTTTATGACATTATCTTGTAGTAAAAAATTAAATATTAATGTCAATAAAGTTCAGCGTGCCGTGGTCAAAGGAATAGGGTCATCACCTAGTCCAATTAGGGGTGTCACTTCGGTCACTTTGCAATCTCGTTTTGATAATAACGTTTTGATACCTATTGATGTATTCGTAATCGACCGCATTACAGACGCGTTGCCGACGGTTCAGGTGGACTTGTCGAAACTTTTTTATTTAAATAATTTACCGCTCGCAGACGCTAGTTTTGCTTCACCAGGTGAGGTTGATATGCTTATAGGTGCATCTTTATTTTCTGATATATTACTGTCAGGACGTGCTCACGGTCCTACAGGTACTCCAACCGCTCTTGAAACTGTTTTCGGATATATTGTTATCGGAAACACGCCATCGCTTAATTCCGCTTCCGCTAATGTGTCACTTTGTTCGACTGTTGAATATCGAACGGATACAATCTTACAAAAATTCTGGCAACTTGAGGAGGTATCGACGTGTGAACCTGCCTTAAGTCCCGCTGACCGCGAATGCGAAAACATGTTTGTTAATAATTTCACCCGCGATGCATCGGGCCGCTACTCGGTTGCATTACCTTTCTGCAGTGACGTCACTCTCTTGGGTGATTCATATGAATACGCTAAGAAACGCTTTATGTTACTTGAACGTAAATTGACTTACAACCCGGAGTTACGCTTAGAATACGACGCTATTATCCGCGAATACCTTCATAAAGGTTATATATCACTGGTAACAGAGGATGATTGTACATCCGGTTATTATATTCCTCACCATGCTGTGGCAAGACCTGACAAGACAACCACAAAATGGCGTATGGTGATGGACGCAAGTGCAAAAACTACATCGGGTGTTGCTCTTAATGATATTTTACACACGGGACAAAATTTACAGAATGATTTATTTATTATCTTAATTAATTTTCGACTTTATAAAATAGCTTTTACGTCAGACATCAAACAAATGTATCTACGCATTTTAACGCATAACATACACCGCATCTTTCAAAAGTTTTTATATCGTTTTGACCCCGCACAACCGATAGCCGTGTATCAGTTCAACCGCGTCTGCTTCGGCCTTCGAAGTAGTCCTTTCTTAGCCATGCGAGTGCTACGGCAACTTTGCATTGACGAACGCAACCGTTTACCGCTCGCCACCGAAGTTTTGAAAAATAATTGTTACATGGATGACATTTGTTATTCAGTACCAACTCTAAATGAATGTTTACAACTTAGAGATGATCTCCGCGAGTTGTGCATGGCCGGGGGCTTTGAGCTCGTCAAATGGTCCAGCAATGAGCCAATCTTGCTGGATTCGCTACCTGAAACGCTACGCTATAATTCCCGCATTAATTTTAACGATCCCGCTCATACATTGAAGGTATTAGGTTTGCAGTGGTGTCCTGCAACCGATGAGTTTATGTTCAAGGTCCAGTTAGATAACCGCCCGCCTACGAAACGCAACATTTTATCTGTCATCGCCCGCCTGTATGATGTACTTGGCTTAATTGCGCCGGTTATTTTATATTCTAAACTTATTTTGCAAAGTTTATTTTCTTTAAAAGTCGATTGGGACAGTACACCGCCGCTTGATATTTTGCGTTCGTGGTCGAAGTTCATTGGAGAACTTCATTTATTAGAAAATCTCCGCATTCCGCGACACTTAGGTGTGTTTGAAAATTCATCGATATCAATTGTAGCCTTCTCTGACGCTAGTGAACGTGCGTATGGTTGCGTGGTTTATGTTAGGAGTACAAATGATTCGTTCGGTCCTGCGACAATACGTTTGGTGTGCGCTAAGTCAAAAATTGCTCCGCTCCAAACTATATCTATAGCTAGATTAGAACTGTGTTCTCTATTAATAATGTCTAAGCTTGTCCGTCGTGTAGTCGATTCATATCGAACTCGCCATGTCGTGGATCAAATATTTTGCTTAACCGACTCCATGGTTGCATTATCGTGGGTTAAGTCACCTCCGCATAAATTCAAAACTTTTGTTGCAACGCGTATCACTAAAATCACATCCGCTATTCCCGCAGAATTTTTCTATCACGTACCCGGTATTGAAAATCCTAGTGACTGTTTATCGCGTGGTTTAACGCCCGCTCAAATTGGAAATCATCCTCTTTGGTTCTCAGGACCCTCTTGGTTACGTGACGACGTACAAGAGTGGCCTATCAAGTCTATTAATCCCGCTACAAATTATACTGAATTACCTGAATACAAGGTAACCGCTCTTTCCGCTACCGCTTGTACAATTGAACCGCACCCGCTTCTAACGCTGTCACAGCGAATCTCCCGCTGGTCTGTGTTGTTGCATACAACTATTTATATTTATCGTTTCATAGGTAAATTACCTCGTTCTAATACATTCTCTGCAAGTGATATTTCTTTCGCTGAAATAAAGCTAATTAAACTATTACAAACCGCTTACTTTTCAGAAGATATTCGTTTACTTCAACAAAATAAAGTATGTTCCCGCTCTATTCGAAAACTCGCGCCATTCCTTGACGACAATGGCATACTGCGTGTTGGTGGTCGTCTGCGCCACGCCGACTTATCTTACGAGCAACAGCATCCTGTCCTGTTGCCTAGTAAGGACCGCATTGTACTGATGTTAGTCGAATATTATCACCGCTTACACTGCCACACTGGCCCGCTCACTTTGATGTCTATCTTACGTCAACGATTCTGGATAATTTCCTGTAGAAAATTGGTGCGTCACGTGACACACAAATGTAATTTTTGTTTTAAAGCTAAACCTAAGCAAGTGCTACCGCTCATGGGTGACTTACCCGCTTACAGGGTTACAGAAACTAAAGCATTTGTCCATACCGCTGTTGATTTTGCTGGTCCGCTAACCATAATTCCATATAGAAAGCGTGGAGTCCGGCCGTATAAATGTTACCTTTGCGTCTTCGTTTGCATGGTAACGCGAGCCGTACATGCCGAACTTACCACCGATCTAACTACGATTGCTTTCTTAAACGCTTTCAAACGGTTTCTGTCGCGTCGAGGAGCAGTTTCCGTAATATATTCAGATAACGCTAAAACTTTCGTATCAGCTAAAACCGCACTATCTCAGGTGTACACGCTATTGAATTCCAACGAATTTAATATTTCATTTAGTAACGAATTAGCCGCTAATAAAATAACATGGAGGTACAATCCTCCACGAAGTCCTCACTTCGGTGGGAATTATGAGATTTACGTAAAGGCATTTAAGACGCATTTACATCGAGTAGTTGGTTTACAGTTGCTCACCTATGAGGAACTGCTAACAGTTGTAACGCAAATTGAGTGTATAATTAACTCACGCCCGCTAACGTTGCTTAGTGAAGATCCTTCGGATCTCACTGCGTTGACACCGTCGCATTTTTTGATGTCTACGCCATTAAAATATTTGCCCGCGTCTGATGGTAGTAGCGATCATATAAAACCGCGTTCTTTGTTGCACCGCTACGAACTGCTAGAGCAAATGGTTCAATCGTTTGCTAACCGCTGGAAATTAGAATACCTTAATCTATTGCAATCTAGAGGAAAATGGAACACTCCTTCTAATCCTGTAAATTAATATTGGTGATGTCGTAGTCATTATGACTGACAACACTCCACCGCTACAATGGCCGCTCGGAGTCGTCGTTGCCACTTATCCGGGCAGCGATGGCATCTGCAGAGTAGCTTCTGTGAGAACGTCGACAGGGGTCTATAAGAGACCTGTCGTACGTCTCTGTCCGCTTCCTTCTCAATAGAGAAGTTCGCGTTGTCCCCGCCTTATCCGCTATTCTTAAATACTTAAAAACCGAGGGTTTTTAGGCCGGGGGCAATGTTCGCGCCGTTAAGGCGTATTTTCATATCCACCCTCATTCTATTGATAAACGCGACGGTTAAATATCGTCGCGCAGTAACTAGTCATATTCTGGCTATCAGATCAACCGCTTGCTCTCTGAGCCCAACCGCGCCGCTGTTCTTCCACTGTCGTGGATATTCTTCCTATGGATTACTACTAAACCGCTTGTCCGCTATATCGAAGGTCGTGTGTGTGTTTGTGTTGAATTTGGTCTAGATTAACCATCGAGCAAGGACCGTAAGTCGCGTGAAGAGGTCATCAGGCATCCCACCGCTCCACTAAGGTAAGTCTGGACTGATTTAGTGCATGCACACCCACGAATACCGCTTGGTTAGCGTTCGGTACTAAGGCTGTACTGCCGCGCCAACAATAATTGTATAATTACTATACTTCTAGACATATTTACGTAGTGTTTGCGTTCTGATTCCACTGAATGCAAAATGAACCCAAATTTCAAAACATTTAGAAACTTAAAAGTCCTATAAAGAATTTAGATATAAAATCACTCCGCAAGGTTAGTCACATAAATGTATGTAGTAGAGACAATCGGTATGAATAAAATACTCAACTTTAATACATATGACACCTAGAATCCTTAGAAGGTGAGAATGTGTTAGCGTTAAACCACAATTATTTTAGTTGTAAAGCAACAAGTCGTAAGCTCCGTTTACTTACTCCTACATAAAACCTGTGCTTCCTAAACCTACTTGAGTACGAGTTATACGCGTAGTACATTAAGGTTACGCTCAAATCTAGATAACAATCTATAAAAATTATTACTTGAATAAAAGAAGTCTGCAAAATCGTTCCGTACTATTTTATGCACTTTAGGAAAACTATTCCAAGAAGTATTATAATAAGTATTTTAGGTCCGTTATGGAAATATTTCTAAAGGCACTTATCAAAGTGAGACAAATTAGAAAATATCCAATCAGTGCTGCGAAGACAGTATTAATTGAGGTGAATATAGGCATTGTAGGTATTCAGGCAGGATTGGCTTCAATCTCGGTCAGGATAATCCCATTAATAGAGACCACTTCCTGATTCCTAGATAATGCTATCAACTAGGTACATCACATACCATCATTTAATATGTGTAATAATGATTTTCTTAGTAGGTTCTTTGATCAAACCGTAAACATTAGGGGACAACTCGATAACTAAAATTTATTTAAAGAGTATTATTATGTATAAATAGAGTATAGACTTCTTTATGAAATTAAGAAACGATGAACAAACAACCATGTATATTCCCTTCCGCTGCCACCCAAGACAACTGTAACTGGTCAAGAACAAGACTCTAATGGGGACTATGGGGAGTTATTTATTTCAAGGACTTATTTTAATATATAAGTATTACGGTCACGTAAATTGCGTTAATTCGAGATAATGTCAGGGGTCATCCCAGGAATCCGCCTTATTTTCCTGCTACATTAACGGCTTTTTTATGACGTAGGTACCTCCGTTCTCCATTCACCCCAAACAATGAAATAGCAATCCTGGTTTAGTGTGGATTTTTCACCCTTGCATGATACATCGAAAAAATGTAATTCATTGTCGTCGAAATCAATCGGAAGCATGAAATGTTTTATGGTTCAATAACTTTATTATTCCCGCGAAGAATTTACAGACTTGCTAATTCATTGCCCTAAGAAATGTTAATTAAAAATGAAATGTTAGTTAAAGTTGTTGAACAATACAAATCTCTAAAAACAAACAAAGCAACATGTTACCTGATCCTTACGATAAGTAGAAATCAAACACGTTTTGACCAAAGGCTTGCGATGGATTTAAATTAGGGTCTACATTTATATGTAATATTTCTAGGCTTCATGAGATAATATTAAAAATTGTTCTGAAATTTTTCCTTATTTATTCTATAGGTGGTAAGAAGGAGACTAGAGATCAACCGGGGACTACTTACTAACTCCTACCATGGTATTTAGTACCATTTCTACCGCCGTAATAATTGTTTTAAAAGCAATTATGTTCCGGATAGAATGGTGTGAAGCTGGTTACACTTTTTTTAGAGGCGATCATCTCAGTCCTCAGGCCTCACATATCGTTGGGCCAGTTATCTTTTTTCTATCAAGTTTTTTTTATATATTATAATTTCATATAAAATATAAAATAAAAGATACCTACTGTAAAATAGAATGCTATAAAATTCAGAAATAGCAACACATTATCATATTTATCCGATGGTACCATTCAGGTCACATTATACTAAGAATCTCCACAAGTACAATTCTACGCCGTAGCACTCAGGCTACGCTGCGCGGTCTTTTCTTTATAATATTGTATTGAGGACTGTTTTATAAAAATAAACTGATAAAATATTGAATTTAATACGAATTCAAATTCAATAATTTATTTTGCATTTTAACTTAATATTCACTTTAACAAATAAGACAATCAGACAGAATTTGGTACTCTTAAATTGTTGATGATTTTTTGATCATATTATTAAATTAAATAAATAAGATACGTAGATATTACTCGATCATGTTTCTGTATCCTGAAAATGATATAAATGAGCAATTTCACTGATAAACATGTTTATTTTTGTATTGTTTTATAAAACATATTATGTAGTTCCAAAGATAGTAGGTAGTACTCGTATATAAGAAGCTAGATAATAAGCTTTGCTCAATTTACTACGTTCGTTTCATGTAGAAAAGTTGAGCTTATACATGTCACTCGTTCAATGAATCAGGGAGAATAATTTTATTGAAACTTTAAATTTCTGTATTGCTCCCCATATAAAAACTTTAATTATGAAGAATCTCACACTCTTCCGTGAGACATGCTCCGCAATATGCTTATGACGGGTACAATAACTTTTGATACATATGATAGGCACATTAAACTTAAAAATATTGACAATAGACCGATAAATAAATTCCTTGACTCTCAATTGAGTCATTTCTATTTGGCAAGACTACTTATTCTACTCTGAAATGTTGTAAAAAATAAAGTGGTAAAGCGACAATATACAAAGTCAACCGCGTGAAAAAATCGTATCGTAGGATGACATGCCTTAAATATTTGTCATAATAACTTTGAAAGTTGCCTCGAGCACAAAATAACAGCTTGAAATGCATTCCAACTCAAAGCGTAGTCTTATTAACCTACTACTTCGTGCACCTTAAAGCACCGCTAATGCTTATTTAATTAGAACTATGCTACTATTAAGACGTCCTACGCGGATCAAGCCCTTGTCCGACTTAATGCCTTGTTTAATCAAGGCTACCTTTCACGCCCCCATAGCAAAGTTACTAATAGGATATTCAGAACTTGTACTTTATAACGATAGATTAACATCAAGTGATCCATAGACTAGATTTCCATTTTACATACGTAGCGCACAGAAACATGATACATGCTTCGATCAACAATATAAACTAGGTGTCGGCTCAGTACTTTAAAACCGTGGACAAAAATAAGATTCCGCTTCATAATTATGTCAGCTCTTAGGCACTTCTCACACAACGCTATTTGTAAGAGACTAGGATCTTGTCCAGGTATGCTACGCGTCGCTCGTGAGTCGACGCCATATATATTTACCAACTTCCGCACACAAGGCGACGCATATACGACGGGTATCCTATCAGTCTCATATCAGGACAAGCTACATGCTACGCTAGTCGCACGGTTCCCGAGTGTTGCCAACTTCTAAAAATGCGAGTCCCTAGATCCTGCATCAAAAGTCGTTAGAAAGTCGCTGAATGTACCAAGAGCGGCGGTTTTGCGGTTTATTCCCATCAGTTCTACTGAACAGTTCTACCGTAGAACTAGGCTTCAGCTGATATCGGCGACGCAACTCCGATGCAATTCATAGGTCTCCTACTGGTATGCTACCCTGTGAAGGCTCACTGCGCTACAGTGAAATGTGTATTGACAGATTTGCTTGCGTGCATGCGTCATGTCGTCAAGTGAATCAAGTGATGAAGACCATTTACTTTTGTATATATAATAATAAAAAACGCGTGAAGAAACGAAAATTTTGGGTACACCCATGCCTCCAAAAAAATATCAATTGTAGAGCATTCGTCGCGGCAAAGGAACTGCTTGAGCATGATGACAAGAAATTCTTGAGATTTTACCGAATGTCGAAAGAACGTTACCAAAATTTAGTTCAGACATTAAAACCTTTTCTTCAAAAGAAAAATACCCACATGCGAGAGTGCGTCAGTGCAGAAGAGAGGATTTTTAGTAGCTAGGACTTACGCAAAAGTCGCTATTTCTAGCGACAAAGTCACTAACGGCAACACTGACGATGACCAAATTTTTGACATGATGGTGTGATTAGTCGCGCGTGACTAATGTGACTAGACGGCCCGTATCTAACGGGACACTCCCGTATTCCTTTTGTATGTCCCGGTGTCCCCTTTAGATATTCGCGCAGTTACGACTCAACTCTTAAAACCTAAGTAACTCTTTCTTCAACTCTTAAATACGCTCATAGAGTTGAAGATGTTCACAAAACCTGGAATTTGTTTAAACCAAAAGATGTCCCAGTTTGAGACGAAAACAAAATGGCCACATTCGGCATGACATAGCGCACGCATGCGCCCGTCAAGGTGATCTGTCAATTCCAGGATGTACAAACAATGGATAGGCCTTGATAAATTTTCGCTCCTTACCCCTTTGTGCATGAAGTTGGCGTGCAATTGAATTTCGTTGTTATATTTAGAAACGAAAAAAGATGCATATTGTGATCTCCATCCATTGTGAGTTCCATATCTGTCACATTTATACATGTCAGACACCATTCTACTGTTTAAGAAATAATTAAAATAATTAACAATACAATATTTACATATGAAATGGACTTATTTGTGTTTCTTGGAGTATTAAAACAGTTTATGAAGGCACAGAAAACTATATTTTATACTTTTGTTGACGTAATTACTAAAATCAATTAAATGTAACGTGCGCCATTCGCTGCAGCCTACAAAAGAATACGACTTGATGTATGTGACATTTTCGTACCTAACCCTAAAGTATGGTAAGGTCACATCTATTAGTTTTAAATTTCTGGTCGATCCAAATTTCATTTGAGTAGCGCAGTGTGAGGACACAGGGTCACAGGGTAGCATACGAGTAGGCGAACTGGGCAGTCGCGTATCTCATGAATAGCGTTGTGTGAGAAGTGCCTTATTTTTCTTTAGTGATCATGTCATCGTAAGATTATGATAATCTTTATATATAAAAGCGAAAGGTCACTGACTGACTGACTCACTCATCACAAAATCTCAGAAACCGCTGAACGTATTGAGATGAAATTTGGCAGGGTAGTAGTTGATAGTTAGAAGGGATCCGCTAAGAACGGATTTTTTTATATTCCACCCCTAAGGGGGTCTAATAGGGGTTCAAAGTTTGTATGAAAGTCCGTCAATTGTAAACCAGGTGTTATGAAAATTGGTGTTTAGAATTATGAAAAAAAATAATGAAAAACCTGTATCAAAGTTTTTTAAAAAATCATCCCTAAATGGGTAAAATAGGGGTTGAAAAGTTATAAAAAAAGTTTGTCTCTTTGTACACGCTTATCTCCGGATCGGCTGAACGGATTTTAATGGAACTTTTACTGAGAGATTCGGAAGGTTTTGAAGCAACATATAGGCTACTTTTTATCCAGAAATTCCCGCGGGATCAGGATTTACGCGGGAAAAACTCTTATGCGCCAAATCGCGGGCTTATATTTTTATGGGACTTTCACTGGGAGATAGAGGAGATTGTGGACCAACATACTTATAGGCTACTTTTTATCCCGCAATTCCCGCGGGATCAGGATACACGCGGGAAAAACACCTTCGTGCCAAGTCGCGGGCTTAGATTTTTTTATTTATGGGACTATCACTGGGAGATAAAGGAGGTTATGGAGCAACATATATTTTTATCCCAGAATTCCCGCGGGATCGACGTTCACGCGGGAAAAGCTCCTATTCACGAATGAACTCGCGAGCTCAAATGGGGCTTTTACTGGGAGGTAGTGGAAGTTGTGGAATGTTATATATAAGCCACTATTTATCCTAGAATTCTCGCGGGATCGGGATTCACGCAGGAAAAACTTTGTGACATACTGAGTTCCACGCGGGCGGAGCCGCGGGCGGAAAGCTAGTGTTTAAATATTTGTGACTTTATTGCTTGGTAACATGGTTGTTAGTTGTTATTGAAAGTGAAACTTTTGTCTTAGTTCGTTAGTAAAATATTTTCTTTTATTACACGAACGATTTTAGCATTGATTTTGTAGGTGAGCCGTTATATAGTTGTTATTGTTCATAGACGGAAACATGCATAAAAAACGAAACTATTAAATTGAAATAGAACTTTAAAATTATTGAAAAGAATAATTTGTATAAACTTTACAATAATTGTATAAAGTTAGTTTATATTATATTATAGATCGTGACAGTAATGTGTTAAACAAATATTTTATGTTTTTACTTATAAATAACTAGTAAATCCGCCCTCGCTTCGCTTCGGGGAACCAGACCCTTCAAAAATCTCTATAAATTTTAAAAAATTATGTTATTCCGATGTCTTAGCTATATTTCTGCAAAGTTTCATGAAAATCCGTTCAGTAGTTTTTGCGTGAAAGAGCAACAAACTCACACACACACTCACTCACATACATCCTTACAAACTTTCGCATTTATAATATTAGTAGGATAGGATGTCTTTAGGGTGCTGTTCCAATTCCGACAGACGAGTGTAATTTATAAAAAAAAAAAACAAATTTAATTGTAGGAAGTCATTTCACAATCAAACAATTCATAATGCACTCAGTATTTACAATTATATACTACACACACTTCAAAGCCAAATCACAACCGAAGAAATGTAATACTTATCATTGTTGGTAGAGCTTTCAACAAGTTCAAACAATGTCGCAATCGTAAATTGCATTAAAATAAACTGCACCGTGAGTAGTACCTACCTATTCAACAACAAAACACTGATTTGTATATTTGTACATGAATGGATTTGAATTTTCAATAAACAAACGATCTCACCAATATTTGTTGGCAACAGAACAAAAAATGAACGGATAATACCTATAGGCATGTTATGAATTTTAATTAACAATCATTTGTTCTGAATTAATGTGATCGGTAAAATGTTTTGAATTTAAAAATGAAGTTGTTAAAAATTAATAAAATTGTTGTATTCGTTATGAAAGTTGCTTGCAATGCCTAACATTTATCAGTTAGAACTTTTACGTTAGGAAATCTCTCATGATGGAAATTACTGATAGGTTATGTGTGAAATAGGTACTTATCTATACCTATACCCACTAGCCACTACCCACTGTATTGAAATAAATAAACATATACTGAAATTGCTAATTCTGTTTTAAATTTCATCTAATTTTCAATCCATTTTTTCCAAAAGATGAATAATTGAATAAATATCGTAAGCAAAATTTCAAAACAGTTTAATCGTGCTAAAAACATATTTGTACCGTGATCAGCAATTTACTAGTCGCCAATGAGTCTGTAACGCTGTCTCCGGTTCTCGATCATTTAACGCCCACGTTATTATTTTATTTGGCTACTCGTCTGACAACCTAAAGATCGCCGATCACAGAGTGAGTCACATCACCCATTATTCTAGTCAATGATATATTTCACCCGGTAAATAAGTAATTTGGTCCTGCAAACCATTCTTGCAAGAGGCGACTCTTCATTAGATCAATGTTGGATCAGTGGAACTAGACGACAAAATTTTTCAAAAGTTTCAATCCTTCCTACTAATATTACAAATGCGAAAGTTTGTAAGGATGTGAGTCAGTGTGTGTGTGGGTTTGTTACTCATTCACGCAAAAACTACTGAACGGATTTTCATGAAACTTTGCTAGACATCGGAATAATATAATTTAGAGATTTTTGACGGGACTGGTTCCTCGAAGCGAAGCGAGGGCGGGTTTACTGGTTTAAAATTAGTTTCAAGCACACATTTCCGCACACACCTTTCCGCATGTTATGTTAAGAAATTAATATCATCTGGCAAACGAGCAAAAGGGATTATATTTTGATGGCAAGCACTCAACATAGAAGAGTACACTATTCAATATTGCTTTTTCATGTATATCAAAGTAAATTTTTATACATAGTCAGATACAAAATTATACCACCAGCTAGAAGTATAATCGGGATTGGAGCTCTACAATTCCCAAAAGCCACACTCTCGTCAATTGCCTTGAACATGGAAGACTTGATTGGCCTCTATAACGCAACAAGTCCCTAATGTTACAACTGGTTTAATTTTAAATTATATATTTTAAGGAAGACAAAAGATGTATATTTAGCAGACATATTCTTTATTTAATGGTGCCCGGCTATTTTTGTTTTTCTTCGCGTCATACCTAGATGTCTCGTTATTAAAGACGTACTGTGAATAATACGTAACTACATAAGCAAACGTTTAATATGAGCAGCTTTATTCAATTTGCAGTATATCCATTTCCTAACTAGACTTGTGTTTACCTGGGAAATCCCAACCCCTGCTTACGGATGCACAGTACGTTGCGGGCGACTTATACTTGTTGGATATGCCACGAGAAACGATTAGAACGATATTAAATATAATAACACCGTACCGATTATAGTATTGCAACACTTAAAAAATATTTGTGAAGACCATTTTTTTTGTCGAATAAGATATTATGATGTAAATATCAGGAGAATATTGAACTAAAAAAGATATAAATATTCAGGTTTACAAATTATTTATCTACCCATCCTATGAGGTTAATGTCATTGATTTGATAACAATCCCTTAATTTTCATAATTATACAACAAACCATTTAGTTTTGTCGTAATATTTTTCACATAGTATGCATCTAAACAGTACATTTTTTTCATTTAACTTATGAATAAAACTATGCATGCAACATCTCAAAACCTAACAGAGTCTAAGCATAACTACTGGCTTGATTAAATTGTTACTTTTGTTTCAAATTAAGGTAAGTTTATAAGTCTCAGTGACAGCCTTAACTGAGAAGTCATTTAAACAACTAATTCAAAAAGCAAAACGCTTGAAGCCTCGTTTCGATGCTCTCCGTGGGACAAGTCGTTTATATCTAGATGTGTAGAGGGGCGCGCGCAATCGTGCCTCGGGCTTACCCTTCCCCGGCGCGTCTAAAAATAGACGCTCAAGATAGAGTAGCCAACCTTCACTGCATGTACGTGTATATAGGACTAAACCAACTGTGAGAAAGTTCTTTAACCGTTTACACTACGATTCTTCTGTTTTATTGTTTTTACGATGCATTGGGATACGATTTACGATTGTATGAATTGAAGCCTTTTCTTTGCTTCCTTCAACGTAATTAGGGGCGAATAAAAACAACGGTGACTTGTCATACTCGGAGAGCTCAACTAGTCCATCATCCTGTTCCAGTGGGGTTGGATTCAAGTAAGTAATGCCAATGCAGGTGTTAGTAGTACATTTACCGCCCGCTCAACGATTATTAACTTTTTTGGTCGGACGATAACAAAACCGGGACGACATTTTATGATAGGTAGATACCCTGTAATGTGCTGGAGAAATTTTACCATTACATTATTATTAATATTTATACTGTTATTCATTAATGCATTTTGAAAGTTTAATTTTAATTAAAAGAAAAGTAAAGTTTAATTAAAAGAAAAGTAAAAATCTATTAGCAAATATTTGATTAACTTTAACTGCATAAATATATTTTAGTTAACTTATGAATATTTAGAAGCTGTTAGACATAGTCACCCTAAGGTGACTTGAACCCGATGAAAGGGTTTTTTTCTTTTATCTTGAAACATACGCTTCTTTTAGGCTTTTGGATTTAAAGGTTTATCGTCGCTTGCTGGTCTATCGAACTTTCTAGACTTCTCATTGCCGATTCAGCTCGGTAACTCTACGAATTATTTCAGTTAACATTGATAAATTTCATCGTCAACAATTATTCTGTCTCGCTGCGAAATGCTTATAGTAATAATATTATATTGTTAGTGTGCACTTCGCAGCATCTTTGATCTACTTAATAAAACAGTATAGTACAAGGTACGTAATGCAATTTTGTACTACGCTATACAAGTTTTACAGCAGTTTATGGGAGCCCATAATCACTAGAGCATACATTTATAAACGAATAAAGGTCATAAAGGTGGTAAAAGTCTGTGATTGGAGCACTGTTTATTCTTTAGATATAAAGAGGGTATTCACCTCCGTAATCTACTGAAGACGCGTTCGTTTGAATATTACTTTGAGTACCTAATATGATATGTGTACATTTTTCAACTCTATTTCTCGTGGCGTATTTTTTCAAGGCTTTAGCTAATTGAGTTTAATATTCGCTTTACAATCAAATCAAAGTTACTTCTCTGGCCGAAAATGCTTTTCTTTGTTCAACTACTTAATTATTTTGAATTTGGAATGCGTTTATTTATTAAACTTGTTTCCATTTCCCGTCGTTTCCTGAATGTTTTTCGCCGTTAAATCAAATTAAAATACAACGTGGGTTGTTAAAGAAAATAGAATTGAATTGAATGAAAGAAAGAAAGAAAGAAAGAAAAATACTTTATTCCAAAAAATGCTTACAATGGAATGCCTATACAAATGGAATGCCTATAGAAATGTCGGTCATATTCAAGACACTTCTAAAGCTAGGTGGCGTATGTTCGTAAATCGTACTATCAACAGATAAAGCAACACTTCCTTTATTGAAGACCATAAAAGATGGGGCGTCCGCGAGAAATGAAGATTTCCGCTAGGATTCTGTTGTGTACAATAAAATAGGACATGAAACTCGGCGCTACATATACAGGACATGTCCTGAATCAATCGCTACCGTTAAAGAAAGTGGAGCTATCAAAACGTGTTCTGTCCCAATACGCAGGTGAAAGGCTCAGAAAAATCCTATTTAGTGACGAAAATATTTTTACGATTAAAGAGCAAGCAGACTGATAAAGCGGTCATAGTTATAAAGATCTGTGATCGGAAAATAATTCCCAAGTGCTTTGAAAGGTACAACGTAACGTGTGGCGGATATTATCAAGATTAGACTTGGTGATTTTACAAATTAATTGCCGCATCAATATATGAAAACTCATAACCTGATTTAGGTTATTATTTTTGTAGCATGTTGTAAACTTCTGATTTTTTTAAAGTATGAAATACATATTATACTGAAGTACCTACACCTAAATAAGAATATGAATGTTCAATACCTACATATGTATATTCAATGTGATAACTTGTCAGCTGAAGTATATTACCGTAACGATGCCCCCATATCAAAAGTTATTGAATCTGACGAACATTCACACATACATAAAATATACATTACAATGAATCTTTTTGTACAGCACAAAATATAGTTTTAAATATAACGTGTACCTAATGAAGAATCTGTTTAATCTAATATGAGACAGTAAGTTGATGGTTCAGATAAACTGCGAGAAAATTGACCAGAGAGTCATAAGAAACAAATATAGAAACTCTACCATAGGCATAGCCTTACTCTACTCAGTCAATGTGTTGAGCATTTATTTTTCAAATGTAGAACAATAAGAGATCCGCCAAATATTAGATTTTCAAATGCTGTACAGTGAACATGTTACATCTAATTATTATCTTCCCTCGATCCCTTTTTAGCAATTTTCGTTTGTACCTATCACAGTAATCATTGATGACAGTAATATAATAATTATGACCCTACATAGGTACTTCTCGCATTTAAACAAATATCAATTGACTAGGTACTATATAGTATGTATTTATTCTTGCTATAATATCAAATAATTTTCCAACATTCTATTTTTAAATGGTTTGTTTATTTATTTGCAGAGTGTCCACCCGCCGCGGACGGCATGGAGCGGTTCGCGTGCCCCACGCCGGACCGCCAGGGCCGGTACCGCTGCATCGACGACCACGTGCTGTGCGACGGGTTCATCGACTGCCCCAACGGCGAAGACGAGGACCGACAAGCGTGTATGTTCTACAAAACGGTATGTGTCGCTTTGTTACTTAATAACTTTTAAAATCCAAAACAATTTAGTTTTACGTCGCAAAGCAATAGGTTAAATGAGAACATCGTCAACTGAGTTAAAGTCAATTAAATATGCAGTATTAGGGATAACTGAAAAACTATTAATCAGATCTTCCTCCATTAATGTGACGTCATCAAAATCAATTTACAAATGACAGAGAAATTCCTACTTCTTACATATGTACGCTGGTCATTCCTACATAAAAATATAAAGGTGTCAAAAATATAACCAATTTTTTTGGGTTTTTCCCGTTGGCTCCCATTCCCGTTCTCACCCGTCCCACTAGACCCCGAATTCCGATTTTACAGATAACGTCAAATAAAAGTAAATATTGTTTAAAAGTACAGTTATCAGAAAAAGTCTTAACGTAGAAATTGAACCATGCCGGACGGATAACTTAAATTGCCGTTCTAAGTATCCTGGGATTGGCCCGGTTCTTGGTCTGGGTGTTATTAGAAAAACCCTTTTTTTTAATCAATTAAAAATCACTAACAACTCCGATAATAGCTAATTATACGTATATATGTGCATATGTAGGTAGGTACCTACCTATAATGCATTTCAGCTACATAGTGGTACCTATGAATCACGATTTAGGTAAACGTTAGGTATATCAATGTTGAGCTGCCTGAAGTCACATAAACTAAAACAAACGTCGAACAAATTCGGAAGTTAGGTGACAGTGAAGCTTTACTCGTATAAATCCAGCGGTTGTGACCCGGACAAACTACCTAACGATTAATGTAGGTATTGTTTGTTATCTATATGTGGGCATCAGGATCGTAAAATGTGGGCCACAATCTTAATCTTAGTAGATTGTTCGTGTGAAAACAAATAAAGCTGTTGTCTCAGTAGCCTTGTAAGATATGAGTTATTAAACCTCATTGGAGGTGATTGGAAAGCCGAAGGATACCGAAATTTGCCAGCGTGTTAGATTTTAATCCTCCAAATTATTTAGTCGGGTAATATATACCTATCAGTAATACATAATACTATATTTAGAAAAAGCTTTGATGGAAGAATGTAGTTGATTGTAAGATGTTAAGAATTGTTATTGACAGTCTCGTTCTAATTCGGTCCCAGATGCTACCCTTAAGGACGGAGATAGTCGACTCTAAAAAGTGTTACCTAAACTTGTTACACTTAATTATTAGGTATACGACACATTATACGTACTTAAATATTACCTTTTGCCTTTTCAGACTAAAGCCCACCTGGATGTTTTGGCAGACGCGCTCCTGCGGTGGGCTCGCGGGCGCTAAGGCATCCTCCCGGACCCCGAACCATTACACTCCAACATTCCAACAGTTCTACGGACCTCATATAGACTGACGATCGGCAATGTGCTATATAGCATTCAGTGACAGCTGCGAACCTCTTCGAATATTTGGACGCAACCAGACAACTGAACTAATCGGACGACGAACGTAATGAGACATATCAAGTAGTGGTGCAGCAATGCCATAAACATGACCACTTAAAGTGTAGTGTAAAGATTCCGACAGACATCGCCGAAGCACCGACCCTCACGTGACGCGGTCGCGACCACATACCGACAACCAGGTAAATGTAAAGATGGAGGCAGTGATGCGATCTGGTTACGTCCTTATACCTATTAATGTTTCCGCAGCTAATTTATTTCCTAAGTATTTCGTACCTTCTAGCACTAAATACTAAAATGTGAGACTGGTAGTCGACATTGTTAGTCGGTAGAAGTACATAATATACATAAATTAATATTTTAGATTAATAGTTCTTCATTTGATGAAACATAAATGTTATTGTCGATTTGTTAAAGCATTTATTCACTCTATGTTAAGTTATTGCATTCCTTATTATAATGAGGGTTGTAAAGTAAATAAGAGATCTGTAAGAATGTGTATATAGATAACATTAATTATTTATATTTGTTTAATTATTCGGCCTATATGGCGGCGGACGGCGCCTGTTTCCCGCGATATGTTCCAATGCACTCGTTATAATATGTATGCGATACCTACATTATCAGCTTATCATACCAGTATACATTATCTATACATTGTTTTCATCGGATGCTTAGTGAAATCGGTACTTAAAGGGCCATCTTCAAGGCAGCTATAAAATTTAACGATAGTTTATATGAACTTACGAATATTATAAGAATTGTTTCTTGTTTGTTTGATACTACTAACCGTAAGTCGTTGACGAAATAGGTATGTACAATCCTCGATTAAAGCTAGTTTCGACTGAATGTGCACCTTGTTATCAGTAGCAGGAGAAGTCTGAACAGTAATCGAGTCAAGATATTAATAAATTAGTTCCTATAGTTTATCTGCTATACCTACAATTGTTTTAAGATAATTCCTTGTTTAATATTGCTGGCTAGTTTTGACGGTGTTGTTGTGGCGTGAGATCATACTATAGTTACAGAAAATTTACGTTTTATATTCCATAACCATTTAACATTCCTATATACTTTTGGTACTCCCAATGTGAAGAGAATTCAGTGGCACATGACAAATAAAATACACACATACAATGTTGGTCTAAAAATTCTAATTTCTGCTAACAATGTCATTATTCGATTCTGTATGATAACAATCTATCTTGCCCAAACTTCTTAGTACCTACCTATCTTTCAATATCCTCTTTTTTTAAATTTTAAGTAGGTACCTACCTACAATTTTTGATTACGTCCACCACTATTGCTTACGTCCAGACAAATTAGTTATAAAATTAGGTAAGTTAGGACTCTAACTTAATTATTAACTATAAAATCATTAATGATTCATACCATAATAATTATGTTTTTATCGTGTTGCTTGTAAAAATATTTTAGATACGAGTATTATAATATAATAAAATTACATATTAAATTAGATGCATTTATCATTGTGATGCATTTTGAAGTAGTTTAAATAAATATTGTGGCGTTACACTTATTATTAGATTAAAGTAGATTTGTGTGTATTGCACCTTAAATACCTACTCGTTACACTCGAAAAATATAATTTAAATGCACTATGTTTTCTATATAGCAGCAAAAGTAGAAAAAAACTAGCTTACTGTTACGATTACTTATAAAATTATATGGATTTATAACATTAGAATTAATACTCTTTATCATATACGATATATAAACTATACGTAGCTTGCTGGACGTGAGCATAAGTGCTCAATAATTATGATAAATCTTTGTGAAATTGAGGAGGCCATCAAAGCACCTCAAGAAAATACTTCGATTAATGTTTTACGTTTTATATATGTAGGTATATTAAGCAATAAATTCGAATAATCGAAATATTATTATTTTTATAAAATACCGGTGTGGTCTGATAGAACGTTAGTTCTTGAGCCATCAGACTCAACGGTATTTTGTGTAATTTGGCCGAAATCGCGCAGCGAACTCTTATTAAATTGAAATTTTTTAATGAATAAAATTAAATGAGCTTGCTTTGATGATATATTTCACATAGGATTTATCATTTGTTCCTTTAAAATCCAAATTATGATGGAATACAGTTACCCACATTTCTAATGAGGACAAAATATCGTGAATTTATAAAATATTTTTGTTGCAAAAAATGTTATTTTGTGTTATCAAAATTAATGTTGTCATTGAAAATCGACTAATAAATATTCGGGACATTCTTTACATTATACACATCTCTTAACTCGTAATAAACATAAATGTGTCAATGAATTCTCTTGAGGTACTTGTCTGTCAATTATTTAACCTAAATCAACATTCATAGGTACCTCATTAACGTCTTACATCGTTCTGTAATTATATTCATTTATATTGTTTCCACTTTTTCTTATTCGAACATTATTCTCGTCTTTATCTATTAAATGTCGATGCTTATAATTTCCTAAATAGGTATACATATTATATCTAATTATATATTATTATTTAAAGGCACATAATATTAATACTAATGAATATTAATGTAATTGCACTCAAAATTTGCCTGTTTCGTATGTGCACAGCAATTTATTGTGATATTTTAAATTATATAGGTTAAGATGCAAAGATCACGATCTCAAGAATAGACTATATGTACCTATCATTGTGATTATTAATTTATATACATGTAATACGTTGAAATAATGGGAGGACTGTATGAAATACGGGCTAAAAGTGTTTTTTTAGCTTGCAGACAGCTAAGTAACGCCTAAGTACGTCTTGTGTATCATTTTATCGATCTCTGTGTGCAAGTTAGGGACATTATCAATTGTTGTAAAAACTTTTTTAATTCTAAATCTCTAAGTCGTTTTACGCATATTAATATCATTTGAAAACGTTAGCAATGTTCGTCAATTTTATGTACATAGGGATTGAATAAAAACTATTCAACGTACAAATCGTACCTATCTTGCCATTGATAGCTAGTTAAAGAAGGAGACCCAGCATTAGAAGCGGTAGTCTTATGCTCTTCCGTAGCCACCTAAGGTTTGCTACCGGACACTCCACGAGTACCTACTTACATTGCAACGACTCACGACCGAAGACTTAAACCAAATGTCAGCTTTATAAATTATAGTGTTGCATTTCAAGATGCAGAATTTCTACGAACAATTTGCCTTCGTAAATGAAACCCTGAAAATTGCAGCAAAATAACACTTTGTAGCGAAATGAATGTAATGCTCCTTAACTTTCCAAAATCAGTTCAAAGATTTTTTTATATTATGTACCTATCCTATCTGTATTAAATGTTCCATTATAATTATATTATTATTATATTCTAATTAGTTCAGTAGCACCTTTATTATAAGCAATGATGTTTTAAATATCTAGATTGAGCGTCGCCCTACAATGAAAACAAAAAAAACAAGGCAACATTATCAAGCATGTGTGCGTGCAGGCGATGTTTTTCGCGTTCATTTATTGTCTATGTGTGCGTAATTTGTGCGTAATGATATAAAAGTTGTGGCCGACAGTTGGCCACAACTTTTTGACACGTTTTCGCGGATTCGATGTTCCATCTAGATATTTAATACATCTTTGATTATAAGTTACGTTGTAATAATCTCTACGCTCAATTGGAGGAAGTACCTACCTACTTCAACAAAATAATTTTATTGTTGAAGAACAATATTTTTAGATGTCACACTTGTAGTTGTAAACCTAGATACTTTTATTTCGTCTATCATATACTTAACTAAATTGAATAACAAATTTTCATAGAAATGTTTGCAAATCTGTAGGTATGCCATTTTCCACGGGGTTACATATATCGTATAATTTCATCAGCTGTTTTCTTGAAGGTATACCTTATTTAAAAATGCAACTATTTTTGTAGATACTTATATACGTTTGAGTAATAATTACCACTAGATAGAGATTTACATATTTTCTCATACTGTTATGTTTGCCAATTTGACAAACAATAAGTAAATATCCATTACCGCACAAACAGCGTTGACTCTTTCTAACTATTATACATTATTGATAAATATTCAATAAAGCAAATCACGTTATACGTACCTACTAACGACGATCGTCACTCAGGCTACCCGCTCGAGTCGTTGTCTGCATAGCTTGTGTGAAAATGAATAACTCTGAGAGAATCGGTACAAACTGTCATGCTCACTATTCCATGCTGGCTTCGTGTCCCGAACACCGTGTTTTAACCACATTCTCTCCGAGAGTATTCCTAACTTTTCCACTGTGTCATAGATGAGTTGCCTTAACATTTCGCAGACGGGTGTAAGCAACTCTCATGGCGATAATCTTATAACGACTACGCTATTTTGTAGGCGTAATATACTTTTGGACTATTTATTATGTATTGTTAAGTACTATATATGTTGTATTAAGATAAAAAAATCGAAAAATAAATGTTAATAAATGCCTCAGCCAGATGATAGAAGTGTTTTATTTGTTACACATTCTTGACACACATTTAAAGTTTTTGGGATGGTTATTAGTATTGGTATCGATTTAATTTATTACATTTTTATAGTAAAAATTCGGCCTCTTATTCGGGGGTTCAAATCCCAGAGCCTGCACTTCTGACTTTAAGTACGAGTTGTGCGTTTTAACATTTAAAAGTCTCACGGGTCTCTTACCCGTGCTCAATGAGGGTCGCCGTTTTTGTACTCACCAGTTGGCGTCACCGGCGAGTGAGGTCCTGCTGTCAAAGCGCACCCATACATAAACAGTGACAAGTGATATTCAGACAAGTGAGAAGCGACAGTGCCACAAACTTATCTGACCCCATCTGACCCGGTGGCCAAAATTGGAACTAATGCAAATGTTATACTGTTGTCAGACAAAGACAAAGATAGTAGCGCCCTTCTTACCGGGTCAGATAAGTTTGTGGCACTGACAGCCAGACCTCACTCTACACTAGCGCCTCTAGCGGCGAATTCACACGCCTTTACCCTCATTATAGTGAGCCGTGATGGGTTGAGATGATGTTCTATTTAATACTCGTATTTACGTTGCTAATAATATTAAATTAAATTCAGTTTATTCGAAGAAAGATTTCTTACGAACACTTATAAGTCATCTAATGGGTATTACGCCTTCGCTTCAATAACTAACTTTTTACACAAATAAACCCATTTCAAAATTTATAACTAGAGATAACTCAAAAAATACCCGTCAGATACCGCACAAAATTATACGGGATCACCATACGGCACCAACCAACATTCTATTAAAAGAAGAATTAGGTAAGTACCTACGCAAATTGGATCACCCACTCAAAAGTTAACAAGATAACTAACTTTTTACAAAAAATAAGCGACTTCAAATTAGAGATAACTCAAACCACTCGCCAGATGTCGCCAGATGCCACGCACTACCTCTCGAACAAACAAAGAATCATAAAAATCGGAAAACTGAGTCAAAAGTTATGAGGTAATGAGCATAAATTAAATTCTCATTACTGAGAATAACTCAAAAACTGACCGTATGATGTCGCTCAAAATTTTTTATGGGACCAGGCGGCAGTCATTACCTTTCGAATGACCAAAAAATTATCGAAATTAGCTCACCCACTACGGATCTATGGAACTCCGTAGTAACATACATAAGAAAAAGACAAAATTAGAACCTCCTCCTTTTTTTGAAGTCGATTAAAAACCAAACGTACATAAAAAACTCGCAAATCGGGAATTAGATATCATAAATTCATAACATAAGTAATGCTATTGTAGATAGTTAATCCACAATCACAGAAATCGATTCTACCAACTATCACTACATAGTATAAAACAAAGTCGCTATTTTTGTCCGTCTGTTTGTTTGTTTGTCTGTTTGTCTGTTTGTCTGTATGCTTAAATCTTTAAAATTACGCAACGGATTTTGATGCGGTTTTTTGTAATAGGTAGAGTGATTCAAGAGGAAGGTTTTTATGTATAATACATGCATATATTCCCACGAGAACGGGATCCACGCGGGTGAAACCGCGGGCGGGCCGCTAGTACATAATAAATCTATAGTTCGAAGTTGTGAGCTTTCGAAACATATTTATCTTAAACTATGAATCAAAACCTTTATTAAAATATCCTCCTCACGTCGCTTTCCTCATTACTGAGGGTCGTGATTCCCTGCCATTAGGTGAGATGTTTTTCTAATGGTCTCACGCCATTTGTTCCTCTCTTTGGCTGCGTGTAGTGCGTCGTTAAGTTTGGTGTCCAGGGATGCCTGGATTTGATCAGTCCATCTATATGGACTTCGGCCTCTTGGTCGCTTACCATCGACCTTTCCAGTGACCATCAATTGTTCGAGGTTATGGCCTTCTTTTCTGGCAATATGACCGAAGAACTCGAGTATCCTTCTTAAGCAGAGTGTGGAAAGTCGGGTCTTGATGTTAAGTTCGCGCAGAATAGAGACATTCGTGTGAAAGGCGGTCCAGGGAATCTGAAGCATTCTTCTCCAGCACCACATCTCGAAAGCATCAATCCGGGCGCGATCAGCCTTTCTTAACGTCCAGGTCTCAGCCCCTTAGCTGAATATGGAAAACACCAGAGAGTTGACCAGTTTGATTTTGGTTTTACGTGAGATGTTACGATCTCTCCATATTCGCTGTAGTTGGGTCATTGCGTTTTTAGCGATTCCAATGCGTCTTCTAACTTCCTTTTCACACGATCCGGTATTGCTTATGTTGGTTGATGAAGTCCTCGACCATTTCGAGTCCGAGTGCACCCGTGAGCTGAAGTTTATTACCGCGATCCACTACCATAACTTTAGTTTTGCTGTGGTTGATTTTAAGACCCATTTCTGAACTAATGCGCTCCATTCTGCTCAGGATATCAACCATTTCCGCCTCGTTAGCGGCTAGGAGAGTAGTGTCGTCTGCGTATCGGAGGTTAGAGATTTTAGTGCCACCAATAGTGACTCCTCCATTCCAGTCTTCGCAGGCACGCCTGATGATATATTCTCCATAGGCATTAAACAGAATGGGTGAGAGGAGACAGCCTTGTCTAACACCTTTACCAAAACTGAAGGTGTCTGAAGTATGATGGTCAATTCTAACGACGCCCAGGTTACTCAGATATAGTGTTTCAATAAGAGCCACCAAATGTTCCGGTACTCCGAGCTCTCTCAAAACTTTCCAGAGATTCGACCAAACGACACAGTCAAAGTCTTTGCTGTAGTCAATAAAACACAAGACGAGCGGTGTGTTGTACTCGTATGACTTTTCTATCAGCTGGCGAACATTAAGGATTTGTTCGCGAGTCCCTTTACCTTTGACAAAACCCGCCTGCTCTTGCGGGATCTGCCAGTCCAGAAAGTGACGAATCCTGTTATTGATAATGTGAAGCAGTATTTTGCTGTATTAAAGCCAGGGTTCTATAGTTGTCACACCTGGTGGTTGAGCCTTTCTTGTGAAGCGGAAGAATTACGGATTTCGTCCAATCATTAGGCCATTCTCCGGTATGCCAGATATCATTGCGTATTTTGTGTAAGACATCTATTGCAGATGGGCCCATTGCTTTTAAAATCTCCGTCGTAAGCTGGTCCGGCCCAGGGGCTTTTCTGGGTTTTATAGCGCCTATAGCAACTGTGATCTCAGATCGAATTATTGGGGGCTCGAAATTTAAATTATCCCAATGGGTTTCATTATTGTTGCTCATTGGAGCTTTATAAAGCTGCATACAATATTTCCGCCATCGATCAGTTACTGCGTCTATATCTTGGAGTGGTTCACCGTTCTCATCTTCAATCTTAATAATCTTACTTTCTTGAATAGATCAGCAGTTTGTAATTTCGCAGCATGCCCTTCAATCTCTTCGCAAATGCCCATGATAAAGGTGTTTTTATCGTGTCGACTTCGTTTTTGGATCACTCTGGTCAGATCTGAATATTTGTCACGGTCGTCCTGTTCTGACAGACCGCTGATTTTTAAGGCTTTTCGATCCTCGATGATTTTCCACGTAGCTGGAGAAAGCCACATTTGTCTACAAGGTGGTGGTGAGCGATTCTTTGTGACCCTCTTCACAGTCCCCCAGATTTGACCTTTTAGGTGTTCCCACTGCTCGTTGGTGTTTCCATTTGTAAGTGACGGTTCTTCTAAAATCGCCTTATTTAAAGTATCTCGGAATTCTACGGCTTCTGCTGGTGTAAGAATCTTCGGTCTTATGGGATCCCTTTTTTTGGCTGATTTCAAGCGTAGTGCAAAATTCGCTATTAACATACAATGATCGGAACCACAGTCAGCACCAGGGAAGGTCTTTACGTATGTAATGGAGGTTTTCCATCGGCTATTGATCATCACATAGTCAATTTGATTGCGGCATCTATCACCAGGAGATATCCACGTATACAAACGCCTAGGGTGATGTTGGAAGCATGTATTCATGATGGTCAATTTTCTACCTATGCAAAACTCCAGAAATCTAGATTCTCGATCGTTTCTGACTCCAAGTCCGTGTTTCCCAACTGTGTTCCTAAGGTGGTTATCGGCCAATGTGTTGCCCACCTTCGCATTGAAGTCACCAACCAGTAATGTTATCTCTCGATTAGGTATCTTGCTGAGAGTTCTTTCCAGTTCATTGTAGAAATAATCGATTTTGTCATTCTGAGCGTTGCAGTAGGAGCATACACTCAAAAATATTGAGAGTGTAGGGACGAGTGTTGAGCCTTAAGGACATTATCCTGTCAGAGATCGGATTATATCCCAACACATGGTTGTTTAGCTGACGTGATAGCAACACCATTTCGGCTGGAGTCCGCAGATCCCGAGAAGTAGAGTGTATTACCGCTATGCATCAGTTGGTGTCCCTGTCCTCTCATGTGTGTTTCGGTTATTTCTAGTAAGGTTAGTTTGTGTGATTCTGCCTCTCTTTCCACAATTTCTAGTTTGCCTGGGGATATTAAGCCACGAACATTCCATGTTGTAATCCGTTGTTGTTTCTGGATTGAGATTCTGTTTTTACTATGTGCACCAGTAGCATTACAGCTAGTCAGGACCTGGTGGGTCGTCCTGGCAGAGTCTTCGGTAGCCAATTTCACACCGCTTGGCCCGGTTACCAAGCAGCGCCGGGTGTTAGCCGGATCGCCCGACAAATCCGCATTCACATTGACACTGTTCATAGGGAATTTTCTTGGGCTAGTACATCATGGTGGGCGCCCGCGTCCTTCCTTTTAGAGGTGATTTAATTCCTCACGGTCTCTGAGAGCCGCTCCAGCGTTGATGCATGGAGTTGTCGGGTTATAGTCTAAGATCCAGCCCTACATCGTCCTTCACCGAGGTGATTAATGAACGAAACATATTTTAAGTGAAATTTAAAATATTAAAAAATAAATAAACAATGGGTTCCCTGAAAAAATCCTGGACAGGCTATGTTAAATTATTAATTAAAAAAATATTTTTTATTAAAAATTGTACTGGTGAGATTAATAAGAAAATCTCATACCAGCTGAAAGTATGAAACTTGCAGAATGTGCAATTGATACGTTCTTTGTTCTAATTAATATTACATAGTTACATCGATCATTAATATCCAGATACACAATCGGGCGCAAATGTCCTCACCAAATAGTCCGGTCAACGAATGCATGAGCGGGAACCTAAGCGATTTCTTTCGAAAAAATGTATTCAGCGAACTTAGGGTGAAAATATAGTACTAAGTCTTGCCGTCTGGGAGGTGAGGCCGGGGTGACAACGCTGTCAATTTTGGGTTTTGTGCCAATATATCAGAAATGGTGCGTTGTACCGGAAAATATTCTATGGAGAAATTAAAGCGTGTATAATTATTGCTTTTTACAAAAAAAATAACCGACTTCAACCTCGATAGGCAGAGATAACTCAAAAACTACTCGCCAGATGGCGCTTAATTCAACATGTAGGTGTAAAGTTCTCGTCACTACAAATTAATCAAGCCCAAACACTAGATAACTACAGTAAATCGTTTAGGAGTTCCCTTGACTGTCTTTCGGCTTCATCAGATCGACTCCAGACCTTCATGAATTTGTAGCGCTTTCATGTACTTATGAAAACATTAACAAACACACTAGTCGTCCCTACAATTTTCGAAAGTTGCCCTCGATTTCTCCGAGATGCCATCATCAGATCCTGGTGATCCTTTTAAAAGGACTCCACTGCGCATATCTACTTTACAACAAAAAAAGGATTATCAAAATCGGCCCATAAATGACGAAAAAATCGCTGAACAAACATAAAAAAGCATATTACGGTCGAATTGAGAACCTCCTTCTTTTTTGAAGTCGGTTAAAAATTCTCTACAGCTTTTTAGATACTTATTTGCAATTTTTTTTGAAGTACGTGCTCCAGAAATATGGGAATACACTTATTCAGCGTGATGACCAATACCAGAGCCGCAAAATTAATTTTAAATATACTGTAACACTAGCTGTTCCAAAAATACCAATTGCTTACTTGTGTCACTTGACTAAGCTATATAAAGTTTCAAGTAAATTATTATTATTTAAGCTTTTATTGCACCTTACACAAGGACAGTATACATATACAAAAAGGCGAACTTAATGCTAAAAGCATTCTCTACCAGTTAAGTTAACCTTTGCGAGTGAGAAAACATTATAGGCGGTTACACGTAGACAAGATATACCTACTTAATCAAAAAAAGGGAGGGTAAAAATAATGTATACTTATAACAAATATCTATATCAGTATAATTTAACCCTATAAATACCTATAATACGATTAAGAATCATAAATAGGAATAATAAATGTGATTAAAAATTAAATAAATTCCTTGAAGAAATAAATTCCCATTCCCTTCATGAAGGGAGGATTTCCAAAAGTCCCTTCTTTGTGCTTCCTTAAACTCCCCAAGAAACATGCATACCATGGCACCTTCTGCGCTCAGTAATTTTGGCTCTGCGTTGTCTGCCCGTCACTCAGTACGTAACACAAGAGCTTTATACATTATCTTATAGGTATATAAAATTCTCGTGTCATAACCCCTCCACCAATCCGCACTGGAGCAGCGTGGTGGAGTATGCTCTAGGCCTCCTCAATAATGAGTTGGTTATCCTCCTCATTAATGGGTTGTAGCCAAGTAAAAAGGGAAGTCTACATTCAAAAGCTCTTCCACGCGGCTTAAGCCACGGACAACAGCTAGTGTTACATTAATTTTTTTACTTCAAAAACGATTGGGAATTTTGAAAAAGTGGGCGGAACCAAAGTTGCAGAGAATTTTATAAGGTTCCTAACAGAACGTTTCTTGCCACAACACACTTTTTGCTACAATATTTCTGAGATATTTTCGAAAAACCAAAAATTAACACCTTTTTCCCCCCCTTCCCCTCCCGGTTTACCTCCTAATCGTCAGAACTTTTAATATGTTTTCACCCTAAGCAACCTAACACGTTTCTGAAGAATTCGCTTATTATAGAGTTTCGCTCACGCACTCTAGACCGTCTTTTGAGACATTGTTGACCGGACTAAGGGTAATTTTGTAATTTTTTGCCATGCAAGGGGCCCCATATTTGGTTTTGGCCGAGGGCCCCACATGAAGCCAGACCGCCCCTGCTAGAAGTAAACCATTATTTTGTTTATGCAGGTATTTAAAATTTTTGGAAATCAATAAAAGATGGCGCCACTCGGTTGATTATTTCATAATAGATGATCAATTAAAATATTGAGTTATCACTTTTTATTTATCGATTAATTAAATTTAATCGATGTTTTTAAGCAGGTTAACGTCACTATAGTAGGACCATTACAGAAAAACCAATTTAATGTCCGCCCAACTTATCTCTGAAATGGCAAAAATTGGAACTAACGAAAAGTCATTCATAAGTAGGTACGTTGTGTTCATTCATCTGTCAGTTACTAGTGTGCAATGATTGGTCAAATGAATGTCATATGCGTCCGACAGCGCCTCTTTCGTTTCAGTCTTAAGTTGGGTTTACTATATCTGTGAAATGAAGATAGGCGCTGTCGGACGCATTCATGTACCCGACGGACCCATATTTGCTTCATAGTGAGGTAACCATGTAACCTGCATAAAAACATCGATTAAATTTAATTAAATCGATGCGGACTTCAATCATCTGTAAATTGAATGCGATTATTATAAAAATTAATAAGCGCACAGTTCGCACAACGATAAAAAGTGAGTCAAATAATGGCGCGAAATGGAGTCATGACTTTTTTGTTACATTTTAAGTCTCAAGAATACTCTAGATGCTGGCTTTTGAGCCGGACGTTACATAATATTAATAAATTAAAATATATTTTTTGGCCTAAAATGTTACAAAATTTATTTTGTTTCTATTAATTAAAATATTTAAAGTTTTGATGACGAAATCACAGACTTATAAAAAACTAGCGGTCGCCCGCGGCTCCGCCCGCGTGGATGTCGATTACCGCTGCAAAAAGCCTACTCAGGAAAGACACGGTCAGCAAAATGATTCCCAGGTCAATTCACAGCCACCGACACTAACATCGACGACGCAGTCATTATCCGCAGGCTGCACAGATTGTCTTTCTGACCTTTCTGTGGATGTTAAAGTTGTTAATGATGAACTTACTCATAGATCTAAACTCACCTCCCACACGCGCACCCCCGCCTTGGTGACGCCCACTTCGCAACGGGCCGTGCAGCAGAAATCGTAATATTTTAATTTCGCCATAACTTCAAAACCAATTTTAATCATTCAAAGACCAAAAATTATCTAGGTACATAAACTGTACAGCTTGGCAAAAAAGAGTGTGGAATAAATGAGGGCGCCTCTCATGCCTCTATCTTGTTGCTGGCAACCCGAAATACTACGTCTGACACTGTTTGATACTTGTAGTTTTTACCATTAGATATTCGGGTATAGTACGTAATAGTTACTTGAGATTTTGAGATTATTAATTTTTATTATTTGTCGTTAAACTAAAAGCCATATTGCCGAAATCAGATCTACGAAACAAGTGTGAGGTATGAATGTTGAATGCATTAAAATTTAGGTAGGTACATAATTAGACGTATTATTATTATATATTATTGCGCTTTACCACCCATGACTACATCGCTGCTCACCATCAGGTGGGATTGTAGTCAAGCATTAACTTAGGTATATTATGTAAAAAAAATACGTAAAATCCAACAACACGTTTTATTTAAATATTTAACGAATTTTTGTATTTCAATACATATGATCAATCAGAGTTGAAAACACTTTCGTCTAAATATTCTACTCCAGAAAAGCTGAAGTCTTGGCTAGAGCTTCCTGGAACTTCAGAATCGTAATCTGTTTCTGATGAGTCGCTGCTACTGTCATCTCTGAGATTGATAACTAATGGTTCAATTTGCTCATACATTGTTTCACCCCTCTCATAATATTCTCTTTCGATCTTCATCACATGCTGGCAAGAATTCTTCCAGTTATCAGCTGTAATACTTTGGAATGCTTGTTCAGCTGCCACCTATTAGAAAATGATAATATTAAATTAGGGCTCTTATTTAGCAATATGAATAAAAAATATTATGTACGTAACTTTCGTAAATCCAAATCTTAAATTAAAATCCAAATCGTCTTTAACTACAGGCAATAAATTTCGAAGTGTAGGCACCTAAAAAAGTATTTTATATATTTATTCTACTTAATCTGATTAATTGGTGAAAATGTTAGTAGTGCACACAAAATAATATTTACCTGCCTTTCGCAGAATACTATTTATCTAAGCACAAAATACTTTTTATCTAATCGCACATAAATCGAAATCATCGAGATCTTTCTTTGGGCGACCTTTTCGATATTTCCCAGGTGTAGAAAAAATACCATTATTTGTCTCACCCTCCTATTATTTTTCTTACAGTGTTGACAGATTTACCTGAAATAAGAAATTGCAACGGTATTTAAGTAATTTCATATATTAAGATCTCTTCAAGTATCAATTTTTGAAGTATACGCAATTTGTCAAACTGCAAAACATAACCTCATTATCAAATTTTGGTAAACAAAACAAAAAGTCACTAAAATCTAGCTAACAATACAATTAGGTCTTGAAAATCAATATAAGGAATTAAAATAACTCTTTATATGTTGATAAATAGTGATAAATACCTGTCATATCGGCAGTTCTTGTATAAACATTGTCTATCTCAGACAAAATTTGTCCCGGTTTAGATTCGGCCAGACATCGTAAGAAAGCTTGATATAACACTGCTCTTCCACTACTACTAATAGTTTTATTTATTTTAAATAGCTATTTTATGCTACGATAGTTGAGAATTGTAAAAAATATATAAAAACAACTCGCATGAGCGCACTCTTGACATTACAAGTACTAGCAATTGACAAGTAGCTTATTATTGCCACATTCATGAATTTTTAGTTCCTGCTGTCACCGCGTCATACTCTTTTTTGCCAAGCTGTACTTAGTAAACTGTACTAAATAAACGCCTTTAAAATGTACCTAGTCCAAAAAAATTCAAGATTTTTAAATAAAAAAAGAAGTCGGTTACAAACATCACACAAACATACAAGTGAAGCTAAAAAGGCCACATTTGACAACTGTTTGTCTTTGCTTTATAGTGAGGGTAACCTGCTGAAAAACATCGATTAATTTAATTAATCGATGAGGACTTCAAACATCTGTAAATTGAATGTGATTGTTATCTATAAAAACTATTTTAATGACCGCACAGTTCAAACAATGACTAAAAAAACGACAAAAATAATGCGTCTAATAATGGCGCGAAATGAAATCATGACTTTTTAGATTTTTTGTAACATTTCACGTTTCTGAATACTGGCTTTTGAGCCAGACGTTATATATTTAAATGAATGATTACATATTTCTTGGCCTAAAATGTAAGAAAATTAATTCTGTTCCCATTAAAATATATTTTACTTTGTAATCGTGAAATACTTTTTGAGAATTAGTTCGACTTCTCGAATTCAACTTATCTACTGATCTGTTTCTTTTGGTACCATCCCTCATGTTTAAAAAGAAAAAGAGTTCACTGACGTAACTTTGTAACGACGTCAGTTCTTTACTTAAAAGTGTAAAAATTTTAACAATATCTAGTAGGGAATATTAAATAATATGGAGTGCCTCCCTTACAAGGTTACTTTGTAAAATTTTGACGAACTGTCAAATGTGGCCTATTAAAATGGCCCTACTATAATATAAAGCGTGTAAAAATGGTTGTTGTGCCTCACTCGACATCGATAGGTATATAATTTGAAGTTCTATAATTTAAACCGTAAAAAATTCAAAAAAATGAATAGGGCAAAAATAAAAATTCAGATTCTCGACAGTTTACAAATATTAAAATCGAATATAATTCCAATTAAAACAAAAATACCGATTATTTTAACGATATCACAGACGAGGTAGATACTCGCAACACTGAAATGAAGGACGAAATAATATTTTTATTCCTTTGACAACTTGACATGTCTTTGTTTGCATTGCTTTGCTTCAACACAATTCAATTCAATTTGCTTTCGTTTGGTGCTTCGTTCGAATGGTTGCTTGTCTTAAGTTTACTAGCGAAAGATTTGTTGAATCAGAAATAATAAATCGAACAATTCTATAAATTATAATAAATACATATTCGACGCAATAATGTCGGGTTGTGATTCTCAAAAAACGGAAACCGCGAAAGATAATGTTTCGACCAATTCTATTGACGAAGGTTTGCCTAGGGAACTAAGTCAATTAAGTCTATCCAGTACATCGAGTCAAGATGAATTTTTTTGTGATAAAGGTCATTCCGAAGTAACTCTAAAAAACATTTACGGCTATTATCAAGCTCAAAAACTGTGCGATGTAGCTCTGATTGCCGGAGGCACCAGGTAAGTCTTTCTTTGTTTATTAGTTATATATTATTCATAATATTTTTATTTATTTCCACTAAAATAGTACTGTTTCTTTATAGATAGTTACACCACTTTTAACTCAAAAATTCCTTATTTATAATTTTACTTATAAAATATTACCCTACTTTATTTGATAGATATAATAAGATTTTTCATACCACTCTCTTCACAAATTTATAATCTCATAAAGTAAATCACCAGTAATGTCTTTGTGCCTATTTTAGCATTCCTTTGTGTTTATTTCTTTTTTTTTCAAATCTAATTTTACCCAGGACTGCAGTCCATAGCTGTTTCTGCTTTGTTGTTACTTAGACAAATGGAGTGAATTTATTTACAATAAGATTGAAACATTGTAGCAAAAGTTATCTAAGAGTTCTCAAACTGTATTCAGTCCTATTAAATTTTGTATTATAATCATAGATCTACTGCTTAATTATAAATGATCTTGTACAAATCTTTATAGACTAAGATAATCTTATAAGAGGATGACTAACTTGTAATGTATCTTAAAAATTTGTTACAAACCAATTCTAACTTTTTTGTTTGTAATTCTTGGTGTATTTATTTATTTGCATCATTTTTATTTCTAAGTCACCTCTTAAACCAAGAAACAAAGACTAAAACTCAAAGCACAAATGCCTTGTCATGTCATTGTAAATCAACCTTCTTTTGATTCTAGAGTTTTAACAGATCATGCAGCATTAAGTGATGCCACATTACAGTAAGCTTACTAATACTTTTGTCCTTATATTTATTTCGACAGGATTCCAGCTCATAAGGTAGTACTAGCATCCTGCAGTGAATATTTTGCAGCAATGTTCACTGGGTCCTTGAGAGAAGCTCAGTTGACAGAAATAACTTTGGAGAGAGTAGACTCACAAGCACTGCAAGCACTTGTACATTATTGCTACACGGGCACTATAGGTATAGTAGAATTTATTTACAACTCTTTTATTGTTTTTTTTTTATCAAAAGTACTTACAATTTATTTATCAGATAGCATTTAGACAAAAATTACTCTGGTTAAATGAGTCTCTGCTGTACCTTTGTTTTACTTTGTTCCATTTCCATACATACATGAATAACAATGCAATCACAATGCAATTAGCCATATAGCACATGTCAAAAATTATTTGCTTTTCAGTGACACACACACAAAGTATTGAATTTGTTATATTATTCAGATATATCACCTGTATCAATTTGTATTTATTAAGTGAAACTTGATTAGAGTGATAGAATATTTTGTAAAGGAAAAATAAGAAGAATATTTTTTACAACTTTGCAGACTTAAGCATTATTCATAACAATGCAATTTAAAGACACAAATGTAATATAGCAAATCTAAATGATGGATGTCACATCACTTCTTTGTATTCTCTAAACCAAACTGAAGATTTTATAATATACCATCTGCAGTTTAGGACTTTCCTAAAAGGACTCATTAGATAGAACTGGTTTGTTAAACTATTTAGGTAATTAAAAAAATATTCTTTATTTCTAGAATTAAGAGAAGACACAGTGGAGATGTTGCTGTCTACAGCCAGCTTGCTCCAGTTAACGACAGTCACAGCTGCATGTTGTGCATTCCTCAACAAACAACTGGACCCTTGTAACTGTTTAGGCATTTCTTTGTTTGCGGAACAGCAGTCTTGTTTGTCGCTACATAAGAGTGCTTTGGAGTTCACATACCAACATTTTATGCAGGTAACTGGCTGGTATATTTAGTTTTATAGTCCATATTGTAATCACATTACATCCTGAATAAGACTGATTAATAAATTTAAATGAACAGAAAAATTACCTTGTGAATAAAAAAGAAAGTTTGCTTCAAGATGCTTACAATGAAAGTGTTTATTTGTGACATAAAATTGAAAACTCTTACATTGTTTCAGGTTGTAAAAAACCAAGAGTTCCTAACCCTCCAAACAGATCAGTTGGCGAGCTTACTGAAATCTGATGATCTCAATGTAGTCAGTGAGGAAAATGTTTTTGAAAGTTTGATGACTTGGGTTCAACACGACGTAACTAACAGGGAGAAACATCTGCCCAGCTTGTTGAAGTTGGTTAAATTACCATTGTTGTCATCTGAGGTATGTTCTTTCATTATTAAGAGTTATATTCCACTTATATTTAAACGATTTTCAGTTTGTTATATTTAAAGCAGAAACAGATATAATATAATAATCACAGTTCATCCATTTCCATTTTAGTTCTATTCTAAATCAAATGTGGTACATGCAATTTTAATTACCTGTACCTATATGCTTTCTCACTTTTCTGATATTTAGCTGCTAATGTTTGGAAAACTTAACTCCTTCTTCGTCTTTTCTTTACTGTTTAAGTGTTTGTCTGTCCAGCCTTGACAGTTTACCTACAGGTTTCATATTTTGTATTACTGTTATAATTTCAAAAACCCTTAAAAAAATATGAAAACTATTCCAAACGAATTATATATTTAGGAATGTATAGTGTAGAATTTTAGATAAATTAATATAAAATTTTCAGTATTTGATTGACAAAGTTGAACAAGCATGTGGGAACATAACTGAATGTCAACCATTGATAATGGAGGCTGTGAAGTGGCATTTACTGCCCGAACGACGAAATCTATTATTTTCACATAGAACCAGACCTAGGACTTCTACTATTGGACGACTTCTAGCTATTGGAGGCATGGATGGTTACAAGGTATGTAATTTATAAAAATATTTTAACTATTTATTTATTTATCAATTTATATACAACTGTAAAAAACGCCCCCCTCCTAAAATAAAGTGGCATGAGTTACAGAAGAATGAGTGTGAAAGAGAATTCAGAAAGCAAGTGTTGGATAACATGAAAGAAATGGGAGACATGACGAATAAGTCCGTGAATGAATGTTGGAATGAGATGGCAGAATGTATAAGAAGTGTGGCGAAATGTGTTTTGGGAGAATCAAAAGGGAAGGGTGTGATAGATAGGGATACATGGTGGTGGTCGACAGAAATACAAAAGGTACTGAAAGAGAAGAAAATGAGATTTAAAGAATGGCAGAGTTTTAGTGAGGGAAATGAAAGTTTGAAAGTAGAAAAGAAGAATGAATATCAAGAATGGAAGAAAAGAGCAAAGAAAGTTGTTGCGATAGCAAGAGCCAAAGCCCAAAGTCTTTTGTATGAAACACTGGATACTTCTGCAGGTCAGAAACGTGTTTACCGCCTCGCTAAAGCTCGAGAAAGGAAATCAAAGGACGTGTCTCATGTAAAATGTATAAGAAATGAAACAGGGGTGGTTCTTGTTGATGATGTGAAAATTAAAGAAAGGTGGAAAGGATATTTTGAAAAGTTAATGAATGAAGAAAATGTTTGGAGCGGAGTGCTTGAAGATGAGCCTGTAAATATGGGTTTAGTAAGAGGAATAAATGTAGATGATGTGAGAAGAGCAGTGAAAGGAATGAAGAATGGAAAAGCGGTTGAGCCAGATGAGATACCAGTTGAAGTGTGGAAGATACTACAAGAGGATGGATGGAAGTGGTTAGTTTTATTCTTCAATAAATTGTTGCAGGAGGAGGCTATTCCCGATGAATGGTGCAACAGCTTGCTGGTGCCCATCATTAAAAATAAGGGTGATGTGCTAGACTGCAATAATTATAGAGGAATAAAACTAATGTCACTTACTATGAAAGTGTGGGAATAAGTGATAGAAAGACGAATGAGAGAAGAAAGTGAAATTTCACAAAACCAGTTCGGTTTTATGCCTGGTCGAGGAACAACGGATGCCATTTTTGCGGTTCGCCAGTTGTGCGAGAAATACAGAGAAGCAAATAAAAACTTGCTCATGTTGTTCGTTGACCTCGAAAAGGCATACGACCGGATACCTCGGGTTTTGTTGTGGTGGGTGGGCCCTTAAGGAGAAAGGAATACCAGGGAAGTACCTGCAGTTGATCCGAGCGATGTACAGTAAAAGTAGCACAAAAGTCAGGTCTGCAGCTGGCATCACTACTAGTTTCGATGTGGCGGTGGGGCTGCACCAGGGATCAGCGCTGAGCCCATACCTCTTCACAATCATTATAGACGCGCTGACATGGGACATCCAAGAGGAGGCTCCTTGGTGCATGCTCTTTGCCGATGACATCTTGCTAGTGGCTGATAATGCCCCCGGAGTTCAGAGCAGATTAGAGGAATGGCGACAAAGGCTGGAGAGTGTTGGCTTGAAAGTTAGCAGGACCAAAACTGAGTACATGTTCTGCGACTTTTGCGGTCTCTCTGGTCTTGAGCCTATCACGCTCGATGGTATGACATTACCGGTCTGCTCTGATTTTCCGGTACCTGGGGTCACTTGTGCAAAAGGAGGGCGACATTGACCGGGAGGTTACACATCGGATCAACGCAGGCTGGATGAAATGGAAGCAGGTCACGGGTACAATTTGTGACCAACATATGCCCCTTAAATTAAAGGGGAAGATTTACAAATCTGTCTTAAGACCTGCCGTAATGTATGGAGAACAAACAAGACGGATGAAAGACGATTGCATGCGGCGGAGATGAGAATGCTGAGGTGGATGTGTGGAGTAACAAGAATGGATAAAGTGAGAAATGAGTATGTGAGAGGAAGTCTGAAAGTAGCACAAATCACAGAAAAATTGAAAGGGAGCCGATTGTCGTGGTATGGGCATGTGATGCGGCGAGAGGAAACGCATGTGACAAGAAGAATGATTGATATGAATGTGAGTGGACGAAGAGGAAGAGGACGACCAAAGAAAAGATGGATGGATTGTGTAAGAGATGATATGAAAGATAGAGGAGTCAGTGTAGAAGTGACGGCTGATAGGGACGATTGGAAGAGATAAACATGTTGCGCCGACCCCAAATAAAATTGGGAAATGGGCAGGAAGATCATGATATTTATTTATCAATAAACTTTGTCCGATGTGCTTGCATATAACAGAGTATCTCAAACTACCAGGTTAACATTTTCTTAAACAAATTTTTTCTTAAACTAATTTTCTTAGTCTGGTATCACCCCCTGAATAGTTTTACCCCCTATCTTTGTCAGTTTCTTAAATCATATTTTGCCTTCCATGCTATCCTTTGGTTTTAGTGTTCAGATATTGATAATGTATATGATATTAACTGAAAAAAAAAATTTTAATAATCAGGGTGCGAGTAATATGGAGATGTATGATCCCCGCACTAACACTTGGACGCCGTTCATGAGAATGGGTGCTAGAAGACTGCAGTTCGGTGTAGCCGTGATGCAGAATAAACTCATAGTTGTTGGAGGGAGAGATGGATTGAAAACTCTCAACACGGTACTGCTTAAATTTTTATTTAAATAACAAAATTACGTAATAATATGTATAGGTCGCGACACATAAATGTTATTTTCCTTTTGTCTTATTCAGCATTCAAATTGTCGAGCATCATCAACATAATGTGTAAAATGAGAAACTAATGCTGTATTCGCTGGTCAATAACTCCCTTTTTTTGAAGCTTGATAGGCTGACAAAATAGCCTGATGGTAAGTGGTATCGTCGCAACGACGAGCAACACCAGGAGAGTCTGAAAGAAAGCTCTATTTACACCTTTTTTGAAGAATGTTATAGCACACAGGGAATAAGTTAAATGGCGAGAAGGACCCTGTTTAACAAAACAGTTTTTAATGTTTCCCAGGTGGAATGCTTCGACCTAACATCCCTGAGCTGGAGCACGCTGGCGCCGATGAACACGCACCGGCACGGGCTGGGCGTGGCCGTGCTGGGCGACGGGCCGCACTCGCCGATATACGCCGTCGGCGGCCACGACGGCTGGATCTACTTGAACTCCGTCGAACGGTACGGGCTACTAGTGATACAATGATGCACTGGCAAATGGAACGTAGTGTTCGATTATGCTCTCTATGTCTCTGTGATTACGGTTGAAATTAGATTCTATACTTGGTGTTAGTTCGAATTGGAATCGGATACATCGATTTGATTTATGTGTATAGCTGTACCCGCGACTTCTTACGCGTGAGAGTTTTTCCCATGTAAATCCCGATCCATCAGGAATTCCGGTATAACAAGTAGCCTATGTTATGCTCAACAATTTCCTCCATCTTCCAGTGAAAATCCCTTCAAAATCAGTCCAACCGCTTCAAAGCTTAGCCGGTACAAACAGACAGACAAAAATTGTAAAAAATATATTTTGATATGATATGCATGTAGTAAAGTAAAAAGCGATTATGTTAATATTACAAACAGACATTCCCATTTTATTTATTTGTATTAGATAAATTCTATAAAACGCACGATACATTCAATTAAGTATGTACTCAATAATCCTTAATTCGTTTTACACAACCCTCGCAGCTGGGACGCATGCTCGCGCACGTGGACGATGGTATCCCCCATGTCGGGCGCGCGCAGCACGTGCGGCGTTGCGGCGCTGCGCGGCCGGCTGTACGCGGTGGGCGGGCGCGACGGCGGCGCGTGTCTGCGTTCCGTCGAGTGCTACGACCCCGCCACCAACCACTGGGCCAACTGCGCGCCCATGACCAAGCGGCGGGGCGGTGTTAGTGTGAGTGTGTTGGGATGTTGGTTGGCTGTTGAGTTGAGCTGGGATAGTAGGTGTTAGATAATATATAATTAACATAATTGATATTTGAAGAAAACTAAGAAGGAGCACTTAAGAGAGAATTTTTCTAAAAACCCCTAACCTGAAGGGTCAAATTGAAAAAAAAAACTACCTGAACGAAAAGTGTGTTTGGTAGTACTTCAGTTCCTGTTTATTTTATAAATTTCTGTTTCTGTTAATTTAACTAATAAGGCCGGTTTTCCGAAATATTGTCTATTTAATTGTTACTTTAATATGACGAATAGTTTTTATTTTCCATTAAAAAAAATTCCATCCGACGGCAGGTGTGCGCAGCGAACGGCTATCTCTACGCGCTAGGCGGACATGAAGCGCCGGCGAACACGGTGGGCGGGCGGCTGGCGTGCGTGGAGCGGTACGACCCGGCCGCGGACGCGTGGCTGCCGCTCGCCCGGCTGTCGTACGGCCGCGACGCGATCGGCTCCGCGCTGCTCGGGGACCGGATCGTTGCTGTTGGTATGTGTTGTTGGTTATGTACTACACGGTGGGCGGCGGCTGGCGTGCGTGGAGCGGTACGACCCGGCCGCGGACGCGTGGCTGCCGCTCGACCGGCTGTCGTACGGCCGCGACGCGATCGGCTCCGCGCTACTCGGGGACCGGATCGTTGCTGTTGGTATGTGTTGTTGGTTATGTACTACACGGTGGGCGGCGGCTGGCGTGCAAGGAGCGGTACGATCCGGCCGCGGACGCGTGGCTGCCGCTCGCCCGGCTGTCGTACGGCCGCGACGCGATCGGCTCCGCGCTGCTCGGGGACCGGATCGTTGCTGTTGGTATGTGTTGTTGGTTATGTACTACACGGTGGGCGGCGGCTGGCGTGCAAGGAGCGGTACGACCCGGCCGCGGACGCGTGGCTGCCGCTCGCCCGGCTGTCGTACGGCCGCGACGCGATCGGCTCCGCGCTGCTCGGGGACCGGATCGTTGCTGTTGGTATGTGTTGTTGGTTATGTACTACACGGTGGGCGGCGGCTGGCGTGCGTGGAGCGGTACGACCCGGCCGCGGACGCGTGGCTGCCGCTCGCCCGGCTGTCGTACGGCCGCGACGCGATCGGCTCCGCGCTGCTCGGGGACCGGATCGTTGCTGTTGGTATGTGTTGTTGGTTATGTACTACACTGTGGGCGGCGGCTGGCGTGCGTGGAGCGGTACGACCCGGCCGCGGACGCGTGGCTGCCGCTCGCCCGGCTGTCGTACGGCCACGACGCGATCGGCTCCACGCTGCTCGGGGACCGTATTGTTGCTGTTGGTATGTGTGGACGGTTGTTAAATTGAAAGAAAAATTAAATTAAAAAAATTATACTAAACATAAAGTAAGCGAGTACTCGCTCGCTTATGCATATTTTGTTTACACGGAATGTCATATTTAAGTTCCTTTCTTGGGCGAGAAAATAGCCCAGCTTCAGGCCGTTCTCACACTCAAACGCTTAGGATCTTGTAATGGTTTTAAAATTCCGGACAATATAATTTTTCTTCACCAAAGTAAATGTTAGTTAATTTCTAAACCATACAACACCATATAACATTTAAAATGTCATGGAATGAAGACTGAGCTGTACAGGAGAAAACGTTATCTGCTTTCAAAGCAAAATATCCGTGTATTTACAATACATAATTTAATTAAACATACAATGAATAGGTGGATACGACGGAATGCAGTACTTGTGCGTTGTCGAAGTATACGATGCGGAGGGCAACTGCTGGCGCAAGCTTGCGCCGCTGAGCACGGGCCGCGCGGGCGCTGCGGTCGTCGCCGTGCCGCCGCCTCGGGCGCTCTTCTGACGGCCTCGCCGAAAACACGCGTATGCACCTTGCGATACACCCACGACCGAACATCCCACTTCTGAGACTAGTCGCCAAGTGTACGCGACCTTAAACTGCTATCGACATGACCCGACATCCCACTTCTGAGAGTTAATTGATATTTTTTTAATATAACGTTGGAAGAACATGTAAAGTGTTAATTGGATTGAGTTTCAAGTTTGGTGTTTATTCAACTTTTAATGTGATTCTGCACAGTCGCAGGTGTCAATAGATATTATACACATATTGTACGATAGCTGTTTAACGTTGGCTAAGATTAATTGAAATCGAGCGGTTGTGGGGCTTTGAACAATTCGCGTAACACCATTTTCGAAACGAGGAATACCGGGAAAGGGGGAATAAATTTTGCTGTCAATTTTTAGTTTTATTATTTCTCAAATCAATAGATGCGGCTGCAAAGTAATGTGATATTTCAAATCCTCTTAGGTAAAACTTCAAAATTCCATAAGCATTTATATGTTAAAAAATATGTAAAAAGACTAACATGTATTCGTTTTCTTCGTGATAAAATTTAATATTCGGTTCATGGGGTATGGAAGTGATGGGTTTTTCTGTAGCATAAAAACTGTTACATACTTTCCACTACAAAGCCTTTATTCCGTTTTTATGAACTCCAATTTGCTGTATGATGCTGATGTAGTTTTATACAAAGAGCTGCAAGGCGACTTTTGTAGGTATCCAAAACCCAATTTAAATATTAATTTTATATGCGTTATCGCAAGTTTGATGACAATTGAGCTGACACTCAACATATCGGCGTACAATACATATCACGAGTATTAGGCTGCTTTTACATGAGTTCACATTATTAAATTAAATATATTTCTCCACATTCGATAGCACTGTTGGAAACAGGTTCAAGTAACTGTTTTTAATATGGGTGGATATAGACTAGCGTGAGTGACCAGTGACCAGGATCATGCATCCTTGGAAACTTTTACATAGTAATAGTACATTATGATATAAGTGCGCGAAGTTGGTCATTACAGTCGAGGCGGTATTGCACAGCCCGAGCCGCAAGGCGAGGGCTGAAATAGAGCCAAGACTGTAGTGAACAAAGCGCACGCGTATCATACGACGTTTTTCAACACACTTGCGAGGAAAAAAACAATTAGGTATCGACATTTTTCAGTCACAAATCAGCAAATTATAAACGAACAAATGTTTGCACAAAATGGCGCCGAGGTTTATTTTATTTTTTCGCGCGCCGTATCTTTGGTTGAATAACTATGCGCGCGCAGGCGCGCAGGTTAAATCCAGAGGCAAAGGACACCGCTATTCAGCCACAATATATTAAACTAAATAATTATGTATTTCTAATAGGAATTTACGGTAATTAATGATTTAAAATATTGTATTTTTTAAATGCTTTAATAGATAATTAGATGAAGTATAATCTTATCTTATCAGATTTTGACTAAGTACAACAAGTTTATTTATTTACAAAATAATAAATCTTTTGGTAACAACCTCTTTACGGATATTAAAAAAAAAGTGGAATAAGAAAAACACTAGTGCGGCAATGAAAAGTAAAACGCACTACTGTGTAATAAACCGCATTCCGGGCGTAAGACTAAAGAAAAAATAGCAACTTTACGAGCAAGTGTGTTGAAATTCTTTATTTTCAAATACTCTCATCTTAGTTCTTTACACATTTCTGGTGTACAAACAGCCTAAAAGTGATTTTTGCACAGACCATGATAAATTAAGATCAAAAGAACGTACATTAACGTTCAGTAGGAGAACCTAAATATATAACACACATAATATTATAACATGTTTGTTAATATTAAAAAGGTAAAAAAACTCAGTAAAAATTGTTCGACTAAGAATTTATTGAATCCCACATCATACAAGTAAATATTTATCGACATACAAATCAATAAACCGAATTATTGTGGATAATTTCAATATAGTCTTTACATTAACTTCTACTTATATATTGCTACGAAAACGTTACAAATATAACTGTTGAAACCCAAGCATGTTGATCTCAGCTATACAAAAAGGTTTTCTTGACGATAAGTGATTTCATTTACGATAGCGGAATCGGAAACCTGATAGATTTCAATTAAACTATGTATCAAAGATATTTCGTTGCAAGTATAGTATACCATAACTTCTTAAAAATTTTATTATCTTCAAATGCTATCTATAATTTATTATTTTATACGGTGTTTTAGTTATACTTATTATGTTTAATTGATAAGAGGCATACTCTGTAAAGCATTTCTGGGCGACATAATATAGTGGACAACGTTCGCGTAACGTACGTTAGTAAATGATTGCTTTCTGATCTCATTTTCAGGTTTCATTGTGAAAATGATTATTATTATAGAGACTGCTAGCAAACTTGGTTTATAAAATATGAGGGTTGATATAAAATTAAGTGCTCTATATTAAGCTATATTTTTTAACCTTTACTTAGAAATGTAATAATAGTTTAATTCTTGGGATTGGAATGTACTTCTAATATCTAATATAATACATAAAACTGGTAATTGATAATTTACTTAATGTCACATTATATTATCAGTAGTCAATGGTAGAAATAAGTCCGAGAATTATCGTAGCATTTAATAGCGATTTTTGGTTAAAAAATCTGTGCATGATCTATGTGTTTAATCTCAGTGTAACCTACAATATCTAGGATAATTTTACAACAATCAATCTAAACTATGAAAACCAGTGTATAACATTTTTATGTCATTAAATTGTTGGCTATGTATAAATTATTTAGAAGATGATTCCTACCTACCGGAAGTGCTAGTATTTCAGTGGTGTGTACTGTGTATATGCAAAGAAATTTATAATGGATGTTGACAATTGGATATATTTAACATAGCTAGTTGTACACATAGCATTTAATTTAACTTTTAATTTTTTGTGAAACAATATTATACATACATTGTTTCATCCATAAAATTTATATGTACTGCTTTTATGTAGATACTAAACTGAAGTAATGATGACATGTGTTTAAAATACATTTGGCTCACACGCATTAGGTAGTAATCCAAACAATTCATTAAAATGATGAAATCGACTGAAATGTGTTGCAAAAATTCATGAAGGAAGACTATTTAAAAAATCGTACCAGTGATACAATCTGATATTGAGATGTTCCTTTTGCGATTGCAATTTTATTTTAAGCTGTTACAATAACAAATGTTGCACATTGTAAGACAAATTCATGTGTCGTAAATTATGCGTTTTGTGAAACTGATATAATGCACAAATTAATTTGAAATATGAGAAAAATACTGTAATTAAAGAGAATAAATATTTGTAACAGGAAATATTTGTGGGATGATACAAAAATTATCTAGTCAAGGGACGGTCTTAAAATGTGCAACATTCTAAGGTAAATTAAAACACTGTTACATGATACTATCATTTTAACAAGTTTATTAAATGTTAAACAACTACCAAGAATTGTACGTACCATAACAACGCCTCTAAAAAATCCATTTGTTTAAACAGTATTATTTTAATTAAGTTTTCCTAACTTGAATTCGAATTTATTTTTATTTTGATAAGATATTCTGTGATGTTAGTGCTAGAAAATTATTTTAAATTTTTAATTGGCTCTTCAATAAGATTTTATTACTTTACCAGATCTCTCATTTCCTATTGCTATTTTAATGCTGAAAATGGTAATACATTTGTACCATTGCCATACTATTATAATGCCGGTCACTGACAATGGCGAGAATGCGCAATCCCATAAGCGTTTGACGACCTTTGCAAATGATTAGGCAAATTTTTTCGCACATTCACACATTTGTGGCTTTCCAAGCTGTCAAAGCTGTAACGGTTTTTGGACGCTTGACAAAGGCGAACCTCGAACGTTCATGAAGTCTTCCACACGTTCGTGCAAATATTCGTACAATTCACAAACGTTCGCGCGCATATTTTCATTTTATAAACTTTAACCATTTTATATTAAGGTAATTACTATGAATTATTTACAATGTGATATGTAATAAAAGTGTCTCAAAAATTGTTATTTTATTTGCAAACTAACTGACCCGGCAAACAATGTCCTGCAACTGTCCTTAATATGTATATTATTTATTATATCACAAGTTCTTATCGGCATATCACGATGAAAATATAACTCTATCGGTCTTTTGTTCCAAGATGCACTGGTATATAAGTAACTACCGCCATTTTTTTTCAAGTTTTACCTCTAGCAATGCCACTGTGAAAACATCATCAATCTGGACAAACATACAGATTGTTATTATAGATGTTGGCCCTTCGCCATCGAGAAAGTCAATCTGTGATCGCCACAAACGTATAATAATATTATTGTGACAACCCTGGCGTATTTACTTCGCTAACCCGGAAACAATAAACAATAGGGGCCATAAACATGTCAAGCGAACAATAGGAACAATAGCGCGCGGCCGTCTCGAAACTACGCGCACGACGCTTCGCCCTTACGGCAATAGTCATAAGGGCGAAAGTCGGTTGCAAGGAACATACTCGAACCTTATTCGAATCGGGTCCGGAATTAGCGGGAATATTCTGGATTGGCATGAATGGTGCGTGAGTGGTATAAAAAGGCGCACTCGGTCAAGTGCGGGCATTCTAGTTTCGGAAGCGAAACCAGGAATATACCAGCGATACCTACGAGCAATGATATTTTAAATATCTAGATTGAGCGTCGCCCTACAATGAAAACAAAAAAACAAGGCAACATTCTCAAGCATGTGTGCGTGCAGCCGATGTTTTTCGCGTTCATTTATTGTCTATGTGTGCGTAATTATATAAAAGTTGTGGCCAACAGTTGGCCAACAAACGCTGGTGTTCCCCAAGGGTCTATACTATCTCCTACTCTGTTCATTCTGCATATTAATGATATGCTGGAGCGTGCAAACGACATTCATTGCTATGCAGATGACAGCACGGGAGATGCGTGTTACACAGGCCCTGCAAACTCCTCTCAGTCTCTTGTGGAGGATAGCAGAATCAAACTTGTGTCTGAAGTCGAGAACTCTCTGGAGCAAGTCTCGGAATGGGGACGACTCAATTTAGTTGAGTTCAACCCCACGAAGACACAAGTTTGCGCGTTTTCCGCTAAGAAAACCCCATTCGTCAAAGCGCCTCAATTCTAGGGTACCGCGCTCACCGTTAGTGAAAGTGTTGGGATTCTGGGTGTTGACATTTCGAGCGACGTGCAGTATCGGTGTCATCTGGAAGCTAAGGCCAAACTGGCCTCCAAAAAGCTTGGCGTTCTGAACCGGGCGAAGCAGTACTTCACTGCGAGGGACCTTCTGATGCTTTATAAAGCTCAGGTCAGGCCTCACATGCAGTACTGTTCTCACCTTTGGGCAGGGGCGCCACAATACCAGCTTAGTCCATTAATTTGACGCCGTGCAAAAGCGCGCAGTTCGAGTTGTCAACGACCCACGAGTCACTAACAGGCTAGAAAACCTAGGTTTCAGGAGAGACATGGGATCTCTCTGCGTGTTCTAACGACTTTACAACGGTGAGTGCTCCGAGGAATTGTTCGATTTGGTGCCAACTTCACCCTTCCACCATCGCACCACTCGCCAAAGATTGAAGTATCATCCACATCGCTTGGATTCGTGGCGGACGAGAACGGTCCGTTTTTCACGATCGTTTCTACCACGAACTTGCAAGCTGTGGAATGAGCTTCCCTCTGAGGTTTTCCCGGAGCGCTTTGACATGGGGTTCTTCAAGAAAGGTATAAAAAGAGCTCTCCTTCAGGGCCGGCGTTCCACTGGTGACTCCCCTGGTGTTGCTCGTGTCCATAGGTGACGATGACCACTTACCATCAGGTGGCTCGTCTGCTTTTGCGTCAGCCCTTCAGGCTATAAAAAAAAAAAACTTTTTGACACGTTTTCGCGGATTCGATGTTCCATCTAGATATTTAATACATCTTTGCCTACGAGTGATACCAGTGAGAAGTGAAGTGATTTCTACGAGCGATACAGTGTTCGACGAGTGTATTTACGAGTACCTACGTGCAGTGTTTTGGTGTGTACTGTGTAATTTGTGTATATCTACGAGTACAATATAGTACATTATGATACAAGTGCGCGAAGTTGGTCATTACAGTCGAGGCGGTATTGCACAGCCCGAGCCGCAAGGCGAGGGCTGTAATAGAGCCAAGACTTTTTCAACACACTTGCGAAGAAAAAAACAATAATATCTGGTGGCGTCGTATCCAAATCTAACTGTACTTCGTCACTTGTACTCGACATTTTTCAGTCACAAATCAGCAAATTATAAACGAACAAATGTTTGCACAAAATGGCGCGGAGGTTTATTTTTTCGCGCGCCGTATCTTTGGTTGAATAAGGGTCGGGCCACATTGATCGACAGCGATCGACGGTTTGCCCATACAAAAAGAGCGTAAAGTATGGAAAGCCGTACGCGTCCTTTCGCATCGACGAGCCGAACGGCTTTCCATACTTTACGCTCTTTTTGTATGGACAAACCGTCGATCGCCGTCGATCAACGTGGCGCGACCCTAAGGGCGGCCACATACATGCGGAATCCCGAAACGGAATTTCTATTCGGGATTCCTGACGCAGTGAAATCTATACAAATGTATGGCGCTGCCACACACAAACGGTAGTTTTTCCTGACGGAATTGTCTATGATTCGGAATTCCGAATCATAGACATTCCGTTCGGAATTCCGGACGCAACTGCTCCATACATTTAGTACGAGTCGCCACACACATTCGGAAATTTCCGTACGGAATGACAGTCAAGGACCAGTGTTACCAACTCTATAAAATATTTATGCCTAAACCAATGTCAAAACTCCTTAAAATTGCTTCAAATATTTAGATATCTCCCTAAAAATTACATTTAACAAAATTTATATATATTAAGTAATGTGCAGTAATATTTAATAATGCTCTTATTTATTATATTATTTCAGTTTCCTCAAAGTGTCAGAATTTTTAAAACCATACATGAAATGAAAAGACTAGGATGGGATGCTTATATTAATATAATGACACCACAAATTAGATAACACAGATGTTAAGCTTCATACAAAGTGTCCAAAAACAACGCACACATAGAGACACGGTTCAAGTACACCAAAAATCGGAACATATCGGACCACTCGGACCCCGGTTGTTATTTCCAGCAATATGAAATTTACAATACACAAACATACTTTTCCTAAAAAATGGATAAGAAACGGAGTTATTATAATTATTATCTTAGAGTTTTTTTTTATTCGACGTTAAATTGCACATTATATTTTTTTTGACATCCTGTTGCTATAGAGAGGTACAATAAGTCCTTACGTGCTTGTAATTCAATGATTCGTTACTTATTACAAGTCAACGTAGGATGTAGGAAGTTGTTTGTACGTTTAAAGTGTATACCTTCAAATTGTAATAAATATATTAAATGAAAGGATTATTATTAACTGAGTGTTAATAATTTTTACATATTATTGCGGAGTCGTTAACCCTAAAGCTAACGCATACATGCGTAACCTAAATCGAGGTACATAGCTTAAATCTGTAATATCTTTATTTTGTGGTTCAAGTGACTCAGTTACTAATCTATAGTTATATACCAAATCTATGGTCGACAGTAAAAATAAAAATGTACTTACTCTGTGGTCTACATGCGCCGTTGTCTATGTCATTCCGGAAGGGAAAACCACGTATGTGTGTGGTGCATTTACGCAGTTCCAAATCGAAATTCCTTTTCGGGATTCCGTTTCGGAATTCCGCATGTATGTGGCCGCCCTAACTATGCGCGCGCAGGTTAAGTCCACATTCAGCCACAATATATTAAACTAAATAATTATGTATTTCTAATAAGAATTTACGGTAATTAATGATTTAAAATATTGTATTTTTTAAATGCTTTAATAGATAATTAGATGAAGTATAATCTTATCTTATCAGGTTTTGACTACAACAAGTTTATTTATTTACAAAATAATAAATCTTTTGGTAACAACCTGTTTACGGATATTAAAAAAAAAGTGGAATAAGAAAAACACTAGTGCGGCAATGAAAAGTAAAACGCACTAATGTGTAATAAACCGCATTCCGGGCGTAAGACTAAAGAAAAAATAGCAACTTTACGAGCAAGTGTGTTGAAAAAGTCTTTGTGGTACATTTTGGCATTTTCTCGAACCCAGTACTCTTGCCTGACACGTAACATTATACTAGTAGACGCCCTCGATTCGCTTCGGGAAACTTGTTGCTCCGCTCCTATTGGTCGTAGGGTGATGTTGTACAGGTGTTCCAGAACTACGTGAACCCCAAACCAGGTAATAATCATGAGAAAACCAGAAAAAAATTGTGAGCTTTATAATTGAAAATTATGGGCGTTAAAAAAACGCAGAATTTTGGTTAACTGTACCTAACCATTTTAAGTTTCCTAGAAATATACTTAATTCGACTTTCTCAAGATTTGTCGACCCTAGATACTTTTTCTGTGGGACCGATTGAACCTATTTACTTATTTGAAACAACATTCACAGATTTCTACAAATTATTAATCTGAAGATGAACAAGGAAATATGAAAGCGTGCTTGACAATTTTTTTTATTTGTAACGGGTACTCACAGACGAGGTAGGTACGGGTACTCACAGTATATATAAAGTGTCGACATAACGTATGACCTATTTCATGTTCATAAAGTTCGTTATGGTGCGTACAGATTATGCAACATGTTATATAACTTCTGTTTTATAACACGTCCACACTATCTAACATTGTTGTCTAACAATGAAACATGTTACAAGACCGTACACATTAAAACAACATTGTTGTATAACAATGTTATATAACAATTCAATGCGTGTCATTTCTTAAAATAGAGCATATAACATTGTTGCAAAAACTAATAACATGTTGTATAAATTGTTTTTGTAACACATAGCGTCCACATTTGTAAAACATGTTATTTAACTATGTTTTATAACATGTTTTGTTACATAGTGTGTAGGTACGCACCATTAGAAGAATTAAGATATCATTTTTTTATTAAATAATGACTTAGTCAAAGTCGTTCTTTTATCGACAATAAATAAGTATTTTTCAACACACTTGCTCGTAAAGTTGCTATTTTTTCTTTAGTCTTAAGCTAGGTTCACATTATTGTGTCGGGGTGTGTCGTGGCGCGCCAGAAGGCAATCGCTTACGTACATTTACTATGACTAGATTCACATTCGCGCCACAACACAACACAACCTACTAATGTGAATCTAGTCATAGTAAATGTACGTATAGTAAACCCAACTTAAGACTGAAACGAAAGAGGCGCTGTCGGACGCATTTGACATTCATTTGACTAATCATTGCACACTAGTAACTGACAGATGAATGAACACAACGTACTTAAGAATGACTTTTCGTTAGTTCCAATTTTTGCCATTTCAGAGTTAAGTTGGGCGGACTGTAAGCGATTGCCTTCTGGCGCGCCACGACACACCCCGACACAATAATGTGAACCTAGCGTACCGCCCGGAATGCGGTTTATTACACACTAGTGCGTTTTACTTTTCATTGCCGCACTAGTGTTTTTCTTATTCCACTTTTTTTTAATATCCGTAAAGAGGTTGTTACCAAAAGATTTGTTATTTTGTAAATAAATAAACTTGTTGTACTTAGTCAAAATCTGATAAGATAAGATTATACTTCATCTAATTATCTATTAAAGCATTTAAAAAATACAATATTTTAAATCATTAATTACCGTAAATTCTTATTAGAAATACATAATTATTGACGTGACAACGTCTTATAAATTGGTTTGCCGGGTGGCACTTCAAGAAACTGCGTTAGTAGCTCCGCTCACGTTACTTATAGTAGCTACGGCGTACACACGTTGGCGTGTTTCAGAAAATGGTACAGCGCCATCTCTGGAGAAGTAGAGTAATCTAGTTTGTTACCTCACTTAGTTGTGACTAATGGTTAATGGTCTAACGGTTAGCAGCGCTAGATGGCGGATGGTGTTACAATGTTTTAAATATAATTCTTTGTATATGTTTACCCCATGAAGATACGGGAACGCAGGGTCAACTTCACAAATAACCACAACTGCTTCCAAACCCAAAATAGCAGTTTATTATAAAACCAAAGAAGTCGACACATTGCCCTTTACAAATTTTTCTCTTATATAAACTCCACGTTACACTCGTTAGCGCGTTTCACAAATTGGTACAATGCCATCTTGTTTACAAGTGAGGAACTATTTAACAAAAATAAAACATTAAACTTAAATTGCTTCCGCCTTCACATGACGGTTAGACAGTATAAATAAATGTTTTAAATTGTTACTATTATTTCATCCTTCTTCCTACTATACGAATGAATATTCACATTAAAATTATTTTACCACTCAAAGTCGTTGTCACGTAAAACTTTCGCCCGTATACCGACTTTACAGGCAACCAATTTTTTTTAGTTTAATATATTGTGGCTGAATGTTCGGTGCCTCTGGACTTAACCTGCGCGCGCATAGTTATTCAACCAAAGATACGGCGCACGAAAAAATAAACCGCGCCATTTTGTGCAAACATTTGTTCGTTTATAATTTGCTGATTTGTGACTGAAAAATGTCGATACCTAATTGTTTTTTTCCTCGCAAGTGTGTTGAAAAACGTCGTATGATACGCGTGTGCTTTGTTCATTACAGTCTTGGCTCTATTACAGCTTTACAGCCCTCGCCTTGCGGCTCGGGCTCAATTCCGCCTCGACTGTAATGACCAACTTCGCGCACTTGTATCATAATGTACTATTGTAACACATGCGGCATACTATAACATCTTCAAATTCAATTTTATGAAGTTATATTTATTTTGAAACGTTTTATATTAGGAGAATTCGGTAATTTAGGGCTTTTCTTTAATTATTAATTAGCATAAATATATTTGAATCGTGATAGATATTTAAATACCAAAGATTTTATTACGTGTAACGGACGTGACGTAAGCTGATGCAGCGCCAGCTAAATTGTGCCTAAAGGAGCCGCCTGCCAACGCATCACGTAGCCTTAGCCTTAGTTAAAGCAAAGCCAAGCCAAAGCCACCGCCCGCCATATTGATGATTCCCTCCAGCCACAGCCAGGCAGCCGTCACAGCCAGACGGTGGAGCGGAAGGTGTCAATATAAGCCAAAGCCATAACTTTAGCCCAGTGATTCTCAAAGTGGGCGATAACGCCCCCCTGTGGGCGCTGAAGGTCTACAGGGGGGCGGTAAGAGATTCGAAAAAATTGGGGGGGCGTTGAAGAGGTTTAAGGGGGCGATTGTTTTAGTTCATATTTCTGCCCTTTTTTATAAAAACTAAAAATATTTAACATAACTTTTGTAGAATCTTCATAGAACGATTTCAGGATATTTTGAAATCGAAAATACTAGACTGGGTGTTCTTGTTTCTAGGTGATAAACTGCAGGAAAAGATACAATCCCAATTGAAACTATACGAACCTTGGACACATATTAGGTGTCAATATTTTCCATAACAAAATAAGTATACACAGGGCAAGGGGCCAAGGGCCATCAGAATTGACTCAAACTGTTCTGATTCCTTTGCACGAGAAGAGTTCATATAAGAAGTGTGACAACTACAGCCTAATAGTTCTTATATTTTGTACGAGCACAAGGTACTCTTTATTTTTAGGAAAAATGCCGTTTTGGCACGATTTCCATTTTTTTATTCATTCATAAGAATGTGTAATAATACTTTGCTGGAGTGAGATATAAGAGCTATAATGCTGTAGTTGTCACACTTGAATGACTCAAATGAATGATACATCAGTGATACAGAAGGCATGAGAATTTAACAAGCCTACATACAATCATTTTGTTGATTTTTCAAAGGTACTTAATTCTGTTAAATGACCCATTCTGTAAAATAATGCGCGATAAATTTGAAGACTAAGACTGGGACTTGGTGGAAGTAGGATAATAAATTTGCTCTATGCAGGCGACACGCCTCTTTTTGTATCTGGTAGTCGTCATTTGGAAGAATTACTTCTCAAAATAAGGAGTGCAAGTCAAGAGTTCGGATTGAAGCTAAACTGCATTAAGACCAAGATGGTGATCGCGAGGAGTCATTTCGATTGCAAACTACGAGTTCATCCAATTCTACATTTGCCTTGGAACAATGTTAGTTGCGAAAATTAAGTCAAACGACGGATGGCGATTGACGAGAACTGCAATGGACAAACTTAAGAAAATATGAAAGACCAGAAATATCACGAAAGCCACAAAGACCCGTTTCATTTTTATACGCTGCAGGGACATGAACTTGCGTCAGGTCAAAAAAGAAAATAGATACTCTGGATATCTGGTGCTGGGGGTAAATGAACGGAATTTCATGCACATAATTTCGCGCCAATGTTTCTTTTTGTCAAGAACTGAACATCAAATCCCTTCGCCTCTATTTCGTCAACGCGCAATGAAATTTTTGGACACGTCTCGCAGTCTCGGCGAAAGAATATCTCTAAAGAGCTTATCTTCCAGGGCAATCTCACTAGGAGACGCATCAGAAGGTAGTCCGTACGAGGGATTGACCAACTTAGTCAGCAGTTGAAAACCACTTACGTGAGCGTACCAGGTTTACTACCAATCGGGACATGTGGTGATTACATTTTGCTACAAGTTCATTCGGCTTTTATGTCGTCCAGCTGAGTTGACTCTCTGCTAACGGGGTAATCTGCTTTTATGTCATACAGCAGAATTGTCTATCAGCGAAAAGGTCTTTCAGATAGTGACCCCTTGTAACGCGCATAACATCTGCCCATACTGGCCCATAGCAATGATACCACATGATTACCACAACCGCTTTGTCAAAAATGATACGACAATGAAAAAGACTTGGTGTTGGATCCCTGTTTCAAAAATCGACACAGATATATCATACCAGCTGGAGAAAAGAATTTATAGAATTGACAAATAAACGAGAAAATAAAAAACGAATTAAAAAACGGCTACCACGAGTTTTGGGCGACAAAACCAATCACAATATTGTATCTTGGATTGTAGTTGATCGGTAAATGATATTTGATATCATTCCCATCATCATGTTTGTTTGAATGTGGATTTAGTGCTGGGGCAATTTTTATTTTTGAGTACCTAAATTCGAACTTGATATCAACAAACATGTTAAAAATCATCAAATTCATCATACACATTTAAATATTGATTAGGTTGGATTTTTTGCATAAAAAAAGTTGAATTTTGGGAAAAAAGTCTGGTTCAGAAAACTAAGGCATAGTTTAAACTCCCAACCAGAGTTATATAGCACTTTATAATTTTTGATTTTTGAATACCAATTTGATTTTTAAGTTTTGGTTAAGAAAAAATAAATGGGGGGCGCTGAAAAATTATTGACTTTGAAAGTGGGCGGTAGACGAAAATAGTTTGAGAATCTCTGCTTTAGCCTTATCTGTAGCCATTGACGATACTTTTTGCATGAACTGATGTTATTGGAAAAAGAAAGATGTGACGTTGACGAATTTTGATTTGGTATTCTATTCTATGTATTGTCATTGAGCAGAAAATTATAAAATCCTAAAGTAAAAATAGTCGTATTATTTCCCTTCTTTTACATACGTGTTGAATTTATTATGTGTGGAATGTTTCATACCTAACTTTGTCGTATCCATCGGTGGTAAAAACCAGCCCTGGTATAGCAGTTCGTGTGCTGCGGCGTCTAACCGCAAGCACGCTGCTTACCAGGCCTGGTCATCAGCGTACACTTCGAAGAATCCATCAGCCCCAGAACTTAAGAAAAAGCTGAACGCTGCCTCTCGGTCGGCAAAGAAGCAAATGTCCAGGGCGAAGGCCAAATTCATCAGCAGAATTGGCGAGCGACTAGTCGGCTATCCTTCTGGAAGTCGAGAATTCTGGTCGCTAGCCAAGGCTGTCGAGGGCAACTTCTGTCGTTCATCTCTTCCGCCACTGCGTTTACCAGATAAATCCGTTGTCCACACGGCAAAAGGGAAAGCCGATCTCCTTGGTACCCTCTTTGCCGCTAACTCGACTCTTGACGATGGAGGGGCCATATTGCCTAACATCTCGCGGTGTGAGAGCTCGCTGAATGACATACTTTTTACTCAAAAGGCTGTCAGGCGGGCTCTACTGTCCCTCGACACCAAGAAGTCGAGTGAGCCGGATGGTATTCCTGCAGTGGTGCTAAAGACATGTGCTCCCGAGTTGACTCCCGTCTTAACGCGCTTATTCTCGCTATCCTACACCACTGGCATAGTACCGTCTTCGTGGAAAGTAGCCCTAGTTCATCCCATCCCCAAAAAGGGCGATCTCAGTGACCCGGCCAACTACAGGCCTATAGCGATAACTTCCCTGCTTGCGAAGGTGATGAAGCGTGTGATAAACACACAGCTCCTAGGATATCTCGAAGATCGCCAGCTGATCAATGATCAACAGTACGGTTTCCGTCACGGTCGTTCAGCTGGCGATCCTTTAGTTTATCTCACGCACCGGTGGGCTCAGGCCCTAGACAGCAACGGGAAAGCACTGGCAGTCAGCCTAGATATCGCTAAGGCCTTCGACCGGGTCTGGCATAGGGCTCTTCTCGCGAAGTTACCATCTTACGGTCTCCCTGAGAGGTTATGCAGTTGGGTAGCCAGCTTTCTGTCTGGGCGACATATAAAGGTCGTTGTCGACGGTTGTTGCTCAGATTTGAAACCCATAAACGCTGGTGTTCCCCAAGGGTCTGTGCTGTCTCCTACTCTGTTCATTCTGCATATCAATGATATGCTTGAGCGTGCAAACGGCATTCATTGCTATGCGGATGACAGCACGGGAGATGCCTATTATACAGGCCCTGCAAATGCCTCTCGGTCACAAGTGGAGGATAGCAGAATCAAACTTGTGTCTGAAGTAGAGAACTCTCTGAAGCAAGTCTCGGAATGGGGTCGACTTAATTTAGTCGAGTTCAACCCCACGAAGACACAAGTTTGCGCGTTTTCCGCTAAGAAAACCCCACTTGTCATAGCGCCTCAATTCCAGGGTACCGCGCTCACCGTTGGTAAAAGTGTTGGGATTCTGGGCGTTGACATTTCGAGCGACGTACAGTATCGGAGTCATCTGGAAGCTAAGGCCAAATTGGCCTCCAAAAAGCTTGGTGTCCTAAACCGGGCGAAGCAGTACTTCACTGCGAGGGACCTACTGATGCTTTATAAAGCACAGGTCAGGCCTCACATGGAGTACTGCTCTCATCTCTGGGCAGGGGCGCCACAATACCAGCTTAGTCCATTTGACGCCGTACAAAAGCGCGCGGTTCGAATTGTCAACGACCCACGAGTCACTAACAGGTTAGAACACCTAAGTCTGAGGAGAGACATAGGATACCTCTGTGTGTTCTATCGGCTTTACAACGGTGAGTGCTCCGAGGAATTGTTCGATTTGGTGCCAACTTCACCCTTCCATCATCACACCACTCGCCGAAGATTGAGGTTCCATCCGCATAGCTTGGACTCGTGGCGAACGACTACGGTCCGTTTTTCACGATCGTTTTTGCCGCGGACATGCAAGATGTGGAATGAGCTTCCTTCTGAGGTATTCCCGGAGCGCTATGACATGGGGTTCTTCAAGAAAGGTGTAAAAAGAGTTCTCCTTCAGGGCCGGCGTTGCACTGGTAACTCCCCTGGTGTTGCTCGTGTCTATAGGCGACGATGACCACTTACCATCAGGTGGCTCGTCTGCTTTTACGTCAGCCCTTCAAGCTATAAAAAAAAATTTATTACGTGTGCTGTCCATAGAGATAATACACTAGAGCGCAGAAGCCAGGCTTCAGAGCGTACCTCGGATAAAAAGACGAAACCTTTAGTAATCACCTTTCTCTTTTTGGCTCATCCGGATCGGAGAGAGATAGGTTATTACCGTTATCGTTGTTTCTCTTTCTAACCGGGGGCGATTGCAATGTATACTCCGACTTTTAATTCGATTCAGTAAAATGACGTATGCTATGTCACGTTTCGAAATAATGTTGCCAGCTTTTCAATAATAGTGGTTACTCACACGATTAACGAACGATGTTTTGATTATTCGAGTTTTCTTTTCTCAATATGTCTATTATTTTTTGTGTTAATAAAATATAATTAAAAATCGGATAACAATACGGAAAAGTTATTCATTTAAAATTATATAGTAAACGAAAAATATTAAACATCAATGCATGCTTGCTTATAGTACATACATGCACGAAAAGCGCCTAACGATTAAAATGTAGGGGAAAATTGATAAAAATTATTTTTTATGTGTATTTATTGATATTGTAATAACTTCATTCAGTATTTTAGCGATTTGCGAAAAGATTATAATCCGATTAATATTTTTATCGAATCGAATAATTTTCGTCCAGGTTACATCACTATTTTTGTGATAATAAAAAGCGGTAACACTGGAAATGTAATTTTACTGAATCGAATTAAAAGTCGGAGTATATGGGCAACCGTATGGCTCACCCTCTAGTGTAATATCTCTATGGTATGGACAGCCGTACAGTACCCGGCAAGAAATAATGCACATCAGTATGCAGAAAGAAATAATCGGTTAGTTTCGGCTTTGTAGAGCGTTGTCCTTACTACACAGTCTTTACCGCTGACTTGTCACTTTTCTTTCGAATTCGGTAGAAGACGGTCGCGTTCAAATAAATATAAAGAGTTGTTAAAACCTCCAATGGAACATCAATATCATTATTATAAAACTACTTGATAGGGTGCTTTATCGGCTCTTAATAGATATTGCACTGTCAGTGCCATGTGCGAGAGAGACAACGCTCTACAAAACCGTAACTAACCGATTATCTCTTTCTGAATATCGATGTGCATTATTTCTTGCCGGGTACTGTATGGCTCGCTCACTCTAGTGTATTATCTCTATGGTGCTGTCTCTGTTGTCTCTGTCTTCCGTGTTTGAACTTTATCTAGTCTGTGACGAGTAGTACATAGACTAAACATTACGTTTAATCTCATTAATCTGTGCTCAGTTTATCTATGGTTTGTGCTGCTTGTGCTTTTTGGACAAAAGACTCAAAAGAGTGATCAAAGAATATTTGTTCTGAATTGCAATTTAAATTTCACTAAATCTTGAAAACTATTTTCTTGTACGTGAATATATAAAACCATATAAAAATGGCTTTACACATACCGAAAGCGCCAGGCGTACCCCAAATGTTGAAGGAAGGAGCTCGGGTAAGTTCGTTTTTATTCCTAACCAATGTGATCATGTGCACCCGGTAGCCCAGTATGGTTTCCTTTTATTGAATAAATCTTAAATTCCACCTCCTTGTGCCATTACTTCATTGGAGATTCAAAGTTATTGATGCAAATATCCTATTGACACAAAGATTCTCAAAATATATTATTACCTTGTACTAGAAAATAATAATTCATTAGTATTTTTATTTCAGTAGTATTTTAGCCCTAATCGTGTTTTTATGTATGAAATACTTCTTTTAGTGTGTTATTTAATTAAGATATTGAGCATAAAACTTGTAACAAGACTTTTTTTATTTATTAAACACTGAAAACACACCCCTTGCACTTTAAATTTACTGTTTAAAATTAACTGTGTCGCTAATGATAAAGACAATGAATAAGCCATTACCTACAGATATCCTCGATAGGTCATACATCTATCAGATGTCTGATCAAGCCGGGCATGCACAAGCCCAGATATCAAGGGTGGGTACCCCTTGTCAACTGAGCTGTGACGTCGTAAAACCGAATAAGTATCCTATCTAACTACATGTAACAAACCAATCTAATGCTTACTTCTTCAGATGTACTCGGGTTTGGAGGAAGCTGTCTATCGCAACATAACTGCCTGTAAGCAATTCGCACAGAGTGTGCGTTCAGCTTATGGCCCAAATGGGATGAATAAACTTATTATTAATCACATTGAGAAACAGTTCATCACTAGCGATGCTGGAACTATCATCAGGGAATTGGATGTTGAGCATCCAGCGGCCAAACTGATGGTTCTAGCTAGCCAGATGCAGGATGCTGAAGTTGGTGATGGTACTAATTTCGTTATTGTAATATCTGGTGCATTGCTGGAGGCAGCTGAGGAATTGTTACGTTTGGGCGTAACCACCAGTGAAATAGCAGAGGGTTATGAAAGAGCTCTGGATAAATGTCTTGAAATTTTACCAGAACTGGTTTGCTTGGAAATAAAGGACTATAAAAATCCCGCTGCAGTGATACCTGGCATTAAGTCTTCAATCATGTCAAAGCAATATGGATATGAGGATTTCATTGCTGAACTAGTTGCAAAGGCTTGTGTGGCTATTCTTCCTGAAAAGACCACTTTCAATGTGGATAATGTCAGGATATGTAAAGTAAGTATTGTGAATTATCTGTAGAAATCTAATTACCAGATTTATTGTTGTCATAAGGTTTTCAAAAATCTGGACCATATAATGTATTAAAATTGAATCATACTCATAAATATATTTTTCATTTGCAAATATTTCATAACATTTAGGCATCCTGAACCATTGAATTGTGATTTGTGTAGTACTAATTATTGTTTAAATTAATTTTATTACCATATGAAAATTGATTACTTTAATTTTAACTTTTTAGATACTTGGATGTGGCCTTTTACAATCTGAAGTGCTGTCAGGGATGGTATTTAAGCGTGAAGTTGAAGGTGACGTTACATCTGCTGCTAAAGCTAAAGTAGCTATATACTCATGCCCAGTGGACATAACCCAAACTGAAACTAAAGGCACTGTGCTCATCAAAACTGCTGATGAACTGCTAAACTTCAGCAGAGGAGAGGAATCTCTTCTTGAAAAACAAATCAAAGATATTGCTGATGCTGGTGTTAAAGTTATTGTGGCTGGTGCCAAGTTCGGTGACATGGCACTTCATTACCTCAATAAGTATGGCGTGATGGCAGTCCGCCTTAACTCTAAATTTGATTTACGGCGTCTTGCTAAAACAGTGAGCGCTACGGTAAGTTTTGAATACAAGTTTATGACTGATTACACTTAAATTGTACATGCAAGTATTTCTTTACAAAAATTTATCAATTGAATTGTCACACTGTTGAAATTTAACTGTTCTACTCCACAGCTTTTATTTAATTTGGTACAGCTTCAAAAAACTTGTTCATAGTTATTATGCAGTTCTTTGCTTCTCTAAAAGAAAGCTTATATCTATCACAATATGTTCTTCATGATATTGTGATTTTTGTTTACTATGTTCATTCTTAATTACATAAACTCATTGGTATTTTCTACTGTAACAACTCAAGTCTGATAAAATTCTGGAGTTCTTGGTAATTATCTCAAACGCTTAAAGCCTAATACCACAACTAAATAAAATAAATCTTCATCTAGGTTCTGCCAAGATTAACTACCCCAACAGTTCAAGAACTTGGGTACTGTGATGTTGTGCGTGTCGATGAGGTTGGAGACACCCGTGTTGTTGTGTTCTGCATGGAGAGCTCGGAGTCACGCATTTCCACAGTTGTCATTAGAGGGTCCACAGATAACTATATGGATGACATTGAGAGAGCAATTGATGATGGTGTCAACACCTTTAAGGGCATCACCAGGGATGGCAGGTGCGTTTTTTAATTTAAACCTATAATGATTTTTATTAAAGTCACACTGAAGTGAAAATTATAGTTTATTGGAACTTATTTATTTATAACGAAAATGAATGATTTTTAATTAAATATCAATGATGGGTAGCCAGGCTAATTTACCTGGGGCTGTATTCCCTACAGGCATTTGACGTTATTTATTTCCCGCGCTTGTAAATCGGCGCGCAAAAACTTGTTTCACAATAAAGTGAAATTAATAATGTTAATCATTTATTTTCATAGATTTGTTCCTGGAGCTGGAGCTACGGAAATTGAGCTAGCCCAGAAACTTCTTCAATATGCTGATACATTACCAGGGCTTGAGCAGTATGCAGTCCGGAAATTTGCTGTAGCTCTAGAGAGCATTCCCCGAGCGCTTGCAGAAAACTCTGGTGCCAATGCCACAGAAGTTATCAATAATATTTACAAGGCTCACCGGGTAAATAATCTATCTTGTATAATGTTTTTGTTTTTAGGAAATGTGGGATTCATCTGGCAAGATTTCGATTCTTCATGATAAATATAATATAACAACTTATATAATTATCATTCAATCAGTACCTACATATGCATAGCATTTGTCAAAAGCCATCTTAAATAATTGTAATTAAATGATAAATGGTTGCCGTTGTCCAAAAATATCAGTGGTTGTAGGCATCTGATCCAACAAGAGGTGACAGGTGACCTGGCGTGTTCACAGGAAGGCAATAGAGTAATGTATTGGTTTTATAAGGACAGGGACATATATTAACATTAATTTGTTGTGTTGATTCTTTGTAATGTCTTACATGTATAATAAGTAATCACACAGTGCAAGAATATAAATACATATACAAATTCCACCATAATAGTGTTTAGCTATTGATTCCCTATTCATTCTACAGGAAGGACAGAAAAATGCAGGATATGACATTGAATCCGAAAACAGTGGCATCTGTGATGCAAAGGAAAGAGGTGTCCTGGATGCATTTGTCCTTAAGAATTGGGGGCTGAAATATGCAGTTGGAGCTGCAACTACCATCCTTAAAGTTGACCAGATCATAATGGCCAAGAGGGCAGGCGGACCCAAGCCAAAAGCACCTGCAGGAAGTGATGACGAGTCTTAAATATTATTTTAATGTCACAATTACTGTAGGTTTCGCTAGATTATATTTTAACATAATTATAACAATATTCACGATGTTATTTTAATGCTTTATTGCTCTGCCACAGGTGCCTCACTCTGCCCTGTGTGGTCAGTATTTTGTAACTTAAAAAAATAAATAATACACAATTAAAAGATTTGACTTTATGTTTTGCTCCTTTTTAAATCCTTCCTTTGATAATCCTATTTGAGTTTTCAAAATCCGTTCAACCATTTGGGCTGTGGGGCCTCACAAATAAATGGATATACATACATACACTCGAAAAACATAACCCTCCTTCTGACGCAGCAGTCGGGTAAAAAGGAACTATTAGCTATAAATACTATGCTTGAATTTTAATGGAATACAAGTAGTACTTACAACATGGTCTCTCAAAATTATTTTCAGAGTTTATTGATTTTCCCACGGGATATGGAATAAAGAGGAGATATAGTAGTCTATATAAAGTACGTTATCTCCGTAACTGCAACGAATACATATATTTTAACAAAATGGTGTAGTAATCTACGCGAGCGAAGCTGCGGGGCCTGCGGGCTAAAAGCTAGTGAATAAAATATGCGCGTGAGTGAGCCGCCCCGCTCCGCACGGCCCCGCCCCGCCCCTCTCCGCTCCGCGTCTCGTCCCATCTCTTTGTTTCTTCCCGATATTTTAAACAATTTCGCTCCTCTCCGCCAATGTTGTTTCCTTTGAAGCGGAGCGGAGAAGAGACGTGGATTTCAAGTCATGTGATTGGTGAATCTCGGCACAGCTCCGCTCCGCTCCGCCTCAGTGGAACCGCACCCTTACTCTCGCATTTTCGGCACATCCCACATCACACCGTATGGCTCGCCCACTCTACTTTTGAACTCTTTGACCTCTTTGTGAGGATAGAAACAGACAAATCCAACTGGCCGAATAGTCAATGGCCCAATGCTGTAAGCCAAAAATTAAAAAAACAATTTCGTCACTACTGTCACTTGGTTGTCAAGTTGTCATTCATTTGTCAATTCAGAAATAATAAAATTTGACATAGATAGGTAGGTATTAGGGATGCAAGGTTGTTGTAATATCGATAAAAATATCGATAATTATATCGAGGCAATGAAATTATCGATAGTTGATAATATCGATATTTTGGGCGATAATATCTATAATATCGAATTTATTTAAATTTAAATAAAAAATTTGAAGTTCATAGAGATTTTTTTGTTTCATTAGTCCTTACGGACAGGCAAAGGGGCTAAGCCCATACAGCCAGAGAAAATAGAGAAATAAAACAAGACGTAGAGGATGTTTTTTATTTGTTTAAAAGGCTAATGTTCGAAGCCCAAACAGCCTTATCTAAGGTCGTGAATTATCGATTTTTTTCTTCGGATATGATATCGATATTATCGTATCGTTATAGCGCAAATATCGATATGTCCCGTTCGATATTATCGATTTTCCGATATATCGTTGCAACCCTATAGGTATTTGATGTTGATGTTAGTCTTGGACCTTGGTCTTGGTTTCTCGAATCGCAAACTTTAATAGCTAACTTTGTGAGTTTTCTATCAAAAATAAGATAATAAACGTTGTTATTTTGATCTACATTCTTACAAACATTCCATTTCCAATTTTGTCAGGGGGTTTACAGCTTATATTCAAATAAAAAAACATCAACACACCATTGGGGCTAGGTTTGAATTTTTTTCAAAAACATAAAAATGTCATCGTACAAAGTAAGTACCTAATACCTTTAGTACATAATATCTCAATGCCTAATACCCAATTTTTAACAAGCATATTCCTTTTTATGCTTAATGTTAATTTATTGTTTTATAACTCGTCTTCAGCGTTTCACTAAACATACAAATTTTATCGCACCGAATTTTATTGTTGCATTAAATATCAGTATATTGAAATAAGATGCTATTTTAAAATAGAACGCGTTATTTTGAGTATATCAGGTAACAATTCTTATTATATCTATTTTCAGCCTATTGACTCAAAAAGAGAAGAATTCAGACGTTATTTGGAAAGGGCTGGCGTTATGGATGCCCTTACTAAAGTACTGGTTAGTCTATATGAAGAGCCTGATAAACCAGAGGATGCTTTAGAATATGTGCGCAAACACTTGGGCACCGATGGCGGGGATGATGAGTTGGAAGCCGCCCGAGCAAGAATAGCTGAACTTGAAGCTGAAAATGCACTTTTGAAAGGTGAAACTGCTCCAACGGAGGGATAAACACAAATTCATTAATATTATTTTGATCTCCACCATGATCTCATATAGAAGAATGTTGTTGATTCTAAAGATGTATAATAATAATAATAGTTATAATTACCAGAGATTACTAATTAAGTTAGTTAATAACTTTAATTTATGTGTAGAATACATACACAATTAAATTTTAGTTCAAGTTACAGTGTGTTTTATGTATCAACCCCAACATTTTGCCATGGAATATCTGGCTGGCTTAAATGGTAGATATAAATTACTAAAATGATAATATTTGTATCAATGGTTATTTGGTAAAACTTAATAGTTACCTTGAAAAAAGTAAATCAATGAAATCACTAAGACAGTATATAAAAAAACAATGAAGTCACTAAGAGAGCTTTTGATTAACAACCTTCATTAAATATAGTTAAAAAAGCCCTCACTTTGCGTTGAGTAACTATTTCATGCTAACCACATTAAAAAATTGTTAGATGTGATATTTTAAATTGACAACTTTTTATTGATTAAAATTAACCAAATACTAAATTTAAAGGAAGCTTACCTCATCACATTGAAAACCATACCCAAAAAAGTAGACATTTCTGAGATTGGTGCATACAAAAATTTTAAATACCTAATCATTGTTTTGAGTTCTATTCTGTAAGTAAATAATCCAATCCAATTATAGGGTACAATCCAAATTAACAATTTATTGATGTAAAGAATGTAATCTGACCTCAGCAAGGCACTGCTTTTGTCAAGATCTTTACATTTTCCTAGTTTTCTTTATTTTATTTGCAGTACTAATATAGATATTTCATATTGCGTCTGATGGAATCTATAGGAATATATGTTATAATCATATTTTGTTCTAGTTTTAATGACACAGATAATGTTAAATTTTCAATGTTAAACAAGGCTTAATTTTCTGAAAATTGACCGTTTAGATTAAAGTCACGCCTACTTTTACCCTTCATGCAGAATCTCATACATCAAAATGAACAGTACTTAAGTCACTGGATTTATAAGTTAAAATAAAACACATTAGTTCATGCTCAATATTGTTTTACTTGCTTGAATATTTAATATTAAACATGATCACCTATTTGGAACATAATTATTCTTTAACTAGCAATGTGTGTTTCTGATTTTCCTTAAACAGCAGCACTGATGAGCTCTGTGTATTTCTTCACTTTGCTGGCAACACTCATGTCTACATACTTATCACCGATAGAGACAACCATGCCTCCAATAAGAGCTGGATCTACTCTAGCGGTCAACTGCAGAGTTTCATTGGCTTTCAGGAATTTCTGAAAAGGGATTAAATTATAACATTACAACTTTGTAAACACATAATATTTCACCAATACAATACTATTAAACAATACAATACTATACTACATATACTATTACAAAACTTTATTGCACATCATTTTACAACACAGTACAATAATCCATACTATCCATACTAATATTATAAATGTGAAAGTGTGTTTGTTTGTGGCTCTTTCACGTCGCAACATGGCTATTATATGGTATGGTTTATGTGTGTGGGGATAGTTAGGAGGGTGGAGAGTGACGTAGGCCACTTTTTAGAGTCCGGACCCGTGCTTCACCTAGGCTCTCCACCTGGGTGAAGCACGGGGACTTATAAGGTCCCGTGCTCCAACTGATGGCGTTAAGCCGGATTTACATTACGAAATTAGTTGCTTCAAATTAGTTTGATAAAACTAATTTAACCAGTAATTTCACGTGTAAACGTTCAGTTTTACAATGCATGCATTACTTTTGTGACACTGGAGTACCTAGTTTCGTGCTATGCGCATATTTTTTGTAAAACAAATGTCATGCAACTAATTTAACAACAGTACTGACCTTAGACGTTAAGGATTAGATTTTAACCGTACAAGAAAATGATGACGAAATTAAACGCATTAAACAAATTTTACAAGACGACGATACCAAATACATAACAGATGTTCGTAATAACTACCAGCTTAAGGGCAATCTTGTGTACCGGCGCTTAGATAAAGGGTTACGATGGGTGGGTAGTTCCGCGCGGTGTTCGATGGCAAGTTTTACGAATGAACCATGACGACGTAGGTCATTTTGCATTTGAAAAAACCTTAAATCGTATACAGGGTATTTATTGGTTTCCAAAGATGCGGCGTTTTACTAAAAAATATGTAGCTGCATGCTTAGAATGTGCTCATTACAAAGCGCCAGGTGGGCCAAAGGAAGGAATGCAACACCCTATTCCCAAAATTGAAATTCCATTTCACACATTACACGCAGATCATTTAGGCCCATTTGTTCGATCAAGCAAAGGGAATATGTAGGTATATACTTGTAATTATAGACGCTTTTACGAAATTTATTAATATTCGTGCAGTACGAGATACAAAAACTATGACTGCCATTAGGATATTTAGGGAACATTTTAGTTATTTCTGGATACCGTCGCGGTTAATTACTGATCGGGGATCTTGTTTCACGAGCGCAAAGTTTAAAGAGTTTATCAATACAATGAATATTAAACATATACTAAATGCAGTAGCTACCCCTAGAGCTAATGGACAAGTTGAGCGGTTTAATCGCACTATTGCTGATGCATTTAAAATGTCATGGTAAAAATGATAACTTATGGGATTCGTTCATAGGTGATATCCAACTTGGTATAAACACCACAGTAAATAAAACAACTGGTAAGAGTCCATCCGAACTATTGTTTGGGTGTAGATTAGTTAGTCCATCAGAAAATGTCCTTAGTGACGTTTTAACCGAAACATCTGAACGAATTAGTGGCGATGATCTAATGCAATTAAGATCAGATACTGGTAACAAAATTCGTAAGCAACAGGAAGCTTCACAAAAACAGTTCGATAAACATCGAAAAAAGGCGACTTGTTATAAAGAGGGAGACCTAGTTCGGATCGAACGAACGGTAATTGACAAAGATCAACATGGTAAATCTAAAAAGTTAATTGCAAAGTTTCATGGACCATATAGAATTTTGAAAATTTTGCCGAATGACAGATTTCTCGTTGAGGATACGCCTTTATCAAGAAGAAGTAACAAACGGTATGAAAACAGTGGCATTGGACAAAATTCATCCTTGGCTTAATTTTGCCGGATGTGACAGTGATGGTAGCGAAAGTGATAAGGAGAATGATAGTTCTGATCAGGGCCTGATTAACCCTTAGGCTTATTAGGCTGCAGCCTAGGGCGCGAGGATCAGGGGGGCGCGAGAATCGTGGGGCGCGCTGAAATCGAGTCTTCGCTTGCACTACTCATGGGCCATTATGGGGCACGGTGGGGCGCTTGCCCCACCCTGGCTCTGACCTGAGGTACCTTACAGCCACCTAACTAAATCTAAAAAAATCTAGGCACTAACTACACACATCAAAAGTGTCTAGGGATCAAGCATTTTTATGCGGATTTCTTGAGATTTTCATTTCGTTTCGTGTGCTTTTCTGATGAGTCTCGTTTTGGTATGAGACCGGATACAAGACGTATACGACACTGGAGAACCCCTGGACGCCAACAGCGATTAAAATCCTGCCAGGAAGTCCATCCTTATAGTGGTGGAACCATCATGGTATGGGCGGGTATTTGGATCGGCGGAAGAACTGAGTTGATTTGGATCAGAGGCAACCTCAACGCTCAAATTTATGCTGAGACGATTGTATCAGACGTCATCGTTCCTCTACAAGTGCAAATCGGTCACTTATTTCAGTTAATGCATGATAATGCACGACCGCACACCGCAAGAGTTGTAAGACAGACTCTCGCCGCAGCTAACATCAATGTCCTGCCCTGGCCTGCTCAGTCGCCAGACTTGAACCCGATTGAGCATGCATGGGATATGCTACAGAGAAGAGCTCTGCCGAATATGGAGGGTATCCAGTGGCAAGAAGACCTTTTTTTGTTGTTGCAACGAACATGGGCGGCCATTCCACAGCGTGATTTGGATGAACTCATTTTGAGTATGCCAAACCGATGTTCTTGTGTTGTTAGTGTTCGCGGTAGAAACACGGATTATTAATTGTTTAAGTTACCCAATAAAATTTTAAAGAAAACTGTTATTTCAGTCTTTTTTTCGAACTTTAATGTTAGTGGTTCAAATGTCAAAAATCCCTTTATTAGGAAAATGGCAAATTTCTTTATTAATGCAAAGGTGACTTGGTTTATCGTTACTGTGACAAACGAAAACACTTTATTTGATGAATCCTTAAAGAAAATTTTAATTAATATCAATCAGGAGAAAAGTTATTGCAAAAATATATGTTGATCCCTAGACACTTTTGATGTGTGTACATACATAATATTCGTAAGAATTCAGATTCTGCTATCCAGATTTTGGGTCCCATATGCCATAGGCCACTACATCGAAATTCATATTCTATGCTGCTATGCAGATTCGAAGAATGCATCTGCCCTAGAGTTTAAGAGAAAGCTTAACGCTGCCTCCCGGTCAGCTAAGAAGCAAATGTCCAGGGCGAAGGCCCAATTCAATGGCTTCAATCAGAACTTCTGATTTGATTGTTATGTAATAAATTTGATTGAAAACTTGCCTTGACCAAATTTTTTTGTTGTGTACTGTATATTATAACTTTGTAGTATTCAATATTAAGGTAAATGATGATTGACATGAAAATAAGAATATGTTATGACAATTTTTTATTATTATATTTTTGTCTTATGTTACTGATTTATAACCATGAGAGCATAGGCTATGAGCGATCAGTGCAGATGCGAATGGTGTTGAGAGATTAACACCGCACAGATGATCGTAGATCATAGCAGACTGTGCAAGACTGGAATTGTGAATTGAGATTGCGAACTGGATTGAGAACAGAATGAAACTGAAAATGAGAAATGTAATTGATGTAATGGTATCAAAGTAGATCAGAGACGAGCGTGGAATAGTGTTAAGCGTTGATTGAGTTCTTATTCTATTAAAAATAGTTACATTGTTATTTTAAAGTTGTTTCAATTTAAACTATCGTAATTGTTATTGTTATTTCTTTTATAGCTTGTAATTTAGTTACATATGTGTCCTCCTTTGTGTTCTATATTTTAATTGTGAGAGGACTCACGTTTTGGAGGATGGCCGAGCTGTAATGGTGCGTACAGACTATGTAACAAAACATGTTATAAAACATAGTTAAATAACATGTTTTACAAATGTGGACGCTATGTGTTACAAAAACAAGTTATACAACATGTTATTAGTTTGTGCAACAATATTATATGCTATATTTTAAGAAAAGACACGCATTGAATTGTTATAAAACACTGTTATACAACAATGTTATTTTAATGTGTACGGTGTTGTAACATGTTTCATTGTTAGACAACAATGTTAGATAGTGTGGACGTGTTATAAAACAGAAGTTATATAACATGTTGCATAATCTGTACGCACCATAAGACTCATTTATGTTATAATGCCACCAACTTATCTGTTCAGTAGAAAAAAATGGAACTAAAAAAAGACAACGTCAATTTTGAAATATCATGTCCGCTGTCAATTCTTTGAAGTGCGAGTGCTCTATGTGTTTTAATTCGATTTTAATTGCAAAAAGTGATTAAAAATGCCTGAGCCTCTTAGAAGTTATTGCACGATTAGTTATTTTAAAAGTTTTAGATTTCATGAGGGAAGAAAATCGCCTGCTAACTCCGAAAATAACGTTTGAAAAAGTGGCAGAACGCTTCGCCGTTGCTACAGGTTAGTGTTGCTATTGCAAGTTAATTCATAGTCCCGTTAAATAATTCAGTTATTTTATGTTCCTCACTTATCTTTGCATAATCGATTAAATTGTCACTGAATATATTTGGTATCTAATTTTTTTATACTTCATATAATATTATGTCTTTGTTACAGGAGTTAGTGAACGATTTGTTTACAAGCTAATGAGTGAAAAGAAAAAAGCTGAAGAAATTTCTCTGGTGCATCGGCATCATTTTCCACAGGGATTTCTCGTGTGGAACCCCCTCAAATTCAGAGATCACCATGACAATTATTTTTATAAAATATATAAAAATACAATTATAGTCAATAACAATGGATCTTTTATTTCTCTTGTCCTAAAATTTAAATTTTTATATGAAAAAGTAAAATTTGACTGTGTTGGCCAACGTAATTATTTTATTTTTGGATGTTTCCGTTTTTTTAAGTTATGTGTGTTTTAAGCATTTAAATATCACTTGCTATAACGGTAAAGGAAAACATTGCCAAACCGCACTTGTTCAGCATGGTGAACTATGGTCTTAACCTTCTCAATATGAGAAGAGACCTATGCTTAATAGTGGGCCCTGATGGATTGAGATAATGTTAACATCCTATGTTACTGCTGTCATTGCATGGTAGTTTAAGTTAGTAGCCACAGCCCAAATTGTGTGTCTATATTCGTCGGAAAGGCTTTGTCATCATTTACCATCGAATTATGTGCAACATCTGGTAAAAATCATAGGTCTCAAAGTTGTTGAGCTCCCTTGACAGTCGCCAAATTTTAATATATGGTAACATTGACGCTGCACTAGCGACATCCGTTTACTGAACAGATAAGTTGGTGGCACTATATCTGTCATATTCTGTTACTATTTGACATGTTTAATCTGTGCACTGCTGGTTTGACGCAGAGGTTTTTGAACGAGTGACATATTGTTGTGATGAGAAAGACTGACAAGTAATTTTGCGATTATAACAATAAATATTATAAACATAAACTTCGTTTCTGTGATAAAAGAACCTGTCCTTTTATCTAAGACCCCAGCTTTCGATTAAAAAAGAATGATCAAAATCGGAACTCTAAATAGTAAGATATATCTAAATCTATACTAATATTATAAAGCTGAAGAGTTTGTTTGTTTGTTTGTTTGGTTGAACGCGCTAATCTCAGGAACTACTGGTTCGAATTGAAAATTTTTTTTTGTGTTGAATAGACCTTTTATCGAGGAAGGCTATAGGCTATATAACATCACGCTGCAACAATTAGGAGCGAAGAAATAATGGAAAATGTGGAAAAAACGGGGAAAATTATTCATTCTCGAGGGCTTTCGTTGCATGCGTTGCGAAAACGATTCAAGATACCAAAAATATATGTATGAAAGAATTATTCCTCTTGAAATGATCTAAAAAAATGTCCACGACAGTATATTTCTATCTTTTAAGATTAACACAATAGAACCGTTTTTATGGTAATCAAATTTGGTCGAACCCACTGCCATACCAAACTTGCTGCGTTTCCAAGTTTAATCTGAATTAATCTTGCTGTGATCCTTTGCTACTTTGCTATTATTTTGTCGTAAGCTTTATTTGTAAGTTTAATTTAATTTAACCTCAATTAATTTTGGTGATAGTTTATTATCTTCCCGAAATTCCTACGGGAGCGGGACCTACGCGGTTGATACTTACGGGTCCCGAAGCGAAGCGAGGGCGGTTGGCTAGTAGTAAATATAAGGTAACATACATACAAAAAAGTTATTAAGGATAATTCAAAAACTACTAGTCAGATGCCGCTCAAATTTATATGAGACTACAATGCAAGTACCAGCTTTCAAATAAAAAGAAAATCATCAAAATCTAAATACTCAGTAAAAAGTTAGTAGAAAAAAACCATAAGTACACACTACAAAACATCCTTACACATTATTCAAGTTAATTCGAAACTACTCGTCAGATGTCGCTCAAATTTATATGGGACCGTACCAAAAGCACCAGCTTTCAAGGAAATAAAGAATCATCAAAATCGGTTTACGCAACACGAAGTTATGGGGTCACAAACTTACCAATAAAGATAAAATAAAAAAAAGAGTGGTGAATTATTTTCTTTTAACTTTTCTATTTCTGCATTTTGAAATACAGTGCAACAATTTTTATGAAGATTCATTCATAGTCCCTGGATTCCGAGGTTTAAAGCTTACCGCACTCCACTATACATGTAATTTACTTATGTCATAGGCAAATGTTATACCAGATGTTCCAGTTTATCATAATTATAATAGGCTACTGTTTAGCCGAGATTCCTACGGGAGCGGGACCTACGTGGCTGTTACCTACGGGTCCTGAAGCAAAGCGCAGGCGGTTCTCTAGTAGTTACATACAGAAGACCAAAAACCTGTATTTTTGTTTGCTCCATAATTTAATTTTTAATTGCACTTATTTTAAAAAAAACATGCTTCCACAGAAGTGTTAAAAGGAATTTCAAAATCATTTATTTATGTAGATTTCAGAGATATGCACATATTTTTTTTATTCCATCGCAATTTAGCAAAGGTGGTATAAAGCAAAATTTTAATGGAGGAGAAAAAAGGGCGAAAAAACTCTTAAGCATATCGTTTATAACAAAAATGAGTGTATAAAATAATATGTTCAATGTAAAACATTACCTTGAGAGCCGCTTCCAAGTTCTGTTTTTGTGCCTGTTCAAGGGGTTTGGCAGTGACAACCTCGCAGGTCACCTCTCCGCGGTGAGCAGCCATCATTATCTTGAAAGCATTAATAACAGCGTCTAGTTTGCCCAAGCGACCATTCTCAGCCATGAGACCCAGTAAATTACCTGTGGTGGGAGACATGTTCGTCTGGAACAAATTTCCAGTAAATCAGTAAAATAACAATTAGGCTTTTTGTATTATGTGATAGAAAATGTACTCTGAAATTGTTCTTCATATTCTCAGTTTTATAGAACCTAAATTTTGACATTTATTGGTTAGGTCTCACCTATAGAATTATGTTTAATTTCTATAATAAATAAAATAAATTAATGTACCTTAGTAGCAACATGTTTAAGTGCGTCGACTTTCAAGGTCCTCTTCAGAGTAGGGTTTACAATAAACTCCTTTACTTTAGCATCGGTTTTCATTAGGTTTTTGAATTGATTCAATTCTTTTTCAACCGCATCCAAGGACTTGGTCTTAGAGGCTGCTGAGTATAAGGCCGACGCGTACCTACCCTCCAAACCGAAGACTTGTACTGGAGGTTTGACGAGTTGAGATGCAGCTGATGATGTGCTCAGAGAGCGAATCTACAAGGTTACGTAATAATTTTTTATCAATTCAAAATGATGTTTTACATTCTATAAGTACAAAAAACGTTATTTACCAGCATATTTGACTTCATCAACGACATGCTGATGTCTTATGGGCTGTATCTAGTTGAATAATTAAGCACTTGCAGAGAACCTCAAAGCCCAATCTTTAGGTAGGTATTCTGTCTTCTTGTCTGCCTTCCCTTCGGCCTCGGGTCGACTCGACCCGTCGAGCCGGACCGTCGATGTCGTTTTCTGATTCTGACACAGCTGTCACTGTCACCACAGACGAGGTAGAGGACTGTCACTACACGACATTCACAGATAATGACAAAACGTTCCCCAGAGTCTATGGTGTAATGATGGTGTAACAGTTAATTATTTACATGCAACCATTCGATTACAGCTATATGTATTTCTCGGAGACACTAGTCAGGATGGTGGTACAATGCTCCGATTATCAGGTTGTAAGGTGAAAAATAAAACACAGTGGGCGTTCAATACGTGTCTTCATGATTTAAATTGGGTTACAGGTTACACAGCTTAACTTAATTTGATTAAAGCCTTTAGGTTAAGTTAAAACGTGGTACGACTGAAATACACTTATTTATTTATTTATTTATTTATTTATTTATTTATTTATTTAAAACAGATACTTGCAGTACTAACAGCGGAGCCAAAGCATACTACAAGCTAGGTTTACATTGCATAATAATGATTACAATATTTATTACAGAAATTACAAATATTTTAAGCAGACACTCAAAAAATTGTTATAAGACATATGGAATATGTCAATATCTGGCGCACGAGCAATCAGACTATTGAGCAGTTTTATGGCTTGAGCTGTCGGTGCGTACCTTGCCGCTTGCGTGCGCGTATGATATGGCGCGAACAAGCGACGTACGCTCGGCCGCCGCAGCCGGTCGGGTACTGACAATGGACAGCGAGATAAGGTGGTGGGGTTATCTATCTTATTATTCAAGAGTAGATAATAGTGCAGAAGTATCGCACACTTACGTCGCGTCTCAAGCGTGTTAATGCCTACCATGCCTACTACGAATAGTGACGGATATAAGAAAGGATAATATCCATACATTCTTTTATACAGGTACCTAGCAAATTTTTTCTGTACCTTTTCTATACTCAGTTTATACTTAAACTCATGTGGATCCCAGACGATTGAGTTGTACTCAAGTTTGCTTCTGACAAACGCATTATACAGATTGACAATCGTGCTTCTTTCTCGGAATCGGTTCGCCTGTCTCATAACGAAACCAAGGGACTTAAAAGCACGATTGCACAATTCGGATCTCAGATTATAGAACCAAAAATTCGGATATGTGTATGTTAAATGTCAATGCGGTGTCAAGAGTAAGACCTAAATCACTAATACGATGCACACTTTCAAGAGGAAGATCGTCAATGCAGTAAGTATATGGAATTGGTGAGCGAGATCGTGTGAAAGTTATGCTTTTACACTTGTTCACATTAAATTCTAGGTGGTTAAGTTCACTCCACTTACAGTCTGTCAAGAAAGTCATGAAAAGAATGTTTGAGGAACTAATGCTTTTGCTTTTACTGGCAACACTGACTTTGTTTGTCTGAGAGTACATTGACTGTCACGTTTTATGCGCTGGTAGTTGATTTGTGAGTATATTTCAGTTTTTTAGTAGAGAATTGCCGTTTTCAAAGCTAAAATGAGTCGGAATGTTTATAAGAGTGGTGCACGAAGTATAATATTTAAAGTATACCAGGAATTTTTGGCGGAATTTAAAGCCGGAAAGATCCTTTCCAACTTGGATGATGTTTACGGTAGAACAGCAAAAGTAACAGGTATTTATAAGCAGATTTATATTAAACACAGTAAACGATCATTAACCTGCTAAAGATCATTCGTTTCGATATTATTTTAACCGATTAACATCATTGTTTACATATTTTTTGAGGTTATGGTGTTTACGTAGCAAATACATAGCTATAGGTATAAATATTAGTACTATCTACCGTAAACAATTTTGATCCTTTTGTATTTTTCGTTGCTTGTTATATTCATAGTGTCTGTTTATATTTAAGATATTCTCGGTTTTAGGTGTATCTGAAAGTACAGTTCGGCGCATAGTGGACCAAGGCATGAAAAGTGGTAGTAAATTTGTAACGCCTGGAAAACATAGGAAAGGAAGACCTAAAAAAGTAATTGATGATTTCGATTTATGTGCCATTCGCCAAAAGGTACAATTTTTTTATACAGTAAAAAAAAAAGTACCTACACTGAGAAAACTGTTGGCAGTTTTAAAGGAAGATATTAATTTTGATGGCAGCCATGAATTATTAAGACAAATTCTTATTTCTATCGGTTTCAAATATAAAAAATGTCAAACAAATAGACTTGCTCTCATAGAGAAGCCAGCAATAGCTTCAAAGAGGGAATATTATCTCCGACAAATTCTTGAAAACAGAGCATTGCCAGAAGAACTTCAGAAAAACATAATATATCTGGATGAGAGTTATATTCACGAGTCATATAAAGTAACAAAATGTTGGCAGGCTCTCAATATAACTGGTGTCAAACAAGAGATATCAAAAGGAAAGAGATGGATAATTGTGCATGCCGGTAGTGAGAAAGGTTTTGTGCCGAATGCACTTTTAATATTTTCTGGTAAAAATAAACAGGAAGATTACCATTCCGAGATGAATGCACACAATTTTACTAAATGGGTAACCGAAAAGTTACTGCCCAATATTAAAGAACCATCAATAATTGTGATGGATAATGCACCATATCATTCAATTGTAACAAATAAGGTATCTTAAGAAACTATATTTTTCTATATTTTCATTTTATAAGTATTCATGACTGAAAAAATTGTAATTCAATTGATTTACTTTATTGCAGGCTCCTACAAGTGCTACAAGAGTGGAAGAGATTAAATTGTGGTTATTAGAAAATAATATTCCATTTGATCCAACATTACGGAAACCATCATTATTGATGTTAGTAAAAAAACATAAACCTGAACCGTCGTATTACGTAGATGAACTCTTAGGAGAGCATGGTCATACATACAGTAATGAGACTACCTCCTTATCATTACGATCTTAACCCGATTGAATTGATTTGGGCAATAGTAAAAAAACGCATTGCCCAAAAAAATGTCGGTCATCAAGATATAGCAAAGTTGGCAGAAGAAGCATTTCAATCAGTAACCGTACAGGACTGGAAAAATTGTGTTGACCACGTTATTAAGATTGAAAATGAATATTATGCTCGAGGAGGAACTCTCTATAATGATATAGACGATTTTGTCATCCCGCTGGGCGAAGATAGTTCAAGTGAATCTGAAGATGAAGAAATGAACCAATCTCACTACTCGGAGGTTATCTCGGAGGGTGAGGACAGTTCTAGTGTTTCTGAAGGTGCTGAAACAGAACAACCTCATTGTTCAGAAACAAATTTTTCAGGAGTTGAATACCTGGATTTTGATTCGGATACAAACTAATTAATAAAAATTCTTTAATCTTAATAAATTTTGTTTTTTTTTTTAATTTATTCTGTTGATTCATTTAAGTATATTTAAAAGCTGCTTTTCGTAAGAGAATATTTCTTTTTAACATATCTTTTTATTTTGTTAGGTTTAATTCTCATTGAAATCCAAAATAAGCATGTGAATATTTTGTAATGTAGGTTATTTCTACCACTGTTTTGGAAAGGTCATGAAAATGTAATGAGAGGGTGAATTATTTATTATCATTAAATTAATGAAAAAATGACAATAATTAATGTAACTTCATGGTAATATAACTTGTGACGCACATGAGAGCATGCACTTTTAAATGTAAAACATTTATGAAGAAACAAATAAGAATAATCAAAATCTTATGTGCTAGTGGTCATCTGTCCAATAATATTATTTTGTGAATAAAAAAAAATCAAGTATCAACACTATTTAATCCAACTACATAAGACATAGAGTAGTGTCATGGTGATGCCATGTAAACTATAGTGGCGCCCTCCTTTTTTTTCATGACTTTCTTGACAAACTGTAACTACATTGTCGATATCCCTCTGAAGCACCTGGCAGTCCGCAACATTTCGGATACTCATGAACAGTTTAACGTCATCAGCGAACATGAGACATCTAGCTGCTCTGACAACATTTGGTAAGTCATTTATCATGATTAGAAATTGGGTAGGCCCTAGCGTACTTCCCTGGCTTACCCCTGAGTAAGTAATGTAGGGCTCGGAGCGAAAACCATAAAGTTGCACATATTGAACACGATTTGACAAATAGCTGGAAAATAAATTTAATAATTTTGGAGTGAATCCTACAGCTGACATTTTTTTTAATAAAACATCATTATCGACTCTATCGAATGCTTTTTTAAAATCGAAATACGCCGAATCTACTTGTTTTTTAGAATCAATTTCGGTAGCAACATAGTCTACAAAATTAATGTGATTAGTTGCCGTAGACCTGCCCGGTCTGAAACCATGTTGCGCGTCACTAAGTTGCATATTTAGTTGTTTTATAATATAATGATTCAGAATAGATTCAAATACCTTACCAAATGCTGACAGAACAGCTATAGGCCGATAGTTCTCAATGTTTAACTTAGAACCGCTCTTGGGCACAGGGGTCACCCTAGATATTTTCCATTGGGATGGATATGTTGCGGTTTTAAGCGCTAAATTAAAAATAAACAACAACGGCTGTTCAAACACACGAATGCAGTCTTTGACCAAGAACGAAGGAATACCATCAGGGCCAGCAGATGAGTGACCTTTTAGTCGCCGAGCTGCAAAAATTAGGTCACGTGATGTAATATTATCTATTGAAACTCGGTTGGAACAAAAAGGATTACTAGTGTCACGCTCAGCGTCGACAGATGATAATGTGGGACTAGTGTGTAAAAATACAGATTTAAAATAATTTGCAAAGGCATTGGCAGCTTCTATTCCATTTACAAGAGTACCATTATATTCAAATTCCTTACCAGAATGCCTTGTGCACTGCTGATCCTTTACAAATTTCCAAAATAGTTTAGGATTGCATTTTATTTCTGACTCAGTTTGTTTAACGTAATTGTTGTAAGCTATATCAATGAGCTCTTTTACTCTAAGTCTGTAGAATTTAAACATTTCTTTATTATACTCCATTTGTGTTTGTTTAAATTTTTTCAAATGATAGTATTTGTATTCTATATACCTAATTATCTCAGATGTGTACCAATAAGGATATTGATATCGCGGATTCGAAACATTTTTTTACGCGGAACACACATATCGAAACATGAACCCAATATATTGTAAAACGTATGAACAGCTGAGTTAACGTCAGTGCATTCGTATATCTCGTCCCATTTAATGATAGACAGAGATTCATATAATAAATGATAGTCAGCCTTACGAAAGTTCCACTCTATAGGCATATAGTTGTGGCACTCCTGCGAAAATGACGCACGCGTAGTAGTACGAGCAGTTGCTGTACTAACGTAGACCAACAGTGGCGGGTGATAGGCGTCTGCGAGTACCACCGGCTCCACATCACTACATACCTCAACACATTCAGTGTCCAGATTGCTCAGCACCAGATCCAACATTCCACCATATTGTGACAACCCTGGCGCATCGACTTCGCTACGCCGAAAACAATAAACAATAGGGGCCATAAACATGTCGCGCAACAATAGAAATAATAGGAGCGCGGCTCTCTCAAAAGGACGCACGACGCTTCGACCATTACGGCAATAGTCATACGGGCGAAAGTCGGTTGCAAGGAACGTTCTCGAACTTTATTTCGACGCGGGTCCGGACTTCGCGGGAATATTCTCGATTGTCGTGAATGGTGCGTGAGTGGTATAAAAAGGGGCGATCGTTCAACCGTGGACATTCTAGTTTCGGAAGCGGAACCAGGAAGATACCAGCGATACCTACGAGCGATACCAGTGAGAAGTTAAGTGATTTCTACGAGTGATACAGTGTTCGTCGAGTGTGTTTACGAGTACCTACGTGCATAGTGTTGTGGTGTGTACTGTGTACAGTGTGTAATTGTGTATCTACGAGTACAATAAAGTCTTTGTGGTACATTTTGGCATTTTCTCGAACCCCATACTCCTGACACGTAACAATTGGTGACAGAAGCGGAATGCCTGTAGTACCGCAAAGTGAAGACGGGATTCGCACGCGACGGCAAACGGCAATGGATGCCGCACGGATGGAGTCGCCCGGGCGTGACCGCACTGAAATGGAGACCACCGCTGAACCTTCGACTACATCAACTGCGTCAGCACCGACACCGGGTGCACTGGATATGGCCTCCTTATTAGCCGCCTTACAGAAGAGCCAGCGCGAAGCCATGGAAAACATACAGCGGAGCCAGCGCGAAGCAATGGAGAGCCTGCGCGAGGACATGAAGAGCCAGAGCCAGAGCTTGGAAAGTAAATTGGAGAGCCAGCGCAAAACCATGGAGGCGGGCCTGGGGACAATCGATGCGAAGCTGGATAGTTTCCAGGAAGATTTGAACGCCGTGAAGGAGGACCTAGAAATTGTGAAAGTGCGTACATCCGAGCACGACCATGCCCTCAAAAGCCACGACGCATCAATCAACAGCCTCAGTGCGTCAGTAAACTCCCACGAAACTAGGCTCGTGGATTTGGACCATAAGCTGCAGAAAATAAAGGTTTTGGGCACGGCAGCAACCAGTACATGCTCTGGGGCCCCGAAGTTTAAGGTCCCAAGTTTCGACGGCACGACCTCGTGGACGGCGTTCAAGCATCAGTTCGAGGTAGTTGCAAATGGGAATGGCTGGGAGGACGAGCACTCGTTGGCGGCACTCACCCTAGCGCTACGAGGAGAGGCACTGCTTGTGCTTGAGAACCTGCCCGCCGAGCGACGCACCTTGGAGTCGCTATTTAAGGCCCTGGAAGCTCGATACGGGGAAAAGCATCTCGAGCACGTGTACCGCGCACAACTTAAAGACCGAGTACAGAAGTCGAGCGAAGGACTGCAGCAATGGGCTACGGAGATCGAGCGCCTCGTACGTCGAGCCTATGCTTCGAGTTCCACACCGGTAGAAGACAAAGTATTAGAGGCGTTTGTCAGCGGTATACGGGATCCCGAAGTGAGAGCAACGGTGCGCTTAGGTCATCACGCCACATTGGAAGCAGCTTTAGCGCATGCCCTTGAAGTAGAAGCGGTACGAAGCGACTACAAGAGTTGTAAGGTGCGCGAAGTTGTAGCGGCGATCCAACCTCGTACTGGGCCTATCTGCTACGGATGCGGTGAACGAGGACATATTAGGCTTAGCTGCCGGACACGGAAACAACCGAAATCGGTGTGGAGGGCTACGCAAGTGCAAGAGCTAGAAGCCGCCGCCGCCGCTAAGAAGACTGCCAAGCCTCCTACGAAGACCTCGACGGCTACCCAAGTTGACACCCAGGAGCTGCTAAAATTAAAAGGCGTCAGCGCCACGGGACGGGCAGCGGCTGGACTTCGTCGAGCCCCTACTGTTATAGTGTCACAAGCTTGTGACGGGAACAGCCTGGTAGCTACTGGTGAGATAAATGGCATACCTTGTCGATTTACGATTGACACAGGAGCATCGAAGTCCATCGTTCGACCGGAACTACTCAAGAGGACTATCATGTGGGAAAATGGACGACCATCATGCAATCTGCAGACAGCGACAGGCCAGCCAGTGACCGTCCTAGGAGTTACGGAAGCAAGACTGAAACTCGGAAGTGACATTTACACGCAGTCTGTTTTAGTGGCGAATATAACTGACGACTGCATTATCGGACTGGACTTTCTACGGACACATCACTGTATAGTTGATATAGCCAGAGGAGTGTTAAGCTTCAAGGATCAAGAAGTCTTCTTGGACGGTTCATGTTCAGGAGCAGTGTACTGTTTGAGGACAGTGAAGCTAGCACCCAGATCGGAAACCTTGGTCAAGGTTAGGTTTCCCGAAAAGATACAGATGGATCGATGTGTCGTAGTGGAAGACTATGGAGATCACCCCAGTTGGATCACGGCAAGGACACTGCTCATGACCAAACGTGACGCTAAGTTAAAGGTCATCAATCTTAGTAGCACGCCGATACATCTCGCGAAGAATACGGTTATCGGCCGATGTGAAGCCGTGGACAGCTTGAGGAAGGTCCAAGAATACTCGGACAAACCTGGATCAACGGATCACATGACATCTTTGCTGGAGGCGACCAGGAGGAATTTGAGTTCTGAAGAATATACTCAGGCAGCAAAGTTGTTGATGGACTACAAGGACATCTTTACCAGAGGAGATAGCGACCTTGGAAGAACAAATCTTGTCACTCACCCAATAGATACCGGCAATACTTCACCGATCAAGCAAAGACCGAGACGAGTACCATTGGCAAAGGAACACGAAGTTGCAGAAATGATCGAGGACATGGTGCGCAGCAAGGTCATCGAACCGTCAACTAGCCCTTGGTGTTCACCTGTGGTGCTCGTGAAGAAGAAGGATGGCAGTACTAGATTCTGTGTCGACTACAGAATGCTCAACAACGTTACCAAGAAGGACAGCTACCCTCTGCCTCGGATTGACGACACATTGGATATGCTTGGTGGCATGAAGTGGTTTTCGACGGTTGACCTGAAGAGTGGTTACTGGCAAGTAGAAGTCCGGCCAGAAGACAAAGAGAAGACCGCCTTTACCACCGGAACCGGAAATGGCTTGTGGCAGTTTCGCGTAATGCCTTTTGGGTTATGTAACGCTCCTGCCACTTTTGAGCGTCTCATGGAGCGAGTGTTGGTGGGACTTTTGGGCGACGCTTGTCTGGTGTACCTCGATGACGTCATAGTCATGGGACGTAACTTCGTGGAACACAAACGAAATCTGGAGAAGGTATTCAGACGATTCCGTGAGTCCAACCTAAAGCTCAATCCGAAGAAATGTGACTTCTTCAAGAAGGAAGTATCATTTTTGGGACACATCATATCGGACGAAGGTGTTCGCACTGATCCAGATAAGATAAGAGCTGTTCAAGAATGGCCGACACCAAAGAACAAGACCGATGTAAGAGCGTTCTTGGGGCTATGTGCCTATTACCGTCGGTTTGTGAAGAACTTCTCAGAGATAGCCAAGCCATTACACCGTCTCACAGAGGACAAGAGAATCTTCAGTTGGGATTCCGATTGCGAAGATGCGTTTGTTCGCTTAAAGGAACGTCTGTGCTCGGCTCCGATTCTTGGCTATCCCAGAAGGGAAGGGAGATTCATAGTGGACACGGACGCTAGCAATACTGGCATCGGAGGAGTATTATCCCAAGACCAGGACGGCCAGCAGGTGGTCATTGCGTACTTCAGCAAGACCCTGTCGAAACCTGAAAGAAACTATTGCGTGACTCGGCGTGAATTACTGGCTGTGGTGAAGACCCTTCAGCACTTCAGCAAATATTTGTTGGGACGCGAGTTCACGATAAGAACGGACCACGCCGCTCTTAGGTGGCTGCTGCAATTCAAGAACCCGGAAGGCCAGGTTGCAAGGTGGATCGAACAGCTTCAAGAGTTCAACTTCGTAATAGAGCATCGTAACGGAAGAGCTCATTCGAATGCCGACGCCCTGTCACGACGCCCATGCTCCGACGAATGTCGACATTGCATCAAGCATGAGGCTAAAGAAGAGGTCAGGGTGATAAGGATGCAGGACCTAGACGAGTCTTGGGGAACGGAGCAAGTAAGCCAAGCTCAGAAGGAAGACAAAGACCTCAGCCTGATCATGGAATGGAAAGCCAAAGGACAGAGGCCCCTGTGGAGTGATGTGTCAGCCTCGAGCGCAACGACTAAGGCATACTGGGCTCAGTGGGACAGCCTTGTATTGGAGAATGGCGTGCTTTACCGGAGCTGGGAATCACTCAACGGAAAGGAAAAAACGCTGCAAATGGTTATTCCTAGGAGTAAAGTGGCTGATTTGCTGAAGCTCGTACACGATGGCACTTCCGGCGGGCACCTCGGCATCAAGAAGACCCTCGTGAAGATACGAGAACGCTTTTATTGGGTGCGATGTCGAGAGGACGTTGAAGATTGGTGCAGAAAGTGTACAGTGTGCGCTTCAGTAAAAGGGCCCCGCACTAGATCCAAAGGGAAACTACAGCTGTACAACGTCGGAGCCCCGTGGGAAAGAATCGCCATAGACGTTGCTGGGCCATTCCCTCAGTCTGAAGACGGGAATAGATTCATCATCGTGGTTCAAGACTACTTCAGCAAATGGCCGGAAGCGTTTGCAACTCCGAACCAAGAGGCGAAGACCGTGGCCAAGAAACTTGTCGAGGAGGTAGTATGCCGCTTTGGTGTACCATTGGAGTTACACAGCGACCAAGGCAGGAACTTCGAGTCGACGTTATTCCAGGAGATGTGTGATCTTTTGGGAATAAATAAGACACGTACCACACCGGCGCATCCTCAATCTGACGGCATGGTGGAGAGATTCAACCAAACGTTGGAAAATCACTTGGCCAAGGTCGTCGAGGAACATCAGCGGGACTGGGATCGGTACATTCCTCTGTTCCTGATGTCATATCGCTCTGCCATACACGAGTCTACGGGATTTACACCCGCTAAAGTTAACTTCGGAAGAGAAATGCGTCTGCCGTTGGATTTGCTGACCGGTACACCGCCAGATGCCCCGAAATCAACCGTTGAATACATCTCGGACTTACGGACCCAATTGGACGAGACACATGATTTTGTGAGGGAGCAGTGTTTGAAGACAAGCGAAAAGATGAAAACCCGGTACGATCGCGATGCTCGAAAACATGTTTTCAAGGAGGGAGATTCCGTATGGTTGATCAATCCACTGCGGAGGAAAGGGAAGTCTCCGAAGCTACAAGCACGATGGGAAGGCCCTTACACAGTTGTCACGAGGATTAACGACGTGACCTACCGGATCAGACAGGGGGACAGAAGAAAGCCGAAGATCGTGCACGTGGACAGATTGGCACCATTTCATGGATCGAATAATGCTCGGGACGAGCATGACTAAGAGGGGGGCAATGTGACAACCCTGGCGCATCGACTTCGCTACGCCGAAAACAATAAACAATAGGGGCCATAAACATGTCGCGCAACAATAGAAATAATAGGAGCGCGGCTCTCTCAAAAGGACGCACGACGCTTCGACCATTACGGCAATAGTCATACGGGCGAAAGTCGGTTGCAAGGAACGTTCTCGAACTTTATTTCGACGCGGGTCCGGACTTCGCGGGAATATTCTCGATTGTCGTGAATGGTGCGTGAGTGGTATAAAAAGGGGCGATCGTTCAACCGTGGACATTCTAGTTTCGGAAGCGGAACCAGGAAGATACCAGCGATACCTACGAGCGATACCAGTGAGAAGTTAAGTGATTTCTACGAGTGATACAGTGTTCGTCGAGTGTGTTTACGAGTACCTACGTGCATAGTGTTGTGGTGTGTACTGTGTACAGTGTGTAATTGTGTATCTACGAGTACAATAAAGTCTTTGTGGTACATTTTGGCATTTTCTCGAACCCCATACTCCTGACACGTAACAATATTTATTACTTACATTGCTATGTTGTTGCATTACAATTGTTGATTACAGAAGCTTAACATATAATTAAAGTGTAACGTAACATTTTGACTGCAAGAGTTTAAATTGAAATCTCCTACAATAACTATATCTAATTTTGGATACCGTGAAACAAGATTTTCGATTACAGCAAAAATATTACAATATATCTCATCATTGGAGTTGGGTGGTATATAAAGAACACAGCACAAAAATTTCTTATATTTCATGGTAATAATAGCAATAACCAGTTCTAAATCACTCTTATATCCGTCTAAATCTAACACTTGCTGCACTTCGTACGAGTCCCGGACGGCCAACAACACTCCTCCCCATCCGACGTCGCCGGTTCGATCCCGACGCAAAACGGTATAACCAGGCGGGAACAACTCCGAATCATAAATACTGCTTACTAGGAATGTCTTAGTAAAAGCAAATATATCAGCTGATTCAGCCAGAATAGATTTTTTACACTGATCTAGTTTAGAACGAAGGCCTCGAACATTCTGATAGTAAAGTGAGTAGGTTTCATATTTAAATTTGCTCATAGACTTGCATTGGCTTACGAAATCCACTACGCCATGGCTTTATGTAAACATCTTCAGGCCAGTACTCGGGCAGTAAATATTTATCAACATGCTTCATAGGTACAGTTAGTTTAAAAGATGCATAGTCTCCTCTTGACTTGAGGGTTTCAACAGTACAATTATTTCCTGGACAGATTTTATCTAGGTGGGCTGATATATCTTCAGATGTGGTTCCGCTTCGAACGTAATACAGATGTAAATAGGATTTGCGCTCGGCCGGTAGCAACAAACACGCAGTTGAGCCTGGAGCTGCGGTGCCGCGAGTAATGTTAGTGGGAGCTACACGACGAGGACGCTTCGGATTTTTATCTATTATTTCGCTAGCGATGTTTTTATCATTCAAATCTTTGCTAACGCGAGACATAACCGCTCCGTCTGGTAGTTTATTTGGCTGAGGCGGCGTAGGAGAGCTCGGTGTGACAGGCGCGCTGTGGCTCGACTCAGCTCGGGTGGGCTCGGCTATGACGACTAGCTCGGAAGACTCCGGACATTTCATCGAAGGAATGGGTGAATGATTCCGTCCTCCTTTGTCCTTACGAGCAGTTGCGGAGAGTGCCGATTTTGCACGAATACGCGCATCACGTATTTGCCGCTGTGGTGGATCCGTCGTTTGCCTTACGACCCTACCCTCACAACCTTCGATATTAATTTTTGTTTCCGTTTTGTCACAAATTTCACTGGCACTAATCAACTTTTTAATTAAGTTATTTTGCTCAAGAACAGTCTTCTCTAATGATTCTACTTTATTCTGAAGGTTCAGAACAGTTTCATTGAGAGCACGAACTATAGTTTCAACTGATTTAACAGACATTTCGAATATTACGAATTAATTAAACGCGGACAGTGCAGCGAACAACCTCCAGCCACGGCGGTGCGGGGGGGATCATCACTTAGAGAAACGTTATGCCGTCGGGCATAGGTACGACGCAGTATAGGAATTTATTACAAAGTACACTAGTTAACTTAATGCGACCGTTCAGCTCGACGTCTGCTCGAGAAGTCCCCGCTGTTCGTAGCCGACACCACAGGTGCCCTCTGTTGGGTTCCCCCTCTCCGATACCCCATCGAGTGACGTTTACAATTCGTACAGTGTTGCCATTTAAATTACAGTTCCGGATTTACGTTTTATTCAAAGTTTAATGATTTATTTAGTCTGATTTTAATCTAATTTTATTTCCGTCTCCGACACGGCCATTCTGATTAGCACACGTCCTCGTGTGATGCCTTTTACTTTAGGTTACAACAAAGCTCTAATTTTATTTTATTCAGCAAAAGCTACTAATTTTAAACGAGACTACAAATTTAATTTGAGCAACAAGTTTTTAGATTACTTAAAATTTCTTTGATTGAACGCCAAGTTTTTGTTTAAAGTTTTTTTGCATTTATTTTTAGCCCTAACTACCTACACTCCCGCCGCGCCGTTTCCGGTGTCGCTATGGAGAAGAAGACGGCTAAACAAACTCCATAACATGACACTTGTTTAGAGCAAAATTACCAAATTTATTATTAACGCGGGTTTGTTTTTAACGTTTAACGCAATACGTCGTCGTACAATTGTCGTAAAACTGGATGACTCGATCGGCTGTGGTGTCGGAATTTACCTGTAACAATAAACACAAACGAAAGTATCTCTTAAAGCTCGGCCCTTCCTGACGTAAGTGGGCAGGGAATAAAAACAACTTTATCAAATCATTAGAAATTTTGAACCCTTATAACCTCCATCCGGTCATAAGCATCAACCCAATAGGCAACCTTTATCCAGTCACCTCCGCATGTAACATCCATCCGGTTACAAATACTACACCACCCCGATGATCATTTCGAACTTTTATCAAAAATAATCTTAAAAAGGTTTGTTCAACATGTCGCTTTATTTAGCCTATCACATTACAGATTAATCCACAACAAACTTTAGATTTCTCATAAAAGTTACTTTTCTCAAAAGTTATCATTTTTCAAACAAGGTGACTTATCGAACGGTACTCAAGTACAATCAGTACTTCTGTCCAGAAATAACATTTAAACCGTATACATAGCTAAGGGCTATACATTTTTTCAAAGTAACAAAACCATTCAATTACAATTTCAAAAGTTCCGTTCGACAAGTTGACCGAAAACTAAATCTCTCAAAAATAAAGAAATCTTTGAAATTGAATGAAATTTACGTCTTGAAAACAAATTTTAATTCATTTCTCCTTTAAGCTATCAGAAAATAGACTGAACGATACAGATCACCTGTTATGTTGCGTCCGATCTGCGGCTGCCAGTTGCCAGAGCTTCCTCCTTCAATGTCACACGAATGAACTCCAGGAAGCCCACGAGTGCACGCACGCAACCGTCGATTCGGCTCCAGACAACACATGTGTAACCTGCGTGTGCTGCTGCCTGTGCATCCTCGAAAACTTATCTGAAAACAGAACGATGCACATTGCATCGTCACATGTGAGATTACTTCAAAACTCATTGGTTTCACAAGGTAAACCAAAACCAATCGAAGTGTGCTGCACTTGTAAAAATAATTGGGGAACTGATTGTACCCAACTGCTACTTTAATTAAAAATTTCACTAAACTTCCACAAACTGCTATTGATTTTTTTTTCAGCAAATAGAAAATGATGAAAGATTTTAATTGTTATCGTTTGTCACTGTTCATTAATTGCAAGACACAACAAAAGGTAATATTTTCACAAGGAACGAAAATAAAATGGAAGTTATAAAACTCCAACACACCAGGTGTAATAAAATAAAAGTCATACCAAAAACGCCGTTTCACTTTTACCTCGTTTCATGTTACCACAACTAGGTGATGTCACCCTTGGTTCCAGACAGGTACCAGAGAAGGTCTTGGTCTCCAGTTCCTTATAACCTAGAAACGCTTCCCAAACGCATCATAAATCCGACGTAAACACTTACGCCGACTTTATTTATTTCGAAAATATAGTGACTAAAGCGGGTAAGAATCCAACTAATTCGTCTGTAATAACTCTAACGACAATGTTTTGGATCATTAGATAACGCTTACACAATATTCAAAATCAACAATGAACTACGCGGGTATTTAGAACATCGAAATTATTTTGTCACATAGTAAATAAAACTTTGAAAATTGTATTGTGTTTCACTTTTAAAACAACGCGAACTAATGAGCAACTAATTCGATCGACGTCACCAATGAACAACCAAACCGTTCACCTTTTAAAAACTAGCTTACGCTTTTATTGTTATTATTGTTGTAGGCTTTTATTATCGTTGTAGGTACTCGATAAATGGAATAAATACTTCGTCAAGTTGAGCACAAAAACTATTTTGTGTGTGTTTATCTTTCTCCAATTAATCCTTTTCAGCGTTAAGCGGCGCACCAAATAACCGAAAACCAAAATAACTATCACGAACATTACACGTTTGATAAAAGTCACTGGACTGTACGTCATATCTCGTTATCAATTAAAAATTGTACCAACACGGAATGCATAATAAAATGCCTGACTTTAAAACGTTTGTTTTTCTTTTCGACCAGACTACCAAATCTAATCTATGTACCCCCTTTATCTTTAACAATTTTATGAACGTAGATTAATTATTATTGTAACCAAATCACAAATGGATTGCAAAACAACATTGATAACAAAATCGCCACTAATTCATTACACGTAAATTCTACAGCCGTGAGCCAAGTACCATCGTCGTTATCATAACCAAAACTGTACGCATACTCTACCAAAATAACAAGTTACACTTGAGTTTATTGAAACTGAAACTTCCGAGTACGAATGACCTCTATCGCCACGGCTCTCCCGCCGAACAGTACGTATATCCATCTCGTGGATAGCACGTGTACAGCACTCGTGCTGCTACACGATACGGTCTAAATAGACCACGACCTCGGCCAGAGTTAAACGCACACCGCGCACCCACGGACTACTCGAGTTTCCTCGAGAGACACCGATTTCTACCGGGCTACGACTACGAAATAACTACTGGTACGGTCGAATACGGCCGATAGATTCATTCACGGGTCGCACGGATTCTTCCGTGGTCTAACCTGGACCCGACCAACCGAACTAAGATTCATCACTATTACTCGACTCAAATTCACTTTTTATATCACAACACTTCAAATGGTACTTAGCCCTTGGGCATTCTAGCAAACTAACCACAAATCTACCCACATTAAACTTCAACAAAATGATCGCATGATAAAAGTGTGTTCCGATGTTATAATACTTGGTTAAACTACACTAAAATCAAAGGGTGTAACTTTCCCTTCCTAATAAAAACATAGAGGTCATAATAAAAACGATTTCTTTTGTTTTTCAGCGATTAAACATCAAAATAAGATTACAATGAGGAGCGACTTGTTTTAATTACGGAGCTGCGTTAAATGATTTTATCACCGAAAATTTATGTCTTTATTTTTACTCACGATTATCAAACAAACTACACACACACAATATAGTTTACACAAAAATTAAAATTTAAGCTGAAAACCCACAGTGAGTTCTTTATCCCAACTTCTGATTTCGGAGACACTAGTCAGGATGGTGGTACAATGCTCCGATTATCAGGTTGTAAGGTGAAAAATAAAACACAGTGGGCGTTCAATACGTGTCTTCATGATTTAAATTGGGTTACAGGTTACACAGCTTAACTTAATTTGATTAAAGCCTTTAGGTTAAGTTAAAACGTGGTACGACTGAAATACACTTAGAGAAACGTTATGCCGTCGGGCATAGGTACGACGCAGTATAGGAATTTATTACAAAGTACACTAGTTAACTTAATGCGACCGTTCAGCTCAACGTCTGCTCGAGAAGTCCCCGCTGCTCGTAGTCAACTCCACAGGTGCCCTCTGTTGGGTTCCCCCTCCGATATCCCATCGAGACACGTTTACAATTCGTACAGTGTTGCCATTTAAATTACAGTTCCGGATTTACGTTTTATTCAAAGTTTAATGGTTTATTTAGTTTGATTTTAATCTAATTTTATTTCCGTCTCCGACATATTATTTATTATTATTATTGATCAGTTAAATTATAAGGTTCCTTTTTTCCGCGTAAATAATTACAGCTAACCTTTTTTTTTTTTACTTCAGGAAATGCAGTTACGCATACCGTCCGCTCCGGAGGAAACGAACGGTGATGTGGGACTCTCACTGCCGTAAGAACGGCGGTGACCTACCCACTAAAACCTGAAGGTGCCGACGCTGCCGCATAGTGCCAGGACTGTGTGCTACTCTCGCTCCACGGTCCCGGCGCGGCGGCCTCAGCACGGGGCGCTCAATAAATTGAGCGTTCCGCCCCCTCCGTGATTTTTTAACGAGGTTGTCTTCCTCCTCAATTTTTTAACGAGGTTTTCTTCCTCAAGGCGTAGTCGCCTCCACCGCGGGGGCATAAAGCCCCCATGATCCATCCACAGTAATACCCTCTACAATCAGAGGGACACGTGGAGGATCACGCCGCCTGCTGGCAGCTGGGCCGTCGCCGGCCCCCCACCCCTACATGAGCGGAGGCCCAAACTGGCTCTCCGCTCCCCCATTTGGGAGTCTCTTGGCTTCACCAGGCACTGGGCACCGGGCACTGGGCACCGGGCACTGGGCACTGGGCACCGGGCACTGGGCACTGGCTACTAAGCCCCGCCACCACGACAAGGTGGACTCCCCCGGCGGGGAGCTAACCTTAACCCAACCCATCTGTGTATTTTCTATGCATCTGTCCACCAGTTTGTTTGTCATATTAGGTCTCTGTCAGTATTGTCGACGGAACCCCGCTTCGCGGGGTTCCTTTTTTCCTTGTAAATAATTACAGCTAACCTTAACCTGACCCATCTATTGTATTTTCTATGCATCTGCCCGCCATTTTGTTTGTCATATTAGGCCTCTGTCACTATTGTCGACGGAACCCCGCTTGGCGGGGTTCCTTTTTTTCGCGTAAATAATTACAGCTAACCTTAACCTAACTCATCTGTCCACCAGTTTAGTTGTATGTTATTTTTTACTGGCGGGGGGCTTCGCCCCCCGAGCCCCCCTATCGGGGGGCCTTCGGCCCCCCCATCCCCCCGCTTCTCCGTCCCTGTCCACCCGCTTTTTGAAGTTGGGTTCTTAAAATGAAATAACCATGGAGCAAATATAGTATATATAGTATATATATATATAGTATAAATATAGACGTTGTATGTATATTTTTCTATGAAGGATCGCGTGACGATTTGCGGGGCGAGGGGAATAAAGAAATGGGCGGGATAATCGACTTTACTACGTAGTTCAACTATCTCACACTAGATGGATTCTAAATACGGCCCTGTTTTTGTTGTTGTAAGTAGTTGTCGATAGATGGCGCTGTTTACAAAATGATTATAAAAACTAGAAAAATAATATTTTGGTGGTAAAAATTCTTTAGGAATTAATGTAGGACGAATTTCAGTACGTAATATGATTATCAAGATATAATAATTGTTAGCTCTACGCACCTATGCATTTTTATTTCCCCTGATACAAAGTGTCGCCATCTAACGTCTAGTAGAAATTTTATTTGGTGAGCGCCGTCAGTAGACTGACTTAAGGCCACGCCCACTGTGATGACGTCAGGACCTAGTTGAGTTACAGTGCACAGTTGCTTAGGCCGTCTCCTCTCTATATTTGCTCCATGCATAATAATAATATCCTTAATTATTAACAATGTAGTTTACAGTGTAAACGTAAAATAGAAATAACATAGTCTCTATATTTGCTCCATGGAAATAACATAATAATTATTGTCACTTTTATACAAACATTACCCAACTACAATGGGTGTTTGACATATTATCAATGTCAAATATATGACTTATTATCATAGAGATAGGAATATACTTAGACTTATTATGGTTTATATTGACAGTTCATAAGGTTTTTGACAGTTCAAGCAAATTTTTTCGGGTTAATATGGTGTATTTAGTACTTTGAGGTTAGAATAGTTTTTCTCAATTTTCTCGAAAACGGTGCGTCGCCGAGAGTTGCGAGTGGTATCCACAGAACACTATATACTATCGTTCTGTGGTATCGTTGTAAACTTGTAATCAGCATCGAAGCCCCTACCTCCCACCCCCACTCTCCCCCCTCCCCCCTGCTACCGGATACTAAACCCAAGCCAATTATAATAACAACCGTATTTATTAACACCTTCCAGTAACTGGATAAATTCCATTCTATTCCCGTTTTGTTTTAATCTGTGAAAGATGAAAAAGTGGTGACTGCTGTCTGTCTATCTAACTCTAAATAAAAACCTTGGCTTCAAGTTGTGAAATAGACTGAAATTGTGAATCAGATCTGAACACAACACTGTCTCAAACCACCTCAAACCTCAAACTCTCAACTAGGGATGTCGATCTGAGATCGATTAATCGGAGAATCGATTTCTCAGACCAAAAATATTTTTTAAATCGATACGTAGTACTGAATCGATTCAGTGAATCGATATTTCACCCTAGAAAATCGTCGTTCGATTTTTTCTGTTTTGGTAAAAACCATAAAATTATTTACAATTGAATGTAAAGCCGTCCTAGTAAGAAAATATACCTCGGGTTTTTTCGGATTTTAACCCCCACTACCATGAAATAGTGAAATACCAATACACAACTCAATAAAATTAATGCCGCCGACAGAAAAACATGCGCTGTAAGGGAGTAGTGGAGAGGGAAATTTTCCGTAAAGCCCCGAGGTACACTCTTACTGGAACAATTTTATCCGTAATATTACGGTGTTACAGGGTTAATTACTCAAAAACTCGCGAGATGGCTGCGTACTTAGTTTCATTATCCTCTCTTAAATAAAAAAAGTTACTGATGCTTTGATAATATGGTAATCAAAATAATTGTAATTATCGAATTCCTTGAACTAAAAAAATTCATTGATTTCACTGATAAGAGAGCATTTATTATGGTATCTTTCTCGTTTTTCATAAAATGAATTTATATTTACAGTATATGCAGACATGAAGAAAAATCGATTTTTTAGAAATCGATCTTTTACACTTCGATTTTTTTTGTGAATCGATTCAGTAGGTTACGATTCGAATCGATTCAAAAATCGATCTTTTTTAGAAAGAATCGACATCCCTACTCCAAACCGAAGACTTGTACTGGAGGTTTGACTTGAGAGTCTCAACTCAATCAACCACACCTTATTTAGTTACTCAACTCTATCCTTCATGGTTTACACGTATACGTGAACAGAGTAAACATAGTTTTATAGACTGTGCCTATGTGCTATATACTAAAGTAGGGTCATTTTAATAGGCCACATTTGACAACTGTTTGTCTTTGCTTCATAGTGAGGATAACCTGCTGAAAAACATCGATTAAATTGAATAAATCGATAAGGACTTCAAACATCTGTAAATTGAATGCGATTTTTATAAAAAGTATTAATAAGCGCACAGTTCACACAACGACTAAAAAAAATGACAAAAATAATGCTGCCGTGCTAACAATAAGAGCAGTAAGTCGATTTTTTCAAAAATGAGTTAAGTACATATCCTGAATCGCCACGTAATGCTCTATTAACTGGTCTTACTCCCGTTTTTCTATCTTCACTAGAACCTAAAAATATCATTAAGCCTAACCAGCAGTCTATAAAATGATGTTTTTTCCTTAGCTTATAACCAGGAAATATACTTACCTCATGATAATTATCAGTGTACTTCCGAAATCTTTGTTAGTATTGCTTAGAAAAACCGCTTAGAATAACTTAGAAAATCGAACCTAAAAAAACTTACAAGCTAAAAGAGTAGTCAGTAAAAATTTAATCGAAAACTTTAAACGCGATTTTCTCGGTTTCTGAAATTCCGACTTACTGCTCTTACTGTAAGCACGGCAGAATGCGTCAAATAATGGCGCGAAATGAAATCATGATTTTTTGTAACATTTCACGTTTCTAGATACTGACTTTTGAGCCAGACGTTATTATATGAATAAATAATTACATATTTTTTGCCCTAAAATGTAATAAAATTAATTTTGTTTGTATTAAAATATATTTTATTTTGTAATCGTGAAATACTTTTTGACGATTAGTTTGACTTCTCGAATTCAACTTATCTACTCATCTGTTTCTTTCGGTACCATCCCTGATATTTAAAAAGAAAAAGAGTTCACTGGCGTAACTTTGTAACGACGTCAGTTCCTTACTTTTAAGTGTTAAAGAGTTTAACAATATCTAGTATGGAATGTATTAGATACTATGGGGTGCCTCCCTTACAAGGTTACTTTGGAAAATTTTGACGAACTGTCAAATGTGACCTATTAAAATGGCCCAACTATATGTATGTATGCACTGCAAAATGACTAGGGATGGGCAAATGGAAAAAATATATCGATATTTATCGTATCGATATTTCGATATATCGATATATTTTGACCACTATGCAATTATTTATAAAAAATGCCAAAATATTCGAAATTAAAAAGCAAATAGGTACACATCTAGCTGTTTTGACATCAGTTTCATTATTAAAAAAACAGGTTTATGTACCTGTAGCCAAGAAAAAATCATCATACCAACCAAACCAACAAGCAGTGTCATTGTCATAGACAAGCAGGTCATAGACTGTAATTTTTGTTTGTGTTTGAACTTTGAACTAAAGAAACTAAACCCATACAGCCTTACTGCATACCTACTTACTCTTTTTCTAAATTTAAGTAATCGGATTGGTTAAATCCAAGCTGTGACGCATGAGCAGACAGCAGAGCTTTAAAAATATATCGATTTTGATATCTGAAAATAAATATCGAAAATCGATATATCGCGGGAAAAAATATCGATATTTTGATATATCGATTTTTTTTACCCAAGCCTAAAAATTACTGCAAATGTTCCTTGTCTTGTCCTCCGCTAGGAGTAATGTACCTACACCTAGTGTTCTCTGTCTCTGGTCTTGTCCGTGGTGAAAACCATAGAGTATTATGTACGTACAGGTGAAAACTGAAAAGCGCGGAGCAAGAGCCACGCTACAAAGTACAGCAGTTAATATTTTCCACTATAATTATATCTATTAAAACTACTTACGGCATACAGCTGGTTTTAAATGAAGTGCTGACTACTGTCTTCATTCAGTAGCAATCATTTTTACTTCTCAATATGGCTGCAAGTGAAGGCCGTGCTCAATCAAACTTGCATCAGCAAGACTTAACCAAACTAGTAAGTACCTAGTTTATAACACATTTGTTTAAATGTGTTTCTTAGCTATAAAAGTGATAGTTATCAAAAAAGTCCAAATTTGTTTTGAGACGATTTCGTGATGATGAAACCTCTGTTCTTGATGTCATATAACCTCAGTTTTGCTGTGTATCGGACATTATAGACAATAATTTTGTTATTTTATGTTTTAGGATGTCACAAAATTGTCTGCGTTGTCACCCGAAGTAATTTCCAGACAAGCGACCATCAACATTGGAACTATTGGTCATGTAGCTCACGGAAAATCGACAGTTGTAAAAGCTATCTCTGGAGTGCAAACTGTCAGATTTAAAAATGAGCTTGAAAGGAACATTACAATTAAATTGGGTATGTGATAATCATATAACTTACTTATTTTAATTTATACCTTAAAAACAAAACACGAACTGCGAATGTTATTGTTAAATAAATTCATTACTAGGCCTTTATACTAGCCGACCACGATAATTAGGCGCATGTCAGTTAAGACGTCATTGGAAATAGGGATGGGAATACGTAGTACATTCTGCAGTAGTACCAAAAGTACCATGGTGAATGTTTAATGGAGGTACAATTTTTTTATGGAATTAAGATAGCAAACGAGCATGCAGCACCACCTTCCGCTGCCGCCCATAACAACTGTGACCGACCCAGAACTAGACTCAATGAGTCTCGTTCTAATTCGGTCACAGATGCGTTGCTACCCCTGAGGACTGAGATGGTCGCCTCTAAAAAAGTGTAACCGGCTCCACACCTTCCTACCCGGAACACGATTTTTCTTAAAACAATTATTACACGGTAGGAATGGTACAAAGTACCGTGGCGGGCGGTGGTACTTCCCCGGGTGAGCTCTAGGCTCTACCACCTGTACTTGGTCAGTTACTGTACCTGCGCAAACATCTCGGAAAACGAAGTTCACATCAGCCTAGTCTAAATGACCTTAATGTACAATTGTACACGACTGCGCCTCACTAGGGGACGCGCGGGGCTAGAGCGGGGTGGGGGGCCCGCGTGACTGCTATCTGACATGCGCCTAATTATTGTGGTCAGGTAGTACAAATATGATTTCATCTCCGAATTCATAAGGGCTGTTACATGGGTTTTATGTATAAATTATCTTCAGACCTTATTCTAATGGTTTAACATAATTATCTGTCTACACATTTGTTGTCAAAGTAATCTTCACAATGTAATAATATACAAAATACAAAAATAAATTATATATTTATTTTTGTTTATACTTCAGGTAGAAAGTGCAGAAGCACGGTAAAATTTAATAACCCATTTATAAATTGATATATTATGTTTTATACAGTAAATAAATTAAAAATTAATTTTGTTACTTGACTGTTACTAAGTAATACAGATACTTTGCAATGTACCATGTGAATTATACTGTTATGTATATTTATATTCCCACAATTTACAAAAGTAATAAATCTGTTGTTAATTAAATCACATGGTATGTTGCAGAGCGCCTGTCGGAATCAGTTATAAGAATGTTCCGTGAAAGAACTAAAGAACGAGATGAGCAAGTGTTTTTTGAAAGAAATATAAAAAAAAGAAAAAGGAAATTGTCAATAGAATCTGATACAGATTCAGAAGAACCTCTTCCAAAAAAGAAGAAAAGGCAAAAGGAAGACTTTCAAGAATTTATCATAGAGAAAATTTTAGATTTCAAGTATGAAGATGGCAGAGGTTTATTTTACTTAAAGTGGAAAGGATGGCCCGATAGTGAAAATACTTGGGAGCCCAAAGAACACCTTGATAATTGCCCTGATGTAATACGACAGTTTTTAGCAGATCAAGAATTATTACACTGTCATACATTACAAAAGCTTGAAGAAGAATTATCATTTGATAATTTGCTGAGTGAAGAAAACCTTGTGAAAAGGTTGCATGAAGTTGAAGAAAATGAAATGCCAAAATTAAAGGAGGATTTGATGATTAATTTGCTTTGCATGATGCAAGTTAAGGAATGTGATGAATGTTATGTCTCTGATCTTGTTGAGGATACAAGAAACATTTTACAGTTGTATGTATTGTCTAGAAAACGTTGTCAACAATTAATGGCGTTGAAAGATTGGGAAAATCACTTGAATCAAGTTGATAACTGTAAGAAACTTGTTGTAGAGAACAATGTTGACTTGGCTGGCCCACCTGATAATTTCACTTATATAAATCATTCTATACCTGGAGCAGGTGTTGTTATTCCAGACGATCCGCCGATAGGATGTGAATGTTCAGCCTGTAATTGTCGCTCTAAGTCCTGCTGTGGCATGCAGGCTGGTCTTTTTGCATACACTGCCAATAAGAGGCTGCGTGTTGCATCAGGTACACCCGTCTACGAATGTAACAAAGCTTGCAAATGCTCTTCAGATTGCTGTAACCGTGTTGTACAAAAAGGAAGGTCTATAAAACTTTGTATCTTTCGGACGTCCAATGGATGTGGTTGGGGTGTCAGAACTGAACAAAAACTAAAGCAGGGACAGTTTGTTTGTCAATATGTGGGTGAAGTTATAACATTTGAAGAAGCAGAAAAGCGAGGAAGAGAGTATGATGCTAATGGATTGACTTACTTATTTGATTTAGATTTTAATTCTGTTGAAAATCCTTACACAATTGATGCTGCACATTTAGGTAATGTTTCTCATTTCATAAATCATTCGTGTGATCCTAATCTTGGTGTTTGGGCTATTTGGGCAGACTGTTTGGATCCCAACCTGCCAATGTTAGCATTGTTCACTACTTGTGACATAGAAGCAGGGGAAGAAATCTGCTTTGACTATTTGCAGAAGTCATCGGAAGATAATGATGTAAGCACTGCTACCGTAATTAAAGAGGAAGCAACAGATGAAGACACTAGCAGCATTCCAAATGCATCAGAAGCAAATGTAGCACAGTCCCCTGTGTCCCCCGCCAAGACACGGTTTGAAATACAACAACAAAACATAGCTTTACTTCGTAATCGAACAGAATGTAAATGTGGGTCTATTAAATGTAGGAAATATTTGTTTTGATAAGACAATTTTCTTCATTAATGTTGTCTTGCTAAAAAAATATTGTGTGTATAAATATCTCAAAAAACAATTGCTTTGATGAGAATAGAGAAGATGAGATGAAAATTTTATGTATGTATTGCTAATCTTAGCTTTTAATTGGTATACTACCAAAAACAGTTAAAGTAAACATTGATTATATGATGATCATTGAATCTTGTTATTGAGGTATCCTTTTATTATGGGAAGTATACATATTTGTAAGTATCTATTTTTTGATAAGAGTATAATTTTTACTACATTAACTGAAACCATATAGAATCTCGAAATAAGTTTGAGAATGTAATATACATTCTTTTAGCTAATACATTACATATAAGTTGCCTATTGCAATATTTGATACAAAACACATTGTTCTATTAATTATTATTAAATCAAAGAAGTGCTAGGGAACACAATTCTCGAGTTAATCCTTACTTCACAAGTATGTTATATCAAATTCATTTAGTTGTACAATAGTTGATGTTGAGTCTGAATTTTTAAACGGTACATTTAAGACTAAGTTTATGCATGTGTTATATCGTTATTTTTCAGTCAAATAAAATGGTAATAGCTAGATGTTGTATCATTATAGTTTATACATTTTGTGAAGATTTTAATGTATGGTATTCACTATGCAAGTATAAAGTTTTTGTATGTCTTGTAAATGTTATGAATAGGTTTTATGACACAAAGTACAAGGATTTGCATATATCTAATGACTGGGTGGTTGGTTTTCTTCATAAATGAGGGCTACAATAAATCACACAGCTCTTTTATGCAGATTGTAATAAGTGGGGCCAACATTTAATTTGATATATGCCACATAGAAGCCCTCAAAGAACTTTGCTATTACTATTAGCAGCTGCATTGATTAACTCTGATAGTTCTATGAGATTTGATAAATAATGTAATGCAATATCATGTCCTAACTTCAATTCAAATTAAAAGTATTATAAAAATAAGATTTAGACACCTTTAGTTTCCTTTTAGTGAGCATTTAAATAATTATGGATATGGAAAAATGTTTTAGCACAAATAGTTATATTGTGACTAGTTAGTTATTGTAAGTAACATATATTTAGTATACAATTGTTGCAATAAATTACAATGTTATTGTTTGCCTAAACTAGGTAAATAATTAGTTAAATTAAAGTGCCTTTGTATGTACCTAATTTAAGTATTTGACTATAAAAAATTCTGTGTTTAAGATGAACAAATATATTGCAGTGCTATAGAACTTATAGTGTTGCGACCATAGCAAATACTTAACATAATATTACACACACACATACACTCACATTTATTTTGTGTAAGACAATATTTGTTATTTCTATTTTTATAGTGATTTTTGAATGTATTAGTAAATATAGTAATAGAAATCTAAAAGGGTTTTTTTATCCCTTGTTTTAAAGGTTGACGACCTGTGTTGCGCAATGGTTACTATGCTGGACTGCAGTTCAAAGGATCCTGGGTTCGATTCCCAGCGAAGCGGATATTTGGATGACGACTTTTAATTTCTATTCTCGGTCTGGGCGTGGTTCCTTGTCCTCGGTTGTCGTCCATGGCACGACATGGAATCTCAGTGTGGGGCTGAATGTGAAACATTAAACATTTCTAGCGAAAGGGAAAGCGTAGATTAATTTGGGCATATCTATTTATTTTTATACTCTTGTGTCCATATAAATGCCTATATATATATGTATATATATATCTATATCAGATAATAAAACGCAAATCTTGTTTTGTATGTAAAATCATCTACAAAACATAAATTGCTGTTGTTAGGTTACGCGAACGCGAAGATCTACAAATGTGACAACCCTAAGTGTCCTCGGCCCACGAGTTTTATATCGGGCGGTTCGTCGAAGGACGACAACTTTCCTTGTCTACGGCAGTCGTGCACGGGCCGCTTCCAGCTGGTGAGACACGTGAGCTTCGTGGACTGTCCCGGCCACGACATCCTCATGGCCACCATGCTTAACGGCGCGGCTGTTATGGACGCAGCCCTGCTACTCATTGCTGGTACGGGCTTATAATGTATCTGCGTATTAATTTGGCCTAGCAGTTAGTCCTTTTGTATGAAAAGTTTTGGAGTAGGTAATATTACTTTTCAAATAAAAACTTTCCTTATGGGTCCCCGAGACGATCAAGCGCACTTGACAAGTCTCACGTGTGTCAATTATGGTCAAGCCGAAAACACGTACCTTTACTTCATTAAACTCCAACGACATGAATTCATGTCATGAAACCCATAGTACGTACGCTTCGCTGGAATCCAAAGGGGCGTCAAGTCAATGCAGTAAGTAAACGATCAATATTCGCTTCAATCACGTAGACTTCTCAAGTGCGCTTGATCGTCTCGGGGACGTATAATAACATACAAATGAATAAAATATCATCCACTGACGAATTTAGTTTTAATTCAAATAAGACGTAATGATATTGAAATTTCTATAAAAAATAGTTATTTGTCGAAGGAGCTTTAAAGTTAGATCACAAACCAGATGCTCCATGTGTACTATCAATTTTTTTTCCCAGGAAATGAATCGTGCCCCCAGCCTCAGACAAGTGAACATTTGGCTGCCATCGAAATTATGAAACTCAAACATATCTTAATACTGCAGAATAAAATAGATTTGGTAAAGGAAGGCCAAGCGAAAGAACAACACGAACAGATTACAAAGTTCGTGCAAGGCACCGTCGCCGACGGCGCTCCAATCATCCCTATTTCAGCTCAACTGAAATATAATATTGAGGTACCTTCAATAATAACTTCTCATACTAATTGCTATCTACACCTGCATTCTATATGTAATTCGTTTTTCAGCAATGCAGCTATTAGAAGTTATATGGCTGTTTCGTACCTACTATTTTGTCCTACTATAACGTCATAGTAGGACCACGAGAAAACATCTGTTTTTTCTTGATGCATGGACAAAGTCAAACATACAGACGGACTGATAATAAAATTTAAAAATACAAATTTTTGGCTTATACATATTAGCCGTAACAATCATCATCATCATTTCAACTCATCATTGCCCACTATTGAGTACGGGTCTCTTCTCGGAATGAGAAGGTTAAGGCCATAGTCCACCACGCTGGCCAAGTGCGGATTGGCGGACTTCACATAAATATGAGTTTTGCGAACTCTCGGGCATGCATGTTTCCTCACGATGTTTTCCTTCACCGTTTGTAGCAAGTGACATTTTAAATGCTATAACTTCGAAAAGTCAGAGGTGCGTGCCCTGGGATTCGAACCCGGACCCTCCGAATAGGAGGCGGAATTCTTAACCACTAGGCTATCACCGCTAGCCGTAACAATATAAAAGCGTAATAAGCTCCCGCTTCAAAATGTGATATGAAGTGGGATCTTATTTTTGTAGACTATTTTCTAGCACTGTGCCGACATATACATATTTCATATTGCTGATCGAAGTTACCTTTTTATATATGTTAAATTGTCAATTGCGTTACTCAGGTATTATGCGAGTACATAACAAAGAAGATCCCGGTGCCGATGCGCGACTTCACGTCGCCGCCGCGCATGATCGTGATCCGGTCGTTCGACGTGAACAAGCCGGGCTGCGAGGTGGACGACCTGCGCGGCGGCGTCGCCGGCGGCTCCATCCTGCAGGGCGTGCTCACTGTTGGTATGGAGATTGAGGTGGGTTGATTGATTGTGCGGTTGCTTTTGGGTGTAAGGAAAATGCTCATTCAATGAAATATGAATAAAAAAGTTGGATTATAATCACGGCGAATCTCACCGGTCATTTTCACAATCGTGTCCGCGTTTGTAAAACGTTTTATTTCAAATGAGTAGTAGTGCTACTGCTTCATCTGTGTATGTATGCGTTAGTGTTAGTGTTAACGTCTAACTGCTCATAGAATAACAGGATAAAATGTGCGTTGGCTGTAATCACTCCAATTTTGTAATGATTGTTATCCGGTTCTCGCCTAATAAGTAGGCATGCATCCTTATCCTGCTGTACCGTCTCCGACACCAGATTTAGCTATTATCAGCTAATGTCATTAGTAATGCCGTATGAAAATTAGCGCGTTAACAGATTGTCCACATTTGTGTTGTGTCATTATGTGACGCAGGTGTAGACGTGGATTACCAAAGTTACATAAATTATAAAAATTGGATCGTTAAAATGTTGGCAACATCTGCGTAATGTCAAATTTAGTGCCCTAATTAACGCGTTAATACGCAGGTGTAGCCATTGAGTAACTAACATCTAACATGTAATGTAACGTGTTCACAGGTACGTCCGGGCCTGGTGAGCAAGGACGCGGACGGCAAGCTGACGTGCCGGCCGATATTCTCGCGGATCGTGTCGCTGTTCGCCGAGCAGAACGAGCTGCAGTACGCGGTGCCGGGCGGGCTCATCGGCGTCGGCACCAAGATCGAGCCCACGCTGTGTCGCGCCGACCGGCTCGTTGGACAGGTGAGTAGTCATGTGCTTGATGTATTGAGGTGATCCTTCACCGCGAGCCTTCGCGGGTAATGTAACATTATAGATTCGACTTTGAGTTCGGCTTTTCACAATACTACGTCCCAGACTGACGAGCATTCGCGTATAATGTAACATTTAGTATAGATTTGAATTTGCGAGCATTCTATTAACGCATTAATGTTAATTATAATTTAATGTTACAAATTGTATCATGATTTTACACATTGTATCATTACAAGGTGCGCATTGTAATGCTCGGTTCTCCTCCTTCGCTGATGTAATACTCGAATCTGTAACGTGACATTACACGCGAATGCTCGCGGTGAGGGAGCGCCTTTATGAATATGTACGAAGTAGGGACTCTGGAAGCCTGGTAGTGGCGTTGTAAACGCCTTTCGAGACAAGGCCCGCCTGTACTCAGGTCCGACACAAGCGGACTTGCATGTGCACAGGCGGCACGCCCCGGTGAGGGGGGAAGGGGGCGTTGGTTGAAATCGGCAAATGGACCAAAGTGAGGCAGCAAATGGACTTATGGCTTTGATGTCTTAGATAATGGTATATATTATGTTTCTTCATTAATTTCTTTATGTTGTGTATTTTATTGCACTGTATTGCATTTTCCTATGTAGGAGAGAGTACATTTTCATATGTACACATTACCTGTCAACATTAACTGTAAACCACCAATACTACCATAATTATTTGTTTATTAAATAAAATGTTTTAATTTGTAGGTATTGGGTGCCGTCGGAGCTTTGCCAGGAATATTCGTAAAACTCGAAGTGTCATATTATTTACTGAAACGTCTTCTTGGTGTCCGCACTGAAGGTGACAAAAAGGCCGCTAAAGTTCAAAAGTTAACAAGAAACGAGGTACGTTTATTGTTACATAAATAGCTTGTAAATTAAATCGAGATTCATATAAGAGTTGTTTTGTGTGAGATTTTTTATTGATTGATCAATGCAGTGTCCAAATCATTCTTGGAAATCATGTTGTATACATAGACCGATATCATTTTGAAATTATCTTATATTGACAGGTGTCCGACCTAATTGTTGCGGGAAAGCTTAATTTTCATTTTGCAGGAATTAAATACTATGTTATTAATTTTTCAGGCCCTGCTTGTAAATATTGGTTCTTTGAGCACTGGCGGTCGAGTAATTGCAACAAAAGCTGACTTGGCGAAAATTGCCCTTACTAGCCCTGTTTGCACTGAGATCGGAGAAAAGGTAGCCCTTAGCAGAAGAGTAGAAAACCATTGGAGGTAAATAAATACTTAAATTCTAATAGTACATAAAAAGCTAAACTACAACCCACTAATGGCCCACTCCTGAGCACGGGTCTCTCCTCATTACTGAGGATGCCTAGAGCATACTCCACCACGCTGCTCCAATGCGGGTTGGTGGAGGGGTTAGTGTGGCCAACCCAGTGTCGAAAGTTTTCAAGCCGCCCGAAGGCCTTCGACATGGCATAACGACTGCTATCAATCGATAACAACCGGGACCGACGACTTTACGTGCCCTCCGAAGCGCTCAAGAAATTTTGCCACTAGCGGTCACCCATCCGACTACCGACCGCGGCCGCTTGTGCTTAACTTTGTCGATCGCTTAGGATCGACGCAAGCCGCCGGGCTATGAGCGCTTCATATAGAATAGTACATATTAAATACAAATTAAAGGAGATGTTTCAGAAATGTATGGCGCCTGGGCGGGTACACTGTACATTCAATAGGAAGTAGCTCATATTATTTGAAAGCGTTCCATATCATCCAAATTCTTGATTTCACCTTAGTTTGGCGACAATAATTCAATTTATGGATAATATATTGTAACACTGAGACAGTATGGTGGACAAATCGACTGCAGACGACGTTGATAAACTTGATTTATTCTAATGTCATATTAGGCGTGTCAACATGTGTCAATGTCCAATGCATGATAAAATATAATTAAGCCCGACGATCTTTTTGGATTTGGCCGTCGCTTCGATTAATCCGAACAAAATCGTGACGATAGATCTCCAAGAGCTATACTGCTAATGTATAGCAGTCGATTTAATGTCACGTTATTCACGTTTGCATGGGGTTTTGTTGAGATCTCAGACTCCGATATATAATGTAATATTCGATCGTCAACGATATCGACATAGGTAACGATCGGTCTGAATCGACGCTGAAAGCAGTTTGGAAACGCCAACTACTAAAACGCGCATATTACTTTATGCCAATGAATACTTAAATAAGTATGAACCTAAAGTGAAGCTGGATAATTGTATGGCAGTTGCAATTTCTGTATTTAAATATTTTAGATACGACAGAAGTAAATAAAAAACAGCATTTTATTTATTCATATTTTATTTTTTCATTTCAACCATCTTCTATTAATAATATGCCATCCAGGACTGAAGTCGGTGCCTCAATATTTGTCTGTCTTATAATGAGACGATCTACAAACCTTAAAAAGTATGCGCAAAAGCTATTGAACGGAAACAACAAAAAACCAAATCACAAGCATTGAGATATTATGTACTAAACATGGACGTATAAAGAGAAGGACGGAGCCTCGCTAAACAACAAGCTGTGTCGGTCAGGTCGGCCAGGTCGCTATCCGTACAAGCCAGCATGTCAATGTGTGACACACCAGTCGGCCATTACGAGTTTGAACGTCAACGCGGCCGATACGTAACGTGGAGAAAATAGTAGGTCAAAAAAGATGTCTTGCGTGGTGAAATTCTGCAAAAACCAAAGTGACCAAAGGGAAAAAAATCCTGGAATCACGTTTTATAGGTAATTTATTAATTTATTCTCTTTATCTATTTAAAAAATATCGAAATAAAATTTCATTTTCGACGATCATAAAGACAACTAAAGTTCAGTGTTGTCAGTATTCACGTAAGCATATTACCGAGATTGTGGGAAATTTGGTCACTTTGAGTTATTTATTTTATAAATTCTTTTAGAAGTTATTTATTTTTTACCAGATTTTCTAAGGCAAATTTAATATGGAGAAACAACTTTAATAATTCGAAATTGTAACGGCGAAAATAATTGGGTTCCAAACAAATATAGTGTTACTTGCAGTCTCCATTTTAAAGCTAAAGATTTATACACGACTAAAGGAGGACTCCGGACTGATTTTAAATACACTTGAAATCTTTAAAAAATTTAAATGAGAAATTGTCTCATAAAAACTATGCTTACGTGTATGTGATTTTCTATTTACTTCCATAGTTCTCTCTAGCATGGTGATTCCAAATCACATAATCAGATTTCTGAGAAAAAAAAAGATTTTTTGTTGCCTAGTGTAATAATAAAGATTTTGATTTTGTTAATTTTTTTACCGAATTCAAAAAATATGGAAATTCTCAATTCGACCATATATATGTATATTATGATTCTTCTTATGTTTGTTAAGCAATTTTTTCGTCGTTTATGAGCCGATTTTGATAATAGGCAATTAGGCATGACGAACGATTTTGAAATCTTCTTCTATAAACGGGGTAGACGTTCACTATTGACTAAAAAATCTTTATTTCCGTAATAAACTATAGTTTAACCAAGTTTACAGCTATTTTTCTAATACTTTTTCAGAGACCGCGAAAAACGCTTGCAGGTGTCATGGCGTCAGCTCTGACGTCATTACTCAGTCACGAATATGTCATAATATGTATAGGCATGGTGAAGGAACTTAACAAAATTTGTAATTAAAATTAATTCAAAAAAGATTTAGTAGTATACCTACAGTACCTCTGTGTAAAAATACATCGATAACAAACCCCAACAAAGTGTTTTTACATGTTCCAAACAAGAAAATAATATTTAAAATAAATACAATATTATAGGTATATGATTATTAACAGATACCTGTTACGTGTCTACTTAGAAGTAATACAATATTAGGTGCTTTCTAGCTATACCCATTCGCTACTCTAATTGTAGGTATCAGGTTCTTAACCTAAACTAAAAACTCAGATGATGTTGGGGAGCTTGACTCAAAAATAAACAATGAAAGTTATTGTACAATACCCTATAAAAGTAAAATAAAATATCATTTGTCATTTGAGTTCAAAACAAGTTTTTTTAACTAAGGTAGTTGTATCTAGTGATATAAACATTTTTTATACAATAATGTACCTACTTACTTACAAGACGAGCTAAATTCTGTATTTTTTTGCGGGGAAATTACTCAAAACCAATATATCAATCCTGGGCAAATTTGAGCTATAGGTACATATATCTTATCAAAGCCTATTTTCATTATTATTAAATCGAGTAGAATTGATTTAACATACATAATAAACTATTAAAATCATTCCAGATGAGTATGCTGTAATACGGTAACAACAACTAAATATAGTGAAGTTTGATCGCTCACTGAAGACTGACGTCATCGTCAAGTTATGGCTGTCTTTCGTGTTTCAGACACAATGGCCGATTGCAGTATTTTGATGTTTTAATTTATTGAAAATATTTCTAATTTCTTTGATTTTATTTGGTACTGTTGTCACGCCTGAGGCCACCAGGATCTGATGATGGCATCCTAGAGAAATCGAGAGGAACTTTCGAAAATTGTAGGGGCGACCAGTGTATGTATTTGTTAATGTTTTCATTAGGTTTATTAAAGCTCAACAATTTAATGACGGTCTGGAGTCGATCTGATGAGCCGAAAGACAGTCGAGGGAATTGTTCACTGATTTACAGCAGTTGAGTTATGTTTAATTTTAATTTGTAGTGACGAGAACTTTACACCTTTTTTAGTTTTTGGGTTATCTCTGCTGGTCTCTGTCGGTCCCTTTTTTTGTAAAAACAAATTTTTAACAATTAAAATATTTTCTTCTTTTTAACTGCGTTTTATTGGTAAAATATTTGGCTAACCTGACAACCCCATGATTCACTCACTCATATCTAACCGCCGCCATTACGGGGTCACAGTTTTGTCATAATGACACTACGTCCTTCTCTTTATACGTCCATGGTACTAAAGTACTAGAGAAGACACCGCAAAGAAATTTTATTCGCCAGTCAGTTGCGGTGAATGCACCTCAACTCTCTCATTCGCTTGCCAGCTCGCATGCGCGTAAAACGTCTGAGACCTGTCAGTGAATCTTTAAAACTAGCGTGAACAATGCCCAATTGTGTATTACGTAATTGCCGCAATAACTCCAGGAACTCAAATAAATGCACAGGAGTAACTTTTCATCGGTTAGTAACCATATTTCACTATTTTCAAATAAATACGAAAAATTATTTAACGTCTGCCATATTGTGTCCTTCTCATAGACTAACAACGTCCAGTAGTGATAGTAGGTACAATTTGTTGACATCACATTAAACACAATATTATCAGTTTTACACGCTGACATTCATGTCTCTGTAATGTTTTAATTCTTAAAAGACTATACTTTGTCCGCGGTTCCGTCTGCCTAGCATAATCATAATCTATATTTTTCACCCCATAGTTCAAAACTAATTGACAAATTTTACCATCTTAGAAGCGAATATCTCACAAAATATTAAGACTGTAGTTACTACTCCATTCACAGTACACGTTCTGTCTAATACCAAACAAAATAAAAAAGAGTGGATCAAAAAAAGCACTGTCAAGTTCAGTAAAAATACGCGATATAACCAAATTCCACGCGGGAAAAGCCACGGACGAAAAACTAGTACTGTATAAAGGACTGAGGATAACATTTTAATTTCGTGTTTTACTATACTTAAATAATTCTTTTTTGTTTTGTTTTTCTTGTTTTTTTAACCGACTTCAAAAAAGAAGGAGGTTCTCAATTCGACCGTATATATGCTTTTTTTTTTATGTTTGTTCAGCGATTTTTTCGTCGTTTATGGGCCGATTTTGATAATTCTTTTTTTGTTGTAAAGTAGATATGCGCAGTGGGGTCCTTTTGAAAGGATCATCAAGATCTGATGATGGCATCTTGGAGAAATCGAGGGCAACTTTCGAAAATTGTATGGAAGACTAGTGTGTTTGTTCATGTTATCATAAATACATTAAAGCGCTACCATTTCAAGAAGGTCTGGAGTCGATCTGATGAAGCCGAAAGACAGTCGTGGGAACTCCTCAACGATTTACTGCAGTTATCTAGTGTTTGGGCTTGATTAATTTGTAGTGACGAGAACTTTACACATACATGTTGAATTGAGCGCCATCTGGCGAGTAGTTTTTGAGTTATCTCTACTTATCAAGGTTGAAGTCGGTTATTTTTTTTGTAAAAAGCAATTATTATAATTAAAACATTTGTTTTTGTTTATTTATAAAACTATATTTATAAAAATAAATTTTGTTTTAATTAATTCTTGTATCCTCTCTTGTAAGTGAGCCCTTTTTCAATTCGTTATTATTATTATTGGTTATTATTGTGTATCTCCAAAATTAGTTTGACGGGTCCTAAATAATTATTGTTATTGCAAAAAATGTTTTTTTTTTGTATACGAATAGACGGTCTATACTAATGTTTATGCATGCATTTAGTTAGTTACTTGTTTAGACTTTTTGTAAAATAAAGAAATTTATTGATGTTTGTACTTAATAAATGTAGAACGTGTACACTTTACAGTAGAACTGAGTTTTGGGGGATAAAATATTCACAATAATACTTTTTTAATTTTTTGTTTCATTCAAACTGATGAACCAGATAGGTAAAAAACATGTAAAAACCCCACACTGACCGTTCTGTGTCATAAATGTCATAATCTACATATATTCCGTCGTCATAGTAACCGAGTAATGAATGAAACGACCTACAGTCCTACAAGCATTGATCTATAAGGACTATGGATTAGACACTAAAGCAAAAATAGGGAGCCTGACAATGCCTGTCAAAATTTTAGTGAATAAAATATGGCCGATTCTACTAGTGTTGTGCGCACTACGTGGACGGAAACACTATCGATATTTAGTTTAATGACTAACGATATAACAGCAATAATACATGTCGTTCGTCTTCTCAGCGATATTAATATTAATTTTGATACCTACTGCGATGAACTTGTCATGTCATGTCAACCAAAAATATTTTGTAAAAACCAGCTATCATGATGATCTGCTGAACAACAAACGAGGACACAACGACTGATCCCCCTTTTTAGACGATCTCAGCGATAGTGTTTTAAACTCTGCCAGTTATTTAGGTACCACCCTCTTGCTTAACACAGCCGCCAAACTATTTGTCTTGTTCCAGTTAGGAAATTTAGGTAGTTAAGGCCTTTATTTATTATATGCATAATGTAAAATTATCAAAATAGAGATATTCCATAACCGAAGTTTAACCATCGGAAGTAAAATACTTATATCTCTATTTGGCTGTATTGTATATAACTAAGTATATACAGGCTTGAAGTTATGTTAAGTTTTATATCCAATATTAAAAATCAATCGTTCCATTAACCAGTCCCCCTACTCCTAAACAATGCCACTTTTGCTGATTCTGAATGTACCCGCTGAATCCAGAAAAATCGCGATAGATACTTACATAAATAAATAAGTCATATGTAGCACTACGATGAATTTAATTTTAGAGTTTATTCAATAAAAGCTAAGGGTGAAGATAGTACTGCTGTGTGATATGACTGACGGAGATGTTCAAAAGTGGGCCTTTATTCCGAAGAAATTTGTACAGCCGTGATTTATATTTCATTTGAAAGCATATTTTCTAATCTACTTGAAATTTTAAGACGTTTATTTTATTGAACCTCCATATTTTGGAAAATCGATGAAGTATGTTAGAAGGTCGATGAAAAGCAATGTTTATTTTGTAACAGGTACATACGTCTTTTTCACGAATTATGAACATATCTGAGGTCCCTTCTATTATTTATTATGTTTTCAATACGTAAATATTATATTAATTAACGTTGTAAATGTATTAATTATTAACATTATTGTAAACCAAAGTCATGAAAAAACGGAACGACATAGATTGATATTAGTAACTGTCAGTGTCAACTGTCATTCCTAGATCATTGCCGCAATCAAAATTCAAAGTCAATTGTCAATAATGGCAATCAATGTTGGTATATTATTGATTATTAGTGTTTGCTTACGATAGTCGCCGACAATTTTATTTAACTAAACATTAAATTAAACATAGAATAGTAATTCTATTGTTTTATTACAATAATCATTGAACATGCAAATCAATGCAAAATGTTTAAATGCAAAATAAAATGTCAAACTCAAATGTCAACGTTAATTCATCACTCAATGTCACTATTCAGTACTGTCAGACTGTCAGTATCAGGTTAGAGTTGCCAGCAGTTAAAATTGCCCAGTGTGGCATGCTTTTTATCTATCTACGGAAATTCAAACATAAATAGAAAAAAAGGGAGGATCTCTTTTTTATTTTCGCAACCTTGTCACAATCAGAATAATTTTCTCTTTCTCCACATCTAAGTTTTGTTTGTGTACAAATTTAAAACCAGCCCCCATACATTTTTTGAACATCTCCTTTCTTCTGATCACCCATGATTGTGTAATAACCCTTAGTGCATTAATATTGTGGAAATGGGACCGAAATGTAAATAAAAAACATGTGTCTATGTACACAAATTTTAATTTATTTGTTTAAGGCTATATAATGTACAGCATAATTACAAAAATACAAATAAAAGTATTATAGCATATTTATTAATTGGGCACAAAAAGCGATCATATCGCTGACTAGCGAATTCTTCAAGATAAGCTTTGGGCAGATAAGATAACAGAGGAATAATTATAATTGCTTTTTACAAAAAAATACTTCAACAAGACGAGGGTTTATGTTTTCTGGAACAATTATTTCTAGCCACTTCTTTTTTAACGATTTATTTGAAGGTAATCTATTGAATAAAAACAATTATTTCAACTTTCTTCAGCGTCATTTTAAATTAAATTATCGATATAATATCGAATATCGATATTTTAACACTTTCTACCCTAAGTGTCATTGAAATGTAAACAAACCGGCTACTCAAATATATAAAATAATGATGTAAAACCCAACAAAACATTAACAGGCCTACGTAATCCTCGCACAGATCTTCATGCAGCAAAAACATAATATATCAATATCATTCAGATATTCAACAAACAACGAAAACTGATACCTACTCATTGATGTATAAATACCTACTATAACTTGTTAATTTTGGGTGTAATTTATTTTTCCTGGCTCCGCATTGTAGTATACCACACCTCATTGTGTTTTAATGTTTTTGTTTTGCTTAAAAGACACCACAACACCTCCTATCAATGCCTATTTTAATATATTTTATAGTTTTGGGTTTATTAACCATTTTGTTTGACATAATATGTCATTTGTAAGGGTGAATAAAAAATGGCCGGCCTGCTACACACCAATCAGCTAATTTCATATGAGGTTAAGGATTAGGGCGTCTCTATCTAAGTATATTCCTATCTCTATGCTTACAAGCATCTTTTGGCGCGTGCGTGACAGCGTCATACAGGTAAGGTAAACTGTAAGGCGCTGTCTTTGTCACCCACGCGCCAAAAGATGCTTGTAGGACTATTATGTATCTTATTAAGCGTATTAAGCGCTGCGGTTTAAAATGAAAGATTAGACTGAATGATTTTTTGTAGCGCTGCAGCGACGGATAGCTTTAAACCGAGAAAAGGAACATGACTTTCGTTTGACGTAGCTTCTCTAGTTTACATAGTAACTCAATGATCACAAGCAAAATCGAAGTCCATAAATCGAAAGCCGGGTAAACAAGTAGGTACTGCGAGATCCAGGAGTCAAAAAAACAAAGCCGTAGGTAGATATTCACTTGATCACTATAAATAGAGCACTAATGTTGTTCACTTCAAAGAAACACTCGGAATGTCGAAAAATGTCACTGGCATTCTAAACTTCAGAGCTCATCATTCTAATAACTAATCACAGACAACAGACACGTTTATATTTATTTTTATTTTGATAGTTCTCTATTTCGGAGTCATGGAACCGCCAATGTTGTTGTGCGTAAAAATATTTTATTGAAAATAATTTCTCTGCAGAGAACGGCTAATCTAATCAATTTTTTGATATTTTTCTGTGAATCAGTATATTTTTCTCTTTTTGTGGTGAAATGTACAAAGTCGCCGCCCAAAATGAAACATCTCCTTTCATCTTACGTATATCACGCGGCTTACCTCACGTTACTATTTTGTCGGATTCGGATAGTAACGTGAGGTAAGCCGCGTGATATACGTAAGATGTATTCAAACACTCACGAATCATTCAGTACTAAAACAAATTAAATTTAATTATAGTATAGGTACTTAATAAGGATTTACATAATTATATTTATGTATTTCATTTTATTCCAGATTAATTGGTTGGGGCCAAATCCAAGGTGGAGAAACAATCGAACCCGGAAAAAATTAAATATATTTAATTGACCTCTTTTATATTGTATCTACTGTCATATATTTAATAAAAAATACATTAAACTATTAGGTTTATTTTTTTAGATACACTCAAAATATAAATTACATTACATTGATATCAGTTGTGTGCAAGTTACAATCATTTTTATAGTTTTCTAAATATGAAGATACCTAGTTAAGTATGAGTATTAAAATATTTCCTTGTTACAAAAATATGTTTAACCATAAAAGCCAAGTGAAGGTTTCACTAGGGAGTAGGGACTCCTATCAAATTTTAGTAGTTACTGGTACCTACACACATCATCATTACATAGAGTACATAAACAGTACGGCGTTGCGGAATAATGGATTAGAAGCTGTATTGAAACAGTATGAAACTGATGTCGTACAGAATCAAATTTACCCTGGAATTGTCAAAAATACAAAAAAATTAACCGACTTTGTGGCGCACCATTTTTTACGGGATTGCGCGCTTTCTTATTATTTTTCATAGATCTATCGATGGTGAAAATGCCGTACAAAAATCATGCGACAAGGGGAAAAAATCGAGGGTTAAACTTTTGAATTCTCACCAGCACTCAGTTGGACAGCACCTACAGATGACTATTACGAGAGACATCACAATATTGAAATGTGAAAATTATTTACTTTGGAGTAAAAATTTATCCAACTACAGATAGAAGTCATTCTTACACGTATATCGGTAATGTGGAATTCTATTGGACCTGAGATGAGATGGTAGCACGAAAATAAAAATGAAATTGTCATGATGGGTAAATAATTTATTTGATTTGTTCATTTACACTTCTAAGGGCAGTATTTCTAGGCCATGTATATAAAAGTGTTGATATCTTCATCATCACGACGCATATACTTATGTTCTATGAGCCATTCTAACTGTTCTTTGATCATCTTCTTTGATGGTAGGAACATGTTCTTGAGAATTTCAACTAACTCACTCTGAAACAATTAAACGCCAATATATAAACGAACAAACGAAATATGCAAATAGGCAGTAAGAAGCGCTCATAGCCCGGCAGCTTGCGTCGATTCTAAGTGATCGTCAAAGTTAGGCAACTGCGGGCGCGGTCGGTAGTTAGATATGTGATAGTAATTAGTAATAATGATCTTTTTTCTTACGCGCTTCCGTGCTTCGCCACGTATAGCCGTTGGTCACGGTTTTATGTATAAATAGCATGAAATGAAATATGGAGATACAGCAGCATACACATGCTGTGTGTGCTCTCCTCAACAATGAGGAGGCCTAGAGCACACTCCACTAGCTGTGTTCACCAGTGGGCATTTAATGGGTTGAAGCCATCTAATAATTAAACTTAATAAAATTATTTATCAAACAACAGAGTCATAAAGCAGTATGCTCAACTCTTTGGCGACACACACATGAATACATTGGTGATGGTGATACCTTTAGAATCTTTAAATCATTGATGTACAATAGTACATGAAACACTACAACCACTTATCATCAGATTAAACTTAAAAAATCATAACAAAAATGGCATTGTATAGCCAAAACTTGCCATGTAATTAACCTACTCTAACATTAAATCTTGTGCACAAAATTACCTGGAGTCCTGTATTTGTAATGCGTTTTCTCATTTTCAGTATCTTTATAATGGCTTCTTGGGTTCGTAAGATACGTAGTTGAACGATGGAATGATTATCTTCCAGTTGTGATCTCTCTGTACTTAATTGTAATCTCCCAATTAAATTAATTTTACCCCGCCGCTGGGGTTTCGCGTTTTTTATTAAAGCAAACTCTTGGTTAACCCAAAATGTGGTGTTTTCTGAAAAGTCTTTCGGATTTTGCACTATTGGCGCGTAACATAACAGTTGCCTTTTGAGTTTAGGAAATGCAACTAAAGACCATAAGGTTCTTCTCAATTCCGGATCAGGCAATTCTGTGGCAAGCCTTAAGTTTTCATATGTTACTTTCTCCATTGGTCTTTGATTCCAAGCAAACAATACAGCCATTTGGAAAGTGGTAACATCCAAATCGAATCTGCCAACTGAATTTGCAAAAGTAATTGTCCCATTGCTCATATGATGATACCACTGGAGTTTCCGACCAGAATGCTTTTTCTTGTAAAACTCTTCTACTTCAGGTATGTAGTCCTCCAATTCCAAGGGAAGACTTACTGTCACTCGTTCAGAACCCCTCGCCCAAGCACCTGCATTAAGTATCTTTATATTAATGGCATCATGTCGTGTTGTTTCTCCTCTAAACTGTGTGTTTAAATCTTCACTAACTTTAATGTCTTGGAACATTCGAGCTAATTTATTTACATAATCAGCTGGCATGCCTACTTCACGTAACCATTCTACCATATCTTCCTCTTTCTCAGAGTCAGCACTGGAATCTAAGATTAATCTTCTGGTTAAATGTGCTTTATGATACCTCATGAATACATCCTTATTCTCTATATACTTTAGTACTAGTAGAACATCCCTTAAACGAGATTCAATCTGTTCACTTGTTAAACGTTTGCTTAAGGGTGTTTTCCGCAACAACATATCACAGTAATTGGCTAGCAGCTCAGGGCACTTACTCTCTGGAGCAGTACCTTTACTCCCACGTATAAGTGCTGATGATGGCAATTCCAATTTAAAAACAGTTGTATCATTAACAACACACTTGTAAGCTTTGTCTCTTGCAGTCAAAAATCGTGGATCATCCAGGAAAGCTTCTTTCACAAGTCCACTGAATCTTTTAAAAAGATCCAGTAACCTTTCTACATACTTCTCAGAATCTGTAGTTATTATGTCTGCTGATGCCACCATATCTGCTAGTCCAGCAGACACTATGTGAGCTTCTAAATCCCGCAGAATAGGTGTGACCCCATCTGGAACTCTATCCAAGAGTCGAAACATCAGCTGAAGTTTTTCAGTTTCCCCGGCTTTGATAAGAGGTGCACTTTCAGCCAAGAGTGTAGGAAGGTGCTCACCGATGAGGACTTTCTCACAGCACTGTGTAAGAGCTGCAACACTGCCACTGCCTGGCTCCAAGTACCTATGAGCTCTAGCTTCTTCCTCTTTGAGACGCTGATCAGCATATTTCATATAGGATTGAACACCATTTGCCAACAAATGTTCATTGGCTTTGAATTTATAAAATTCTTCTGTTGCTTGCATGTAGGCAGCTTCAAAATGCTCCCTATATATTTGTAACTTATCAATGGAGTTAGAGCACAAGTTTACTGAAAAAGAAAAGTGTAAATACATAAAGGGAAAAATGTAATTAAGGTAGTAGCAGTTGCAATAACTACAATACTGTTTCTAGAATCATAGTTTGCTAAAATAATGTTATTATTTAAATGACATACCATATGATTCTCGGACTCCTATCACAAGCTGTGAGTCAAAAGATTCTCCATTCCTTTCGGCTTGTACAAGCTTCATTGCAGAATCCTGCAGTCTCTGCTTGATGTCCATAAATATACTTTGGTTCCAAGAGTCAAGCATTAGTTTTCGCACCAGGCTGTCTTCATTGTTATTGTTATTATTCTTCTTTTGAGAACTAGATGAATTCGAACTTGAAACCTTGCTGATATTATTTATGGAATTTTCGAGCTGACGGAACGGTGTGGGTAGATAGTTGCACTGTGTGAAAAATTTGCCCCATTCTGCTATATAAGCTTTCAGCAAAGCCTGGTCTTCTCGCTGCGCCAACACCCGCGCCTGTGCTTGTTTGATGTACATCATTATGTCTTGTTGAAGCGCATCCCGCAACTTGTACGGACCCCTTTCGTCCCACAAGCACACAGAATGTACCGCCCCAAAGAGATCCTGCCATTCGGTTGGAGTAACCGGCTCTTGTTTTAACAATTTTAAAACAATCGGACGCATAAAAGGCCATTTTTCTTCGAATGTTACCTGTCCTTTATCCTGGAAAACGGACGAAATAATTAGTTTATTTTAATTCATGCCAATGGTACAATTCGTAAAACATTTATACGTACCTTTAACATGACTCCTATCTAAATGTATAATACTTTTGAACACAACCCAAATTCACTTATGATATCATTTATTTAAATAGTTATCCGTTCTCTAGCTTGTTTTATATTTTCAGCAGAAGCATACAAATACTAAATTCCCAATGCATTAGTTAGGCTTAGGCTATAAACGATAAACCACTCTCTTTGCTCTCTCTATTCCTAATTCCTATCAATATCCAGGGTTGCCAACATTGCCAATGCCAACTGAATACCACTGGTGGGGGTGGGTGCTAAAATGATATGTTAAAAAGAGCTAGATACTAGATACTTAGGAATTTCCAAAAAAAGTGCTAATTTTACTAAACATGAAATAAAATTATATAAATAATTTACAATGAGTTAATTTCACCGAATTTTGTACGATGCAGCTTCATGTTACAACTAGCTTTTGAGTCTGCGAAAGCTTTATTGCGCGCAATGGGCTTAGATCATGGACGTAGAAAGTCAAGATGAGCCCGTAACATACATAACGCACGCACATAACATACATCGCGCACGACGAGTGGTCAACATTAGGTTGTGTGATTGCAGAGTGATTGATCAAGTCAGTCAGTCTGTTGTAGACAGCAGCGAGTTACATATCTTCCTTACGCAAAATTGATTTCAGTAATTACGTCCGCAAATGTAGAAAATATCATGGATGTAGAAAGTCAAGATGGGCCCGTAACATACATAATGCGGGCTACAGACCTTCAGTTTTAACTGCGCAGTTTTAACTGTACAGTCGAACTGTACAGTTAAAACTGACGTGTGTAGGCAAAACTGAAAACTGTACAGTTGAACTGACGATCTAATCGAAATATCATTAGATAAAACTGCGCAGTTAAAACTGTACAGTTAAAACTGAAGGTGTGTAGCAAAAAAACTGTACAGTTTGTCAGTTTTACCCAAGCATCGTTGGAGTGAGCACACGTTTCTGTTGCGTTCTGGATTAAAATTATTAATCTATATTTTTAACCGACTTCAAAAAAGAAGGAGGTTCTCAATTCGACCGTATATATGCTTTTTTTATGTACGTTCAGCGATTATTTCGTCGTTTATGGGCCGATTTTGATAATTCTTTTTTTGTTGTAAAGTAGATATGCGCCTGATAGGGATACCAGGATCTGATGATGGCCTCTCAGAGAAATCGAGGGGAACTTTCGAAAATTGTATGGAAAACTAGTGTGTTTGTTCATGTTATCATAAGTACATTATAGCGCTACCATTTCATGAAGATCTGGAGTCGATCTGATGAAGCCGAAAGACAGTCGAGGGAACTCCTCAACGATTTACTGCAGTTATCTAGTGTTTGGGCTTGATTTATTTGTAGTGACGAGAACTTTACACTTAGATGTTGAATGGAACGCCATCTGGCGAGTAGTTTTTGAGTTATCTCTACTTATCAAGATTGAAGTCGGTTATTTTTTTTTTGTAAAAAGCAATTATTGGTATACAGATTAATACCCCCACTATATCAAAAATGAATATATATGATGTATAGGGTCTTTCATTAAGTGCGCGTAGATTTTAAAATTGAATAAAACAAGTTCTACATGAGATATCAATAAGATTTTATGTTTACTTGAGAGCCTCATCAATGCCATTTTGAGTGAAATAAAATATGATATGATAATATGGACAGCGAAGACGCCACACAGCTCAAGACACAATCGACATTCTGCACTAAGAAGATATATAAGATAATATTATAAATGCTGTATCTAATATATAATACTGATTTATCCTGTTGCTAAAAACCTAAGTGTTGCTGTTAACCTTTCATGTGGCGATATAGCACTTCTCATAACAGTATTTTGTTTCATTATTTTAGGTGTGACTAAATCAAGCAGATGCAAGTACGTTTCTTAAATAGTTATTATAGTCTTTTGGAGTAATCCTGAGCTCTTCCAGTAAAGTATTATGCGTATATTGTTTTCTTTTTAATAACCAATGTTTACACCACATTTTCTTTGTTCTTTGTCTTCTTTTTTTCAAAATGCATAATAGTCCAACAATTGCCACAGCGTCATCCGGTGAAGCCATTTCAACGTGTTACTTCGAGTGGAAAGAGATCACAACTGATAAAACTGAACGTGTGTAGACACTAGGAACGTCAGTTAAAACTGAACAGTTCGACTGTACAGTTAAAACTGTGCAGTTAAAACTGAAGGTCTGTAGCCCGCATAAGGCGCACGACGAGTGGTCAACATTAGGTTGTGTGATTGAGTGATTGATCAAGTCAGTCTGTTGTAGACAGCAGCGAGTTACACATCTTCCTTACGCAAAATTGATTTCAGTAATTACGTCCGCAAATGTAGAAAATAGGGCTTCCTGTGCCTTCAAAAATATTCTTTCAATTCAAGAAACACAAATATAGTCCAAAGGAATCACATTTCATTATGTAAACATTGAATTGTAAATTATTTCACTATTTCTAAAATAATAACTTTATTAAAATGGCGCGTGACATATGTAAGAGTGACAGAGACAGCACGACTAAAACTTCCAAACGCGGAAGCGAGATATCACTATGTAATCTGTTCGTTTTCAAATATAGTAACAAAATTCCATTGCGCCAACTTCACGCACAAACCGATTCAATTCAAAATTGGATTGTTACAATTTGACACACATTCGAACGTGCAAGGCAGGTCTATATTATGTATGTCTATGGCTTAGATGATCAATCGGCAAGACTGCGGTGTGTCAGCAACAAACATTGACAACAAAGCTTCAGCTGCTTCAGCATGATGTACTTCAGGTTTTCCAACTTTATCAATTTTTATTCCGGACTCGAACAAAACGGTTTATGTTTATCTATATTATGTTTTTTAGATTCCTAATGTCGTTTATAGTCCGTTTTTTTTTCGCTGCGGACTAAATTGACATTAGCTGTGTTGCCACTTTTTTGCGAATCGTTAATAGTGATGTGCCTCTACCGTAACTTTACGTAATTTACAATCTAGTATCGTTTTTCGGTAATAATAAAAAATGTGTCTTTAAAATAATATGACCGACAGGCATACCTATATAATGTACCTTAACCTTGTTATTGCGTATTCTTCAACAAGAATTCAATAATTTTCGTATTTAATTAGTGTAATACGTAATTAAAATTAATAAATATATTTTTTATCATTTTATATTTTAAAAGAAAAAGAAAAGTAAAAAGTTACGATTCATAAAACCGGTATCGTAGAACAACACTACTATTAAAAAGCTGGTATCATTACTTCGAAAATTGACATTTGCATGTGTCAATTTAGTCCGTAGCGAAAAAAAAAACGGACTATAATTTCAAATATTTTCGCATTAATTTCTGCTTTGCAGAGACAACACATTGCTTTCGAAGTATTTCCCAGCACAGGTCTTTTTGTATTTTAGATCCAGCTCCCACTCTTTTCTCTAACTTTGAATATAAACTTTTTTTCTTAAAGGAGTATCCATTTTCACTTTAACTTACAACTTGTAACTAATTGATTCGTTTTAACGTAAAAAGCACTGAATCTTAGGAAACTAATGTTTTTAACTTTCATCACTTGAACCAGAAATAGTTTATGGGGACACTTTATAAAATAAAACTAAAATGTTTTAATATAGTCGGCTTGGTGTTGTTACACTATAAACTATAATATATAATACATGAACAAAATATAAAACTAAAACTCTTTGTTATTGCCCGCGTGGAGAGGTTATATTTTTCGTGGAAAATAAGAATCATCATGAAGTCTATTTTGTGCTAGATTTAGTGCTAGATGCTATAAGCTGATGTTTTGTGTTGAAGATATAAAAATAGTGCTAAATCTAGCACCGAAAGTGCTAAGTTGGCAACACTGTCAATATCAACCTATCATGGAGTCACAGAGTACTTCAATACTATGTAGAGTAACTTTTATTTATGGATGGGAACTTGTGCTTTAGTAGGGCCATTTTAATAGGATAATAGGCCACATTTGACAGTTCGTCACTCAGAGTAATGATAAACATTTATCATTACTCTGAGGTTCGTCATACAAAGTAACCTTGTAAGGGAGGCACTCCATATTATTTAATATTCCCTACTAGATATTATTGTTAAAATTTTTACACTTTTAAGTAAAGAACTGACGTCGTTACAAAGTTACGTCAGTGAACTCTTTTTCTTTTTAAACATGAGGGATGGTACCAAAAGAAACAGATCAGTAGATAAGTTGAATTCGAGAAGTCGAACTAATCTTCAAAAAGTATTTCACGATTACAAAATAAAATATATTTAATGGGAACAGAATTAATTTTCTTACATTTTAGGCCAAAAAACATGTAATCATTCATTTAAATATATAACGTCTGGCTCAAAAGCCAGTATCCAGAAACGTGAAATGTTACAAAAAAGTCATGATTTCATTTCGCGCCATTATTAGACGCATTATTTTTGTCGTTTTTTTAGTCATTGTTTGAACTGTGCAGTCATTAAAATAGTTTTTATAACAATCACATTCAATTTACAGATGTTTGAAGTCCTCATCGATTAATTAAATTAATCGATGTTTTTCAGCAGGTTACCCTCACTATAAAGCAAAGACAAACAGCTGTTGTCAAATGTGGCCTATTAAAGTCCGTTTTTTTTCGCTGCGGACTAAATTGACATTAGCTGTGTTGCCACTTTTTTGCGAATCGTTAATAGTGATGTGCCTCTACCGTAACTTAACGTAATTTACAATCTAGTATCGTTTTTCGGTAATAATAAAAAATGTGTCTTTAAAATAATATGACCGACAGGCATACCTATATAATGTACCTTAACCTTGTTATTGCGTATTCTTCAACAAGAAGTCAATAATTTTCGTATTTACCTAGTGTAGTGTATAAATATATTTTTTATCTGTGATACTCCATAGTTACCATGATTTGTAAAAGATTCGTCTATTATCAAATAAAAATAAAATTATCTGATAAAAGTAAAAAGTTACGATTCATAAAACCGGTATCGTAGAACAACACTACTATTAAAAGGTTGGTATCATTATTTCGAAAATTGACATTTGCATGTGTCAATTTAGTCCGTAGCGAAAAAAAACGGACTATAAAATATGATTAAAATGGCCTTAAGTCTATACTCCGACTTTTAATTCGATTCAGTAAAATGACGTTTCCAGTGTTACCGTTTTTTATTATCACAAAAATAGTGATGTAACCTGGACGCAAACGATTCGATTTGATAAAAATATTAAGCGGATTATAATCGTTTCGCGTAATTTAACAAATCGCTAAAATACTGTATGAAGTTATGACAGAATCAATAACTACTTAGAAAAATATGATTAATATCAATTATGCCCTATATTTTTAATTGTTAAGCGCTTTTAGTGCTAAAACCATGCATGCACCGGTGTTTAATATTTTTCGTTCACTATATAATTTTAAATTAATAACCTTTCCGTATTGTTCTCTGATATTTAATTATACATATTTTATAACCACACATTATAATAGACATATTGAGAAAAGAATAATCGAATAATCAAAACATCGTTCGTTAATCGTGTGAGTAATCACTATTATTGAAAATCTGGCAACATTATTTCGAAAAGTGACATTAGCAAACGTCATTTTACTGAATCGAATTAAAAGTCGGGGTATAACATAGAGATAGGAATATACTTAGAATAAAACATGTATAAAATTGTGCTATAATCGTTGCTGACATCTGACATGCTGACTTGCATTAAACGTCATTGTCATTGGTACTGGGCACTGGCAAGTGGTAGGTAACGATAGTCGATACCATAGGCCATAGAACGATACTACCTATTATATGAACGATACCGAGCAGGGTTGGATTTCGTAGTATAATTATACTATTTGTGCCATTATTTTATGATATTGTGTAGTATGTAGTATCGTAAGGTCATTATACTACGCGAAAATACCATAATTTTACCAAAAAGGGTCCTTTTATTTTTTGTTAATAATTATCCTACATTATCAGATTTTTTGTAATAAATATTATGGCAATACCAAATCAAGCAATGGCGGTGATTCCCCACTGGGGAATCCCGTCGTGTTAATGCTAAAGACGAAATTCCAAGCGACGAATTATCTGATGAATGACGAATTTGACTGAGTCGAGTTCTGTTAATTTGTAAGTAAGAGCCTGGCTATCCAAAGCTGAACCAAGCATAGCGCGTTATATTTAACAGGTAACACAGATTAAACCAGGAAAAAAGGTTTGATGCTTTTTAAAATTTATAAAAAACAAAATACAATCGGAAGTAGGAACTAATTTAATAAGCGTGATATTGGCAATGAGGAAAGAGTGTATGAAAATCATTTTAGTAAATCACTCCGACAAAAAATACGATTGGTACTAGTCAAAAAAGATAATTTTTGAATTTTTGAGTTTATCCATCTTCAAAAAGGATCAAAGTGTCTAAGAAAAGCCATGTTGATTGTTGACATTTTGTCACAGTGTGGCCGCTGCAAAAAACATTGGGTTCAGCTTTGGTTAACCAAACTCTACCTAAGTTTAATAAAACATTTGTAATTATCAAAAGATTTCTATTAAATCCCAGACAAAAACACAAAAGAAGAAACGTAGTATAATTTTTTGAAAAGTACCTAGTACTAGCCGACCACGATAATTAGGCGCATGTCAGTTAAGACGTCATTGGAAATAGGGATGGGAATACGTAGTACATTCTGCAGTAGTACCAAAAGTACAGTCTGTCAAGAAAGTCATGAAAAGAATGTTTGAGGAACTAATGCTTTTGCTTTTACTGGCAACACTGACTTTGTTTGTCTGAGAGTACATTGACTGTCACGTCTTATGCGCTGGTAGTTGATTTACGAGTATTTTTCAGTTTTTTAGTAGAGAATTACCGTTTTCAAAGCTAAAATGAGTCGGAATGTTTATAAGAGTGGTGCACGAAGTATAATATTTAAAGTATACCAGGAGTTTTTGGCGGAATTTAAAGCGGGAAAGATTCTTTCCAACTTGGATGATGTTTACGGAAGAACAGCCAAAGTAACAGATATTTATAAGCAGATTTATATCAAAAAGAGTAAACGATCATTAACCTGTTAAAGATCATTCATTTCGCAGTATAATTTTACCGATTTACATCATTGTTTACATATTTTTTGAGGTTATGGTGTTTACGTAGCTAATACATAGCTATAGTATAAATATTAGTACTATCTACCGTAAACAATTTTGATCCTTTTGTATTATTCGTTGCTTGTTATATTCACAGTGTCTGTTTATATCTAACATATTCTCGGTTTTAGGTGTATCTGAAAGTACAGTTCGGCGCATAGTGGACCAAGGCATGAAAAGTGGTGGTAAATTTGTAACGCCGGGAAAACATAGGAAAGGAAGACCTAAAAAAGTAATTGATGATTTCGATTTATGTGCCATTCGCCAAAAGGTACAATTTTTTTATACGGTAAAAAAAGAAGTACCTACACTGAGAAAACTGTTGGCAGTTTTAAAGGAAGATATTAATTTTGATGGCAGCCATGAATTATTAAGACAAATTCTTATTTCTATTGGTTTCAAATACAAAAAATGTCAAACAAATAGACTTGCTCTCATAGAGAAGCTTGCTCTCAAAGAGGGAATATTATCTCCGACAAATTCTTGAAAACAGAAGATTGCCAGAAGAACTTCAAAAAAACATAATATATCTGCATGAGAGTTATATTCACGAGTCATATAAAGTAACAAAATGTTGGCAGGCTCTTAATATAACTGGTGTTAAACAAGAAATATCAAAAGGAAAGAGATGGATAGTTGTGCATGCCGGTAGTGAGAAAGGTTTTGTGCCGAATGCACTTTTAATATTTTCTGGTAAAAATAAACAGGAAGATTACCATTCCGAGATGAATGCACACAATTTTACTAAATGGGTAACCGAAAAGTTACTGCCCAATATTAAAGAACCATCAATAATTGTGATGGATAATGCACCATATCATTCAATTGTAACAAATAAGGTATCTTAAGAAACTATATTTTTCTATATTTTCATTTTATAAGTATTCATGACTGAAAAAATTGTAATTCAATTGATTTACTTTATTGCAGGCTCCTACAAGTGCTACAAGAGTGGAAGAGATTAAATTGTGGTTATTAGAAAATAATATTCCATTTGATCCAACATTACGGAAACCATCACTATTGATGTTAGTAAAAAAACATAAACCTGAACCGGTGTACTACATAGATGAACTCTTAGGAGAGCATGGTCATACAGTAATGAGACTACCTCCTTATCATTACGATCTTAACCCGATTGAATTGATTTGGGCAATATAGCAAAAAAGCGCATTGCGCAAAAAAATGTTGGTCATCAAGATATAGCAAAGTTGGCAGAAGAAGCATTTCAATCAGTAACCGTACAGGACTGGAAAAATTGTGTTGACCACGTTATTAAGATTGAAAATGAATATTATGCTCGAGGAGGAACTCTCTATAATGATATAGACGATTTTGTCATCCCGCTGGGCGAAGATAGTTCAAGTGAATCCGAAGATGAAGAAATGAACCAATCTCACTGCTCGGAGGTTATCTCGGAGGGTGAGGATAGTTCTAGTGTTTCTGAAGATGCAGAAACAGAACAAACTCATTGTTCAGAAACATATTTTTCAGGAGTTGAATACCTGGATTTTGATTCGGATACAAACTAATTAATAAAATTTCCTTAATCGTTAATAAGTTTTTTTCATTTATTCATTTCAGTTAATTTAAGTTTATTTAAAAACTGCTTTTCGTAAGAGAATATTTCTTTTTAACATATCTTTTTATTTTATTAAGTTTAATTCTCATTGAAATCCAAAATAAGTTAATCATGTGAATATTTTGTAATGTAACTGCTACTCCCTACGCGTATGTGTACCCTAATGTAGGTTATTTCTACCACTGTTTTGGAAAGGTCCTGAAAATATAATGAGCGGTTGAATTATTTAGTATCATTAAATTAATAAAAAATTGACAATAATTTTACTTCATGGTATTATAACTTGTGACGCACATGAGAGCATGCACTTTTAAATGTAAAACATTTATGAAAAAACATCTCATAATATGTGAGTTAACGAATAATCAAAATCTTATATGCTAGTGGTCATCTGTCCAATACTATTATTTTGTGAATAAAAAAAATCAAGTATCAACACTATTTAATCCAACTACATAAGACATAGAGTAGTGTCATGGTGATGCCATATAAACTATAGTGGCGCCCTCCATTTTTTTCATGACTTTCTTGACAAACTGTACCATGGTGAATGTTTAATGGAGGTACAATTTTTTTTATGGAATTAAGATAGCAAACGAGCATGCAGCACCACCTTCCGCTGCCGCCCATAACAACTGTGACCGACCCAGAACTAGACTCAATGAGTCTCGTTCTAATTCGGTCACACATGCGTTGCTACCCCTGAGGACTGAGATGGTCGCCTCTAAAAAGTGTAACTGGCACCACACCTTCCTATCCGGAACACAATTGTTCTTAAAACAATTATTACACGGTAGGAATGGTACAAAGTACCGTGGCGGGCGGTGGTACTTCCCCGGGTGAGCTCTAGGCCCTACCACCTGTACTTGGTCAGTTACTGTACCTGCGCAAACATCTCGGAAAACGAAGTTCACATCAGCCTAGTCTAAATGACCTTAATGTACAATTGTACACGACTGCGCCTCACTAGGGGACGCGCGGGGCTAGAGCGGGGTGGGGGGCCCGCGTGACTGCTATCTGACATGCGCCTAATTATTGTGGTCAGGTAGTATAATTTTAATTTCCATAGACAATAATTTTCTGAAGCTCTGAATCCAACCCTGATACCGAGTTGCAATTTGCATTGACGCAGGAATATATGTTCCTTGCGCAGGAAGTACCTAGGTACCTAGGTATTGTATAGGTAGTGTTTTTCGAGTTGCATTTCGCAGGAATTATTTTTGAGCATACCATTTTCTTACTCCGTCTTTGCATTAATTCTCTGGGTGTACCTCTAAATATTGGGCTATAATTCTGTCCCTACTTGCACGTGCACTTTGCATCGGTAAGAATATAAATTTTATGCATAAGTAATAGTAAACCGAACTTATTTTAATGGCTGTTGCGGCTGTAAGCCATTTTTAATTGCGATTTATTAACAACATAAATTTGTAATATTAATCGGTGTTTCTACACAAAAGATAAACGGGAAAAACTGTTATTGGAGGTCCTTAGTACTACAAGCGCATCCAAAACAATGAACGGTCTGTGACTTTGAACCCGCCAGTGTCAGAAATAGCTCAACTGTTTTTGATTCGGTTTTCTCTCATTAATCAGTAAAAAAAACAAAAAAATGTTTATACTTTATAGAATCACACCTAACAATTTTCAAGTGTGGGGAATAATAGACACATTTTGTTTCTAACCTAAACTTTATATTACTTTCTGTCGATGGGGATTTTGATTATAAACATTTTACAAATGCATAATTTAATTCAAAAAGTTACCTCTCCAGTAAAGCAATCAGAAATTAAATACTAAATGATTATTTAAATTTCAGTACTGCGATTTTTATCTCAGGAATTAAATATTCACTGACAAAATGGCTATATTCGGTGAAATATCTGAGCCTACAAGCAGAGCTGTAATGGATTACTGGGATAAGTTGGAAAAACGCCCCAATGTACCAAAGTTAGTGTTCCTTGTTTTATGTCATAAAGATGAAACTGCTTTAGTATGGAATTGATGGAAGGAGATATGAAATCTACATTGCTGAAATACCTTTATTTTTGTTTGTGTAGTTTATAAGTAGTTTGCAGTTTAAAATGTCGTTGCTTTTTCATATACTTTTAGCCTTTGCTATATGAAATGTGAATATTTACAGCATGTATTTCGAAGCAATTGTTCTTATCATTCTTCTATCTACTAATTTGATGTGTACATGTATTGGAAATAATTTTGCTCTGCGATTGATTTTTGGAACTATGTTTCTATGTATTTCTACAGGTTACAATGGCAGGTTAAACCATTCCAAGTACCAAAAGACGTGGGAAAATTCTTTATATTTGAAGGCAAACGTCTCTGGGCTGGTGTGAAAGCTAGGAAAGCTGTTGTGGAAGTAAATTTTGTGAAAGAAGCAAATTTGCATTTATACAAGAAACCAAATACCCATAATTTTGTAGCTATTGTCAAAGATTGTGATTTGCCAATGAGCAATGCTGTTGTGAGGCTGTTGAAAGATTTGATCGTCAGAGCCAAGATGGTTGTGACTGTCCAGGAAAAACCAATGGCTGAATTTCATACCAAGAAAGTTATAACAACTCCACAAATCTTGAGGAAAATTACAACTACGAACAAATCAAATTTGATGAAGGAAAAAGTATCCAAACTTGAACAGCCTAATATAATTACCGGAGTTTCAGCAGGAGGTATTTTTTATTTATTAATTTATTCTTATTTTGTGCCTTTTTTTTAGCTTATAGCGGAACAACAGTGATACAAGTCACTTAACATTCATTTGAAATCAGAATGTAATTATGCAGAATTCACAGTATCTTGGAAGTTGAAAAATTATATGCCTATTCTGGTTCAATTTAAACATATCACCCGTGTGGCCCCACATTGCTGACCTTGTTATTCCATTGTTCAATATTTATGACACAATTTGAATTTCAAAGATATTTTTGCTTTCCAGTTTTCAGTTTGAGGGAGCACTTGGGCCTATCTGGCACCTCAATGGTGATTTTTATTCAACCACAAGAAAATGAAGTGGATGACATTGAAAACTTGATGCAGAATATGGATATGTCTGGGGTGGGTCAACTTGCCCCTACTGTTGTTACAAACTCCAATCTCTATATTTAAAGTTATTCCTGAAATAACTACAGATTTACATGTCTTTTTTTTGTTTTACATGTAGCTGCAAGTAGTGACAGTAGTGCTGTGTTAGAAGCTTTTATTGAATATGTATTTTAAGATTATAGCTACAGCCCACTAATGGCCCACTACTGAGCACGGGTCTCTCCTCATTACTGAGGAGGCCTAGAGCATACTCCACCACGCTGCTCCAATGCGGGTTGGTGGAGGGGTTAGTGGCCAACCCAGTGTCGAAAGTTTTCTAGCCGCCCGACTGCTATCAATCGATAACAACCGGAGCCGATGGCTTTACGTGCCCTCCGAAGCACGGAAGCGCTCAAGATAATTTGCCACTAGCGGTCACCCATCCGACTACCGACCGCACCCACTGTTGCTTAACTTTGTCGATCGCTTAGGATCGACGCAAGCCACCGGGCTATAAGCGCTTAATTAATAATTTAAAATATAATATAATAATATCATTCCTAACTTTTAATCTCATTACTAATCTTGCTCAATGATACTTTCCTTGGGCTGTAGATACATGTATAACATAATAATGCATTTTCTATGAGTGTTATGTCAAAAGTATATATATATATATATGTTGACACAAAATTGAGCACAACAATTTTCATATGTTACCTATGAGTAAATGTTATAAAATGTTTGTTTTTGATATAAATTGGAAATTGTTCCTTAGGTACTATGCTGTGCAATTGTCGTATTGATACTGACCTGATAACCCTGATACTTAAGATTAAATTTACATAAGTAATATGCAAGTGACGTAGGTTTAGAGGTATCAATAGTCCTACATTGTAAAACTATCTCAATTTTATATCAACTTAAATAATTTATTGGCAAATATAAGTCTATATATTGAGATGTGCTATTATTCTTCTTACCAAGGTTCTTCACAAGGTTGGTATCGGTATGTTAGTGTGTTGGTATTATTAGCCATACATATTGGGGTATTCCATGCACTGTATGTATAATGTAAAATATGACATTGTTTTTTTATGATGCGAGATTTTCTAATTCTCTATGTGTAGTCGGTATTAATCAATTAGGTATTGTTTTATATTAGCAGACCTACTGCTGGGCGCAGGTCGACCTATAATTATAAGATCTGTGATGTTTACAGGTGTTGAAAATTATACTTTCGGTACTGTAGTAATGAGTATAATAAAGGGCATTCTGTGATATCTTGTGTTTTATTACTATGTATTATAATCCATGTCTCTCCCTTAGGTTTTATTATATGTTTTATTGTTTGGAAAACTAAAAAATTGTTACGTAGGGTAGTTACTAGGTAAGGTTTTTTTTAATTGATTTACTTAATCGATTAATATTAAAAATAGGTTATTTTATTTTGATATTCCCGGGTGCTGTCCATGTGGGACTCCTGCAGGATCTCTTGTGAATACACCGTGCCTACCCACTAAAACAACCACAGGTTGGGCTTGGCCAAAAGCCTCGTAAGCTTCCATCTCGGCGACCCCGCTAACGCTAGCGGTGTTTTGTAGGGAATATTAGTAAGCTTTGAAGTATATTACGTGTTATCGATTAATACAATATTTGGGGAGTTGGTACACTTTTAGATTTGATTTCATGACGGGTTAGGGGGACTAAACTACTGGCTCCTTAACCAGAGTTAATAGAAGCGGTAAGCGCTTAGCAGAAAAGGGGCAAAGAAACCCCTCAGTCAGAGTAGGAGTTGGCGATCTGAAATCGAGGAATCGATTCAGTTATTCGATATTATTTCACCTTAGAAAAATCGAGGTTCGAAAAGATCGAATACTAGACAGGAGTGGCCAAAAAGGAGTAATCAACGCCAGCCAATTTAGCGGAAAAAATCGAAAATAGATTTTTGGTAGATCGATTCTTTATCCTTCGTTTTTTTATATTTCGATTCAAACGGATCCTAAGAATCGATCTTTTTCGGACAATTCCCATCTCTATTCCCTACCTTAGAGTAGGCTAACTAAGAAGCGCTCTTGAGATGTGCATGAAGCCCGGATTTTGCAGGCGAGGATGAAGATTTTCTCTTTATCGATATTTTTGATGATATTATATTCATTCGTCGAGTCCTCTTCAAAGGAGGACTCAACGCATGGCCGAGGTTGAGAAGGACGAGGGAAAGAGGTACCCGTCTGCATTGGAGCGGGACAGAAATACCTACATCTACATGAAGTAAAATGATCTGAGCATAGAAATAAATAATTATACAAGGTAATTATCTGAGTTTGGAATTCATACATTTTGGACTGTTTACCTACATTTATAATTTCGTAGATGGTTTTTATTGTCCTTTACCTCTATGGGTCGAAATATATTTTTATGGTTTTTCCTAAAGACTGTTATGGGGGCTTTACATTATACAATTTGCAGAGCGCTAACTGAGCTAGCGTGCTAAAATCGCATAGTGTAAAGGCAGTTAGACAGTAACTAGTGCAGCGTAATGTATGAAAACACTAGTTAGTGCACTGAGTTAGCGCTCTGCAAATTGTATAATGTATATCCTTATTTTGTGGTAAAGCCCCCATTAGTTATTTACCTGCCCATTACGTCAAAAGATTCATGTCAAACGATATGAAATGTTTAAATAAAAATTTATGGATACAAAGAAAATAATACATTAAAATTCATTTATTTAAAATCAATACATAACACAATATTACAATGGTTTTTATATAAATTCATGAGGAGAAAACAAAATAAAATCTATAATTTAAAAAATAAGCACAGCCTATTGAATCGCAGACCAGTTAAGTTTGATGTATTTGAAATGTATAAAATTAACTACCTACAAAGTAAAAACCAACTTTACAAGCCATCAATTTACCAAATTCCACAAATATAAACGAATTCTTATTGTAATACATAAAATGCTCATCCCATTGAATTCCAGCGAAGTGAACGTACTATGGCATTCGTGACATGCATTCATGTCGTTGGAATCCAACGTGAGTAGGTGTTTGTTTTATATATATTTTTTTACATATATAAGTACCGAAATAATTATTAGTTATTTTCCCTGTCATTTATTGTGCTACATTTTTTTATTTCTTTAGTAACAGATAACTGAGGATGATACGCCATGTTACCATTATGATATAATAAAAACTGCCTGTTTAAACGTATCTATATTTTTAACCGACTTCAAAAAAGAAGGAGGTTCTCAATTCGACCGCATGCTTTTTTTATGTACGTTCAGCGATTTTTTCGTCGTTTATGGGCCGATTTTGATAATTCTTTTTTTGTTGTAAAGTAGATATGCGCAGTGGGATCCCCTGATAAGGACACCAGGATCTGATGATGGCATGTTAGAGAAATCGAGGGGAACTTTCGAAAATTGTATGGACAACTAGTGTTTGTTCATGTTATCATAAGTACATTAAAGTGCTACCATTTCATGAAGGTCTGGAGTCGATCTGATGAAGCCGAAAGACATTCGAGGGAACTCCTCAACCATTTACTGCAGTTATCTAGTGTTTGGGCTTGATTAATTCGTAGTCACGAGAACTTTACACTTACATGTTGAATTGAGCGCCATCTGGCGAGTAGTTTTTGAGTTATCTCTGCTTATCAAGGTTGAAGTCGGTTATTTTTTTTTTGTAAAAAGCAAATAACTTTAAATGTGATTTTATTAGTTAACATAATAAAATCCAAAAGTTTCTAAGTCGTTATTACTTTTGATTGTGCATTAACAATCCAAATCTGCTGACTGTTGTAAAAATTCCACAACAAAAATGTATTAGATACATACAGTTTTAACTTGAAATTATGTATTGGGAACATTTTTCACCTTTCAAAGGCTTATGGAAAATTATGTAATTGAATAAGGTAGAGTTATGAATTTGACATTTAAACAGACTGCTGCCTGCATATTATGTAAGTTTAAATTGTCAGAATGAATCATACAGGTATGTTCATATAATGCAAAAAATTGTGATATTAAATTGATTAAATATACCTACATACTATTCAGTTTTCATATAACACTTATTAAATGGATGGGGTCGTAAAAAATAGTAAGAGTAATCGATTATACACTTATTTCTAGTCATAACCTATACTATGAACTAAGTTTATATAATATAGGTACATACATCACATTATATTTATAATAAGCCTATCGTAGTATCGGTACCTGCAATGCAAGGCTTATAAAATAGTTAACACTAAACACAATAATGCTAAGATTCGATATACATATTATGTACTACTAAACTATTAAATTGGCAAATGCTTAACTGTTTCACACACTGACGTTTCACGAACTAAGGTAAGCCCTATTTAAGTTTACAAAAAAGCTCAATTTCAAAATTTCAATTCTGTCATGTTCTAAAAGTGGTGAAGGTAAGTAGGTATCAGGTTATTACTGTGGGTATCCTAAACAATGTTAATAATATCAACCTAACTCAGGAATGATAACATTATACTTTTAAGGTGTACTTTCTGGTTGGTGTAAGTTTCTTTGCTGCGCATATTACTACGATACGGTACCGACCAACTAAAACGAAAGCATTCAATTATGATTTTTATGTTTTGGTAGTTATGGTTGAATTTCAACTGTATATTTGAAGGACGACTATTAACCACCCATTCTTGACCAACTCTGTACCGACCGATTATCTAAAGGTTTTTTATTACAAATGCTGATTTTACTAACGAAATCCTACTTTTTACCCTTGGTTTTTTTATGAACTGGACTATGGTAACCATGGACGTATAAAGAGAATGGTAACTATATAAATATTTAATGCACGAATAACTTCTAGTCCTCTACCAATCACTAAACTGAGGTACGGTCACGTCCAATGATAAGTATACACGGGCAGATTTTCAAATAAATGTACACTCTGAAAATTTCAAAAACAAATAGCCACTCATAAATATATAACCACCAGAGTTAGTTACAATAATGTATACAATGACATAACATTACATCCGTTTGAAGTAACACGGTACAGATATATGATATATTATATAATGGCGTCTGACAGTTGTCAGAGTTGACGGACTTAACTGCTCTGTTTCTATTTATTTTTAATGTTTATGAAAAAAATATTGACTTCAAAAAGGAAGAGGTTCTCAATTCGACTGAACTTTTAATATGGTGTTAAATTTTTAACCGACTATGTATGTAATATTGTCATAATTGCAGTTTTTGGATATGTTAGTCTTTAACAGCTTCTAAAAACGTGTGCTAAATTTCATAATTGTATGTATAGCTTGACTAGGTACTTATATAAAAACCTTTCATGAGGGCGCTACAAAGTCGGAAATATTATGTAAGGGAATAAATGTTATTTCAAAGGATGTGTTGTTTTAGCACACAGAAAACAACTTTTCTTTCCCGACTATGAATAATTTTTGGTTAATAGCACAAAATAAGCACTCAAAGTAACAAAACAATGACATGACATTCAACTCGCTGACAAGCAATTGACGAGTGACGTTTAGAAAGAAGCGTGTCAATTTAACAAATTGAATCCATTACCTTGCTTACCGCAATATGGCGAGTATTTTTATATTCCTGGTCAACCTATATGTTTGTATGTATGTTTGACCACTCACAACTCAAAAACTATAAGTCGGATTGAAATTATTTTTTTAGTTGTTTATCTTTTATGTTTTATCTATCTTAGGTATTAGTGTAAGTTTCATCAAAATCGGTTCAGTAGTTTTCGTATTCTAAAGGTAGTATTACACGACTATATAAATTTGAGCGACAACTTACGATTAATTATTGAGTTATCTCTACATATCGATTTCGAAGTAGGTAATTTTTGTAAAAAGTTATAATTGTTATAATTTTTAAAACATAAAAATGAATGTTTACATTAAATGGAAAATTACATTGTGTACATGTTATTGAAATGATCATCCGATTGCCAAAATAATGAAAGTGCTACAGTTTCTAAAGTGTATACATATTTAAGGAAAAATCACAGGCATCATTGTATACATGATTACAGTCTGTCAGCGTCTGTCAGTCAAAAATATGTGTCATAATTGATACATGTGATCGTGTACATACATTATTGCGACTAACTCTGGTGGTTATATATTTATGAGTGGCTATTTGTTTTTGAAATTTTCAGAGTGTACGTTTATTTGAAAATCTGCCCGTGTATACTTATCATTGGACGTGACTGTACTTTCCAGACTTTGTAAGTTGAGTCTAACAATCTCTACCTATCAGAAAGTCGCTGGTCAATATGAAAAGGCAATATTTTAGTTGTTTCCACCTATGCATATAAATACTTATCTCGTATAAATATATAATTTTATGGTTGATTGGTATTTTTACAGTATTAAAAATACACTTTATTTATAATGAACTTTTACAGTAATGGTCTCTCAGATCAATTCTCACTTTAAAACTATCAATATCTCGTACAAAATTATGTTTTATTCCTTCTTTTACCAGTCACTAATTTTAATTAACAGGCTGTTAATTTATAAGCTATAAATATAATAAAATATAAGATGTAGCATAACTTTAAATGCTTATTTTTAATTTATTTTAAAAGTACCTATTCTAAAATATATTTTTGGTATTAAATAGATTTTATTTTTGTAAATGAATAAGTAAACAATTAAAAAATAACGACCTTCAATAATAATTAAAATTAAAACGCAAGATTAACAAGATTATTTATGACATGTTAAAAGTTAGAAAAATATATTATCTCTGTAACACTTACACAATAGATTTTTTTTTACTTTAAGTAATACAAACCAGGCGGTTTGTACGGTTAGGCAACCATCTTGGGTAACATTGAATTAGTACGGGAGGCCATGATGCTGAATGTGGATTTACTCAAGCTTCATAGAGACCTATTGGGTTGCAAAGCTTAGATGATAAGAAGAAAAAAATGTTATATAATGTATACCTTTTCATCGGTGGGGGAAGCGGCTATAGATCTTTAAATATGTAAAAAAAAAACTGCCGCATGGACATATTCGAGCGCGTCAGATATTGATATTATCAATCGCATATGTATTTTTAATAGTGTGTGTGTGGATTGAGTGAGCACCCTAAATAAAATTAATAAATTTATGCTAGTTATTAACCCTACAGTGTGGTAGATTTTCATTGAAACATTAACAAATTAATATCTTTTAAACTAAACTAAAAAACAAGAATTCGAAATGGCACACTTTTTGTAATAATTTTTACTAAAACTTGAACAATTTATATCTTTATAACTACCTATCAATTCAAAGATATAAGTGCTTATTACTTTTCAGAATTGTGTGGATTGAGTGAGCAATTAAAATAATAAATTATTTAAAAACGTGCAAGCTTTATGGTTCGTTTTGTGTTTTACAAATTCATATAAATACCTTTAAATAAATCGAGACATAATGACAAAATTTAATTCAAGTTGGTTTATAGGAAATCGGGTCTTTTCAAAGTGTGTGTATTGAGTGAGCATAAGAAAGCATTTGTAACTTTTTTATACGGCAGTAGGCGATTGGTATCTAAAAACGACAACTTTACAAAGGTTTTACAAAAAGCTAGTACACAAATCTTAAATGTATCCTTCACGGATTCATAGATCAGAGTGGTCTTAGGTGAGAACTGAGTGAGCATACATTAACTGATATATCTCGCGTTTTATCTTTTTACAAATTGTGAGATTGCTTTTACAATTGTTTCTATACTTTTACTAAATAACTAGCATAATGTTATTAATTTTATTTAGGGTGCTCACTCAATCCACACACACACTTTTTAATAATGTACGTATGTTGACCTGACCGTTTGCATGATGGGGGTGATCGTACTTAAGGGTTGAAAATAAAAAAAAAAATACTGGAGCGCGTCAGATTTTTTAAGGGGGTGTTAAGTTTATCAAAAAAAAAAGCTCTAATTCAATAATCTGACGATTTCGATGTGACCCAAACTCACAGCCATTATACTAATGTGCAAAAAAATCGCCATTTTGAAATACTCAAGCGCGTCAGATTAAGATATATATGGTTCATCTTTATGTCCTAAACTTGCTGTCTCTTAATCTGACGATTATCTAGAGGGATTTCCCTAATCTGCCAAAAAAAATTAAATCATTGAACTTCATTAATAGAAAAGCGCAGGAAATAGGATGCAAATAAAAAAGTGTACGTTTTGAAGTAGAATACTTGTATTTACATAATATAAGGGCCGTAATATCAATCATAGTTTAAACTATGCTTCAGAGTTTAGTCACGAATTATTTCTTAAGATAGATATCGATCAAGTCCAGTTTAAACTATTTAAACTCTCTCTAAGGTTGGTTAAAAACCTCCTTGTGAGATTAACCTTTCGTTTAATTTGACGTTTCTTCAAGATAGTTTTTGAGTTATTCATAATAATGTGTACTTATTGGATTTATGGTAGTTGCCTCATAACTTTTGACTGGGTGTTCCGATTTTTATAATTCTTTTTTTATTCGGAAACTGGTGCTTATCTTGTGATACTGTATAAATTTGAGCGAAATCTGACGGGTACTTTTTGATTTATCTCTACTTATCGATTTTGAACATTAAACTTTAATGACGAATTTTTGTTATTTCGGCTCTTATAAATCGTCAGATTATATATTTTTCGTTATCCTTGAATCATTTCCTTCAAAATAAAAAAATAGCCACGCTCCAGACTGTCAAGACAAGATGGCGTTTTTTTAACAACTTTGTAGCCCTCCCCTTTCATTGCGTCATTCTCAAATTGTCAGATTAGTGGAATATACACTTTTTAGCATGTAATTAACTTACCCTACCTTAATCTGACACGCTCGAGAATGTCTGATGATTAATTTTTTTTTTACTAATCTGATCCTTTATTCTTGAGGCGCGGCCTTATATATGGGACTCATATTTGGTGGAGGTACTTAACTGGGTACAAGGTACCCCCTGTACCTTAATCTGCCGCGCTCGAGTAAATCCAAGAATCCCCTCTTGGGCTCCCTAGCTAAATAGGTACATACTTTGCAATCTGTATTGAATTATTTATTCATATTTTTATGTTAAGATTTTTAAATTTAACGTTAAAAAATACGTTCCAAAATATCAGAATAATATCGATTACCTAAACGATATTTAAGAAAACTAGCAAATGGCTCAAGTAGAACGATTTTTATTTTAAAACAAACAAACTTCATTAGTCTTTGACGCATACTTAGTCCTTCATAGCTCGTAAAAGTATGTTATGCCTAGTCTAGATATTAAGTTTATGTTCACTTTCTGTGATGTGTATACCTCTACCCCTTCCACTTGTCTATTTTTAATTTCTAAAATTTTGGGTTGCTTGGAAGAAATCGCTATGCAGCGATAAGGCCGCCCTTTGTGTTGTATGTCCTTATATTGATTTAAACCTTTGATGTTTTAAATATCTAGGTGGAACATCGAATCCGAAATTTTTTTGTTTTCACTGTAGGACGACGCACAATCTAGACATTTAAAACATCAAAGATTTAAACATTAAGATGTTTTTATACAATCAATAAAGTGAATAAATAAATAATTTTTATTTTTAATGACATACTTATGAAAATTCTACAGCATAATATTATATCCTATTCTTTTTTCGACCATAATATTTATATAGACTTAACAAAACGAAAGGGTGTGTTCTAAGTGTATGTCAAATAATATTCCAGACATAAATGAAAGTTATGATCATTCTAGTAAATAATTATACTATTGAGATGATGTTACAATGAAATCCAACATTACCCAAATTGACTACACAAGCGGAAGAAAAACGAGTTAAGGTCTGCGCAAATTACAACGACTCCACGCCAACGCGGTTACGGAGCAACTCAAATGTAAGCACTCAATTATGATCCTTATATCTTAGACGTTACGGTTAAATTTCGAGTGTACGCTTGAAAAACGTGGACTACTCCCCACCCTCTGCTCACCGACGCCGTTCACACTCGAAATTCAACCGTAACGCCTAAGATATAACGATCATAATTGAATGCTTACATTTGAGTTGCTCCGTAACCGCGTTGGCGTGGAGTCGTTGTAATGTGCGCAGACCTATACACTTGTTTTGTTAATTTAAATTACATTTTTGTTCACCCTTTATCTCATGTCAGCGTTGACCGACATTGCAATCAAATTAATCGATCAAAATCAGTCACTATCAAATCAACTTCCATAATAATATCCACTGGGAAAAACATGTTATATGTACATGTTGACAGTAGGGATGTTATCAGTAATTGGGGAATATCATGATTTTTTTATTGTTTCTAACGTTTATTTATGTCAATAAATAATACGGTAAAGATATATATACTTGATGAAAAAGTCAACACTTATTTTAAATTAAATATTTAAAACTGAAATGACATTATGCTGATTTAAACGCCACCATCTTCCCGCGGCTAGCTTTCACGTCATCTTTCTATGTAATCTATGGAGGGTGTTTCCCACTTATAACCAAAAACCTCAACAAACGCTCTGTTTGTATTGAAAAATAAAAGTTTCGTGCGTTTTATTTGTGCTAAGCGGAACGCATCTTCCATAGACTCCATAAAAAGATGACGTCAATGTTCATGTCTTTATTGAACGAAGACGTCACTTCCTTTTTATCTATTTTAAATTTCCCTAGTAAATTTGCCACTTTTAATTTATTAAAAATTTTTGTTTTCAGTTTTCACAGTGTTTAAACCAAAAATAACGTTAAAGGTGTCTTTATGTAAGCGATAACTACATGTAAAAAAAATCACCTAAATTTGAATTACATGTATATTCCCTAATTGTTTAATTAAATGATTAATGGTAAATATTTAAACACCACAAATTGTTTTATTTTATCCTTTTTAATCATAATAAATTAAATAAAATTAATTTAAAATGTTTTACATCATGCTCTTTATATCGTGACCTCAATCAATTATTTATCAAAGCGCATGACGTCATGAACCGCTAAACTGTCAGTGACAAACATTGTCAGATAATTAATTTCGATCGTTCGATATTTTCTCTTGTGACACCTAAAAGACGTTTGACAGGATTTTTGAATAACATTCTATATCATTTTACTAACCAAACAAGGCAAGGGAGTTATTTAAAACGACCTACAGCATGAAATAAAATCAAACGTAATATAATATAAATATGCAATAGTACAGTGCAGTACTAATTATTAGATATAAATTATTATCATTGATATGGCTTTTACATTCCTCTCTAATGAGAAAAGTATAAAAACTAACTGAAAAACAATTTACTAGTGATTTCTCCACACACTTAAATGCCTCTTATGCTTAGCATTAGCAGTACACAATTTTGTGTCATTAATGTTAGTCGTAATTAATGAGTCATGTATGATTACATTACGAGTATAATCTCTGCAATTATTATTGGTTACAATGTTAGATTCATGTATCTGACTGTAAAGACATCTCTCATATTATTAACACACGTCATGATAACAATTGTGTATATCTTGAAATGAGATTAATATTGCCTTAGACAAAAAGATATACATTAAACTTCTGAGAAATATGTACATATAGTACAATTTTTAATAATTCATTGTTCATAAACAAAACAAATACGACAAGACTAGTTACAACATAAATATTTGTCTGATATTTTTTTTATTAACCAGTGCATGGCACTGCACCAATTTTTAATGAATACACCATACCTATTTATCCCATAAATAGTATAATAAAATGTATAGAATAGAGTAGACATTAAATGTTACATATCTACAGTTTACAAAAATATTACACCACATAGATTCCAAAGTTATGTTACTCTCTGCTGCTCATAGACAAAGTATTTACACTAAAACTTACACATCTTCTATTATGGCCTCTAAAACAATATAGTAGATGATACCTATTACAACACATAGGTGCCCTTCTAAGCTTTATGACTAAATCTAATTATTTTCACCATACAAAAATAAAATTGTCTTTGACAATGAACTTGAAGCTTTTATATGATAGAAATAAATCTGTAAATAACTTTGGAGGTACATAGAACAGCCTTTCGTTATAGTAATAATTAATCAATATCTGCAAATGTTTACCTTTATATTTCATGCAATCCACCATCGTTTTTCCCCATTTTCACATTCTCCAGAACTGTATTTACATATTCCGAAGTCTTGTCTGCTATTTTTATTTCTGTAATAAAATACATATACAAATTTATTTCCAAGCACACAACAAGTCATAATAATTATCTCTATTCTTTACATTTGAACAACCTATGTTGTGCACATAGGAAGTTCCTTGCACAAAAATATGTCAGTTTTAAATTACATTAATTTAATTTTTCTAGCTGGTTTATAGCTGTTTTTTCTGCATTTTTTCCATGTATGAAGTCGTTTTTGAAATGGACATATTATACCTAGACAGGAAGGAGTATAAATACTTAATGGTCACTGAACTTAGTATAAAAAAAAATTCCAAAATATAGTAATGTATGTAGTCATTGACAAAATGATTTTAATGCCTACATTTATACAATGCAGCATTTCCGCAAACTGGATCAGAATTGATGGCAAATTTATTTTTTCATCCTCTTTGCTTCAAATTCTTATTTGTTAAATTTAAAAGTATCATAAAATTTGGTTAAGGCATTTATCTTTTAACTAGCGACCCGTCCCGGCTTCGCACGGGTGCAATGCTGATACTAAATACACTACAGAAACTGTGAACGTTGTATATAAAAACATAGCGGCCCGCTCTGGCTTCGCACGGGTATAACATATATAATAGCCTATGTTACTCACTGAAAAAATGATTAAAATCGATCCAGTAGTTTTGATTTATTCTGCCCGTGGCCCGCACGTGTTAAATTTGGAGTAAAACAATTCCCCTTTCCCTATACCATAAAGATTTCCTGCTATCTTTGGAATATCTAAATTCATACCGACATTACTTATTTACTTCGCTACGTCTCGCAATTTTAAATCTGCAATATTTTCGAAAATATTCATTTAAATCTTGCGCTGTAAAGGACCATATAGATCTATATTAAATCAACAATGTACTTAAGCTATTTAATTGGATAAGGATTAATGCTGTATTGGTTAAAATCGCTTCGAAACAGCTATTATTTGTCGTAAAAAGTAAATGACAAAAAATGTTATTGTGGGATATCCATGAGATAGACATAATTATACCATCGCGGAGTTTTCTGTAGACCTTTTCAATGTACAAATAATGTACAAATAATTGTACACAACATGTATGTGTACAAATAATTAATACATTATTTTGATAAATCTCGTAGGGTTCAGCCTGCGTTTGCGACGTAAGCGGAAAAAAATTGATAATTTGCGACATCACATTAGAAACCTCAAAAATAACAGTATTTCTCCACTATTTAATGGATGTTATTACACATATAAACCTTCCTCTTGAATCACTCTATCTATTAAAAAAAACCGCATGAAAATCCGATGCGTACCTAGTTTTAAAGATTTAAGGACACAAAGGGACATAGGGACAGAGAAAGCGACTTTGTTTTATACTATGTATAGTCCGTTTTTTTTCGCTACGGACTAAATTGACACATGCAAATGTCAATTTTCGAAAAAATGTTGCCAACTTTTTAGATATAGTGTTGTACTACGATACCGGTTTCATGAATCGCAACTTTTTACTCTTACCACATAATTTTATTATTATTTGACAATAGACGAATCTTTTAAAACTCGTGTTGAATATAGAGCATCAGAGATAAAAAAATATATTTATTGGTTTTGTTAACTTATTTCACTAAGTAAATACGACAATTATTTATTTATAATTGAAGAATACGTAATAACATACATTTACCAACAATAACAATACATTACGGTTGTCGTCAAATTGTTAAAATTTTAAAGACACTTAGTTGTAATTATTACTGATTTAAAACGATACTCGATTGTAAATTACGTAAGGTTACGGTCGTGGCACATCACTATTAATGATTTGCAAAAAAGCAGCAACACAGCTTATGTCAATTTAGTCCGTAGCGAAAAAAAAACAGACTGTAGTGAAGATAAATGGAAGCAAATATCAGACATGCCTACAAAGAGACAAATTGTAATAATCATAGTTATGGTATCTACTGCTATAATTTATTTTTGAGAATGAGAGAAATTGATTAATTATATTCACAATTTTTCGCATAAATGAAAGTAAAAACAATTAATTTCAAATCCCGTGAAGCATCATCAATGGTATGCAATGTTTTAAAACTTTTAAAATAAGGTTTATAAAAATCAGAATCGAATTCGAATTTCTGAGGCAGATATTTTAGAGGGTACACATTATAAACTTGAAATACCATAATTTTGGAAGGTGGTTTGTCAAGCCAGGTTAGCCAGGGCATCAGAAGAAATGGCAAAAGGATATAAGTGGAAATAAAATATTATCCAGTTACCTGTAGCAGAGCTGACTATGGCATTGATATGTGAAGACCAGTCAATATTGCTGTCTGGATTGGCAACCCTGTTGCCTATAATCTGTTTCATCTGGTTGATTCCATGTAACAAACGTCCTGGAATATGAAAACATATTTATAAATTTTTGTTCTACCTGCTATCACAATTTTCTGCTTGCTTGAAGTTATTGCCTGTCTCATTCTATCCATACTACCATTATAAATGAGAGAGTAGCACTGTCTTTCTGCTGGTTTCCTATGTTTTCACTCTTAATTAATTAAAGTTTGAGACTTTTGAAAGGACAACTTTCATTTACACGTAGCTTCAACCCATTGATCCACTACTGAGCTTGATCTTCTCATCAGAGATTAGGATTACAGCATACTCAACTACATGGCTCCAGTGAGGATTTATGAAAAATGTAGGAAAATGGTATTATAAATTAAAGGGTAATCTACTTTTATGCCTATGACTATTTTTACATTTTTAAAGGTACAATATTTATGTCGTCTGAAGGCCTCTGATAAGACTTAACAAATAATTAACCTGCAGCATAATAATTGATTGCAGTATGGAACCATTCAAGTAACATAAATAAAGTTGTAGCTATGCTAATGCCACTATAATAATAATAATAAAGCCTTTTATTTCATATTTTCCTCAGTACAAAAAAAATCAAATAATATGTATCTTAGATTTACTTATATCTATGTTAGTGTGTTGATAATTCTTTTTATTTAATTCCTATGAATCCCTTCTTGGGTAAAGGCCTCCTCCATCCTTCTCCATATTTCACAATCCTTCCCCATGCTCATCTATTCTTTTCCTGCTACTTTGGAGATATCATGAGACCACCTTTTATAAGGCCTGCCAACGTTCCTTTTGCCTTCTGGTCCTTTCCATGAAGTAACCTTTAAAGTCCATCTGTTATCCGTGGCTCGTGACACATGCCCTGCCCATCGCCATGTCATTCTTAAAGCATGTTTTAATGCATCCTTTATCTTAGTCTTCTTTCTGATCTCTTTGTTTCTAATCTTGTCTGATCTTTTAATTTTTAGTATTCTCCTTCCCATTGCTCTTTGACTAACACCCAGTCTATCTTTTATTCTATTTGTGTACGTCCATGTTTGACATCCATATGTTAGACTTGGAAGAAGTGAATTGTCTAATATAATTTGTTTCAACTTTATGTTGTAATTTCCTTTTAATATTTCTTTATGAGACCAGAATTTTTTCCATGTCATACTTATATGCCTTTCTGTTTCCTCTTCCTGGTTGTTATTGTTGAATGATACTTGCTTTCCTAGATACACATAGTGGTTTACATATTCTATCACACTGTTTTGTATGATAATTGGAGTTTTGTGGCTGTTAGTTAATATTTTAGTTTAGTCACTATTCAATTCCAGACCTACTTTACAGCTTTCTCTGGCTAAACTGGTTAACATACCTTGGAGTTCCCTAGCACTTTCTGAGAATAAGACAATGTCGTCAGCGAATCTTAAATGGTTTAAATAGTCGTTACCTATTTTGATGCCTTTTCCCTTCCAATTCAGTTGTTTAGTTATTTGCTCTAAGACTGCGATAAACAGCTTTAGTGATAAGGGGTCACCCTGCCTGACGCCTCTTTGTATTTCTATTGCTTCATCCCGTTTTTCTAGTTTTATTTTACTAGTGCTGTTTTTGTAGATAGTTCTTAAAATATTTATGTACTTATGATCAATCTCACAAGCATTAGAGCTGCCCAGATGAAGTTATGGCATGCACAGTCGAAAGCCTCGGTGTAATCAATGAATGCCATGTAAAGTGTTAAATTCTTTAAATTTTTCTATTATTTGTTCCATGGTATGAATATGATCCATTGTTGAAAAGCCTGAGCGAAAGCCTGCTTGTTCTATTGGTTGGTGTAGGTCGATTTTTTGTGATATTCGGTTTAATAGAACAGTAGAGAAGAGCTTATAGATGCATGGCAAAAGGCTAATTGGTCTATAATTTGCTAAATCAAGAGGATTTAATTTTTTGTATAGAAGTATAATGTCGGAGTGACACCATTCTGTTGGTACGGTTTCACTTTCCAGGACCAAATTGAATAAAACTTTTAGTATTGGTGTTAGAATTGTAGATGCGTATTTTAGGGATTCGTTGCTTATCACATCTGGCCCGGGGCTCTTGTCCAATTTTAAAGATTTTATATGCATGAGTATTTTATTTTCAGATATTGGTTCTATTTTATTTGCACACTTCTGCTTGTCTGCTTTATCGTCCGTTGTATAATTAAACTGATAGTCATTGTTTTCCTTTAATGCCACTAGCAATCATTAATTCACCTAACGACCGCGTTTGCTGTTGCTTAAATCTGTCGATCACTTGGGATCCACGCATCAAACTATCAATCAGCTATTAATGCTTCTCGGAAAAGACTTGAGACAGTTTTATGTGATTTGATTTTTTCCTACTTCAAAATGGGCAACCAATAATTACTAAAATAAAACTTTTCCGTTACTGAGTGAATCTAGTGACTGACAGACAAAATACAGACGAAAGAACTGAATGCAAGAAGCTGGAATTTAATGTGTATGTTCCTTGGGTAGTGTAGAGCAGCTCTAAGAGAATTTTTTGAAATTCCTATTCTAAGGGAATATAACGAAATATTTTATTTCTTGAATGGATTCATTTAAAACTTAATATATAGGTTGCTTAAATAATGCAAATGAGCACTAAGAAAAGATTTTAAAAATTACCCCCTTGTCCCCCTTAAGAGGTAAAAACGCGAGCGAAGCCACCGGCGAAAATCTAGTCTACAATAAGGCAATATAGTATTGTGTCGTAAGGTACTATCGGCCAAATTGATTCGTATACCACGTTCAGCTTATTTTCTTACAGCACTTCAAGTGCAATTAAGTCGAAATTCGTCTAAACATTCGTTGCCTTGGAAACCTGTTATTATTCTACATGACATTTTTAATACATAACTTATTGTCGTATTAGACAAGAATCTTTTGGCGCGTGGCTGACGTGAGGGTGACAGAGACAGCGCCTTACAGTTTGCCTCCCTGTAAGGCGCTGTGTCTGTCACCCACATGTCATCCACATTTTATCGAGATTTGAATACTTTGACATATAGAATACTTTAATATATATACACATTACACACATTGTCTGTCCATCATGAAGTAAATATATTCTAATCTGCAAAAACAATTTTTGATAAATAATAATACTTATTATTAAAAAGTGAGTCTATTGGCTTTTCACACTTAAACTGCTGAATCTGCTAAAACGGCTGAATGCTGAATTTGTAATGAATTGCAAAAAATACAATACATCACAGAACATTGTATGGAGATAGTTTGAGATTCTGGAAAAGACAAAGGATATTTCTCTATTTCTAATTTAAACGCAACGGTATTTTGTTGTTGCTTGTCTTGAACGCGGGCAAACCCGGGGGAAATACAAGTATTATACTTTATACAAAAGCAAAAAGAATGTCTGCAAGTTAAATTCATTGCACTTTGACACTTGACAGAAATTCTGAGCGACGTTTGACCACATGAATAATAAAGAACGAATATTAAAAAAGTCATAAGTGCAACAGACACGCTCGAAAAGAATAAAAATTTGACATCCTCAAAAGTTCAAACGAAATGTCGGTGAAGTGGTGTACGAATCAATTTTGCTGATAGTACATTACCAATATTATTCAGTATCAATATGGAGTTGCTTAACAATTATTCTAATCAACCAACCAACTTACGGTGTTCTTGTTGCAATCCATACAATTTCAATTTATTTGCCTCATGTTGTGCCTTCTTCTTTAATCTGCAAGCCCTGGATGCAAGTTTGTTCTTTTCTTTCCTTGTCTTAGGTCTCACATTGAAGGGCAACTCACTGACTGGTATCATGTCATTAATAATTCTTCCTAATTTGTCTAATTCTTTACCAATCACATACAATTTTCTTGGATTTGGAGTTAAGTCATTTCCATCTCCCTTCCTGGCCTTTCCACTGTAAGTCAATGACATATTATAAATTTTAAAATTTAACAATGTATAAAGTGTTATCTATATTAATAAAGCAGTAATATTCATTCATCTTATAATATCAATAACAAGAATAATGTTATATTTCTATTTACCTGTGTTTAATACCTCTAACACTACAATTAGGGCTAAAGACAGGATCAGTAACAGAATTTAGAACGTGTGGATCCTCTGATTTCTTCTTCAAAATCAACCTTTGACCCTTAGGACCTTTAGCTTGAACATTATACTGCCAAAAGTACTTCTCCTTCTTTGAATTGTGTCGAGCTTGTTTACTTTCCGTACACTCATCATTTGACTCTGAAATAAGATGGACATATTTATCACTATAAAATTATTGATTATTCTCTTAAATAATAAATAAATCCACCAAAATTTCTGTATAAGAGCAATACTTTCTAAAAAAAATATCATCAGGTGAAACATCTGTTTCTTCTGACTTAACAAACAAGTGTGCAGCAACACTTCCACTGTGGCCATGACAATGAAACTGTTCAGAGCATAACTCAAGTCAGGATAATCAAGTTAGCAGTTTGTTATTAAGAATATTAGTTGTCATTAAGTTACTAAGAATATTCATTGATCAGATTGTTCGTAGGACTAAGGCAGGAACTGTTAGGCACTTCTCACACTACACTATTTATGAGCTACGCGACTGCAACACAATCCAAAATTCGCTGTATCTGACACTGTACACTGACAGGAGACGCATCGTAGACGCGTCGCTTTCATACAATGACAAGATCCTAGTCTCTTGCGAATAGCGTTGTGTGAAAAGTGCCTTAGTTGTTCTTAGTTTACTTAGTAAAATGTAAGTAAAAGTTTCATTCTAATTTGGTCTCAGATGTGTTTTTGAAGCTTTATTTTAATTTAACAGCCATATTTTTTGTAAACATACCATCAGATGACAGATCTTCATATCTGTCACTGTCTTCATCAGACTCCACATCTTTATCCTCTTCATCTTGAGAGAAGTCTCCAGTTCCAGGACTGAGCAGACCCCCTGACAAAGATGAAACTGAACCGGCCTCTGCTACTGAGCTAGTAGACAATAGATGCTTACGGGGTTCCCTACGTTGCCAAATCTGTCAACAGAATGCAATTTAATTTAAAGTCTGATGAACAGATCAAGCTTAGTTACAGTAATTAATTTATATTTTTATTGTTCTTTACCTAATAATAAGATCCCTATAAAGCTTTTATTGTTTGATGCAGAATAAATATAAAAGCAAATAGGACCAGTTTGCTAAATATTGTAATATTATTTTGCATTTTGCATAATGTTAACACACAATTTGTTGACATCCAATTTCAAATCTCAAGGCTAAGTTATAAGTCTCCAATTTCACACAAGGGATTGTAGAACTCAATAATGGGATAATATAATAGATTTTAATATGTTTAATAACCTGTTCTATGGTAAGATGTGTGGGGGCTGATGATGAGAGCTGAGTTTGTTGAGGTTTCATGCTAGTAGGAAATGGTGGCAGTACACTTGATGCTGGAACTGACTGGCCCAGCGTTATTTCACCACTGTAACCATCCATGCGCAATAACAGTTCTGGCAGATGATTCATAGGCGGGGCAAAACTAGAAGAAGCTGAGCTATGTTGACTGGACGGCGAGAAGGCAAGTTGGGCACGGCTGTAAGGACTGCCAGGGCTCTCGGCTGCCATCAGATTTGTTGTCTGCAATGTGTTATCTGTTCTACGAGACCCACTCATGGCCCCACCAATCTGTATGCAGTAACCACTCTCCTCGGGCAGAAGCAAATCATCAAAATTTAAATCATCTAACAACGTATCTGGGTTCGCATTCAGCTCTGCCAGTGTAGGCCCCATGATTAAATCTGCCTTGTCGACTTGGAATATGTCGTCATCTTCCATCTTGAAAGGTTCACATTTAGAAGAATTATCGGTTTCATAAACGTGCTTGCTGTACTGCATGTTAGGGACGCTGTGGAACGAACCAGCCAAATTGTCTTGTAAACAATGTTCTAATTCAGTTGTGAAGTCGCCCAAGTCCGACCGACGCTGCGGTATAGGCACGGAAGCTGACATTGTGCCTAATTCGAAGGGCGACTCCTGTTTTATCTCTAAGCCTGGGTCTAAAAGAAAGTCATGATTGTAAATAGAATCAGACATTGCACGTGTTGTGTAGGATGACCTTGACGTAGAATAGTCTCGCTGATAGACTGGCGCACGCTTACGTCTTTATCGATTTTATAATTCCCAGCGAGGCCCACGTGTCGGAATTGTTTATTTACGACATTAATCTACAATAATTACACATCCCACATTGTTACACGATTCGCGATTCCATTGTTCAATTACATAACATACACCACAAACAACACTAAATAATAATTCGATAACTAGTTCACGTCTTTCGATACAGAATTTTAAAATGTAATTCACAGCTTTCACAATGATAAGTAATCTTTTACCGCATATACGTATCCTTTTATGTCACTGTTGTAGTATATAATTGAAAAATCGAAAATCATTATCGCCTGGGGCGTTTATTGATAATATTTTGCACACAATAACAATAACACTCGCACGAGAGTTCACGAGACACAAGTTGGGAAGTAAACAAAGATTTTATGATATTATTATTCAGCAAAATCAAAGGTCACTAGAAAAGGATAGAAAGATAAAAACGTTTGGAATAAAAAGAGACAGCATGTTTGCAAAGTAGGTGAAGGGGGGGGGGGGGGGAGCGGGAGACGAATCTGCATAGAATGTTGAGTGGCCACCACCCACACATGAAAAATTACTACATGTATTGTCTCTGTGTTCCGTGACATGTATAATGTATACAATCATAGGTAGTATACAACTCGGCTGAACTCGGGTAAAATCTATTGGGTAAAATCGTGGAGTATAGACAAAAGGAGCATCTATCTCTGTCTATCTCTGTGTCAACTAATTTTACTAATTTTACTCAATAACACGGAACTACGAGAAAATCTTTACTATTTCGTTAACTCAGCGATCTTTTCCGCAGGGCAAAATTATTGTCCCGTTTAATCGATGCATGTATATATATTTATAACAGCCTGATAATATAACTGTTTTGCATTACAACAAAACAGGTATTATGTGTTGAATAAAACACACAGCATTGTTTTGAAGAAAGCAGTATGTAAATCAGCCAATTCTAGATATCTATGGTACAACTTACCGAAAACTCCATGGTTTTACTACCTTTTTCTCTCACCAGAGGGCGCGCCTGTCAGTCTGACTTGGCGCCATTCTTTGCAGTTAACTTCAATAGAGTCTTCAGAACAAACCAGCAAGGACCTTGCTTCAATGCTGTGTGTTTTATTCAACACATAATACCTGTTTTGTTGTAATGCAAAACAGTTATATTATGTGTCTCGCTAAAACACACAGCATTGTTTTGAAGACCTGTTTGGTATCTGCTGGTGAGAAGTACATACGCTATGGTGAATTAAATTAATACATATCTTGTTAAAGGATGATCATTATAATCAGTAGTAAGAAATAAATAACAAACTCAAAGAGCTTATTTAAAAATATACCATTAATAATAACAATAAATAAAGAAAGAAAGCAATTAAAATAAATTAACCCTCTGAGATCAATTAATGAGATCAAAGAACAACCTGTAATAAATCAACTTAAGAAATTAAATACTAATAAAATTTGTATGTAACAAATCAACATCAGTTTTGTCTAATTTTACCCACAGGATGACAATAGTACTTTCTGAAAGCTTCAATACTTTACCAATTACCTCTATTAAGGATCTCTTGTACAAGTCTATCCCCCAACCAACTTCTGGAGGCTATAGCAGATCTAATGTCTAGCCTGGTGGAGCATCAATGTGAACCTCCTTGAATACACTGTATCCAGCCTGCAATCATATTACTCGAAGCAGGTTTAAGTTTTCCAGAAAGGGAAATAAACAGACTAGTAATAGTTCTGTCAATGCTACATCTCTCTTCAGAATGTGCAACTAATTCAAAAATGTGACTGACGGAGCAAATTTGCCTGTCTGGATGTTTCCGTAACATCCACTCAGATTGTCTGTTTTTGAATCAGTTTTTGAACCGAACTTTGGCCATAAAGCGATTTCATCCTCCGTGGATATAAAATTTTCTCTGCTAATTTCTAACAATGTGAAATCGTCGACCTGAGCATAAGAGAAGTATTAAAGCTGTTGTCTTGCAATATCAAATAATGACTTCTTATTTTTTGATATCTATAATCAATTAAATAATATGCTCATGTCCCATATTGGAAGTTTTTTAACTGCAGGTCTAGAAAAAGCAATAGCTTTTAGAACTTGCTGAACAAAGTCTTTAGAAATATCAGGTCTTGTAGTTTCACAGTAAGTAGAAATAGCAGATTTGTGCAACAAAATAGTTCTTTAAGTAAAATTGTCCTCCAAAAATTAATTTACCTAAAAATCTAGCAACATCCTTACCTTCTGGTACCCTAGGATTAACATTTTTGCTCTCACACCAAACTATCCATCTTTTACTTGCATTGCATTGAGCATTGTGTGTTACCAAGGTAGATGTCCGCCAACTACTCTTTAGTAAATTTTGCTCCCTTGAGGTCCAGTGAGCGACTTGTTCGACCCACCCCCGATTTTCCAAGCAAGAAGACTCAGTTGGTCGACTTGTGGTGGGCACATGCCCCTGGTCTGGTATGAGTTTCTCCGACTCTATATTTGGATTGGTTCCGCTAAGGCCCGTGCTCTATGGTCTGGTAGCCAAAAACACTTGGGTCCATTGAGGTGCTATTAGAATATAATATTCCCTTTGCACTGTTCAGATGGGATAGTACTCTTGGTATGAGATTGGGTGGAGGAAACCCAGCCCAGGAGATAGACCCACTGTTGGCTGAAAGCGTCGCAAAAAACATGCATAGCCATCTATTGAGTTGATAATTACCAACCTTTATACGACAGTGGCATCTCTTGGGGCAAACAGATCTATATTGGGGACGCCCCAATCTCTGAATATGGCCTCCGAGGCCTGGGGTAGAAGATGCCACTCTGGTACCTTTCGGCCCCTTGATAGGCGAACCGATATTCCGTTTAGCCTCCCCGGGAGGTAAGTGGCTGAGAGAGTGATGTTCAACCTCTCTGTGAGTTGCAGCAGCCTGGTGGTTAGCCTCAACAGGGCCAGGGATCGTGTGCCCTCTTCGTTTTTTATATCAGCAACCAGAGCTGTTGTCTGTTTGCACAAGTATATGTGCAACTTTTAAAGTCATCCGCTGACTGTTTAATGCTGCAAACACATCATTATGCTGCACAAGTATATGTGCAACTTTTAAAATCATCCGCTGACTGTTTAACGCTGCAAACACATTATCATGCTGCACAAGTATCTGTGCAACTTTTAAAGTCATCCGCTGACTGTTTAATGCTGCAAACACATCATCATACTGCAAATACATCTCCCTTATGGTGGAGTGACAGCATTGTTGATTCGGGGGCCATCTCCCTGCTAGGAGAGTGTTTTCAACTGCCCCCCCCCAGCCCGCATCCGCTGCGTCTGGTGAAAAGAAGTAGGTAACACTTCCCTTAACAATTGGTGTTGAGCCTTCAACCACCAATTTAGATCTTGCTAAACAGGAAGTGGCAGAATTCTTCTCGGGGCCTTTTTTGTTTGAATTCTCTCAGAAATAGTTGCAGCTTGCGATATAGTAATCTATCCTTGGTTGTTGACTAATTTGCAAAGTTTATCTATTATTTAGTTTATATTAAAGCTAATAAGCTCCTGAGCTTTTAAGAGTTTTTGAGGGAACTGATTCCATGTGACAGCATTTTGGTAATCATTATTTTTATTCTATCTACTTTTTTTTTTTTTTTTTATTGGCAGTCTTACAAGATTTTTCTGAGAGTTCCAAACCAGACCATGAAATTCTGTCTCCTGAATTGGCTCCGAAACTGACTTTTTGTAGTTTATGTGCCATCCCAAGGTTTCCAATATTCTCAGCGTTTCCGCAACCTGAGAGATTAGTGTATCTTGGTCCTGATGGACCAATAGGAAATCATCCAAGTACACTACTATATGGAAACCTAATGCTCGCAGGATTTCCGCAATCCACTCTGAGACTGATGATAGACTAAATAGGACTTTAAATTGTAAAACCTCACCCTTGTATATTACACGGAGACATCTCCTGTGTTTTTGCAATTGCCAGGTGAATATAGGCTTGCTGAATGTCTATCTTCACCAACCATACATACATATATGTACATGATACATATATGTACATAAGATAATGATACATATACACTGAGACCTCTCAAGTCATACATATATGTACATAAGATACATATGATACATATATGTACATAAGATAATGATACATATACACTGAGACCTCTCAAGTCGATCATGGGGCGAAGTCCCCTAAAGCAACATCTGACAAAGGAAGACTGGATTCAGAACTCTAATATTTTCATATCTTTTAATTGCAAAATCATATTTGTCATTTCCGGTGTTACTTGAGTGGCAAATCTTTTTATTACCTGATGAATAGGAAATTATAGTGGGGCTACCCTGTGAATGGTATGCGAGTACCTGTCACTAACCTCAGTATTAAATTTGTTTATTGTTGGTGTTGTGGGAATTGTTCCCAGGTGTACTTATTATGTTCAAGAAAGGGCTGGTTCCTTCTGAATTTTGGGTTTTGCCTCTTTTGTAGTTAGTGGGCTTTAAACGAAGATGAATGGAATTTTTAATTTATTTGATAACTTTGAATTATTGGGAGTGTTTAAACACACCTGGGAACAACCTAAAGAAGCAATTACAGGCTGTAAAGCTTCTCTACTAAAAAGATATTCCTGCCTTGGTGGGATCTTTTGTAAGGTTGTCCGTAGATTAATATTACTGATTTCTTTCAAAATCCTACCATGTCTCACTTCAATGCATTCTGCCCTTTCACGGCAGACTACTTGCATAGTGGTCTCTGAATTTTTATATGTTGCTGAACCTGGACCAAATAGACTAGTAATTTTATCAAACAATGTGTTTGAGTTTAGACAAATAGGATTTGACGAAGCCCAGTCAACTAAATCGTGTAATCCAGTCTTCACTCATTGTCTCTGCTCTAGAATATTATTAGATAATCCTGTTAATAATTGCTTTACTCTTGCTAAAGTGACACAATTTCCTCATTACCTTTGAGCCCAACGAAAATCTGGTTGAGCTAAAATAGATTGCAAAGCTCCTTTATATTGCATGCCCTGCCATGCAGGTATGTCAAATTGCAGCAAATGTGCCAACTCCTCTAAACGTTCTTTGTTAGCTAAATCTTCTTACTATCAAACTCAGTTTCGATCTGACCTAAAGAAGGCTTATTGTTGTTTAGGTATCAGCGAGTGGTTTCTATACGTGAAATGTAAAATAAAATATACTTGACTAAAACATTTTATTACAATTACTCAAAACACCAATATATCTCTGACATGTAAAAAGCTCTATTACAATCTATATTTAAATTGTATTTTAGTTCTCTTTACATACATCACCTATCATGCCAGTCATACTGAAGTAATGCTTGCATACCTCTAACACTCCTCCTCAAGCATATCCTTCAGACTCACTCTTGCACACCCATCTCTCTGCGACAAAACTCATGCTTAACTTTTGGTACAGGCTTTGTCATAACATCAGCAACCATCAATTTAGTTTGTAGGTACTCCAACACAATAACCTCATTCTCCAAGGCCTCTCTTACAAAATGATAACGTAGATCAATGTGTTTTGTTTGCTGATGATGCACTGGGTTCTGTGCAATTGCCATAGCTGATTGACTATCTGTGTATACAGTGATAGGTTTTTCTCTAGTGTCCATCAATTCTGCCAAAAACCGCTTAAGAAACATGGCCTCCTTAGCAGCCTCTGATAGGCTGACATATTCTGCCTCTGCAGTTGATATGGCTATGCTTCTTTGCTTAGTACTCTGCCATGATATAGCTCCTCCTGCCAATTTGAAAATGTTTCCCGAATATGACCTCCTGTCAATTATATTGCCTCCATGGTCAGCATCCGCAAATCCTTCTACTTCCATTTCAGAACCATTATTGGAGTATACAAGTCCCATATTCTTTGTACCTTTAAGATATCTCAATATCCTTTTTGCATTACTCCAGTGAATGTCTTCATAGCAATTGTTGAACTGACTCATGCTATTTACAGCGTGGGCTATATCTGGTCTCGTACACACAGATATATACATTAATGATCCTATCAATTCCCTGTAGGGTATTTTGTTATTTGGTATAAATGAGCCCTCTGGCTTCTTTAAATGTAGTCCAGGAACTGCAGGTGTGGCTACTGTCTTACAATTTTCCATACCAAATCTGTGTAGAAGTTTATCCACATATTCCTCTTGATCAACTTTAATATGACCATCTTCTTGTGTAATCCGCATTCCTAGAAATACTTCTGCTTTACCTAAATCCTTCATCTCAAACTTTGACATAAGTTCTGTCTTGACCTTTTTCATTTCTCTCTCATTATTATAAAAGATCAATATGTCATCTACATATACAGCCAGGATAATTGTATTTCTGTTGTTTCGCCTTATATAGACACATGGTTCATTTTCACATCGCTTGAAATTCAAACTTACAAGTTCAGAATGTAGTTTGGAATTCCATGATCGTGGTGCCTGTTTCAGTCCATAAAGTGATCTCTTCAGTAAGCATACATAGTCTTCCTTGCCTTTCTCTTCAAAAAATGGTGGTTGACGCATGTAAACTTCTTCATTCAATTTTCCATTAAGAAATGCCGTTTTTACATCCATGTGATCTATTTGTAGACGCATCTGCGCTGCTAAAGCTATTAGTAGCCTTAACGAACTATGCCGTACTACTGGAGAAAATGTTTCATCATAATCAATCCCTTGTCTTTGTTTAAAGCCTCTCGCTACCAATCGAGCTTTGTATCGATTGAATGAAGAAGTTTACATGCGTCAACCACCATTTTTTGAAGAGAAAGGCAAGGAAGACTATGTATGCTTACTGAAGAGATCACTTTATGGACTGAAACAGGCACCACGATCATGGAATTCCAAACTACATTCTGAACTTGTAAGTTTGAATTTCAAGCGATGTGAAAATGAACCATGTGTCTATATAAGGCGAAACAACAGAAATACAATTATCCTGGCTGTATATGTAGATGACATATTGATCTTTTATAATAATGAGAGAGAAATGAAAAAGGTCAAGACAGAACTTATGTCAAAGTTTGAGATGAAGGATTTAGGTAAAGCAGAAGTATTTCTAGGAATGCGGATTACACAAGAAGATGGTCATATTAAAGTTGATCAAGAGGAATATGTGGATAAACTTCTACACAGATTTGGTATGGAAAATTGTAAGACAGTAGCCACACCTGCAGTTCCTGGACTACATTTAAAGAAGCCAGAGGGCTCATTTATACCAAATAACAAAATACCCTACAGGGAATTGATAGGATCATTAATGTATATATCTGTGTGTACGAGACCAGATATAGCCCACGCTGTAAATAGCATGAGTCAGTTCAACAATTGCTATGAAGACATTCACTGGAGTAATGCAAAAAGGATACTGAGATATCTTAAAGGTACAAAGAATATGGGACTTGTATACTCCAATAATGGTTCTGAAATGGAAGTGGAAGGATTTGCGGATGCTGACCATGGAGGCAATATAATTGACAGGAGGTCATATTCGGGAAACATTTTCAAATTGGCAGGAGGAGCTATATCATGGCAGAGTACTAAGCAAAGAAGCATAGCCATATCAACTGCAGAGGCAGAATATGTCAGCCTATCAGAGGCTGCTAAGGAGGCCATATTTCTTAAGCGGTTTTTGGCAGAATTGATGGACACTAGAGAAAAACCTATCACTATATACACAGATAGTCAATCAGCTATGGCAATTGCACAGAACCCAGTGCATCATCAGCAAACAAAACACATTGATCTACGTTATCATTTTGTAAGAGAGGCCTTGGAGAATGAGGTTATTGTGTTGGAGTATCTACAAACTAAATTGATGGTTGCTGATGTTATGACAAAGCCTGTACCAAAAGTTAAGCATGAGTTTTGTCGCAGAGAGATGGGTGTGCAAGAGTGAGTCTGAAGGATATGCTTGAGGAGGAGTGTTAGAGGTATGCAAGCATTACTTCAGTATGACTGGCATGATAGGTGATGTATGTAAAGAGAACTAAAATACAATTTAAATATAGATTGTAATAGAGCTTTTTACGTGTCAAGAGATATATTGGTGTTTTGAGTAATTGTAATAAAATGTTTTAGTCAAGTATATTTTATTTTACATTTCACGTATAGAAACCACTCGCTGATACCTAAACATGTTAGAGGTATGCAAGCATTACTTCAGTATGACTGGCATGATAGGTGATGTATGTAAAGAGAACTAAAATACAATTTAAAATATAGATTGTAATAGAGCTTTTTACGTGTCAAGAGATATATTGGTGTTTTGAGTAATTGTAATAAAATGTTTTAGTCAAGTATATTTTATTTTACATTTCACGTATAGAAACCACTCGCTGATACCTAAACAGGTTATGGGCCCAGTGATAAGTGTAAAATAAATGTGTAACATGGCTAATGAGAGATTTTCATCAAATATGAACGGCGAGCCAGAGGGATCGCAGTCGTCGACACAATACGGAGGTATGTCGATAGATAAATTAGATGGAAATGCAAATTACAATACGTGGAAATTTATGATTGAGCTGTACTTAATACACGATGATTTATGGGAGTACACTCAGAAGACACCAGAGCAGTCAGATGTTTTAGGCACAAAGAGAGATCAAAAAGCAAGGGCGAGAATTTGCTTAATGATTAAACCGCATTGTCTGGTTCATGTAAGAAATGCGAAAACGGCTAAAGAGGCATGGGACAATTTAAGATTAGCGTTTGAGGATAAAGGACTAAATAGTCGATGTAGACTTTTAACCAAACTTGTAAGCCTAAAACTTGAACAGTTCACAACAATAAGGAGTTATGTCACAGAATTAATGTCAGTAGCGCAGCAATTACGAGATATCGGCAAGGAGGTTGACGATGAGTTGTTAGCAGCTCTGATGTTACAAGGACTACCAGAAGAATACACTCCTATGAGGTTGGCGTTGGAGAACACCAATATTGAATTGAGTACTGACTATGTGAAAAATAAACTATTGCAAATGGACCAAGACATACCAAGTTCCAGTTATATGAAAGAGAAGAATGCTGCACTTACTGCAAAGACGAAGAATCAAAATTTGAAATATGATGTTCGGAGGAACAAGCATAAACAAAATAAAATAAAATGCTTTATTTGTGAAGGACCTCACAAAGCCTTTGATTGTCCAAAGAATCCTCGGAAGACGAAGTCTGTTAATATGGCAACTGCAACACCAACGACCGAGACGACAACGGCGATAGCATTTGGAACAAGCGATCAAGAAAAACTTGATGTATGGATTATAGATTCAGGAGCGTCGATGCATATGAGTAGTAGGAAAGACTGGATGAGTAAATTTACAGATGCAGGTCGTATGATTGAAGTATCGTGTGCGAATGGAGGTAAAATGTATGGAGAAGGATATGGAACTGTAGCAAATAAATATCTTAATATTGATAATGTCATGTATGTACCAGGTCTAATGTCAAACTTACTTAGTGTTAGTAATATTGTGAAAAAAGGGAAAATTGTTGTATTTTCTAGTAAAGGTTGCGAGATATTCAATGAATGTGAGTATACGAGCAATGGGAAACCATGTGTGACAGGTGTACTAGATAAGGGTGTGTATAAAATAAAATCTCCTTCTCAGGTCTGTACACTAGCAACAACAACATTACCTTTCGAGTTGTGGCATAAGAGAATGGCACATTTGGGTAAGCGGAATCTAACACTACTGCGAGATAAAATGGCAACAGGGGTAAGTTTTGATGACACGAAAGAGAAACTAGATTGTATAGCTTGTCTAATGGGTAAGCAAACGAGACAATCGTTTGAAAAGAATAAAGCCACGCGGGCCAAAGAATTCCTGGAATTAGTTCACTCTGATATTAGTGGACCGATGAGTGAGAGTTCTTTTAATGGTTTTAGATATTACATTACTTTTATTGATGATTTTTCGCGTAAAACTTTTATATTCTTTATGAAGCAAAAAAGTGAAGCTTTAGAGAAAATGAAAGTTTTTAAGAGTTTTGCAGAAACTCAAACAGAAAAAAAATTAAAGGTTCTAAGAACTGATAATGGGCGCGAATATTGCAATAAAAAGTTTGATGAATTCCTAAGGGAGCATGGGGTCAAACACCAACTTACGATTGCTTATACACCTGAGCAAAATGGTGTTGCTGAGAGGGCAAATCGTACAATTGGGGAAAAAGCAAGAACAATGCTTCAAGAAGCAGGTCTCCCCGTTCGATTCTGGGCTGAAGCAGTACATACAGCTGTATATTTAAAAAATAGAAGTCCTACGATTGCAATAAAGAATAAGACACCTGAAGAGGTGTGGACTGGCCGAAAAATAGATCTATCTAATCTTCGAGTTTTTGGTTGTAAAGCTTTTATGCATATTCCAGATGTTAAGAGAACGAAGTGGGATGCAAAAAGCAGAGAACTAGTATTTGTAGGATATTGCGAAGAATCGAAAGGTTACAGATTGGTTGATCCGACAAATGGAGAGCTTTTTAAAGCTAGAGATGTGGTCTTCTTTGAAAACCAGATGTATCATAAGATAACAAAACCTGAACCAGAAAGAGACACTGCAATTATTTATCTAGAGAATGATGAAGAAAGAGAAAATGTGTGTGATGGTATTAACTCACAATCTAATCGAGCGGCCGAAAATGAAGATGAGGATGGTGCGGAACTCACTGAAGGAGAAGAGTGGACGTCATTTGATGAAAGACAGGAAGAGGAAGAATTTAATGATTCAGAACGGGTAGTGGAAGAGAGAAGGTATCCACTACGTAACAGAAAACCTGTTGAGTATCCAGACCATATAACTTATGAGGCATTAATGGATGAAAGCGATCCAATGACGGTACAAGAAGCACTCTCAAGAAAGGATGCAAAGCTCTGGAAAGATGCTATTCAGGAGGAGTTAGATGCTTTAAAGAAAAATCATACCTGGAGTTTGGTAAAGCCTAACCAAGCGAGCAACATTATTGATTCGAAATGGTTATTTCGAATCAAAAAGGAGGCGGGAAATAAAACTCGATACAAAGCTCGATTGGTAGCGAGAGGCTTTAAACAAAGACAAGGGATTGATTATGATGAAACATTTTCTCCAGTAGTACGGCATAGTTCGTTAAGGCTACTAATAGCTTTAGCAGCGCAGATGCGTCTACAAATAGATCACATGGATGTAAAAACGGCATTTCTTAATGGAAAATTGAATGAAGAAGTTTACATGCGTCAACCACCATTTTTTGAAGAGAAAGGCAAGGAAGACTATGTATGCTTACTGAAGAGATCACTTTATGGACTGAAACAGGCACCACGATCATGGAATTCCAAACTACATTCTGAACTTGTAAGTTTGAATTTCAAGCGATGTGAAAATGAACCATGTGTCTATATAAGGCGAAACAACAGAAATACAATTATCCTGGCTGTATATGTAGATGACATATTGATCTTTTATAATAATGAGAGAGAAATGAAAAAGGTCAAGACAGAACTTATGTCAAAGTTTGAGATGAAGGATTTAGGTAAAGCAGAAGTATTTCTAGGAATGCGGATTACACAAGAAGATGGTCATATTAAAGTTGATCAAGAGGAATATGTGGATAAACTTCTACACAGATTTGGTATGGAAAATTGTAAGACAGTAGCCACACCTGCAGTTCCTGGACTACATTTAAAGAAGCCAGAGGGCTCATTTACACCAAATAACAAAATACCCTACAGGGAATTGATAGGATCATTAATGTATATATCTGTGTGTACGAGACCAGATATAGCCCACGCTGTAAATAGCATGAGTCAGTTCAACAATTGCTATGAAGACATTCACTGGAGTAATGCAAAAAGGATACTGAGATATCTTAAAGGTACAAAGAATATGGGACTTGTATACTCCAATAATGGTTCTGAAATGGAAGTAGAAGGATTTGCGGATGCTGACCATGGAGGCAATATAATTGACAGGAGGTCATATTCGGGAAACATTTTCAAATTGGCAGGAGGAGCTATATCATGGCAGAGTACTAAGCAAAGAAGCATAGCCATATCAACTGCAGAGGCAGAATATATCAGCCTATCAGAGGCTGCTAAGGAGGCCATGTTTCTTAAGCGGTTTTTGGCAGAATTGATGGACACTAGAGAAAAACCTATCACTGTATACACAGATAGTCAATCAGCTATGGCAATTGCACAGAACCCAGTGCATCATCAGCAAACAAAACACATTGATCTACGTTATCATTTTGTAAGAGAGGCCTTGGAGAATGAGGTTATTGTGTTGGAGTACCTACAAACTAAATTGATGGTTGCTGATGTTATGACAAAGCCTGTGTCAAAAGTTAAGCATGAGTTTTGTCGCAGAGAGATGGGTGTGCAAGAGTGAGTCTGAAGGATATGCTTGAGGAGGAGTGTTAGAGGTATGCAAGCATTACTTCAGTATGACTGGCATGATAGGTGATGTATGTAAAGAGAACTAAAATACAATTTAAAATATAGATTGTAATAGAGCTTTTTACGTGTCAAGAGATATATTGGTGTTTTGAGTAATTGTAATAAAATGTTTTAGTCAAGTATATTTTATTTTACATTTCACGTATAGAAACCACTCGCTGATACCTAAACATTGCATACCTCTAACAATTGTTTCGGCCCGATAAATCGGTTGGCCTATTCAAAAATTTCTGACGTGTTGTCGATGGAATTGGTTCAGAACTAGGATTTTCCACGACTTAGGAAGCATCTATCATAATTTGAGAAATATGTGTCAAGTATTATGATATATAATTAACACTAAATTGTTGAATAACAGAATAACAGTGTCGAAAGGTAGGTCCGAACATGTCTGAACTTGTGTGTACGAGTACTTACGTGACACTCGCAGTCCTTTATTCGGTGGAGCCGTGGAGGTGACGCAATGCCTTCCTCATCCTCCGAGGATAAAGATGAAGAATCAGAAAGATTCTTATCCTTCGAATGTCTGTCTCCTTCCAAAGCACCAGTTTTCCAACTTTCGTCACCTCTCATACTTACTTCCGCGTTTTCTTCCGAATTCATATCAAAACGCACCAAAAGTATTAAATACTACACTTTACGTATAGAACTAACGCTGTGTGATGTTTTTACACAAAAAACACATATATAATTATGTTTTCACTTAAAATTAACTTGTGAAAATTTTTGACGTGTACCGGCGAAAATTTTACATACGCTATTGAAGTTAACTGCAAAGAATGGCGCCAAGTCAGACTGACAGGCGCGCCCTCTGGTGAGAGAAAAAGGTAGTAAAACCATGGAGTTTTCGGTAAGTTGTACCATAGATATCTAGAATTGGCTGATTTACATACTGCTTTCTTCAAAACAATGCTGTGTGTTTTAGCGAGACACATAATAATATTTATATTCTAATATTCGTAGAATTGATTTTTCTTCAACGTGTTACTCTATGGTGTGTGTTAGGTACCATCACAAAACGAAAAACAATAATGACTACATATCTATGCGCTGGCGCTGTGCCGGTGCCGCTAATGGACTTATAAGTTATAAGCTTAAAGTGCCGCTTTGCCGATCGAAGGGAAACACCAGAAAGAGAAAGATGCTACCTTAAAATTTTGTCTCATTTTAATCGAGGTACAGTGTACACTTTGAAGCCTGGCTTCCGCTCTCGTAATTAACTTTGGACCAAAAAGAATAAGGGTTACAATAGACATCCGATTTTTCTTTTCGATACCTACCTAGTCAGTTCCGATAGTCTGATCAGACAATCTGAAGGCACTCGTGGCATACACTTTGTACATACATAATACACGCTAGTCGTCCGATTCTATTGTCTGAATTTATCTGATCAGACTATCGGAACCGACTATCGGAGAGAAAAATCGGACGTCTATTGTAGCCCTAAATAGGGAAAGCTAAACGAGGTCTATTTGCGGTGGGTAGCGGCGGATTTTTGTTTGTTTTTCAGCCTAGGTCTTTAAAAAAATCATAGAGATAGAAAAAAATGATTAGAAACATATTTACAGATTAATTTTAAATTATAAACAAGGAACTTTAAATTATAAGTAATCTGTGATATGAACAGAGCTTCTATACTAAAGCAGAATATACTTTAGAGAGTATGCCTGCTTAAACCATGCTTAAACACGCTTAAAGCTGAGGCTTAAAGTATAAAAATATTACAGTTTCAGATGTTAATTCATATTATTGGTAAAATGTGATAATTCCATAAATATAGGTATAACCCAATAGTTCTAGTCACTACATTCCATATTTAAAGTAAATGTACATTTCAATCAGATTATTATAATAAAGATAATGATAAAGATAAGGTGCTTATTATGCTTATCTACGTAACCCACAGATAAGAGAATTGTAGAGCAGCTCCAGCTGAGTGTCAAACGCGGGGTGTCAAATAATTTAGAATAATAATTTAATTTGTTTTATTATGGGTGACGATAATTCAAATTCTAGTAAAAAATGTGAATCAAATAAATGCAATGTTATAATAATAGGGGGCGGCATGGCTGGACTAGCCGCCGCCAATCACTTCATCAAGAATGGCATGGAAGACTTCATAATATTAGAGGCTAGAAAACGTATTGGGGGAAGAATTATTTCTATACCTATGAAAAATCACAATGTGGAACTCGGGGCAAATTGGATACATGGTGTTTTAGGTAACCCTATCTTCGAATTAGCTACTGCGAATGGCCTTGTTAATATCATCAATATACCCAGACCTCACAAGGTTATAGCAGCCACAGAAGATGGGAAACAGGTGCCTTTCGGTATTTTACACGAAATACACGAAGCTTATGTTTGCTTCTTGAGAAAGTGCGAGGAATACTACCTCTGTCAATATTCTCCACCTCCAGACATACATAGTGTTGGTGAACATATTAATTTGGAAGCAGCAATTTATTTAGAATCCTTACCGAACTCAGAAGAAAAAAAACTAAAGCGTTTAATATTTGATTGCCTACTTAAAAGGGAAACATGTATATCTGGTTGTAATAACATGGACGAGATAGACCTACTAGAACTAGGTAGCTACACAGAATTGCAAGGTGGTAACATAATGATACCTTCTGGGTACAGTCATATTTTAGATCCTATGACTAAAAATATTTCTCCAAGCAAAATTTTATTAGAACATCCTGTGAAAAAAATAATTTGGGGTTCAGAGCATGGGTCTCCGGAGGGTATGGAAGATATCGGGGAAGAATCTGAAGATTCAGACCAAACTGTGATAGAAGATATTTCTAAGGTGTCAGATAAACCAGCAAATACAGAAGAAGTGAAAGTTACTGAAAAACCAAAGAAAAAACTGACTCATAGTGTTGAAGTAATATGTGATAATGGAAAAAGTTTTTATGCTAATCATGTGATATGTACTATTCCCCTAGGTGTCCTTAAAGAACATGCAAAAACTATATTTGAACCTTCATTACCACAATATAAACTTGAGTCTATTGACAGGTTACTTTTCAGTGCAGTTGACAAAATATTTTTGGAATATGATAGGCCATTTCTCAATCCTGATATAACTGAAATTATGCTTTTGTGGGAATCTTCAAATACTTCGGAAAATGTATCACAAGATTGGTATAAGAAGATATATTCGTTTAGTAAAGTTACAGAGACACTGTTGCTAGGTTGGGTGTCCGGAAAAGAGGCTGAATACATGGAGACATTGTCAATGGAGGAAGTGGCTATAACTTGCACAAAAATTTTACGTAAATTTTTAAATGACCCATTTGTTCCAGAACCCCAAAAATGTGTATGGTTGGTGGTATTCTCTGTTTGAAATAAATAGTTTAATATTTTTGTTAATCAACTGAGTCATTTTGGTTATTTTATTTTCAGCACTAGTTGGAAAAAGCAACCTTATACTAGAGGATCATACACTGCAATAGCAGTTGGGGCAAGTCAAAGTGATATTGAAAGTATAGCACAACCCTTATTTAGAAATGTTCGTGATAAAAAGGTAACATTTATGTAGTTACTTAGTAAATATTGTAGTTAATTGAATGAATAAAGTAATTATTTTATTCATGGGAGAGTATTTTTGTGATTTAATTCAAATGGTACAGGACATAGTGGTCTCCATCTCCAAGATCCTGTTACCATAGTATAATTCTTTATTTACCAGAGTTTAGGTTTAGTACCACAATTATTATGGAATGTTGGCTTGAACCCAAGAGAGATGGGGAGTCCCTGACAGCTCACATTGAATGTATAATGTCTATAAGTATCTTATAACAATACTTATAAGAAAGTGGTACTTATGATAATATAATAATGTATAATCATGTCACAAAATATGCTAATAGTAATGTGTTCTCATTTCAGCCCGTGCTGCTCTTTTCCGGAGAGCACACCCACAGTAGTTTCTACTCTACTGTTCATGGAGCTTATTTGTCTGGACAAACTGCTGCAAAGCGCTTATTGGCTCCAGATGTGTCTCCCGAAAACTTTTTAGAATGTCCGGGGTCTGCTGATCTTAACTCCTGGATTCAGGGGATACAGCTAGAAGGCTAGCAAGAAAAGTAAAGGAATGAAAAATGTATATTATTGTATTTATTGCCTAATACTACATGACATTATCATATTTTATGTATTTATATTGCAAGACATTAGAATTAATTTTTGTAATTTAGTTATTAACTAATAATAAAATCACACACCAAACTGTTACTAGGTAATGGTTTTTAAGTTTATAGTTTAAAATAATTGTGAATAGTTTTCATTTTAGTTGTTATTTCAACTATTGGAAAATTTAAAATAAAAATGTTAGTTTAATTTCGTCAAAATGCCAAAAATAATTTATAGTTCTGTTTCTGTTATTATTATTGGCAGACATAATTAATTTACGAATTATTTTTGGAATACTGATTAATTAATGCTTTAAGTATTATAAAAGGATCAAATTCTTTATTTCAGTTAATAAACACTGAAGTCATAAATTTTGTGTTATGAAAATCAATAATTTTCAGCTAAAATGAGTCAGAGAATCTAAATCTGTATCTGTATCTTTGAGGAGAATCTAAAGGAATTTTTGCTATATGGCAACCCAAGAATGGGGTAAGGCAGTTCCCAGCTGTGTTGATGTAATTTTCTTCCAGTCTAATTTATAAATAAATGACAGTAATGATTATATTGTAATGACAATGGGATTCATTAATTTTTAGTATTGTTGTGTATTTCAAATTTAATTGTTCAATTCTAATCTAAAATCAACTGCAATAAGTTTATAGACACAAAACAACTTATTTATGAATTGCCTTTAAATTTAATGGTACCAGAAAAATCACGTTCCCGTCAATGTGTGGTAATGACCCCGTTTGCCAATTCGTGAGACTCGGGTTCGATGCTTGGCCCGAGCAGCATATAAATTTATGACATAAATGTTCGATCTCAGGTCGTGATTGTGTGTTATGAGTGTCTCACTTATGTCGTTAGGTATACAATAGATATGGAGTCGTAGGGAAAGTATGAGCGTGTAAACGTTTTTGTTTATGATTACTCAGTGTACCAGAAATAACTCCTTTCCACTTTTTGTACAAATTTTGTATAAATTATAAGTATTACATTATATTATTTTTACCATTCACATTATGACGTTACCATACGACACAACGATGTCTTTCGCATGGTTAATTGCATTTTTTAAATAGGGTTACTAAATTAGAGCTAGTAAATATTTGGTAGGGTACCTGTTTTTCTCAATAAAATTGAATGTAAGTTAGCAATTTACATTGAATAATTTGGAAATTTCCCAGCATTTAAATATTATGAACTCAAGTTTGGGTAGATACAATCATCTAACGCCTTAAGTCTGACACAATATGTAATAAAGTTTAAGCAAGTACAATAGAGAGCAGCATTAGATGGCTTAAAATGAGGCTATGAAATATAATCATTTATATTTTAGGATTCAATAGTAATATAGGGTCAGTTGTCGTCACTATAATTTATACCGCTACGCTTGGTGCAATATTTAGAAAAAACTTTATTAAACAGTTATTTATTAGCCAAATTTGGCTCATTCCTTTTATATTAAATCTATTCATCTATAATTAGGGTAGGTACCTACATGTATTATAATACCTACCCAATATTCAGCGACAGATATCAAGTGTAACAGCAAAATTATGACTTAAGTAGATTTTTAAACATTCTCAAATAGGAAACTTATAGGTGCCCAAAGAATTTATTAAACTTCATTGAAATGTAGAAGGCTGTTTTGTTGCAAAATTTTCGTACTATTTTTATTTTAGTCACTTCCCTGAGTTAACACTGTTAAATCAAATTGTATGCGAAATTATTATGTGTAATATGATATTTGATATGAAGTATCAACCAATATTGAACAGCTAAAATAACGATTCTATAAATGTAATGAAATACGGAATTTAAAATTATATCTGATGTGGATAACTACAGGACCTTGTGAAACTCTATTAATTGCTTAATGATATTTATTAAAAACCAATTTGGTCTTGATAGTATTCTGAATCGAATTACGTTGTTTCTATACAAGTGTCTGCAAAGCTATATGCTTGCTCGTATATTTTTTATTAAGGTATTGTACATCAATGCATTGTAGAATCATTAAAACGAGTATTTAAAAGATATCTTTTCTTTGAATGTTCTAGTCAGTGAAAGTTTTGTATTGCTTAAAAATAAAACATTGAAATAATGGATTTTTCTTTATTATTTTGAAAGTTAATCATAAATAAATAAACAAATAATAAACGCTAACACACTCATACCCCCGCAGTAGATTATAAGGTAACCTGTGTCGCGGGTGGCATGGACTACACATATAACACATTACAATTACACCCATGACCCGAGTACAAATATTTATCTGCCACATAAATATCTGCCCCGGCCGGGAATCGAACCCGGGACCACTCGCGTCGCAGGCAGGGTCGCTACCAACTAGGCTACAGGGTCGTCAAAATCATAAAATATATGTGACCGAAACTGACTGCCAAGCCAGGATACAACTGGAAACAAAACAGTTTATATAAAGAAAAATCATGTTACTATAATAAGCTATAATAATACTTGTAACGTTTAATTGGTCTGTGGGCCTAAGCTTAAAAGTAGTTTTTGTTACCTAAGTACTTACCTGTAATGAGATTTTTCCCCTAGGAAATATTATGTAGATTAAAGATTCGATGGCTTACAAACTTAAATGTTTAAGTTGAAGCTGAATAGCGACAGGTATAGGATCATCAATATTCTATCTAATGATAATTATGTTTTTTTTTTTAAATGATTCACACTCAAAGCCCCACACTAGGATTCCCTGTATCGTGGGTGCCGTTTGTAAGATTATAGGAATCTCATTAGCCGTTTGGTGTGCAATTTTACGATAAATCACCTATATATTTTCGTTTGTCGTTTTTACGATAAATACAGTTTGTACATAAAAAGTAGGGCAACGAGGGAAGAAGTAACTATTTAACTGATACGGGTACTCACGATTTTTAGTTTAACTCGTTTCAGTTAAAATGTTTAGCTTCCGTGACAATAGGGAATATGCATCTATTTTTTGTACAGTCGTTATCGCTAAAATAATGATATCTGTCACATTATTTTCTATTTAATCTTTTTAAAATCACTAAAATAAATTTATAAAAAGTGCAAATTTTACGAGGCAAATTTAAAATGTCGAAACGCAACGCCATTGGTTAGACATCGGCGTGACGTCTTCCTTCGCGATGGACATGTCAAAAACATACTAGAACTAGCTGTTTTCATTTATATTTCAGTTAATTTGATTGCTTTCAGAGTTTATCGTATACTTCTTGCGTGATTTTTGTTTGTTAGTGATGTGTTGAATGACTAACAATGTCTGAAAGTGGATCTCAAAAGGCGCAATCGGATAATCTTCCGATAATTGATTGTTTGCGCCTACAGTTACATTCACTGACGTCAAATTGCTTTGAAAACTTGTGCAGGCGCTCGCAATAATGTCGGTAGTTTGTGTGGTGAAAATTATATTTTACCCGCGACTTACGTAGGGGAAAGCAGGTAGGATTCGTGCACTTTTCACTTTTAGCTGTGTAACAGAAAAGCTTTTAGTTACAGCAAAATAACTTTAATGCTATTGTATACCCTGTGTATTTGGCTACAATTACAGGAAAGTCTAGTGCTGATACCATGTAGTATTATGAAGTAACAGCAACATTTCTAAAAAATGGAAAACGCACGAACCTACCCCATACGCGGGGGAGTTTCGTACATAGGGAAGGGTACATTCGTACATAGTAAGGAGCTTTCGTACACTGTAAATAAATAATCTTTTTATATGAAATTACTTATTTATTGAGGTCAAAATTAACACAAAATGTACTCTAAATGTAGTTAAAATTAACAATATAGTCTTTTGCAATCATATTTGTCAAATCTAAGTATAAAATCAACATTTCACTCAACCATTAGGATAATGTATAAAAAAAACATAATAACTCTGCTAAATTGCATGTCATAGTGATCTATTTTTCAAACCTAATTATATCAGCTGTTCTTGCTGTAGTGTAGAAGTAGATTTAGGCGGCGGCAATACACAGACCACGTCTGATAAATACTTATCTGGAATTTCGTTCTCAACATCAGATCTTTCTGATCTCTCATCGAAAGGAGAACAAGAACTTTCTTTCAAACTTATAACTGACGACCCGAATGGCGCAATGGTTAACACGCCGAATCGCTGTTCCTAGGGTCCTGGGTTTGATATCCAGCGAGGCGGGAGTTTGATTTCCGTTCTCGGTCTGGGTGTGTGTCCTTGTCTTGTGTGTTGTCCATGGCACCCACGACACAGGGAATCCTATGAGTGTGTGAGTGTGAAGCGTTATTTATTTATTTATTTATTTATGTCAGTCTCATTGTAACTATCACTCTCAGCCTCTGTATTTTTCTTTTGTTTGGTTTATTTATTTGTACCTGATAGTATATTTAACGAGCGTTTCTTATCTCAAGCCTTCTGTTTTCTCTCTTCTTCTTTTTTCTTCATCTCTTTGGCTTCTTTTATTTTCATCAGTCTATTTTTTCAGGCAGTTTTCCTTTCTTCTTCTTTTTGGTGGTATTCCTGTCCACTTGAAGAATTGTTGGTTTTTGGGCTGACTTCCTAATAGATAAAGTCTTATCTAAATCTTCATTCATTGCAGAACTTACAGCCTCTTCGTTTACTTCTCCTGTCCTTGTTCCTTTTTTCACATATATTTGTGGCATGATCCTGAAATAATAGTATTTTACCTGAAATAATACATACGGGGTACATTCGTACAGTACGAAGCTACCCCGCTCAGAACCGCACGAAAGCACCCCAACCCAAACATTCGACATATAAATTCAAATTAAAAAATATGGTTGGTGTTATACCAAAATCAATGTTTGCATAATAATCCAAGGCACTAATTCAACATCCTTTATAAATAACTTAAACGTTTTGAGCAAAACTTTTAAGAATTAATGATTTTAAAGACGAATCGAAAAATTACTTACGAGGAGTGAGAACACGTATTAACTTGTCCCGGCGAAACTAGCTGCGCGACTGCCGCCACGTTTAGCTATGAGCATAGAGACGTGTATCGGCCTCTCAGACACACAAACACAACTGTCTCATCGTGTCGCGTAATGAAGGTATGACAACTGTACGAATGCTCCCACTGTACGAATCCTACCTGCTCTCCCCTACATTCGGACTCGAACATTCTATTAACGGAGCGCACAGTGAATAAGCTTTCTCACGTATTAAATTAAATTAGATGATAATTGTATTTGCAGTCCAGAATTAAGCCCATTGTTCATCATCACAGTCATCATCTTTTATTGAGCACCAAGCTCCAGTGTACTACTGTACATAGATGCTTTCATGATGAGTTCGTACTTCGCCTCAAATAATGATTTTACATCAGCTGAAATCAGGGGAGTCAAAGCTGCAAGGTGAGGAAGTGATAGATATTTAATTTAGGTACATGGTTCTCGTACAGTTTTTCTAAGTAATTCATAAAAGTCTTTAACATAACCTGTAAAGATTTAGACGTTTACCTTCTACATACAAATTATACCTATTATATCCTTCATATCACATTTTAGGAATAAATAGTTGTTAATAAATAAAACCGTGTTTGGGAATACTTTATAATCAAATCTGTTTTTATCCCAGATCTGAACGAGAATCTTACAACAACTTTTTAGGGTTTGTACTTTTGTTAGCCAAATTAAACCAAAACTATTAATATTTGGTAGAAATAATAAAATTATTTTCTTCTTACGTTAAAATGATCTTCGCAACAGTATGCAGTGCTTTTTGTAGATACAATATCTCTTTTCACAATTTTATACCAATTTTTCTTATATATAAGCATCCCATGGAACATGAAAAAATACTTTGTCCGGCGCGTTCCATCTCGTATTCTTGCACATACTTAGGTACAATACAGTACTTAAAATAAGGTCTTCGGTTTCCATCCATACTTCCGTTTATGAAATTAAACTAGAAAACGTAAATTTAATACTATAAAATACTCTTTCTCAACCTCGCTCATAACCACTTGTTAGTAAACAACTCCAACCTGACGAACGATGACGTCACCATAGAACGCGCCAAAAGGGCGGCGTTTGAATCGGCTTTATGTCACTGCAATTTTCATTAATTAATTTAAAATAAATTTGGATTTTCCCATGACTCGTATATTTTTTTACGGTTTTATATTAACATAAATGAGCTATAAAAACAATAAAAAAAAATCATGCATATTCCCTATTAAAGTTTAAAAACTTAAACAGAAATAGGAAATGCAATGCCGCATCCAATTTGGAAAACGGGCTGAGTAATTTTATTTCGCTATTTAAAAACGTACAAGATAGGATAGTTCATTTTGGCAGTGTAGCATGGGAGCATGGGGAATCTGAAGGGCAAGTTATAATTAAACGCAGGATGTATTTCAGACAATAATCATTCAGCTTCATACAGCTTCATGGCATGCTTTGGAGTACTCCTTCGAAAATATGTTTTTTTATGTGGAAGGATGCGTGCAGTGGATGTGTGCTATGGATGCGTGCTATAGATGCGTGCTGGGCCTCTCCCCTCCCCGCGCTGCGCCGCTTCCCTACTAGGTATCGATACATCGCATAGCTCGAGCTGCGCATCTTCCTCCCGCAGCTACTTTGCGGCGGCGCATCTTCATAGCACATCTTACTCGCACCGCTACATAGCTTAGTATCGGTGGAAACGGTCACAATTATTAGCTATTACATCCTCGCAGCATAGCTGCATAGCACATCTCTGGTGGAAAAGCAGCCTAAGGATCATGCAAGCTCATCTATAAAATCTATATATATAAAACTCAAAGGTGACTGACTGACTGACTGACTGACTGACTTATATAGTGATCTATCAACGCACAGCCCAAACCACTGAACGGATCGGGCTGAAATTTGGCATGCAGGTAGATATTATGACGTAGACAACCGCTAAGAAAGGATTTTGATCAATTCTACCCCCAAGGGGATAAAATAGGGGATGAAAGTTTATGATTTTCGACTGATTGAACTGAACGTACAGCCCAAACCACTGGACGGATCGAGCTGAAACTTGGCATGCAGGTAGATGTTATGACGTAGACATCCGCTAAGAAAGGATTTTGATCAATTCAACCCCTATGGGGATAAAATAAGGGATGAAAGTTTGTGATTTTCGACTGATTGAACTGAACGCACAGCCCAAACCACTGGATGGATCGGGCTGAAATTTGGCATGTAGGTTGATGTTATAACGTAGGCGTCCGCTTTTGATCAATTAACCCCCTTTCGACTGATTTAACTGAAATTATAGATTATATGATAAAGACGTCCGCTTAGACGATTTTGATAAATTCAACCCCCCTTGGGATAAAATATGGGATGATGGAGGATGTAAATGTATTAGTTTGAAGTGCTTTGAACCTATCAGTACCTAATGGAACGAAACGGGGGTGAAAAATTGAATGGGACTTAATACAATTTTCAAAATAGAAAGCTGAAAATTGGTAAACATAGCTACTCTTCATTTTAAATAAAAAATACACTATTAAGTTTTTGTCGAAAGTACCCTCCAACCAGTAAAAAACCGGGTGAAATTTGTTTGGTATTTTTAGTACTTTCTGAGTTAGAGCACATTCGAAAAGAACGCTGGTTACCGGCGCCGATCTGCCAGTAGGTTTGGGTAAAAAATATCGACATATCAAAATATCGATATTTTTTCAGAAAAATATCTATAAAATAAAAATATATATAAAATAAAAAGAAACTAATCTGACCCTGTAAGAGGGGCGCTACTGTCTTGGTCTTTATCTGACAACAGTATAACATTCGCATTAGTTGCAATTTTGGCAACCGGACCAGATAAGTTTGTGGCACTGTATGTTAATTTTTTCTTGGCTACAGGTACATAAACATGTTTTTTAATAATAAAACTGATGTCATAACAGCCAGATGTGTATTTAGCTACTTTAAAATTTCGAATATTTTGGCAATTTTTATAAATAATTGCACATTGGGCAAAACATACCGATATATCGAAATATCAATATTAAATTTCTTGGGTGGTATATATCGATACATTTGGAAAATATCGATACGATAAATGTCGATATGTTTTTCCCATTTGCCCATCCCTGTCCCTATCTGTCAGCACGTATCGGTATAGTCTAAGATCCGAATCTAAATCGACATTCATCGGGTTGAAAAGAGAATCAAAATTATAAAATAATAAATTTCGTATATATTAGAAAATATATTAAAAATGGGTAGACAACAAAAATCCGGGACAGAATATTAAGTATTAGTTTATACCACTCTTTAGTATTAAACAAATATTTCTTAGTATTTAAAATGATTTTTTTGTGTTTAATAAATCTGATATTCATTTATTACATATTAATAAACCTTTTTAAATACTAAGAAATATTTATTAAGCACTAAAAAGTGGTCTCTAATAAATTATTTGTTAAATATTAACAAATATTTTTAACTATCAAAAAAAGTTTCTATTAGTGTGTTTGATTCTCTTATCAACCCGATGAATGTCGATTTAGATTCGGATCTTTGACTATACCGATAAGCGCTGGCAGATCAGCGCATGGATCAGCGCCGGTAACCAGCGTTCTACATGAATGCGCCCTTAAGGACAATAATGTCCAATGAGTAATGTCCAGACTTTTTGTTAAGCAATATTTTTTAAAATCACCCCTAAACTTCAAAATATATGGGGTTAAAATTAAATAGAGATTTAACCCTCCACATATTTATACGGGATGTGAAATTTGATTAGGACATTTCCACGGGATCGTGAAGTGCAAATTCATGAAAAATAACTTTCCCTGATTAAGTTATGCTAAAGATGTTTAACTGAAGTTGTTACTAAAATTTCAGCCTGAAAAAATAGTATTTGTAAATAAGTCCAAAGAAAAAGCGCTCTCGAGTTCAGTAAAAATGCGCGATATAACCAAATTTCACGCGGGCAAAGCCGCGGGCGGAAAGCTAGTTATAATAATATACATTCGAATTGTTTGTAATACCCATCTATCTAGGATAAATCTTCATTAATTATAAACAAAACTTGGTACCTACTTAAAGACTTAGTTTCAAACGGAACTACACGTCTACTTTGGTATCTACAAGGTCAGTGATATTGGTAATTATGCACATCTGCTTGATTAGTCTGTGGTCGAGCCTTGAGCTTAAATAATTCAGTAACTACCTACATTCCACGATTACGAATCGTAAACCACATATAACTTAGACGCCTAGGTATGTTTATGTAGAACGTTAACGGCATCTATCGGTAGCTAAATAATTCTACCACGTACCACTGCGATCTAACATGGTGAAAGGCACCACATTCCGTTCAGTGCTCCGATTTAGAATTACTTACATAGTAATTAAGCTTTGCACAGACGGCGGCGGAAGTTAACTTATTTTACTATTTTGAAATGACATTCAAATTTGATGAAGAAAAATCATCTTGTACATATAGGCAAGTGGATTATAATAGAAATATAATATTCATGTACTGTATGATTTGCGCAGTCTAAAGCGAAATTTCACAAAATATTCAGCTCGAAGGACCAAAACATTTTTGATAAAATGTTTTCGAGAATAAAATTACAGCTTTATGTTCTTTAATCGTAAGGAATATTATATTTGAGCTAAAATGGAGCCTAAAAATGAAAAGAGAACAAAAATAACGAAAAATTAGGGCTTCCTCAAGTTTTCGTTATTTGGTTAGTTCATGAGTGTTACATTTAGTTCCCTCAGCATAATGAACTGTTAAGTGAAAAAAATAGGAGATTAAATAAAAAATCACAGAAACAATCACTATGTGTAAAAAAACAAGGTATATTATTATTGGAAAAAGAAATAAAATATAGGTAAATTATTCCTAAATAAGTAACAAAAGTAATACAACAATAATCTCAATAAAATACTAAGTATATAATATAAAGGAAACATTAAATGTTTGTCCTGAGATTGCTGATTTAAAGTAGCGCAACTTGTAGTAGTCATGACGTCATTAGTAATTTTTCGGTACATAGTAAGGCTCCTCCTAATTTTCTCTGAATGAACATTCTATTTATATAATGTTTGTGCTACAAAGTTTTTTATAATAAGCTATTGCTTGCGGCATCCTTTGCAAATGAGTTGGAAAATGACAAAATACAATTTCAATTCTCCCAAGGGAACACATTATCGACATTAGAGAAAAGGTATCTTTCACATTTCTAATATTGTAATATTATGCAGTTAGAAATTTGATGTTAATTGTTTAAGTAACAAGTATTGGTATAGGCATTTGCAGGTAGAAGGCGAGGAGGCCCTTCCTGGACCACAGATAAATTTAATTTATCTGTGTCAACAAAAACACAGATAAATTTAATTTATCTATAATAAAATAAATTTAATTTATCTGTGTTTTTGTTGTTAATTTTGAAAATTCTGCCACAAAAATGTCCCCCCCCACTCCAGGATTCAGTAATTCAGAATTCTTGCCCACCCCCTGGATCAGATTTAACACATGTTGTTTGTAAACCAACAAATATCCTTAAATAATGTATGAAAGATGTACGAAACTTAGCTCACACAATGCAGATGTTGGTTAAACAGATCATAAAAGATGATTGATATATCTGTGAAATTATAAAATCCATATATATATGCAGTCTTAATTTGGAATGCAAATGTTAATAAAAATAAAGCTGCACTTAAATAAAAATAGATAATACAAAAAGACAGGTACATGAATTTGACATTACTTTGCAAAAAAAATACATAGAGATTCAGAATGATCAGCTACAGTAGCTTGTATCAATTAAAAATTCTAATGTAATTGTTAGTATTCCATTACATAATTTAAATATAGACTAGGTGGTTAATTTATAAAACCATTAAGAATATGCCTTCACCTAAATATTATAATTTAGTCAAATGATCCCAAAGTCACCAAATCCTACATAAATCAATAGACCTAAAATTTTGCTGATTTCTGATGATTTTGGGATCCTTGTCAAAACTTCAGTTACACTGAATCAGAGTAATCCGCTTGTATACAGTGGATTATATAAAAATATGACTACTGGACATGACTCATTCAATAAGCATGTGGCCTTGAGAAGAGTAAGACATCCTGTATTCATATCACTACCAAGACGTGTTTGGTTTCCACCCATTAATGGCCCATTATTGATCATAATAAGCTGTGTTTACTATCCAAAAACATTAAATATCAATGGTAATAAGTACAGCTGACATTGTAGAGTACATTTTATACCAGTTAAAGTGGTCTTAGTTGTTCTGCTATTAAGCAAAACTGTTCCAATAAGGCTCCAAAAGCAAGAGTGTAATAATACAGATAAAAATATAGATTACATCATGCTAGCAAAGTCTTAAAGTCATTAACTCGGTCTAACCATAATTTATGATGCTTTATTACCATTTGATATAAATTATCCATTTAATTTGTGATTATAAGTCTTTTTGTTATGGGATTGGTAATATGTTTCTTTTTAGTTGGTACACACTGCCCCCTATACTGAATTTCCAATTTTCTATTTCTACCTTGAGGCTGTCTGGAAGAAATCGCTTTTCAGCGATAAGACCGCCTATTGTATAACATTATGTACAAATGTCTTAATCTGTTGTGTCCTTGCTATGGTGTACAATAAAGTGTATAAATAAGTAAGCCAGTACAAATTTGAGACTCTTAAATACTAAGATTAACGTACAACATGAAGTTCTATTGTAGAATTTTTTGTAGTTATTATGGGCAATAACCTTCTTTCAATATCTGATGATATTTCATACCATGCACATTTTCCAATCAATGGCACCTCTTCCATTGGTGGACGGAACACTACAAGTAATGTGAGACAGCAACCATCAAGTACTGGGTCGGCTTCGACATTCAAAAGACCGAGGGGCCGATGTTGGGCCACATCAGCTCCAAACATTTCCACCATAAACCGTCTTAAGGTTGAATGTACACTTTTTGCTGGATTTATCTCACATGTTGGGAAATGTACTGATGTTTTTTCACTCAACAATACATGCAGTTTGTTTGTACTTTTTTTCTTAATAAGGACTATCAGTCTCATCAGGTCTTTTGAATGAGGAGTTGGTGCTGGAAGAATATTTTTATGCCATGATCCTCCTGGGGTATTGTTTTTATATAATTTTGTTTTATCAATAAGGTGAAGGATGTCATTGGATCTTAAAGATATCTCTTGTAAATTAGAAATCCATTTGGCTTGTAATGACTCCTTGTCTGCTCTTGCTGGTGTTTTTAATTCTCCTCCGACCACATCTCCAGTTAAAACAAATCTATACCACATTCCTCCAGCAGTTTCAACAACAAGCAATGTTCTGGGTTCACAATGCAAACCAGTTTCTTCAAGGACTTCTCTCTTAGCTGCCTGAACTATTGTTTCTCCCTTTTCCATTCGACCAGCTGGCAAGTACCATTTTCCAGCACAAGTTTCTTTGGCCTCTTGCATCATGAGGATCTCATTATGTTCATTTAGTATAACACATGCTACTACGTACGTCACGTTGGAACCAAGTACCGGTTTAAAGTTTGAAGGGGTGGTAGGAGTGATACCTTGAGATTCAGCAACGGAATTTTGATCAGCAATTGTGAAATCACAGAAATCATTTTCTTCTCCTTCTAGACCTAATCCGTCAAGCAACCGGGCAATGTTGGAGTCGACTTGTCGTGACATAGTTACCTAGTTCCAAGGAATTTCTATAATCCTCAAGAGTAATAAGTGCAGATATAGCACTAAGCTGTATTAGCTCCCCCGTTTTCTTTGATAACCATGTGTTAGAGAAGTTGTGGAATGTCAATGATCACAAATAAATATTTTGTTCACAAAAATAAACACTACACTACCTACTGCCATTGAGATATTAATAGTAACTCAATGCCTACTGCCTACTGCTACTGTCTTCCGCCAATAGCAGCACAGACGAGGAATAGCAGATTCTGTTCTGCACAGACGAGGTAGCACAGAACACTATAGGTACTCCTAGGGATTCTGTTCTGCGCATAGATAAAAGTATAGGTATACTACCTACCTAAAACGTCTGCGTGTGATGTGACCATAGAGCTCTATGGATGTGACACAGTTATTAAACTTATAGGTACTATAGCAGCTAGCAGCGTTCCAGTGAGTATGAGTAATCGAAACGCTCCAAACATCCCACAAACCGTTCCACTTGAGTATTATCACAATTTGCGTGATTAAGACGTCTTGGATGACGTCATCATTATCGATTACAATAGGCATAATGACAGATTTTAAAAATCTGTTCTATGATATTCGAAAATGTATCGTAGACGCGTCTCCTTTCAGTGAACATTATCAGATACAGCGAATTTTGGGTTGCGTTGCAGTCGCCGTAGGTCATAAATAGCGTTGTGTGAGAAGTGCCTAACTGTAACGAATTAATATTTCAGAAAAAAAAATCAAAATTTTTAATGAATAACCACAATTTAAATAAATTATAAGTTTAAAATTTCCACCAAACGCTCCAAATTGTCATGGCGTCAAACGGGAACAAAACAATTTGCTAAGAACACGTTTTTACTCGAGCGTGACGTCATAAACGTAAGTCACAGTCACAGCGGTTCGGCGTGTAATAATAGGCTTGAATTTCTTAATAAAAAGTAAAATATAATTTTCGTCGCCATCTTACAACATGTTTCAATAGCGCGCCAAAGACAGGACCAAAATGTCCCGACGATTGAGTTCAGTCTTTTTGAGCGAAAATGACGGCACAATCCATTGCGTCATATCCGCGCTTAGAACAATTACGTGCAAATGCAAAGACAAAGAGTTCAAAAGTAGAGTGGACGAGCTATACGGCTGCCCATACATTGCAATCGCCTCCGGTTAGAAAGAGAAACAACGATAACGGTAATTACCTATCTCTCTCCGATCCCGATGAGCCAGAAAGAGAAAGGTGATTACTAAAGATTTCGTCTCTTTTTATCCAAGGTACGCTCTGAAGCCTCGCCAGAAAAAGAAAGGTGATTACTAAAGATTTCGTCTCTTTTTATCCGAGGTACGCTCTGAAGCCTGGCTTTTGCCCTCTACTTTTGAACTCTTTGATTACGTGTGCCTAGCTGAACGCTTTCTGAGATTTTTCAACGTTGTGATCGGCTACTGGAACGCAAAAGTGACAACATTGTTGCCAGTTGTCACTTTTGTCAATGTCAAAGTACGTCGAACTGCATTGATTGATGTCAAAATTGTCAAAAAAGAGCGAAATATTCCGAAGTCTAATTTTTCGTGTTTATGTCGTTCGTTAGAATTTACTTCATTTTACACAAAATAAACTAAAAAGATATATCAACATATTACAACCGTTTCTCATTGTTACAGTTTGATAAACCACAAGAATAAAATGAAAATGAGTCAATGATTATCTGTTAGGCAAATAAAAATGACCATAAAAAGTGAAGATCAGGACAATAACTTGAGGTTACGACTGAGAACTTCATCAAATAACCAGCACTGTTGTGAAGATACCGTGTCTGATAAAAGCGGCAAAGATGTTAAGAATAAAGGTATGAAAATCTTCATAATAATATGTTGAGGTTGAATGTATAGTATAGTTTATAGAAGTATTTGTAAACATTGGGCACCTATGTATTTCAGATGGCGAGAAAACGGCATCTCTATTCACATTTCTGCATGTAGAGCTCACAAGAGGATATCTTCTAGAACATGACGAAGAACGGTTTTCAGCTAGACGAGAAAAAGTATATTCATTTATAAAAATACCACAGGAACTAGAGAAGTTCATGGCATATGGATTCTTTCAATGTGCTGACTCGTTACTGTTTGTATATACATTTCTGCCATTAAGGTTTATTATGGCTTTCTGGTCATTCTTCAATAGGCTAATGAGAAGATGTTTTGGGTAAGGTTATATTTTATTTATATCTGTATTTAACTTAAGGTTTAGCGATCTATGTCCTGAAGTAATTTTCTGTGTGTACCAATAGCACTTAGTGCTTAGTAGTCAGTGGAGTGTCCCCTCAAGGCAAATGTTTGTAGCGGCATGCATTCGGGGTAGCAAATACAGGTTGCTTACATAATAAATAAATTCATACACAATTCATACTACCATTTTCGACACTACATTGAAAGTAAAAATAACTAGAGAATGCCCACAAGGAGGGGTACTATCACCTCTACAATGGACCATTGTGGTGGACTCTCTAATCCAGGAACTGAACGAAGCCTACCTGGATACCCAAGGATACGCAGACGACTTGGTCATAACCATACGTGGAGGCTGCCCAAGCACTGTGTCTAACCTTATGCAAGCAGCTTTACATAAAGTAGAATACTGGTGTAGCAGCACCGGACTTAATGTAAATGCTAACAAAACGGTAATTGTACCGTTTACACGGAGAAGGAAAATTGTTGATCTCCATAACGTCTCCCTGTTCGGAACTACAATACCGTTCTCAAAAGAAGTAAAATACCTAGGGATCACAATAGACCATAGGCTTACTTGGAACCAACACCTAGCGCAGGTGACCAAAAAGGCAAAAATCGCTCTAGGAACGTGCTGCCGACTCAGGGGCTCCAGATGGGGTCTGAAACCCAAACAGGTGCAATGGATTTACATGGCTATCGTCAGACCCATTGTGACCTATGGATGTATAGCCTGGCAAAAAAAGTCAACCCAGGCTACTTGCATCAGAAATTTAAACAGCATCCAAGGCCTAGCCTGTCGGATGATAACTGGAGCTCTAAAGACAACTCCCATAGCAGCAATGGAGGCCGTCCTCAATCTCGAACCTCTTTACGTTTTTGTTCAAAAAGAGGCGAGGGCGGCCACACTCCGGGCTGCAGAAGGAGGAAAGCAGAGCTGGAAATCGAATGTCATGAGGAGAATTTACGAAGACCTCATGACATGCTCAATAATGGCTATGCCTAGCGACGCCATGCATAAACAGCTAAATTTCAGCAAACTATTCACAGTTGTTATACCGCAACGGGAAGAATGGGACGATGCGGTACCGAAACCCTTGGGAGGAGGCGACATCGTCTGGTACACAGACGGCTCTCGCAAGGGAGGATATGCAGGAGCGGGAGTGTATGGAGATAAACCCAAGACAAAACTGAGTACAAACTTGGGGCGCTATGCAACCGTATTCCAGGCAGAACTCTACGCGATCATTGATTTCGTGCACCAAAACCTGAACAAAGGTTACGTTAATAAACATATAACCATACTATCCGACAGCCAGGCAGCGCTCCTGGCTTTAAAGTCTGAGATAGTCAACTCCAAACTAGTGTATGACGGTATCCAAGCAATAAACAAATTTGGGTACAATAACAAGGTCACCCTAGGATGGGTACCTGGACATAAGGGTATACGAGGAAATGAGAGTGCAGATGAATTGGCAAGGAGGGGTGCAGAGGCGCCCACCATGGGTCCTGAACCCCTGGTGGGCGTATCAAAGGCGGCAACTCGAGCTGTTCTTGGGGCTCTGGCCCTGAGACAGGGCGAGGAGCTGTGGAAGAAGGCACCCGGTATGCGCCAATCAAAAACCCTCATCACTGGATACTCGCGAAAATACTCAAATAAGGTGCTCAGCCTAAGCCGGACTGAGATTCGAACATTGATTAGGCTGCTCACTGGTCATTGCAGACTTAACAAACACCTACACACAATAGGCTTAAGTAACACTGCAACATGTAGATTCTGTGGTGGGGCAGAGGAAACCTCCATCCATATCCTCTGCGAATGCATGGCAATTACCCACTGCAGGAGTGTTATATTGGGAGGGCATGTAATTACACCCGACCAAATCAAAGACCTGGACCCCAAAAACATACTACGGTTCGCCCAGACCGTAGGAGTAGGGTACCAGATCTAATTTCAATGGGATGGCCACAATAGATCAGAAATGGTTGCAGTGGCCTCACGGGGATACTTGTTCCCCATGCCCTATATCACCAAATAATAATAATAATAATACTAATAATAATAATAATAATAATCATTCAAAGCACTATATCGGAAAAACTCAGTAAATACAGGGATTTAGCAATAGAATTAAGAGCTCAGTGGAAAGCACAAACCATCCATATCATCCCAATAGTTTTGTCGTCAACAGGAGTAGTCCCAAAATCATTATTACAGAACCTCCAGACCATAAATATGCCGTATTACACATTGCACATGCTACAGAAAGCAGTCATCTTAAACACATGTCACATTACCAGAAAATTCTTGTCATCATCTACGATCGCATCATCCATATCTACTATTCAGTAAAACCTCTTCAAGCGCTTGGCTAAGGCCCGCGTTTGAGGTTGTAATTATCCCTATAGAAGGAGAAAACGTTTAATAAAAACATAATAATAATAATAATAATAATAATAAATAAATGCAGGTAGATTACAGCTAACAACAGCCCTAACTAAGTAGATTGACATAAAAATGTCTGACTCTGGAATTTGCCATTAATCCAGTTTATGCATGTTTGTAATATTTTGAATTGTCTATTTTTATTCAACTCTTCTTTTTTTTTGCAGGTACTTTCATCCTCGTAAAAGTATATTGAAGCCTGCAGAAACCTGTGATGTGTTGAAAGGCTTTATATTATTAATATGTAGTATACTTATGTGCTATATAGACACAAATATGATGTATCATTTAGTTAAAAGTCAAAGTGTGATGAAGTTGTATATTTTCTACAATATGTTGGAAGTGGGTGACAGATTATTTTCGGCATTCGGTCAAGACACTATTGATGCTCTATTCTGGACTGCAACTGAGCCAAGAGATAGACGAAGAGAACATTTGGGTGTCATACCACACTTAATATTTGCCATGACTTATGTGTGTATCCTTTATACAAGAGAATTTATCATGAATAATTTATCAATCATGCTTTATAGTATTTTGATAGCAGTCTGGGAGCCATTTAATAATGAATTTACAGGTTCCTTCTTGATGGGCAATGATGCTGATATCTCTGGTTTTAATTTATATACTTTGGTTCCTTTTATGTTTTACCTTGCATATGAGTAGAGATGTTACCTGATGATAAGAGGTCACCGTTGTTAATGCATATCAGTAACACCAAAAATACATCATTACAAGTTGTGCCACCAGACACAATTAAGGACTGCGCACATTACAACGACTCCACGCCAACGCGGTTACGGAGCAACTCAAATGTAAGCATTCAATTAAGATCCTTATATCTTAGGCGTCACGGTTGAATTTCGAGTGTGAACGGCGTCGGTGAGCAGAGGGTGGGGAGTAGTCCACGTTTTCTAAGTGTACACTCGAAATTCAACCGTAACGCCTAAGATATAAGGATCATAATTGAATGCTTACATTTGAGTTGCTCCGTAACCGCGTTGGCGTGGAGTCGTTGTAATGTGCGAAGTCCTTTAAGAGGGTGGTAGTAAGTTAGCCAAGCCTCAACCTAACACCAATTAAGTGCTGACTTCTAATATCTTTTATTTCTCTGGGCCAGCTTTGCCCATATGATATTGGGTATTCTAGATCATCTCAATACCAATGTATCAAATCATATACTTCCTTAACAAATGTTTTCTCAGTCCTCCATAGCTTGTTGGTGTTGTTCCAAGCGACAACATTAAATGTTGCTTTCAACTCAAATAACAAAAGCCTTCTTATTATAATGATGTCTAATAATGTAAGTATCCATATACTATTACTTACTATAGATGTAGAAATAAGTCCCTACCTATAAGAATTAATTTTAGTTCCAATATTTAACTGTGATAATTACAATGAACGATTTTGTGTTTCAGTTTGTAGAATTAAAAGGGAGTGTGTTTAAGAAGTTTGACAAGAACAATCTGTTCCAAGTGTCATGCAGTGATGTGAGAGAGCGTCTTCATTTGTCAGTGTTGTTATTTATAGTAGTACTGCAAACTATGAAGGAGTATGTTTGGAGGGAAGAAAGGTTCTGGATATTGGCGCCTGATTGTGTTTTAGTACTAACTTTTGAGGTTATAATCGACTGGGTGAAGCATGCTTTTATTACCAGGTATTTATTTCATTTGGATCATAATTTAATACAATAAAGGGTTGGATTGAAGTTCAGACTACAGGATGGACGAACGATCAGCATCAGCATATTAAAGTTGAAATTACTCACTTAAGAACAATTATTTATTAGCTGTGTTATATGTATATACATTTTTGCAGGTTCAATGAAATACCATATGGGGTGTACAGAGAGTATACCGTAAGTTTAGCTTACGATGTGGCACAAACGAGACAGAAATACGCATTTAGCGATCACTCGGACCTGGTAGCAAGGAGGATGGGCTTTATACCTTTGCCTCTAGGAGTCGTCATAACGAGGGTATTGGTTCACGCAGTCAAAATTGACGGGTATGACAATATTTACACTTTTATTTTATATAATTTACTGGTCCTTTTGACTTTCCTGCCAACTGAGGTATTTGAATTTATGCTATGTTTATAATTAAAAAAGTGTGCATGTTTGGTTAGTAATGGATTTGGACCTTAAAAATATCTTTACTTAAAAGAGACTTGTATAACTGTTTCCTCATGGTTAAATGACTTCTTTATCAAGTTTTAGACTAACATAATCAATACAGTAATCAATCCTATTTGATTTGTAAAATTATTGATTGGTCATGCTTGACTCACATTGTTTGTCATTAGATAATTTATATGATTTTTTTTATAAAATACAGGTTTGCAGCAATTTTCTTGATATTTATAGCATACCTATGCTTGATATCAATAAGAGTTCTGGTATCTATTGTCATCCTGGGAAAAGCATGTGATTTAATAACGCAACATCAAATGGACAAAAATGAGAGTCATCATACCACTCCCAAGAGGTAAGTACATTTTTTTCACTCATAACAAAAGGTGACAATACATTTTTGGATCATTACCATACTTATATTGTGATCTGGGTATAATAAAATAATAAATGACAAATGTTTTTTCAATCAATAAATCAAGCGATTCAAAATGTGATTTCATTTAATTTTCAGGGAACAAAAAGACATACACACAAAAGATGTGAGTTCTCATAAGACTCCAGAGATTGAAGAACCTCCAGTGAAAAGACCTACACAGCTTAAGTTTCTCATACCAGAAGATGTAATGGTATGTATTTTGCATTATTGGGCTCAAAAAAAAATTGATCAATATGTTTCATTATATTAAGTTTGTTTTAAAGTCCTAGTAAAAATCTTCGTGTACAACAATTTTGATAGTCTTGTTACTAATAAGTAAATCACACTTTTTCCTTAGCGCTGTTACAATAAGGCTGATTTTTGCACAACCCACACTAATTTATTCTCTACGACATTGCGAACTAGTAACATAAAAATATAAAATAAAATATTTTTTATGGTCGGTTTTAGAAAGAGAGGGTACTTAGCTAGACAGGTATAGTACATTATGATACAAGTGTGCGAAGTTGGTCATTACAGTCGAGGCGGTATTGAGCCCGAGCCGCAAAGGCGAGGGCTGTAATAGAGCCAAGACTGTAATGAACAAAGCACACGCGTATCATACGACGTTTTTCAACACACTTGCGAGGAAAAAAACAATTAGGTATCGACATTTTTCAGTCACAAATCAGCAAATTATAAACGAACAAATGTTTGCACAAAATGGCGCGGTTTATTTTTTCGCGCGCCGTATCTTTGGTTGAATAACTATGCGCGCGCAGGTTAAGTCCAGAGGCACCGAACATTCAGCCACAATATATTAAACTAAATAATTATGTATTTCTAATAAGAATTTACGGTAATTAATGATTTAAAATATTGTATTTTTTAAATGCTTTAATAGATAATTAGATGAAGTATAATCTTATCTTATCAGATTTTGACTAAGTACAACAAGTTTATTTATTTACAAAATAACAAATCTTTTGGTAACAACCTCTTTACGGATATTAAAAAAAAGTGGAATAAGAAAAACACTAGTGCGGCAATGAAAAGTAAAACGCACTAGTGTGTAATAAACCGCATTCCGGGCGTAAGACTAAAGAAAAAATATCAACTTTACGAGCAAGTGTGTTGAAAAATAACTATCACCATTAATGAGTAACACGAGAAATAAAGTTGGCAAGGAGTCCACGAACTTAAACAAAAGTGTCAGACGTCGTGAAACAAAGGATGTCGTGTTCAGAAGGGTCTCCTAAGAGCCACGGTAGGGCAGGGCTTGGTTTGTTTAGAGCTATTCTAAGATGCCTGCTTCTTGCTAAGATAGAAGTTCGGATCGATCAGTAAGTAATTATGCTTTCAGAGCGAGCCTCTCGTTGATACTTCAGTAGGAGCGGCAGCTATATTCTCTAACAGTGCCATTGATCTGAACGGTGTGTGCTATCTCAACGATAAGCTTAAAGTTCAGGTCAAACAGGAACCTACAGATTATCATGAACAAGATCTGGTAAGTTCTTATACAGATTTTTATGTTTTATTTATTAAATTAATCGATTTATATGTATTTTGATAATGAGGATGTTTGAATATCAATAATCAATAAGTGATATAATTTTTTATTGATTAAAAGTGTGATTCAAAGTAAGGTGTGTGTAGTAATGAAGTTAAAAAAAGTAACGTAAGACGTTAAAAGTAAATATTAAAGAAATTATTAAACTTTGGACCTTCAAATCGAAGCAAACGCAATATAGTTTTTGCGAGTGAGTAAACTTAACACATTGTTTTAAACCTATTTTCAATAATATTATGTATGTGGCTCGTAGTCGAAAATAAGCAATTCATTATATTTTAGCGCTTTTCCTATTTCTAATTTTATTATAATATACAAAATATTTGGAGAGTCTTATAAATAATATCTAATAGATAATGATAACGGCTTAAAGTGAGCCCTGTCTTAATTTTGCTTACAGGCAGACGTAAGTCGTAGCGTTCCAGACATGAAAGCCGAAACGGAAGACGTGGCCGAGGTCACGGACGCAGAGGGACTCAAACGTCGCTCGGAGTCTGAACCCAATCTCGTCAAACCCGATGAACATTTTGAAGACACAGCATAGACTATATAAGACTATGGAATCATTAAAAAAATCTGACGATAAAACTTTTGCTTGCCACTATTGATAAATCCTAGTCGCCAAATTTTCGTCAAAACGGTTATACAAAGTCGAATTTAAATTTTCTTCTTTACTCAACTTATGGGAAATTTAATGCAATACTTACTAGCCAACTGCTACAATATAAATAGCGATTTGTTACATTTTCACATAATCACTTATAATGTAATAATAGATTATTTCAGAAACCTATTAATATCACGCATCGGCATTCGTTTAATTGGTTTAAAATGTAACAATGCCTATTAAAAAGTTTTTTGAAACTATTAATTATATTCCGAAATGTATAATTGATTTTTTTTGAAAATTCATGGTACATATAATAGTTAAAACAACAAATAGTTCCAATATTGGTGAAACCATTAAACCAAGAAATTAACTTTGAGAATAAACAAAATGACATAATAAAATAGAAGTAATGATTCATTTTTTTAATATATAAAAAGTATTATTTATATAAAGATACGAGAATCGATCTAAAGATTAGTAGGTAGTTCGATATTTTTTTTAGATTCTTGAAAAGACACTTTTTAATATCGATGGGTCCTATGTATATGGGCCAAACTAGCAATTTGGCGATTTTGGCTTTTTTGTGGGTAACGCATCTTATCGATATAATGAATCATGTGAGCTATTAAAAAAAAAGATTTCAGCATAGAAACACGATTTTTTATTACGGTATAACGGCATATGTAACATGAATTTAAACGTATAAGTTCCTAAGCGTAGTTAGAGATTTATACGCGGGGAGTTTCCCGCGCGTTTGTTTATAGTTTGGAACAATCAGCCAATTTGACACTTGTACGTTGAACGGAGCATCGGCCGCACTGTGATGAATAAAGATGAATACGAAATGTAATTGTTGTGTTTTTGGGTTACAATTTAGTTTAATAAGTAAAAATGACATCTAATTATCACGCTAAGATGTCTAGATGTCGGAATTTTGTGAATTTGGCTTTGGGAAATGAAAAAAACAACGAAAAAAAAGAAGATTTAGGTTATTAAAACGAAGATTTTATATTATATTCTAATTAATGAATTATCAATTACTTCAATTGTTTATTGATTTTATAGATAAAAAATTAAAAAAATATATACATTATGCTAATTAGCGTAATACGCGTATAATGGCCAACATGGTATATCGGCCCTTTTAGGGTGTTTTCAAAAAAAATAATTTTCACAAAAACTAACGTAGAAGGGCCAATGTGACATTAAAAAAAACCAGATAAATGTATGTATAAAATACTACAGTGTAAATGAGGGAAATAGTTTTCTTAGCAAATAAGCAAAGATTCGGGAACTTCGGTTTTATCAATTTAAAGTTATAGTAAATTGAAACTTTGGAAGCCTCTCCTGTAAAGTTTTAATTTTACATTTTGGCCCATATACATAGGACCCATCGATATATCGATCCTATGTGTATGTATTTTATCAATTTAAAGTTATAGTAAATTGAAACTTTGGAAGCCTCTCCTGTAAAGTTTTAATTTTACATTTTGGCCCATATACATAGGACCCATCGATATATCGATCCTATGTATATGGGTCCTATGTATATGGGCCAAAATGTAAAATTAAAACTTTACAGGAGAGGCTTCCAAAGTTTCAATTTACTATAACTTTAAATTGATAAAACCGAAGTTCCCGAATCTTTGCTTATTTGCTAAGAAAACTATTTCCCTCATTTACACTGTAGTATTTTATATATACATTTATCTGTTTTTTTTTATGTCACATTGGCCCTTCTACGTTAGTTTTTGTTAAAATTATTTTTTTTTGAAAACACCCTAAAAGGGCCGATATACCATGTTGGCCATTATACGCGTATTACCTACGCTAATTAGCATAATGTATATATTTTTTTAATTTTTTATCTATAAAATCAATAAACGATTGAAGTAATTGATAATTAATTAATTAGAATATAATATAAAATCTTCGTTTTAATTGTTGTTTTCATTTCCCAAAGCCAAATTCACAAAATTCCGACATCTAGACATCTTAGCGTGATAATTAGATGTCATTTTTACTTATTAAACTAAATTGTAACCCAAAAACACAACAATTACATTTCGTATTCATCTTTATTTATCACAGTGCGGCCGATGCTCCGTCAACGTACAAGTGTCAAATTGGCTGATTGTTCCAAACTATAAACAAACGCGCGGGAAACTCCCCGCGTATAAATCTCTAACTACGCTTAGGAACTTATACGTTTAAATTCATGTTACATATGCCGTTATACCGTAATAAAAAATCGTGTTTCTATGCTGAAATCTTTTTTTTTAATAGCTCACATGATTCATTATATCGATAAGATGCGTTACCCACAAAAAACCCAAAATCGCCAAATTGCTAGTTTGGCCCATATACATAGGACCCATCGATATGTATGTGATGTGAATTCCACTTTCTCATGAAGATAAGTTATAATTATTTCATAACTTAGCTCAATTATAACGATTAGCTGCTCATTTCCCAGCATCAATAAGGGACTTTCCCTTTCTGTCTTAAGCCTTTTTTGTTATGAATGTCCATCGGCTGCGATGATATTATTAACCATTGCTCTCCATGTAATAGAAAAAGGAATATCATAATTAAAAAAAGATGTAGCCTAGTTTTTTTTGCACTAGTCAAAATAATTCATGGTTCCTTTATAAAGAGAGTAATATCTGATTTAGATACTTTGTTGTTTTAGATTGTTTTAGAATCCATGCAATGGTGATACCGATTTATTAATGTATGTGCACACGTTTTATATTATGTTGGTTCCATATATCATTTATTTTTCAGAGGTAACATTATTTTATAATAAGTACATACCTGATATTTAAATTTATACTTAAATTTTTTCACACCCAATGTAAAATTGTATCTGTTTGTCTTTTGCACCTAAGATACATCAGAAAATGTAATGCAAAGCTTAGTTTATTTCGATTTCAGAGTCCCCTATTTATACCTTCCTAAGTCTCTCTTAGACTAATCTCAGATAGTTCTTTAATTTTATGGGTTTTAGTCGTTTTAAGTGTTTATTTAAAATAAATATATAGGGTAATATAAAAGTGTTTCTTTACGAGATAATATTATTATTGTCGTGATTGCAAGTGTGATTTTCTGTGAGTGATAATTTGGTAATTACGTATATAATAGTGATGACATGTAAATGTACTTAGTGAAAAAAATGTTTTAATATTGTGGGCAGAGTTTAATCAACATTTTTGTGTTAGTTACTATACTCATAGCTTATGTGAGTACCAAATCAACGAAAAATTGTCAAAAACATTTTAGCTTCCACAAAGCAATTAAATGTAATTTAAGACTGAGGAAACTTAGGTGCTTAACATGAGCCTACAAAATCGCCTACAAATGATTAAATAAGTAACATACATATAATAAATACTTTTGTTTGTGTCACTAAATGTAAAAACTAAAAAATATCGTATCATTCCACTGGCGTTACGATGCTGTTGATACGAGTGTTACTTTTTTAAAATTCTTTATTTATTTAAACAATAATAAAGTTGTGCTATTTATGTAAATAAAATAATTGTAAGTGAAGAATTGGTTTTTGGTTTGTTTTACGTCATCAAGTATTGATTATTACACAGCTGCGCTATGTGTACACACATTTAATAAGTAGACGTGCGGTAAAACATTTTTTTACATACTTAGTAAGTAGTTCTCATAAATGTGCTATGAGGTTCTTTTTAAATAAGAACTAACAAAACAACTCGAATTTCGGATACGGGATAAGCCGCAAAACTTTAAGTCAATCCCGGATTTCCCGGCCATCTGGAGCGGATCGCCCCCTCCCCCCATTAGTCAAAGACAAAGTCAAGATAATTTATACTTAAAGGTATTTTGTCAATATTTTGCTTATGAACATCATTTTATTAAAGCTACGGCTGTTTCTAAAGGTGCTATGGACATCTTTCATTTCGAGGAGAAAAGAGGCGAAACAAACTCCTCAGCACATCTTTTAAATCAAGTTACGCCGCTTACTTACTACTACAAGTAGCTTAAGCTTAGCTATGCACTTCCTTAATAATTACATTATCGAATAAACTCATTATCATTTACAAGTTAGTGTAAATGAATAATAATGCCATCTAGTGGAGTACCGCGATACTACTACTGCATCAGTGAAATTGAGTCTTTTAGTGCATTCTGGCAACGCTATCTATACTAAAACGGAGGTAACGATTCGATCCATCGTGAAGTGGTCCCACCTGTGTTCAGAAATATAATATGGAATAACGCTATATGTCGCTAGACGTTAAATCCGATGTTTGAAACAAAACCTCAAACGTATAGACTACAGGCCCATGTCAAAAATGGATGGGTCATACGAACCACCAGGTGATGTATATAGGACGATATAAGAGCACAAAATAATAAGATTCAGCACTATGCCGTCTGAAACAGTATGAAACTGATGCCGTACAGAATCAAATGACTAAATTTACCCTGGAATTGTCAAAAAATAAAAAAAAAATACCGACTTTGTGACGCACCATTTTTTTACGGGACTGCGCGCTTTCTTATTATTTTTCATGGATCTATCGATGGTGAAAATGCCGTACAAAATCATATGACCAAAATGTACTCCCTCTACCTGCACTTTTGAATTCTCACCAGCACTCAGTTGGACAGCTTACAAGTGACGGCATAGTGCTGAATCTTATTATTTTGTGCTCTTATATCGTCCTATATACATCACCTGGTGGTTCGTATGGCCCATCCATTTTTGACATGGGCCTGTAGTCTATATAGTAGTGGGTAGGCGTTATTCCTAGTGTACGAAATTTCGAATCTTAGCGAATGTCGCTACTGGTATGTAGGTACTCGTATAGGCTATGCATTGGCTAACGAAAAATGCCGTACCGGCGGTATTATTGCCGATATTTTTTCTATCCAGTGTCAGCAGATACAGCATACTTATAAAGGAGAAGGTAGTAAAATGTAACATAAACATAACTCGGTAAAATCTTTAATATGCACGAATTCAAGATATTTTAAAACATGGGAGCATGATTTATTTATCAATGTTATTTTTCAGTTTATGGAGGGTAAATAAAAATGCATTCTTGATTTATTTTAATACTTCTAAAACCAAAACCTTTGTTGTGCAAAACCGTGGCTGCAACCCATTAATGGCCCACTACTGAGCACGGGTCTCTCCTCATTACTGAGGGAGGAGGCCTAGTAGAGCATACTCCACACCACGCTGCTCCACTGCGGATTGGTGGAGGGGTTAGTGACCAACCCAGTGTCAGAAGTTTTCAAGCCGCCCGAAGGCCTCCGACACGGCTTAACGACTGTTATCTATCGATAACAACCGGGACCGACGGCTTTACGTGCCCTCCGAAGCACGGAAGCGCTCAAGAAATTTTTGCCACTAGCGGTCACCCATCCAACTACCGACCGCGCCCGCTGTTGCTTAACTTTGTCGATCACTTAGAATCGACGCAAGCCGCCGGGCTATGAGCGCTTCTGCAAAACCGTACGTAGTAGGTATAATACAATAAAGTCGCTTAAATACAAATAGTTTACTCACTTGTAATTTATACTAAATTCCAACTATTAAGTTAATTAATGCTAATGATTAGGTAGTCTATTTACTAATACATTTAAGAATACTATGATGAATATATAATTTTTTATTGTAATACCTACAAGTGTTTAATATACATATTATTATCCCTACCTATCTACCTAATTATAATATGTGTATACCTAGGGTGATTGTCTACTTTGGGATTAGTAGGTACTTAAGTTATAAAAAAAGCTCTTTTCGCGAGTAAGGAGCTTCTACTGTATATAAGAATTACCTAATTAGTCTTTACCTTTGTATTTAATAGACTAGAAGACCATTTACTTATGTAGGTAGCAACGGATGTATTTGAATTAAACACGGAAGGAATACCTACTGTGGATGATCCATTTTCGTAATTAAATTATTTTTAAACCATATGCTCGCATGTCTTTGGCATTTATATTTCGCCTAGCATTTTCGCTTAGCTTTTACGCCTTTTTGTCCAGGTTTTGGTACAAGATTGATAGCAAAAGACAATCAATGTCTTAGATCAGTTAAGTATAAGCTAAGTTCGTCTTTTCAACTAAAGGTACGTGGATTTAGGGATATGTACCTACATAATACTTATATTGAGCAGTAAGTTCTTACGTTTCATACGTTTCCTAAAGTTTATCGAATGATGTTAACTGAGTTTGAATCCTCAAGTAGGTAATCGTTTTAATTGAATGGGTTTCGTCCTCCTTTGGTAACTTGACATTGACATACGTATACGTACGATATTGGTTAAATCTATACTAATACTCAATGACTAATACTATATAATCTATACTAATATTATAAAGCTGAAGAGTTTGTTTGTTTGTTTGTTTGGTTGAACGCGCTAATCTCAGGAACTACTGGTTCGAATTGAATTTTTTTTTTGTGTTGAATAGACCTTTTATCGAGGAAGGCTATAGGCTATATAACATCACGCTGCAACAATTAGGAGCGAAGAAATAATGGAAAATGTGGAAAAAACGGGGAAAATTATTCATTCTCGAGGGCTTTCGTTGCATGCGTTGCGAAAACGATTCAAGATACCAAAAATATATGTATGAAAGAATTATTCCTCTTGAAATGATCTAAAAAAATGTCCACGACAGTATATGTCTATCTTTTAAGATTAACACACTAGAACCGTTTTTATGGTAATCAAATTTGGTCGAACCCACTGCCATACCAAACTTGCCGCGTTTCCAAGTTTAATATGAATTAATCTTGCTGTGATCCTTTGCTACTTTGCTATTATTTTGTCGTAAGCTTTATTTCTAAGTTTAATTTAATTTAACCTGAATTAATTTTGGTGATAGTTTATTATCTTCCCGAAATTCCTACGGGAGCGGGACCTACGCGGTTGATACTTACGGGTCCCGAAGCGAAGCGAGGGCGGTTCGCTAGTAATTTATAAAGCGGAAGAGTTTGTTTGTTTGTTCATTTGAACGCGATAATCTCAGGAACTACTGGTCTGATTTGATAAATTCTTTTTGTTTTGAATATTCCATTTATTGAGGAAGGCTATAGACTATATAACATCGGCTACGACCAAAAGGAGCGGAGCAACAAGTCTCCGAAAGCGAAGGGGGTGTCTGCATAATAATTTAGGTATACATATGTTGCAGGACGACGTCCGCCGGATCCACTAGTATTATGATATTCTTTTTATCTGTGACCATTAGGTAGGTACTCAGATTTGAAATTATTATAGGTAGAATCAAACATTTCGGTAAGTAGTAGGTATCTACTCATTAACCGTGTGTTAGATGTTTGCTCCGTAACTCCGTAATGTACCTAAATATGTTGTCAAAAGTTAACCTCATGAATTTTGTCATTGTATGTACCTTTATCAATTAAAAAAAAGAGACGATATAAAAATTGTTCTGTAGGAACATAGATAAGATATGACAGCATTTATTTAGCATTCCGGTCCATTTCTCTTATTTGTGACTGCAATTTGATGATGAGAGAATTGCAAGATAGGTACTTGTAAGTCTTTGGCACTTTTTAGAAACATTTAGCCCAAAATGTTCTCTCTTGCGAATTGACGTTCAGTGCCTCGAATATTTCAAATTTGTTAATTCTCGTCACTATTGTTGGTTGTTTTTGATTGTTTTATTGTTGATATCTAATATCTTTAAACGAGCAATTCTTGTATATTTATTTATTTATTTATACCTATATATTCACGATCTCGGAAACGGCTGCAAAGATTTTCATGAAAGTTACAGATTAGGGGGTTTTCGGCTCAAGGAATCGATTTATCAAGGTCCCAGGTTCGAGAAAAGCTCGGTTCCCGAGATAAAGAGATTTTAAAAACATCATACTGACGTCATCTATGAAACATTAGGATAACTTCTATGAGGTACTGTTTGTAACGTGTTGAACTGACGCCATCTATGAAACATTAGGATAACTTCTATGAGATACGGTTTGTTTGTTTCAGTAGTATGAAACTAGATGGCGCTCGAATATATTTTTGTTCGGCTAATACTAATATTAATATTCATTCTTACGTTGAAGCGCTATTTTTGCGTTATACCTACCTATTTTCTGTTTGAATAAAATTAAAAATCAGTGCGATTATCTCGCTTGACCTCGCAGGACGCGTAGTGATAGTTTAACGTGCGTTTGTGATATTTACGAGAATATTTGTAAATAAATGTTAGTTTTGTTATTATCGATTTAATAATATATTTTAATAAAGTTTTAAATAAATAATGGTCAGATCGATGAAATTACTATTGTTGTAAATAGAATCAATAAAATTTTAAGTACGCCTAACAACTTGCTCATTAAACTAAAAGTATATTTATTTATGTTGTTTAATTATCATAAACATTCAATACATTTTATCGCAAATAAAAATTTCAGTCGGGGACTGCCTAAGCCTGCGAAAAGTACGAAGGAAAGTTCAATGAATTTATCTAATTAAGTATGTACCTATTTAAAATGCAATTAATTCGCTCACACAGTTAACTTCTATGAGGTACTGTTTGTAACGTGTTGAAATTTCAGTAGTATGAAACTAGATGGCGCTGTACAACTTTGTGAAACACGCTGTTGAGATCCTTTGGCCGTAACATAAGTAAAATGAATTTTGTGCTCAGTGAACAGTTGTATGATTTGACTCCTGAATAGATGGCGGAATTCCTCGTATTTCTTGCGATTCATACTAAATATAATTTTCAACCGAGCAAAGCTCGGTCAACCAGGTACTTAAGATTATTATTCTCATTATGTTAAAAGCACATGAATATTAAGGATATGTACACAAATGGAGTAAATCTGAAAGACTCACCCTTTTAAATAATTTTGTTCATCGAGTAATCTCCAGCTGTAACCGTAGGTCATACTTATTGATGATGAATTTTATTTGTAGATGATTCTGTTAAAAAATATTAAATATGCACCTCTGTACATACCTTATTCACTTGTTTTATTTCGTTTTGTTGGCTTTCTTAAAGGTACCTACTTTGTAGATAATAAAACTTTCATCATATTAATTTTAAGTTAAAGTTAATCTACTTGTAGCTATCTAGCTTTACTTAGGTGGGTAGGTACAGTCGGCCGCAAAAGTCGCTTGACAGAATCTAAAATGCAAAACACCTGAACACCCAACGAACCATAAGTCAGTGTCGTGACACGGACGCAAATTTAGCTTAACTTACAGACGTTCATATTAGCTTAACGTAACTGTTTCATAACTTGTTAAACGCTTTCATTCCAAAAGTCGCTGAACATCATTAATGTCAAAAGTAGATTAACAAGTTACATTCAATGTTACTGCGTCAAAAAGTCAATAAAGTAGGTAGTTGTTTTAAAGTTTTGCCATCGGTTTATGAATATTCTGATTGTTATTCTGATGTTCTCAGATACTTTAGACCAATTTGTATTATCGTCAAATTTAATACCGTTGCTCGTAAATAGTGTAACTATATCGAGTTTAGTTATACTATGAGCCGTATTGAACCAACCTTAATTACGAACCTAAAGCAACCTGTTGCGAATGTTTCATGTTATCGCACGATTTGGTAATCAAAAAGCATGGTTTCGTAATCAAAATTCATATGAAAAAAGTTGTAGCAACCAAAGAGATTTTATAATATATCTAAGTCTTGGGCCTGTTTCACCACTTCCTGATAAAGTCCCTAATAGCTATCAGGAACTTATTTGCCATATAAACTACAAATTTTGGTTTCACAGGTGTCGGATAGAACTATCTGGCAGATCAACTGTCTGATAAGTTATTAGCGCTTCTAATGGTTGATAAAGTCGTATTTGGCAGATATCACTGGCGTTTAGTTTCTCTGAATGGATAGATATTCAAAAATGTTGCAAAGGTTACAAATCTTACAATTTTCGTTTTACATGGTCAAAATATAGTTGCAAATATATAAAAAATCTAACGAATTATTTTGAACTAAATGTATTTGACTCGTTAAGTTTTTATGATTCTTCTCAAGTGAAGATACATGTAGTTTACGTAGCAGTAGTAACGAAACGCAACTAAACGACGTTGCCGCGCCGGTGGTGAAACTGAAAAAAATATCAGCGGCCTTTATCTGGTGGATAAGGTAACTGTCATATAGCTATCTCATTCTTTATCAGGAAGCGGTGAAACAGGCCCTTAAACTTTTTTTGTGAAATAACTGACTTTGACTTCAAAAACATTTTAAAATATCAAATATATTTCGCATAATATGTATATGTAATAGTGGACATTTAAATATTGCAATTATAATGCATAAAAATATTGAATTTATTTAAAAACAAATAATTGGCTGAATAGACAAAAAAGAAATAGAAAAAAAATTTAAAGAACTGACAGCGCGTCATCAAAAATTTAAAAAAGTCTTTTCACACACATGTCATTGATGATGTTCAGCGACTTTTGGAATGAAAGCGTTTAGCAACTTATGAAACAGTTATGTTAAGCTAATTATGAACGTCTGTAAGTTAAGCTAAATTTGCGTCCGTGTCACGACACTGACTTATGGTTCGTTGGGTGTTCAGGTGTTTTGCACTTTAGATTCTGTCAAGCGACTTTTGCGGCCGACTGTACCTGCCAAACTGCAAAAAGATTGTTGCAAGTGATTTTATGTACTAATTTGGGATATCTATGTACCTATCAGGTGTGAGGAGATCATTTTATAGTTTTAATATTGAAAATACCTAGACATTGTAGGGGACAAGAAAAATTCAAAATGTAAGTTTCCAACAGTTTGTATTTTCCACCTTAGGTGATTTCATATTAAATAAAAATTTTCTTTCTTTTATATACACATTAAATCCAAATTTAGTCAAGTGTATTTACAAATATATTAAATAGAATTTAGTAAAAATTAGTGAGATTTAACAATAACTATGCAGACTTACAACTAACTAATAATAAGAACATCAACAACATCTTTCACTCGGGTGAAACACATGGGATCACTTAAACAATAACCACATAGAAAATTCGTATTCATTCATAACTAGAATACCGTTAGATACATAGTTAGGTTCGTACTATGTTTTTTTAAAAATCACTAAAAGCTACGTAGTAACATGGAAGGTACTAATGATCGTCAGCACCTCTACAGTGAAACGTAACAGGATTTAACAATGTAAAGTTGCACCAGGGCTTTAAGGAAAGTCGTTTCGTAACCTAATACAAAAACAGTATATCAATAACGTTAACGTGATTCAACATTACGTAAAATTTAAGATTTAGTCTTCTCCGTTTCAATTCACTCGTTTGACTAACAAGAATACGTTTTATTAAAACCTATCTACGCTAGCCTTTCTATCGGAGACTTCGTCCCCTTTTTACTAGTATAAACATTATAAACGTGTTCACTACAGTGTTCTTGCTTGCATACACCGTAGCGACGTCGACGACAAGTCGCCGACTCTAAAATGGCCTTTTTCATTGTAAGCGACGCATTATTGACAAATTTTGTTGAAACAATTACACAACAATTTGTAGTGGTTCAACCGATGCTCTCGCTTGTAGCAAGAGTTATGGGCGCAAGAGTTAGTAGGTATTATTGTCAGATATCCTAAATTCATAACCATCGACTTTACTGAACGGCCCACCCTGTTAGTTTTTATCTGTATTTCCTGCACTGTTTTAGTCTGCACGGTCCACTATTCCTATTTAAATAGAAATTACTTTCCGTATATACCTACTTTCTAAAGAAAAGCATAAGGTTAGAAGACTTGTGCTTAATTTTGTACTTATTTAAAATATAAAATTGTGATCTATTAGGTAATAATTCGATGTACCCCACGGGAACGCGAACCCGCGTAGGCCAGTGGCGCCACCCAACAATACAGTATGGCTCAAATGAAACAGGGCACAACAGAACCCTGGTCTGCGATGACCCTTACACATTATAATTACACCTATACAGAAACTTATGAGTATTATAAATAAGGGGCCCTGGCTATACTTGCAAATAATTAATATTGATTAAGAGATCATAATTTAAATTCTACATCCTAGTAAATTTCCTACATTAGGTAGTCTATAATATGCAATTTTAAAATACGAGTACATGTCACTGGAAAACTATAGTGAAGTAAAATAACGAATGCAGCGAAAGAAAAGGAAGTCGTCAAAAGATTGTTAGCGCAGACTAAGATGGATTGTTAGGTTTATGGGAAAAGGATTGAGCAAATTTTGGTACAATAAATTGTTTTGAGCAAGAGTAGACCATGATAGCAGCCGTGGAGAATTACAATGTTGGCTCTACAGTCGAATTATGTATAAGAACAAGAATAACAGTAGTCGACATCTCGCGATCAACCTTCGACTAGAAATATTATACATCGAAATAATAATATTTATAATAATTATCACTTATTCAGCAGTCATGTGAACCTTAGCATTAAATAAAATTGCCGTGGCACGTGGTAAAGTTAACGAATGGCACAGTTTCACGTTAGTTATGTCAACTATAACAATTATGAACGTAACATTAAATTGGTACGTACACACGTAATTATGTAGCTTAATTATGTAGGTACGTACTACTAGGTCGTCGAAGTCAGAGAAAGCTTAAGAAAAAACGTTTTCTGACCTCTGGACACTCGCAACAAGGGTAATAATCATGCTTATAATCTCTGTGAACAATCAGTGCACACACACATCAATTAAAACATTTAGAAGAACTGAATGATCGTAAATTTTGTTAGCTAAGTATCTGTCCGTGGACAGAACGATATGTGTTCATTCTACGTCGGTCAAGCCGGAGACGTAGGTACGTTAATTTCATAGTCTGAAGCGCCGCAGTACTCACTAGTCACAGTAAAACACCGACGCGGCGCGGACGCAGACGACACATTAGGCCTCACCAATTCGTATCTATGTTTGTTCCCAGTCTAGTTCATTAGATTACCCTATCTAATTAAAATAAATACATCGAGTTGATCACCTCCTACCGTACCTAATAATTACAAATATGTATAAAAGATATATAAATTTCAGTGAATTTACAAAATGTAGAGTTAATAAAGCTTCGTTAAAGACAATTCTTTTACACCTAAGCGATGAAATTATTTAATAACTTCAACGTGAAAGTATAACAGTTCAGTTATCCACTGGCGCGTGCGTCACTGTCGCGGTAGTGACGGGGGTCACGGCGGTCGCGGTGGTCGCGGGGGTCGCGGGGGGCGCGGGGGCCGCGGGGGTGGAATGTGGTGGCGAGCGCACGGGCCCCACCGGCGCCTGCTGCTAGAGCGGCCCGTGTGCGTGCCCCTCGTGGTGGTGCGAGGGGCCGCCGCCACCGCGCTCCCGCTTCAGCCTCTGCTTCAGGTGCACCTTGGCGTGCCGCTTCTTCTCGTCGGAGCGCGCGAACTTCCGCCCGCACACGTCGCACGCGAACGGCTTCTCGCCCGTGTGCGTCCGCACGTGCGTCGTCAGGTGGTCCGACCTGCTGAACGATCGCATGCAGATCCGGCACTGAAACGGCTTTTGTCCCGTGTGGATGCGGATGTGCCGCGTCAGCTCGTCCGACCTCGAAAACCTGCGGTCGCAGCCGTCCACGGGGCAGGCGTACGGCCGCTCGTGGACCGGGGTCTTGCTCGGGCGGTTGGGGTACTTGCGAGGCTTGACGGCCACCAGCCGCAGCGGCTGCGCGCTCTGCTGGTACACCTGGGAGAGGATCTCGTGGCCCTTGCTCGTGGACGGGTTGTACTCGGCGAGCTGCACGGGCCGGTCGCCGACCGGGCTGGGGTAGGGCTCGCGCTTCGGCGGGGCGGAGGGGCCGGGCGCGGGCTGCGGGGCGGCGTACTCCTGCACCTCCCACGAGTGCTGCGGCTGCGGCTGTGGCAGCGGCCGATAGTCGCAGTGCTGGGGCTGGCAGGGCTGCGGCGGCGGGCAGTAGGAGGGCTGGCACTCGGGGGGCAGGAGGTCGACGCGTTCCTCGTACTCCTGGAAGTACTTATCGACGCCGGGGCCGGGGCCGGGCGGCAGCAGCCATTGCAGTGGTGGGGAGGGCGGTCGCTTGCCGGCGGGCGGGCCGTACAGTGACGCGCTCGCACTTGACGCATTGCTAGCGTCTTCGGCGCGCGCGCCCGGCGACAGAGACGCTTCGTGCGCCTCGTGCTTGTGCCTCCGCGGGGAGCATCCCAGCAGCTCATCGCCTGTTAATGTACCTGTAACAATCGCAGATATTTTTCGTTACAATGCTGTCAAATACACTTGCATGTCTTAATAACTGTGCTTTAAGAAGAGTAGGTATTCGGTTTAAATCGAGTTTGCATAAAATAAAATTCATGGTGGTTTGAAATGAATCAGGGTAGAATGGTCGTGAGAAATGAAAAGTAGAGCTTGAATTAATAAGTCCATTACAGTAAATTTGGAAATTCTTGCACACTTAGTTATTGAAAGATAATAAAGTCTTGATCTTTAAATTAGCTAATTGGATACTGATACCTTATTCTAAACATGATATTGATTTGATGATTTGTGATTATGGGATGCGTGCAATTGGTTACTAACAATGTTATTGTTCCTGCTGCTAATTAGCAGAATTACACCTGCAGGTCGCGGGATCTGTCCGAAATTTGACAAGTGAAATACGTAAACAATTTATATTTTGCGTGTCGGCCGCGCGGGCGGAAGGCAGCGTCGGCGATAAGCGCCGGAAGCCGATAGTCACTATCATCATTGCGTATCTGAACTCGCTTTAACCTATGACCAGTATGTCAAATTTGTAAAACAATGTATTTCTTATTATGATTATTAGAGTAAGTAATTACTTTGCAATTTCGCACTTTACGGAGACAACGCAATTTCCAGAGAGTATACTTAGGTAAGAGTTTTGTTGTTATGTTTATGAACTTTAATTGATGTAGGTATGGCATGTTTCATCGTTTATTATTCTACATAAAATGTATCGTAAAATTTTGGCTTTATCACGATTCTCTATTCATAATTAAAGAAAACAAGAGCATATTTAGAACTCTACCAGTGGCCAATTCATAATTACAGGTGACATATCTATAGTGTAATTACTTTAATCCTCTTAGTTGCACAATATTTCTAGTCATAACCAGCAATAATGTTTAGCTAGGGCTAATCTCACTTTGGCGGAAAATATACCTAATATACTTAATAGGACTCTCTGAATCGCCTCGGGGTGAGAGCAATCACTTACAGAAAAACCAACTATTTATTGAAGATTTTTAAGTGTATAACAAAATAGATTAATTCTAGGCACTTGGCATTACAACATTTTCAAAAGTACTATTTTATCAAAATTGTTTTATCAAATAGTAGGCAGGTGCTATTAGAATATTTTAAAGTGAAATCCGACTAATGATATCTAAATGAAGCTACTACAATGTATTGTAATCGAAACCTTTAGAGGTTTCAGCTAATATTTATTAATAGAGTTATAGTTTTTAAAAAATATTTAAAAATACTTTAATTTGAATTCCCGGAAGTTGCGGTTTTACCGACTCTACATTTTAACTATGGCAAATAAAGGATAATTATTTGAGCTTAATATTTCTCAATTTTTAATTAAAATTAATTGATTCATTGTAGTTAATTCCTGGTCAAAATTTAAAACATCCGAAGGATTTATTTGAGGTCGATATATTTACCATTCCAGGATATAAAACGAGCACGTAAAGATATAACTTTGAACTAGACACCACTGTGCACTAATGACGTAACAACGCGAAGCTATCGACATCCAGCGCGACGGAGTTTTCACAATGAAACTTTAGCTCCATTCAAGCAGCGGTATCGACCGGCGCCGCGGCGCTCACTCGGGACGCTGAACTTTCAATTTCACTTCAACTACTAACACTGAAACTCCTCGGTACTCGGCTCGTGCTACGCGGCTCTACGAATGCTAGGGGCTACACTGACGGGGGATACGAAGGTCGGTGGTTTCACTGCGAACCGCGAAGGCGATGGAGGGTCGCGCCAGGTGTGAAAATGCAATGTTTATTTACGACGTTATCGGTCGGCCGGCGACGCGAGTAGGCGGCTACGGGAGCCGTCGGCGTGCGTAGGGCGAGCGTGCTAGGGCAGCAGGGCATTACGTGGTCGCACCTGATATAGGCGGAGGTTCGAGCAGGCTCGGGAAGAAGGCGGGCAGGTCCGAAGTGGTGACGGGCGTGTTGAGGTCGGCGGGCGCTCCGATGGACGTCGGCACGGGCACCGGCTTGAGCGCGCAGTCGAACCCGAGCGCTCCCACGTCCGCGAGCGACAGGAGGTGCGGGCCGGCCGGGGGCTCCGCGTCGGTGCCCATCCCGTCCGGCACCACCTGCTCCTCGGCCCACGGGCCGAGTGGAATTACGAACAGCGCCAGCGTGGAAACGGCCTCTCGCGCGGCCTGTGCGAAGGGGACTGGCGTCGCGCGACCCCGCGCCGCAGTTTTATCAATGGAGCCGCGGTCCCATATTCGGTAGCGGCGCGCGCAGCTCTGCCAATGGCACGTCGCGCTGCCCCCCCCGGCTGACGTCAGCGCCCGACGCCGCCCACCGCCCGCGCCGCCCCCCCCACCCCCCACCCGCGCCCGCCACCCCGTGCAGTGAAGCCTCTCGTGCCGTATGATCAACGCTTCAACGCTCGAGCGCCGAGCGAACGTCTATCCCTCCAACATTGACCGTGACATTGCTTTTGTTCTTATGCTTCAGTTGGGTTTCGCATTTGTGAATAGGTTTTATTACGCGTTAAATTCAATTCTTTGCTCTACTTTGATATTTGCTCTACATCTTACTGAACCTATTACTCGTAGTAATAATTGGACCTAGAGCTTTTTAATTAATGTATTGATTTTTTACTAAAGTAACTTTATTAAATTAATTAAAACTAAATAATACTGTCGATTTCTTTAAACGTAGGATTTCGTTTATTTTAAATTTATAGCACGAGTAATTTAAATAAATAATTATTTATAATTAATTTTAAAAATAGGTAAATGTAAAAATAACCACGAGTTTTCATTGTAGGTATTTAAGTGGTCGAAGGTACCTATCTCAATTTTTTATTTATGATTTATTTATATATTTTAGGGTACCATACAGGGTGTTTAATTTAAATTAAAAAAATCTTTCCTAGGAGGTAACATTTGATTGCGTAGTAGGTAGGTAAACTTACTTACTCATACCTGTTTTTGGCTTAGGTATAGCAAATGGACATAGAAAAGTTGGAATAAATGTTATAAGTATTCAACATAATGTTGGATGTAAGTTACTATTAATAAAATATATTTTTGTCTTATTTCTAAATATAAATTATATAATAAATAAGACAAAAAAAGACGTGTGGCACTCGGAGACTGCCGCGGTAAAGCTATTGCATAGCATTATATATAAATTAACAAAACAAAAAATAATACTGCATTTGTGATAATAATAATAAAATGAATGTATATAGAGTACTAACTCATTTTCTTTCACTATTTTTTCGTGACTTTCTTCATTAATAAATGCACTTTGTTTATTCATATTTAAAACATTTTGTACACAAATTATACGAGTACAGATATTCACTGTTTTACAGTGGGCCAAGAAAGTGGTGTACCAGTTTTCATTTAGTTGCCTAGTTATCAAAAGTTACATCAAAGTTCATAGGCAATATCACTGAAAGAGACGCATAATAATGACGTAAGCCTAATTGTTAAGAATACGTACATCATAACATCACATTATAGGTGCAAGACATTTTAATCTTTATTAGAAACGGATAATGCATTAATTTGTGCAAAGAAGATTTAAATATTCTGAACAAAAGCATTAAGAACTATTTCAGTTGACAAAATAATTCTTTTTAAAAAGAAAATTGACATTTGTCATTTAAGTCCTACAACGATCTTTTGGCGCGTGAATGACGTGTGGGTGACAGATGACAGAGACAGTGCCTTACAGTTTGCCTTGCCTGTATGGCACTGTCTCTATCACCCTCAAGTCATTATAGTGTCATTATTTTATGTCATGTCATGTCTATATGTCTATGTTATTTTGCATGTTTTAAATCTAAATACGCGATAATTCGACTATTATGAATACATGTTGTCGATTCCAACGCCTTATTTAATCCAGATCTACATGTAATTATTCTTAAAATACCGAACCGACGCGGCGACGGGGCGAAAATCAAATGTTTGACAGGTAAGATTTGTATGGGAAATTAAAATTTTCATTTTTAGTATTTTCCTCGCAATTTTTCCACTTTTTCTCATCGCTGCAACCTTCCCTGAACTTCCACGAATATTTCAAGACTAAAATTAGCCAAATCGGTTTAGCCGTTATAAAGTAAAAGTTAGTTAACTCAGTTAAAAGATCTGGTATTTATCGATAGATGTCACGAGTGTGAGTGAGAGAGAGAGTGTGAGAGACATAGAGAGATGTGTTAGGTCTTTGATTATATATTAGGTGTTTTCGTTACGAAATTTCTCAATTCGGTCCCCACGCCCAAGGCCCGCGATAAAAGCTATGCAATAGCTTAAAAATATAAATTATATTTTTTGTCTTATTTCCCACTTAGTCACAACGAGTATATTGATTTTTTCTGTGTAGGTAATTGAATACCTACTGTAAAACTATCTTTGGAATCGGTAGGTACTTTTCAATTGTTTTTTTGAAACCAGCTTTATACCTATGTTTTTAGGTAGTTAGTATTTATTACGATGATGACTAAATGTTTCTTCGAATTAGTTAGGTACCTACATTTATATTAGTCAGTGGTAAGGTAGGTACCTACTAGGTTTTATTGTGGTAGGTATATAAAAATGAAATAAGAATCTAATGCTAATGAAATGGATTGGGTAACTAAGTAATTGGATAGATCTAGGAACTTACATTCTAAGGTTCATATCTTGAGCTCAGGTAGGTATGTGATTTTTAATTGATTCCTGTTTTAGTCTTACCTAATCTTATCTTGTGTTAGCTACTTAGTGCTTAATAAAATTAAAATTATTAAATCAGTAGGTATTGTATCATAAACCTACGTCGAATGCAATAAAGGATTATTTTAAGGATATAATATTTAATTATTTTAATGAAGATACAGCATTTTAAGAAGAGACAACATTTTAAGCACTACTTTAATGTGAAACAACATTAGCTCTACCTTCCACGAAAATTAAACTCTGAGAACTGTCGTTAATGAAATTTGCACTAGGTACTTAGCCCTAATTTGCAGCACCTATTGAAAAGTGTGATGCATCAGTTGAAAGAGGTTTAGGATCTAAGGATGTAGACGCGAGGCTGTCGAGGACGAGAGGCGCTTCGACGTGGGGCTGCGGGCGCGGCCGGCGGAACACCCGGCGCGGGCGCCGAGACACGCCGACGCCCGCGCGGGCCCACATGCAGCCGCTAACCCAATTATCGCGTAACGGACACGATAAAGAAAAATAACAAACCCACGATTCCACCGGCGCCTAATTATAGCGCGCTATTTGCGGGAGCGCGGGCGCATGCGGCATAGCGTGGCCGCGATGTCAGGGCTATTCCTGGCCGTCAGCTGACGCTCCGCCGACCGCTTCTATCGTAAACACCACGCAACGTATTGACGTAAAATGCGAACAATCGAGTTTTCGGCAGGTGAATCACGGGATGAAAACGTCCCTGCGGGAATCGCTCTAAAATTAACTTGACTGCTTTTGGTTCGGAGTTCGGAGGCGGGGCTATTTGTGCACGTTACCTCAATATACCTTGTCTATTTTGATCGTTTCGTATGTCGACCTCCTATTATTGGACAAGTTACTTTGGTGCTTTGTGTGTCATCTGCATTACATGTAAGCAACGCGTAATAAGTAGGTAGTAGGATAAGATTACCTTCAGCAAAACTTGGACCTATGAATAATCTTTTCGGTTCGGTGCTTTGAAAAAAAATTAAAAACAAAGAGCTAAGTGTCAAATAACCAAATACAAAACCGTTTTAATTTGTATCGTAAAAGGTCCGAGAGTGCCCACTTGAACGTAGCGTAACGAACGAACTGTGAAATCGTTGAATAGCCACCTACTCGGGCACACATCTTAACGTGGTCGTCGGTAAATAAGAAGCAAGGTGTTAATGCCCCGTACTCAGTGGGTCATGTGTACGACATGTCACTACGAGTATCCCCGTAGGATGTAGACAAACAATGTTGGCGAGCGGCTCCCACGGCCAGCAGTCGCCGCCGGTGGGTGGCTGTTCACAACAATTCCTAGTTCGCACGTTGTCTCCTACTATCAAAATACCTACTCTTGGCAGTTTGGCACTACACAGCAACAGCAAACAAATGTCTTTAATGTGAACAGATTAGATAATATATAGATTCTTAATGCCGTAAGTATTTGACTTAGAAAGTGTAACTCATATGTACCTAATGAGCCTAAAGTTTTATACAATAGGTAGGTACTTAGTTACAGGTAAAGTTATCGATTTTAGTTTCGAATATAATTTTTGAATTGATCGTCCGGATCATTTTTGTGTTCATTAATAAAAAAACTGCTACCTATCGGTATAATTGCAATTAAGCCATTACATTATCCAATCAGCAGACTACGAACTGAGGTAGAGCACAGGTAGAGTATTCAACTTGGTTCGTGTTAATGCAGTTAGATAGATAAGAGATCCAATGAAATGTGTGTAGAGCTCTACATTTGGATAGTAAATTTCAGTGAGCGACATTGTTACATTTAAAAGTAATAATCCCAAAGTAATCATCAAGTAGCTTTTGTTGTAATTCATTTAGGTAATTTTTTATGTATGGGCTAAAAGAGTTAAACTATTTTGTCATGGGTTATACCGGTTTTCCTATGCATGTTAGGATTATGTCGACTTCAGTACTCATAAGTTTTGCCACGGATATTTTAATTTTTTCTGGAATCGTGTGTGTGTGTGAATCGATATTGTAATTTTTAACAGGAAGAGCATGCAAATCAATTAACACAGAGCTTGACTCTACTTATGTTTAAATGCTTGTATTCCGAAGTGATATTCAAACTAAACTATTTAAATTCATTGTACCGCGCCATGTGCGACTTATGTTCGCGACACAGAGGTTCTTATAATCGTATCCCTGTCAATTTGACATCGTGTAAACACTCGCGTCACGATGGCTCTTGGCTGTTCTCTGAGAAAGTCGTTCAACAATGAGAGCGACCTACTGTCGTTTGGCTAGGACTGACGAGATTGACACTAATAATAGATTATATTATGTTGCAAATGCAATTCTAGGTGACGAGCCACCGGGCCTATGAATAGATATGTCAACACTTCTGTGTCATCATATAGGTATTCTTAGTGAATCACTGTAACGTAATTATAACTTTACTACTTATCTAATTATAAGTAGGTATATTATATTGAAGCGAATTTTCAAACCTTTAGTACCTTATAATAGTTCAGTAGGTACCTTATTTATTGTTATTAATAACACCTACCAACACACTGTATTTTTAAGTGTTAGTCGTTTAAGAAATAAGTTAAATTAAGTAAGAGTTAAATTTGAAAGAAGTTACACATATCTTTGAATTAAAAACAATCTTTAACTATATACCTACCTATTCACAAAATTAGAATTTGACTTTCAACTTGCTTATGACTTTTACCCATTAATAGCTAATAGCTCATTAGCGGGCACGGATCTCTCCAAAATTGAGAAGGCCTAAACAATAACTTATCACGTAGGTACTTAGGTCCATTGTCAATTTTAGTGGAGCGAGTTTGGGCAAACCCAACTGAGGGAAGTTTTTAAATTGCTGATGGACTTCTGCTAGCTAGCTGCTAGCGAGTCTAGCGGCTTATCCAATGATACCAACCGGGACCGACTGCTCTACATAGGCACGTAAGAAATTTTGCCAGTATTGATTGTTTCGGCAAACTACCTAGCTGGTGCGTTCGGTTGCTTAACTCGATCGAGAACTCTTCTTATAGCAGTATATTCTAGTATGCGGCACAGGCCACCACGCTATGAGCGTTTCTTTTGTAGACTAAGCTCTACCTTAATACGAAGATAGTGCACTCAAAACAAAACTCCGTGTTGTGGCTAGCATTAGCATTGCATAGCAAGGGTCAATACTTTAATTAATGATTTAAAAAATGGGGGGGCTCGTATCTATATTGGACGCATGAGTAAATTTTTAATTTATTTTTTTATTTGAAAGAGCGTGCTTTCCAAGTGGTCCCATTGGCACACCAAAACAGGATCTGAAGATGAAATCTCAGGGCGATCGAAGAAGATCAGCACGCATCTATATGTCTCGTATGTACCTATAATTTCACTTATTAGGCGCACTTGTTGAAGTCAGTTTTGTTTTTGTTACAATTAGGTATAATTTTCTCTTATTAATCAGTCGTTTATGCATTGGTATACCTAGGTAATGCCTTCCTTTAGTGTTAGATATTTATTTTCACAGTGATAGTAACCACTCGTTCAGAGGACTTGTTTGCTAGTTTATCGGGTGTTTAATTAAAAAGTATTACAGTAAAACCAAGCAAAAGAGAACAATATCAAAAATTGGTTGTGAAAGTGCAGAACAAATAAATTAATTAATTATATCGGCCAACGCGTGCTGTCGATTTTTAGTTGAAGTTGAAGTCGACAATGTACAGATATCAGACAATATTATTTTTTATATATCTCACTAGAGAACCGCCCGCGCTTCGCTTTGGGACCCGTAGGTAATAGTCGCGTAGGTCCCGCTCCCGTAGGAATCTCGGCTAAACAGCTAGCTTATTATATGATATACTGGAACATCAGATTATTTGCCTATGACATAAGTAAATTACATGTAGTATTTGATAGTGTGATTCAGAATTTTACTAACGCCATCTATTAGCAACATCAGGATCTAAATATATAGCAACTAACAAAACATCGATCTTCCCATGGGAATGAGATGTTTTTCCGAGGTAAACAGTAGCCTACGTCACTCTCCACCCTCCTAACTATCCCCACACACATAAACCACACCATATAATAGCCAGGTTTCGACGTGAAAGAGTCACAAACAAACAAACAAACACACTTTCACATTTATAATATTATTTGCTAAGATCTCTCTAATTAGTGAGATTTCCTATATTATTAAGTAGTTTCGGTTCGTGTATGTAAAGCGGAGATTTGGACAGGTACCTACGTCGCAGACTAGGTAGATTATTGATATGCAGAGAAAAAGTAGATATTCCTTTTATGATTTGTGTGGGAAGCACGGTTTGGTAACTAGCCTAAATAGGTACCCACTTAATAGTATCCAAGCACAATTTTTTATGTGAGTGTAACCTCGACACATAGATGGTCGTGTGGGTTCGATTAATATTCACCTGGTGATTCGGTAAAAAATATTAAGTCTGACAGATATGTGACAAAATTAATTAAAAAAATAATTAAATATTGTGGAAGTTTCTTATAAATAAATTAAACAATCATGCTTTCATTTTATTATTTAATCCTACGATTTTTATTTAACTCAGAAAACAAAAGCCGTAATAATAGAACTGACGCTAGCATTTTGGAAGCCACCGTTAGCGCGAGCGAAAAGTGTTCTCGAATAGAGTTGAAAGAGCTATCCGCGAGCCGCGATGACCGATAACACGCGTTAAAATAGCATACAGTGACGCGGACGCGCCGAATAGCAAGTATAGCCACCGCTCATCGGCAAGCAATGTTGGCAACTTGGCACAGACTACGTCGGCTCGCGTCACACCACGTTCCATGTCACTCTTATAATTCCACTCGACAATTTCTAATCTCACAAAAACTCATTACTCACTACTGACGTAGCAAAACTTGAAACCTAAAATATTTATCGCGATATTTAATCGACGCTTCAACCGTTTAACGTAATGCGTTTACGCAGGCACTTATCTTTCGTACGTAGATGTGACGAATTTTATAGAAGCTATTCAAGCTTGCGAAGTATAATAATGCTTTTATGAGTGTACAGCAAAACGTCATAGGAAATTACAAGACAAAACCTAGGTACCTAGGCGTTCTCTATTACACACAATACAAAAAGAAATTAAGTAAACCTACTTATACAAGAAATAAGTCGGACGAAAAATTGGTTCATAATAAAATAACTAAGTACGGATAAAAACATCTCATTATAATCGTCTGCTGCCGTACCCATTCCAACAAATTTGCCACCTCAGTACAAAATTAGGTACCTAAACTACATCAACCTCAACATAAAGAAAAAAAAGTTCAATCTGAAGATACGTAAAATAATACCGACTCATGGATAAAAATAGGAAAGCAAGAGGCCAAGTTACAAACATCTGTTAATTGACTACATAACCTGAATGAAAATTAAGAAGGGATTAACATTTTTTCAATGTAACCTGAACAACAAACGTTATCAAGTAAAGATCGTGCGTCACACGATAATTCCTGAAAGAGGGCCGAGGGTGGCGAGCGCGGTGCGTGACGTCAGTCGCCGACCACCCTTAGTCCCCTCGCGACGATTCATAACAGAATCACAAGTGCAAACCATTACCAGCTAATAGTTTACTTCCACTACGCAAAAAGTTTGTCTCGTTGCTTTGGAACTACAATAGAGAGCTGTTTACACCATTTTTTAACATAGAGCGGTGAATGAAGAAGTGACGGATGTTTGTGTCGTCTATACAGGCGGTTGCTATTACTAGTGATAGGAATTATGCATCATGTTTTTTCTTTATTTGAGTTTAAACTTTAATCGTTTGCGCTTACCGTACACTCTACAATGCCAAGAACTGACTGGTAGAGAATGCCTATGGTCATTAGGTCCATTGCATTGTATTGTAAGTACAATATTCAATAGATAAAATAAATAAATAACGTCTAAGTTGTTACTTCTTATCGAATATAAAACAATATCTATAAATGTACGCTGGCCTATATTATAACATATCTACCATACAAAGTATCATACATAAGTATGTACAAAGTATGTACATAAGTATGTACAAAGAGTCATTATTTCGGGGATTATAATTATACACAACCTTATGTGAAACTTCCGAACTATAAATACTTAATTAGTCTTATTCGGAAACGATTGACGCTATAACTCCCCAATAGACGTAGTCAAATATAGTTCAAATTATTACTGTATTGACATTGTTGGCTACCTCAGAGTATACTTGAGGTGGAAAGCCTCGTTTTTAAGCGACACGAATAAGTCAGTTTTAATGTAAATAGTACAAAAAAGAACAAAATGAGTAAAATTTTGAGTCACGCTCGCCTGCGCAGCTTCGGCTTCCTGGTCGCCTTCGGCGACCAGCCTCAGCCGCTCCGGCTCGCCCGGGTGTCTGCGTTTTGTTACAGCGGGCGGGGGCTGCCCTCCCTCCGCGCCTCCGGGTTCTAAAAAACACTCTAGGGGTAGGGCATACAAGACCACGTGGAGTAGGGGTAGGCTAATTCGGTACTGTAACCAATTCGACCTACCTACACCCTGAAGAATTTGACTGAGTAGTAATGGAAATGAGTATTCTTTGTTTTATATCCAAAATCAACTCAATTTTTATGCTTCCGCTCAATGTTACTCGTTTTTAACAATTGACGTGAATTGTATTCTGCAATTAGCAATTTTTGTTGCTACTCTTTTAATCTAGGCCGAATTGACAAGAGAAACAACATTTACGCCAACGGCCGCCATCTTTACACATAAACAAAGCCCTTGCAGCGTCTCTACCGGTAATTAATGTAATTACTTTACGATATGATCAAAATAATCTTGGCCATTTCTTGAAAAAGCCGCGCGTTTAGTTGCCCATATCGAGAAACGATTTCTTATCATTGATCTGCTCAAACCACATCATGATGTGGCCAATAGACAGTTGACCATATCATGAAATGCGACTATTTCTAAATGAAGTAATAAATAAGCGTGTACCTAAAACAAAACCTAAAAATAGTAAATTCCCAATATGGTTCAATAGAAATCTAATATATTTGTTAAAAAATAAAAATAAATATAGACTTAGGTATAAAATATATAAAAATCCTCTGGATCAAATAGAATTTGAATATTTGCGTGAGGCCAGTGATAAACTCATGAAAGAATGTTATAAAATGTACATTATCAATATTGAATCAAACATTGCTAAGAACCCTAAATATTTTTGGACTCATCTTAAAAATATTAGGAAATCTTCTAACACTTACCCATCAAAAATGATCCTAAATGATGAAATAGCTTCAGATGGTCCATCTATTTGTAATCTGTTTGCAAAACATTTTTCTTCTGTATACAGCGATGATTGCCTGCCTAATACCAATGCATTAGATATATCATCATCCTTGTGTGGTTCCTTGTGTTCAATTTTATTTACACGATATGAGATTTATAAAAAACTAAAAAGACTTGACATACGAAAAGGGCCTGGCCCAGATAATTTACCAGCTGTTTTCATATCAAAATGTGCTTATCCACTTTCGCTTCCAATCTGTATGATATTCAACAAATCTCTTAAGACAGGAACCTTTCCTGAGATTTGGAAAAGTGCTCGAATTGTGCCTATCTATAAAAAAGGTGGACTTGAAAATATTTCTAATTATCGACCCATCTCTATTATATCTACACTGCCAAAGGCATTTGAATCTCTGCTGCATCCACTATTGTATCGTCATGTACAACATGCACTCTCTACTGCCCAGCATGGATTCGTAAGTCACAGATCAACAACTACTAACCTCAGTAATTTCTTAACATACCTTTCAACATCTGTGGACTCGCGTATTCAAGTTGACACAATGTACGCAGATCTCTCTAAGGCGTTTGATAAAGTTAATCACTCCATCCTCGCCAAAAAGTTGTCGGCGTTTGGTTTTGGAGGTCCTTTGCTATCATGGCTTTTTTCGTATCTTTTGAATAGACCATCTTATGTAGTAGTTAAAGGCTTTTCGTCATCTTCATATTACGCGACATCTGGGGTCCCTCAAGGATCAATCTTGGGTCCTCTTTTATTTAATATATACATAAATGACATTGCGGTTAGTATCCATCATTGTAAATACTTCATTTATGCCGACGACCTCAAAATTGCGAAACAGATCACATCCATTAATGATGTAAATGCCCTCCAAGAGGATATAGATAGAGTATTTAATTGGTGCAGGAACAATGGAATGCTTCTAAATCCCGAAAAGTGCTCAGTTATAAAGTTTACGCGTAATCGCAAATGCATTGAAACAGGATATAAAATTGATGGAACTAAGCTTCAAGAACAAAAAACAGTGCGAGATTTGGGTATAACTTTTGATTCTAAATTATCCTTTATTAATCATATTGATAACATATGTAAGTCAGCCCGTAGTATGTTAGGTTTTGTTTTTAGAAATTGTAAAGAGTTCAAAAACTTAAGCACAAAAAAATTACTATTTACAGCCCTCGTTAGAAGCAAACTAGAATATTGTTCCGTCGTGTGGAACCCCCATTATCAAGCCCATAAGGATCGTATTGAATCAATACAAAGGCGTTTCACTAAGTTTTATTGTCAAGAGTCCCTTATACCAGTACCCTATAATGAACGTCTAAGAAGATTCAATTTGTTGACACTATTAGATAGACGTAAATTGCAGGATATGCTTTTCTTATACAAATTATTAAACAACTTGCTTGATGACCCTGAACTGCTGAGCCACGTGATGCTTGACATCCCGTCGAGTTTGCCACGTTACCCGAGACCATTACTCACTCATAACATTTATAAAACTAATTTAGGGCACCATTCAATATTCCCTAGACTGTGCAGACTTCTAAAGGAATTTCAAAGTAAGGACCATTCAATAGATATCTTTCATGATAATTGATCAGTTTTCAAAACCAAAATCTACAGGGTTTTGAACCCTACTCCACCCTGATTTAACACAACATAAGTATTTATGTATGTTTTCTTTTTCTTCCTTTTCATTAGTTGTTTAAACTTAAATAAATAGTAAAAGTATTAACTACACATTGTGATCATAATTACATATAAGTTCTATTATATTTTATTAATGCTTATGCACCCTATTTTAAGTTTGCTGTACTCGTCTATAATTAAGGTCACATGTAAAATGTATTATTTTAAGGCTTAGTTTTTGTAGTAATGTAACATGTTACCTTGTTGATGAGTCTTAATAAATAAATAAATAAATAAATTTCATGATATAGTCGATCATTTCATGATGTGAGCAAATCTACGATGTGGCCACGACAGTGCTACTCTCAGTACTCGCCAGTTCTGTCTTGAAGAACTTGGCTTGACACGCTACGCGTGATTAGCTCTTTTGACTTGAATTTATAATCAGTTAACATTTTAAACTGCACGACTACTCGTAGTAGAATTACAATGAATTTGTTGATTGATATCATAGACCATGCGTCGCCAATGAAAATAGGATTGTGATTTCATTTTATGTGTTACTGTGTAATCTGATGCGGATGTAGGTACATTATAATTAAATAAATAGTATTTAAATGATAATAATTTAATAAAATGCCTTTTATTTATTCATAAAAATAAGTCATACGTACGTTACAGAAGTATTGACGCAATATCACGTTTGATATCACACATCTAAAGAGTAGGTACAGAAATATACCTACCTATGTTTCTTTTTAATTTCTAGGAGTCGAAATAACTTTATATGAGATTTTTCCAATCAATATCAGCTGTATAATATACTGTCTATTTTTTAAGTAATGGGTTTTAGATAGATTTTTTAAATTGCCCTGGAAAATTATTTAGCACCTATCATTTTGTTTATACCTAATAATTCTACAAAAAAGGATGCGTATAAGTTACATTGAATTAAATTACTGGAATAAATTATATACTATGTGGGCTATAAGTGAACATGAGTAGTGGCAATATTCATTTACTCATATACGTAACACTATCGGCCAGTGACGTTATCGGAAAAGTATCAAAAATTAGTATTGCGGGAAACGGCTGGTGTGCGTCAGCGAACCACCTGTTGAAAGAGCGGCGACTTTGCCCTTGTGCGGTAACCTTAGATGCGGTCGATCGATATCAATGACGTTTGCCCTCATTCATAACTCGGGAGGCACCCCTCCTCCGCGCGAGCCTCCCTGCGCTCCCCACACCACCGTTTTCTGTAATTGAGGGAAGTTCATGAATGGCACACACACTACCGTACAGCTACGGTTCCATGTGTACATAAATCGTCGACTATTTTTGGTCTAAATGAAAGTGCAGACGAACTTATCAATTTGTTATGCAAAATACTGAATAAGATATTCTAGCGAATATCTCTTCTGATGTTTAAATTAATAAATACAAAATATTTTAATTGATTAATAATGTTGCGTTGCGCATTAAAATTGTTTCTGTATTTCGTCTTATGGAATGTGTGATTCTACCAATGCCACTTACCTATCTAATAAAGATGTTCCAACTAATCAGAGCTTAAAAGAGATAGGTTTCCGTATCGAATTTTACAAACACTGGAAGGACACTTCACTACATAGTATAAAACAAAGTCGCTATTTTTGTCTGTCTGTTTGTCTGTATGCTTAAATCTTTAAAATTACGCAACGGATTTTGATGCGGTTTTTTGTAATAGGTAGAGTGATTCAAGAGGAAGGTTTTTATGTATAATACATGCATATATTCCCACGAGAACGGGATCCACGCGGGTGAAACCGCGGGCGGGCCGCTAGTCTTAAATAAATGGACAAACATTGATTGACGTGCTTACCATAGTTAGCTACATCTAACGTTTGTTCTAATGTTTGTTTTTAATTACGTGACAGTTTAAAGTCATCATTCAAATTTTTACCTCGCTGGGAAATTTTTACCTCTTTTGAATGACAGTCTATTATGTAAACTATTACTTTAACTATTGCGCCGTTGCGCCATACAGGTCGTACAACATTCGAAACCAAATGTGATTGTTAGGACAGTGATAATAAGGTCGTAAACACTCGTAGACTTCACAATAAGAGGAATCAATAAGTTTGTGGTGGCAAGGCGTGTGTGTAGTCGGGATTAAGTGTACAAAACGGTGCCATTATCGACAATGGTCGCGACAGACGCGGGATCCAGCCGTGGGCGCGACGCGATTTGACACGCGCACTCGCCAATTGCACTGCAATCACCATGCATACTTTAAATTTTAAAGAAATGTCTTAGCTACAATTGTACAGAGTTTACAACTATAACTGTTGTTGCTACTTCATCTTCAGGGCTTATATTAGGTATATTTGTCTATAATGAACATTACATTAAAGTGTTGCTTTATTCAGTCAGTTTACTTACAACAAGGTAATAGAAGTCGGTGTTACTGTTGTAATTACTAATTAGGCATGTTTGCTACCTTAATAAAAATTGAAATTGAGTTATTGAACAACGTAATTTAAAATAATAGGCCTACCATAGATTTTTTGGGTTTGGTCCAATGAATCAAAAGTATATTTTCCAATGAGACACTAAGAAATCAATAGGTACAACCGGAAAACCTATTGACAAGTCTCTACTCATAGAAAATTACAAAAGCATGGTTAACCTTCTCTGAACTGATTGAGTGCTTGTTAGTTTCGAACTAGGCTTTGCCTTTTGAATCTAACTTGAAAAGATAAACAAGTGAACGACATTCGTAAACTCGCAAAGAGGGGTCGTAAAATTTGCCCCTAACAAACGCTATCCCAAGGATCCTATCCAAAGTAAGCTTCCCTTTAAATCTTACACAAATTAGCAACGCAGTTTTTAAATCACATTGATATTTTATACATTAATGTGGCATTAGTTTTTATAAAAACATCAATCATTAGGTCTGTTGTTAGTAAAAGTATAAGGTTCGGCTACTGTATCTATATGCCATCCGATCCGACACGCTTGCATCAGACTTCTTACAGAGTAGACAACAGATTCTTAGGTAGCAGAAGTTGCATTTACAAATAAAAAGAGCACAACGTTTCGTGCGTTGGTAATACCTAATTATAATTGCCACAAAAATTGCAATTCGTTCGTGAACAGTTTATCAGTAGGACGCTTTTGTTAGCATTCTTATATTTCTTGTTTATCTTAAAATTATGTTAACACAACATAATAACTAAGTAAAAAGTTAAATCTTTATATATAAAAGCGAAAGGTCACTGACTGACTGACTCACTCACTCATCATAAAATCTCAGAAACCGCTGAACGTATTGAGATGAAATTTGGCAGGGTAGTAGTTTATAGTTAGAAGGGATCCGCTAAGAACGGATTTTTTTATATTTCACCCCTAAGGGGGTCTAATAGGGGTTCAAAGTTTGTATGAAAGTCCGTCAATTGTAAACCAGGTGTTATGAAAATTGGTGTTTAGAATTATGAAAAAAAATAATGAAAAACCTGTATCAAATTTTTTTAAAAAATCATCCCTAAATGGGTAAAATAGGGGTTGAAAAGTTATAAAAAAAGTTTGTCTCTTTGTACACGCTTATCTCCGGATCGGCTGAACGGATTTTAATGGAACTTTTACTGAGAGATTCGGAAGGTTTTGAAGCAACATATAGGCTACTTTTTATCCAGAAATTCCCGCGGGATCAGGATTTACGCGGGAAAAACTCTTATGCGCCAAATCGCGGGCTTATATTTTTATGGGACTTTCACTGGGAGATAGAGGAGATTGTGGACCAACATACTTATAGGGTACTTTTTATCCCGCAATTCCCGCGGGATCAGGATACACGCGAGAAAAACACCTTCGCGCCAAGTCGCGGGCTTAGATTTTTTTATTTATGGGACTATCACTGGGAGATAAGGGAGGTTATGGAGCAACATATATTTTTATCCCAGAATTCCCGCGGGATCGACGTTCACGCGGGAAAAGCTCCTATTCGCGAATGAACTCGCGAGCTCAAATGGGGCTTTTACTGGGAGGTAGTGGAAGTTGTGGAATGTTATATATAAGCCACTATTTATCCTAGAATTCTCGCGGGATCGGGATTCACGCAGGAAAAACTTTGTGACATACCTACTGAGTTCCACGCGGGCGGAGCCGCGGGCGGAAAGCTAGTCTTAATATATAGGCAATTGAAGACATCAACTTATCAACTTGTTATACCTATTTCCTATAATCATCTTTACGAGTTCTAGAGAATTCAGTAAGAAATGATGAGTTGATCAAGTTCACATGGCAGACCTCATAAAGTGTAGTTTGAAAAGTGCTAATATATTTTGCAAGAGCCAGTGGCCCGATGCGTGTGTGCGTGTCGTTTTAATGCAATCAACGTTGCGCACGCGCAGCTTATTTACGGCGGATTACGCGCGCAATCAAGTCCTCTCCAGAAAACAACTACTTAGCTCGCCGAGCGTATATTATACGTTCGAACAATGTATCATTATCCTTTCCTTTACGGTACCTTTACGACTTTCTGAATATCGTAATAATATTTTCTAAATATCGTGATGCTCATTTGTTTCTTATAATATACTTTGCTTTGACGTTGATTTGACGTTTGATTTCAATTGACTTTGCACTGTGATTATGTATCTATTTTATTAATTGGAAAACACAATTGAAGTGAATTAGTACCATGGTAAAGACTATTTAATTAAATAAGTAAAAGTTTACTTAAGGCTTAATAGCAGCTATTTTTAATATATCGTACGTACGAACCTACTTGCATCGTGTCACGTAGCATCTGTATTATATAAATATCGGACGCGTCTGAAGGACTAAAATACTGACTGCATTCACAACAATAACAGAAAATTATATTCCATAGAACTTACGTAAATATTTTGGACGGTAGTAGAGGACCCGCCGCGGAAAATTTTCGCACACAGTGAAAATGCGTACGCCGTATCGTAAAGGTTTCAAGGCTAAAAGATGTAGAAGCGCTCCCCTACGCTTCTACTTCTGCATCACTACGATAGATTAATGATAGTGTTGTTGAATCTGTGACAACTACCTTGTCTACCTTTTTAAGGCAAGTATGTAGGCTCAACGAAAGGCAGAAGATAGGGTGGCGTGGAAAAAGCTCGTCAGCTCCGCCACCAGGGCAAATCAAAACGGGCACGACCTTCAGCAATGAAGAAACTGACCAAGAAGAGAAGATGTAGGAACCTAATCTGGATTTTTTCCTACACATAATTTACTATTTGCTTGACGTTCGGTCGATTATTGAGAAATTAACAAAAAAATATATAATGGTTCAAAGCCTCAACATTTAATTTGGATCCTTTAAGGTAGAGAGATATGGTTGAGTAATGGAAATAGGGAAAATCTAAGTTTATTTTGACACAGCTAAAAGTTTTCCTGTTTGGATCCATCAAGATCAAATGTATGTATTTTTGTGTCGCTTAGGTATTGATCCTAACTTTACGACACGACAGACAAGACCAGTTCATCGGTCAATTTGCACTGTATCAAGGCACGGTTTGTAGAACTGAATTGTTAGTTTCCAAACGGCCGTGGACTTGAACAGGGCGAGAGCTCGGCTCAGCTCTCAGCTGTCGGTTTCCGATGTCCGTCCCTGGCAGTAGCATCGATTTCGACGTGCGGTCGTACCTCCAGGCAAAAGTGTACTGGACGATCGATGCGTCGTCCTTGAACCCTGCTAACCGCGCATGCGTGCTACAATGGACGTCATCTCGTGGCCATGGCCACTAAACACGTGCCGGCTTCTTCCACCCTCATCCCGTTACCGCCACCCGCCCTAGCCCCCCTGCCGTTCATTCATCGCAGTCTCTCCTGCGGCGATACTCCACCAGGGAGCGCTTGGCCGTCAACTTTGCCCTTTCAATATTGATTGTGACCTTTGCAAAGCCACCTGTTGAGTGGAAAACACCCGCTCGCCTTTTAGGGCTCAAACCCAGGCAGTATGTGGAATATAATTGATTTGATTTTTGTGCGGAGGGGATTAAATCTGGGCATACTTTGACACTAACACGCCCTAGTAAACTTTTTCAGTTCAGATGTGCAGTGTTTCAGTCAGATGTCAGATGTTTCAGTTCAGTTGCTTGTCTATAAGTATGTATATCTAAGTAAAAAGTTATATCGTCGTTGTCGGGTGTGTCTTTAAGACGATTTATTGTTGTCTAGGGGTAGGGGTAGGGGTTGTATATATATATAGATTCAAGAGCGGAAACTCGGGAAGATACGATTACTTTTGAGCGTAACATGAGTTTATTAGGTTTTCAGTGATTATAAAACCCATATTGACAGTTTAGGATAAGAATAATATGTGGGTGTGTTTATCATGTCATGTCAGTTGAATCACGAAGAAGTATTTGTAATTCTTGAAGAAATTAATTTTAATGAAGTAATTAATCTACCGCATAGCCTAATTCTAAGAAGTTTAAAATGTGTAAATGTAAAAACTGTAAAAAATGTAAAAAACTACTAAGGTATTAATTTCTAAGTGTCGCGCTTACCATCAAAAGTTAGTTGAAGTTGGTGGATGACGGTGACTATTTTTGACTCTACGATAATAGAGGGAATCATAACATAAAATTATGTTATTGATTTTATTACCCTGTTCGATAACAAGCTCCGAAGTTACGACTTTGATTTTAAGGCTATTCGACTTTAATTGTTCGGGCGTATTGTCGCCAGCAGGTATGTTTTAATCCGGTGAACACTTTCTTATCCCACTGCGAAGGGCCTGAACCAGAATACATTCATTCTAAATTCTAAATATCGTTCGTGCCAAGTAATCATACTTCTAGTAGTGTAACAGAAGCGGAGCAATAACAGCCTTCTTTCTCATCAGCATTATTGTAGGGTAGATAGGGTAGATAACGTATGGGTAGCTAGGGTGGGGTAGGAAGCAATATGCGATGTTTCTTGTTCATGGTAGAGGCGCTGAAGCATACCAAAGATTCTAACCTTCTTTCTTCTCTTCTAACTTCTAACAGTGAAGCATGTAAGGTACAATGTACAATACAATGGCGATTGTCTAAAAAACAGCTTATGTATGTACCTCTCAGTGATGTCTATTATTAGATACTAATTTGAATTTGAATATGTTATGTCTGAGTAAAACACAAAAATATATTCATATTTATTACGTTTATACTGTAAAATGTCAGCGATGATATAAGTTATTAATATTATACTGAGTACTAATTACATAAATCTTGTATGGTATCCCCCCCACTGACTTGGAGAGAGGCAAGTTACAACTTGTAACTGGTAACAACTTGTCGCAAGCTGCAGGAGGCTTTCGCATGACAATAAAGTTATATAAATATCGTTTGAATGGCTAACTTCTATTTGATACCTAAGGGTTATAGAAGATTCCTCATAGTGACAATTCTTCCGGGACTTGGCCAAACTTGTGCAATAATGAACCTATACATTTTAATATAGTGGTAGCTAGTTGTATAAATATATTGACAACATTAAATTTGACGAGGTCCGTTTTTTTCACATAAATATTTCCTAAGTATCGTACGTACCTATACGTTTTACGCAAAACACGATATTTCCTACGCATATTTTCTTCTCGTAAATATGCTACATGTTTCCGAGTGTGAGCTTAAGATGTAATAAGTTATTTTGGTCGATAAAGGGGCATGTAGTGTAGTAGGTCGGCATTAAGAGGTTGGTCGAACGCGCAGGGCCCGTATGAATGAACCCGCCGTGGGCGGCGGTAAGCAAGCCTGTTCATTCATTACTTCGGAGGCCATTCCTCATGAATAATAACGTAACGAAATCTGTAACGCTAATTTATAATACAACAGCTTGATAACACGCACTTCTCAGATAACACGTTTCCTGTGACGTGAACATGTGCATACAATCATTTTATGGCGTCAGCACTTCCTATATAGAAGATAGAGTACTATTTATTTTGTAATAGATACTTTCATCAAGGGAATGTTTTCTTACGGTTATCGTAAGTATATAGTATATGGATATCCCCGATAGGGTACAAGTCTATAAAAAGACAGATGAAAGAAAGTAATATATATACCTAAGTAAATTCTTACGCACCTTTGTGATTCTTCCAAATCTTCAATGATTGCAAATGTATTGTTCGACAATTGTTACATAACGTTAACGCATAAGTTTCAGCGACGTGCCTTTGAAGACACATAGATATGACGCAATTTTGAAAGTTAAACGGGAAATGTAATAGCGGTGTAGGTGTAACTGCGTATATCAATCGTTGCGTAGATCAGCAATTCGCTCATGGACGAGGTTTAGTTGCTTAGTAAACGGAGCAGTGGGGCGTAGGAGTCAAGGTAAGGACTTCAGGTTCCAACTCGACACGGATTAGAGGCATTGTCTCCGCCAACACACTGTTGCTACCATCTGCCTTCGAAAGCATTGATTTTACCAACATATCGGTATTCGATTGAGTAATTGAACTGGGAAGACCTTCAGGCTCTATCTTCGTATTATTGTATTCGCGTCTATTCATGTTCCGTAGCTTCCGTACAGTGAGGTATTTATTGAATTAAATTATATGCCTCGTGGTATTTGTCATTCATGTAGGTTTTATTGATGATATTGAAATGATTATCAATGAACCATTCATTTTATAATACAAACGTGTTTGTTCATTAATTCATGAACGTTAAGCTGTGATATTTATGTTGATAATGAGCATATATTAAGCATATTTTTTATTCTGTGTCAATGCGGATATGATGTTATGATAGTTGTGTGTTACTACTGTACTTGCAGGAGTTTATCTATTATCCATCATCTTTAGAACGTCTTCTTTGCGGTCAAGTCAGGTCTTGATTTTATCTGGTACTTCAATCAAGTCCCGGCACAGTGCACTGCTACTTGCTTTGAAGTTACATCTTGATAGCGTATAATATTGCATTTAGTATGTTTTACGGCTATGTTTATAAGCGTTTATAAAATTTAGTTTTGCAGATGTATATGTATGTATATGCTTCTAAAAATATATTTTTATTACAAGGGTCTTTTAAAATCAATGTTTATTTATACTTAATTATTGGCGAACAAAATATATACCTACTTATATTTAGCTTAGTTGATTTTTATATATTTAAACTGTACTTACGCCACGATTTGTAAAAAGTTTACAGTGATAAAAAAGCATTTTGTAAGTTAAAACATACCTAATAGGTGGGGAAGAGTGAAAACAACAATTTAACCACATCAAACAATTAGAGTAACACGGTTACAATAAAGTGCAGTATAAAGACTACTAATGTTGTAGTTACCAAATTGTGCCACTAGACCGCTAAATAGCCAATTGCCAATATAACCTGTGAAAACAATTAGAGTCGATAGCTCGTGTCTCTGCGTGAGTTTCTTTTTGTTCTCAACAGCTCTACAGCTTTCAAGTTTTTTATGCTGAATTACTTTACCCTGTGTGGCTGAATTATGATTTCAATTAAACAATGTAACATTTCAGCAATCGATTCGTTTTTTTTTTTGATATTTTTAACCAATGTGTCCTGCAAAAATGTTCTCTCCATTTTTGCACCGTATTATTTTATGCAAAATCCATTCAGCCGCGTAATTCTGCATAGATTAAAACAACTTTAGAAACAAGACACTGGCGCTGATGTCAGCTTCAAATACAGGATAAGATAACTTAGGTAATAACAAATACTAAATGAACTAATATATACTAACATCAAGTAACAGGATCAACTATCACTATCACGCCCTGCCCCTAATATTTAACACTGACAGCTATATGGTCTAACCATGGTAGTCTTAAATTCAGTCATGTTCTGGATTCCACACAGATGTAACTGATATAAAAGTGGAGCTGTAAGCCCATGTATATCGTTTGCTAATTCCATACAAAATCCGCTGTTTTTAATTGTTGATTAAAACAATGAATAGTAGCCAACAGTGCAGTGCGCGCGCGTCGAATGTTCATACACGTTTGGACGTACGCGCAACCACTCGGGACACTAATTAGATAAACGAGCCGTGTGTCGCGAGGTCCCGACCGCAATTACCAGCTGCACTGCTCCTCATAAATAAACGATATGGAACGCCACCCGTGCGTGATTCACTTCAAAACTCGGTCAAATACCGATTTCTAGGCTTTGGTCTAGACAGGGGATAAATGTTTTAAGGAAAGTTATAAATAAACATTGGAAACTTTGAAAACTAGTGCGTTATTTTCAGTTCTGTGTATTGTTTGAATAGTTACTGATTCGAGTGCAATTGTAGTGTTAATGGTTAAAATACAAGAAATACGGTATTTTTTATTTTAATAAAGGATTTACAGATTATGGGTAACTAAACTAATTATAAATATATGTAAATTAATGCAGGTCTAAATAAGTCGGAACAATTGAGAGACATACATACCTATTAATCTTTTTTTTTTATATAAAGGTAAATGGGCATTTTGTTCGGACCGGTGACCCACCAGCGTTCAGTAATGAAACTAGTCACAGTTTGTAAACATTGCTCAAAAGCATGGGAGAGCTGTTTTATTAGCAAAGGAAGATTTGTTTTTAAGTGTAATGTAAATTGTAAAATGTTGTTAATTAATGTTGTTTGTTATTCAATCAGAAGTAAAATACTTTTTATTTAATAGATTTTCGAACGACTTCTAAAAAAGGCGGAGATTCTCAATTCGTCTGTATGTTTTTTTTCTTCTTATGTGTGTTACCTCATAACATCGTACTGGGTGAACCGATTTCAATAATTCTTTCGACATTCGAAATCAATAATTATGAAAAATATACATTTGTGTAGAAGCGCATAACTTTTTCCCCAATACATTTGGATCAAAATAAAAACATTGCGTGAAATGCTAATCCTAAACCTTTAAAAAACCCTATTTCATTACTGAATGCGACTGGGTCAAAAACACCGAATGACCTTTAATAGGTTGTAATAAAGCTCTAATTTATTATTTTATAGTACTTAAGTATAATCAGTGCAGTTTAATTCACATTAAACATATTTATTTTTACTAAAATAAATATAAATTTTTATTCAGCTGTTAATAGCATTGACTATAATAGCTGTAATGGACTCAAAACTGTAAGTTAAACAAGAAAATTTCTATATACATACTACATAACTTATTCACTGTGGTTTAAAAAGTTATTGAAAACAAACATATTTATATTTTACTGCTATGTAACCAAGAGTTCGGATGTTCGATTTTCACTAATTTTCGAAAGAAATAAGCAAAGCTGCAATGCCAGTATTAGCCTGCTACGCTGGATGTTAAAATTTTTACGTGCAATCATCCACTGACAATATATTTTTAAACATAGTGGCTAACACTACGAATACGTCTTTACATGTTCTTGTTAAATAAATACTTGTATGTGTAAAATGTAATGCCATGAAGCTTTGTGATTTCGAGAACAAACTACTAAATAACGTTCACGGAAACTTTGCACTTCTGATAGTGAAATCTGGTCTCAAGATGTTATTTTTTATGGTTACTAAACTTAAAACTTGTGTTAAAACTATAAACTTACTGTGAATTTTACGAATTGTTGACTCGCTCGAGTTTCTTGACACCCTGTTACCGCGGCATTGGTTTGTTAACGAGAGCATTAAACACGTTTACAAATGTTTAAAAGTTAAGTGTCGTTTTTACTGTAACCTACTGTTTGCACGGTGAGATTTAAATTTTATTACTTTACAACATAACGAGTAATTCAATATTGTCTTTTCATAATAGTAGGTATCTGCACATAACGACAAGCCAAAAATGTGATAGAAATAAATATTCAATATTTCGACCGTAATTTACTCGGATTTCCTTCAGATTTTGATTCTGATCACAGATTCTGATATTGATTCCTGTTCCTTCGTTTCAGACTTTCAGATAAATATCTACGGAAAAGATGGGGGTTGGCGTTGTTATTTTTTGGTTTTATCATTGTAACTATAGTAGAGTCGCCAAGCATATGGGATTGCCACTCCCCGCCAAAACGGCGAAAAGGGAAAAAGGGATATAATATTTTCCTAAAATGTCGGTACCGTCAACTTTACATATATTTTTTATTTTTTTTTTATTTAAAGAAAGTAGGTGGCCGGTACTGTCAGTAAACTATTCGATCTTTTCACACAATGGCCCGTTTAATTTTCCTGTCGCTCCTTAAAGGTATTTCTAACGTTTATTGTCTAACAAGCGGGCGAAGCCGCTGACAATAACTAGTCACATGTAAGACAGCTTTTAATATACCTCAAAATGTAATGCTTTATAGATGAACCTCAAGGAGTGAAGACTGAAAACTGAGTGTGTTTAGAAGTAAAGTTAGTTGTCACGGAAGTTCATCATAGTTCACAAGGTTAGTTCGACTGCTTAAGTAGAGCATCGAACTTGATGGCCTTTTAAATTTCATGCGTTGTTTGAGGTCGACATAATTCGTCCAGCATTCATTGTCAGCGGCCAGAGCCTCGCTGTGCCCATCAATTAATGTATCCGCTTTTTTCTACTACGCTGTTTATCACATTAGTGTTCCTCGGCGACGAATGACTCAAGCAGCACGCGTCTCAGACGAGTAGATAATTAGTGTAATTGCATTAATGAATACACGGATACGTTGACAATTAGAGAGCATGCATATGTCGCTTCTCTACATTTGGGGCACGAGAAACACTGCACTATATTTGTAATCATTACCATTTACCTCTGCTCTCCTATTAAGTACATGCTATATTTTATCAATTGTATGTCAATAAATAAGTAATTTGAATTTGGATCCGACTTAACGAGATTTATTACCACATATTTCTCCACTTCAATTGAATTCTAGATTACCCTTGACCATTTTTTTATGTTATTAGGTAAATACAATTTCTTTCCTCCGTATTTCCGCCACATAATAATTAAAATTATCATGCAAACTAAACAAATTGAAAGACACAATTAAATTAAATACATTATTAAATTATTGAGAATTAAATTATTAAATTAAATACTAAGAAAATCTGGAGAATATAATTATGTCAAATAGTTCATTACAATTTCAAATCAATCAATTTTGTCATTTAAGGCTTAGGCCGCATTACGGTTTTTTTCCCGCGGTTGTAAACCGCGAAACCGCGCAACCGCGCGAAGCGCACACACTACGAATCAAAACCGCGACCATAGAGATAAAAAGTATGTAGAAATGCTCCATTCCTTAACTTCATAGGAACTTTTTCCGAAAAATGTGGCTGGTCGACCATTTTACCTTACCAAAAAAGTGCTTGTTATCTTACAGTTCTTGAGAGTTAGTGAAATAAACAATTAATGATAATCATGGGCGATCAGATGAAAATTTTCATATTCATAATCATCATACCCACACTTTCTCTGCATAATCTTTTGTTTAAAAACTATAAAATGTAAATTAATGTGTTTTTGTAAATTGATCTGGTATATTTGGATGCATTAGCGACCATAATAGTAAGAGTTGTTAATAAATACAAAACAGTGACAACTACAACACATAACTCAACACCGTAGAAGACAGTTTATGTAGATAGGTACTCTGTGGTTTCTGTCTACTCGCTGACGCGACGTCAGAAGATTAACCGTATAGTGCTCGCGCTATGAACGTTTTGCCGTCCTCAGCAGTATGTAGGTATATACACATGTATGTATGTAAAGGATGTCCATCCTAAAACAAAATTACCAAAAAAGGGTGCAATAGACACAAAGTTACTGTGCAACAAACATTTTATATTCATGTGGCAGGACTATTAAGTTAAAGTTCACGAGAGGTTATAATTGTAGATACTGAAAACGTTTAATTTTGTTACTAAGTTTTATAATTTTACTTTTTTTAACGTATTTTAAGGTAAACATTAGATATGCTAAAAGTGAAAAAATAGCTTATAATATAGTATATGCTACTAAGTACAAAACTATAATAAATGTTACTTCCTGATAGTTTACGTTTCAGTCTTCCCTTTTTGTAAATTTATATAATTATAATAAGCAAAAAAAATATGTTTGAACATGGGCGAAAAAATGCTCCCCACGCGATTACTAACGTTCCATGGAAATTCGCGACTAGTCTAGGGTTAATGCTGTCATTGTCATTTTTTGTTTCTGTAAACTAGGGATATAAAAACAATAGATATGACCTAACCATATTTTACTAGCACGAGAAAGAGTTGGGATGTAGGTATATCTCAAATACTTAAAGTCGTAGTATTTTGTAGGTAGCAGCGAATGGCTCACGTTACTTATATTTAATTGGTTTTAGTAATTATGTCTACAAACGTATACTTTTGCGGACTTATTACAATATTCTATAGAATATCTAATATATTATATTTACCATAATCTATAGAATTTGGTTCTCGGTGCCTTCAAAAAGTGTTGTAATAAATGAAGAAACACAAATAAGTCCAAAGGAATCAAATTTCATATATAAAAAAAATATTAAGTCATGTTGTTTTAATTATTTCGAGAACAAGCTAACAATTACAGAACGTGGAAGTGAGTTATTATTATGTATCTTTTTCGTTTTTTAATTATAACAACCAAAATCGATTACGTGCCAACTTCACGCACATAAAGATGACGCGCGAAAATTTATCTGAAATTAAGGGCCCATCTATAGTTTTTAAATCTCTGACAGAAACCGCTCGCGGTTACCGCGTCAATTTGTATGTGTTTGTACGCTTCAATATAGGGTAATAGACCCAGTAGTCAGCTAGTCAGCCATTTAGTGCATTTCCCGATTTGGATCGAGTGTACTTTTTTTTTGTAACCAATGTGTTAAATAATACATTAGAATTATTAAATCGGTCATTTATTATTATTTTTAATTAACACATTCTCAACGTTGTCTTAAGTGAAAATAAGAAAAATATTTAAAAGAAAAAGTAATTTTTCTCCAGTGCTCAGCCTGCAAAATCCAGAACTCGGCTATTTTGTTCACAGAGCTCAGCTTGTTACACGACAATTTGTCTCAAAGATAGTATAATAGTAACTATTAATAATTATAAATCATCATCAACATCCATTCATCAGCCTTTGTGCGTCTACTGCTGGACATAGGCTTCCTCTAAACTGCACCATTCTGATAGTCGACCCTTCAGACCTACGGACTACTACGAGGCGACGGATCCTCTTTTGTCTGAGACATTTATTCGACAAAGTAGTAAAGGCAACCTAGGCAAACCGCGAACAAATCTGTAAAAAATCACGGTTTTAAAATCAGTCGCGGTATGAAACCGCATATGTGGCCGCTTGTATGGCTTTCCTTGAGTCACAAAATTAGCGGTTAGCTGTCAAACCGCAAAACCGCCCGAAACGCATACACTATCAGTCGCGGGAGTAAACCGCAAGTGCGGCCGCTTGTATGGCTTTCCTTGGGTCACAAAATTACGCGGTTAGAAACCGCGGCGGTTTAGCCGTAATGCGGCCTCGGCCTAAAAAGTCATTTATATCATAATAACATTTGTCAAGGAGGAACTGTTTAAGCCTATAGTCGTACAAGGATCTTCAAGGGAAGACAAACTGTAAGTTGCTGTCTCTGTCACCCTCACGTCAGCCACGCGCCAAAAGATCGTTGTAGGACTTTAATTTTAAATAATTTTATGTCACCAGTGGTGCGTATGTTTTTTGGTAACTTATTAAAAATCTTAAGCCGGGTCCAGACATGTATCATTCGCCCGATCCGATCAACGTATCCGATCACCGTATCCGTATCTGCGTATTGTAACAAGCCCCGTATCAAGTTGTGGACGCCTCCGATTTGCTCCGTATCCGTATCTTCACAATAGTCATGATCGCGTATCAAATTACCCAGTTCAGTTTCTGCTCTCGATCAAACTTGTCGTCGCAGTTGGTTGAAGTGTACGAGAATTTAGCAATTTCATGTGCCTGTTATATTGTCATTCACAATATTCTAACCTCAAAACCAAAACAGAGACGATGGTGGCAAACGGAATTATTTAGAAACAGAAACAGACTTGGAGGAAGAGCTTTGATGAGAGACCTAAGATTTCAACACATAAGTGGTAAATACGAGTGACGCGTCCAGACTGACCCACGTCCGTATCTGTATCACCTTTGATGATCGGACAAAAACCGACACGACATGGGACGGGCCGTATCATAACGGTGTATCGAGATCGCGTATCATGATAAGCGTATCATTATCCGTCCACATATGCGATCATGATACGCGTCGACGATACGGATACGGTGATCGGATCGGGCAAATGATACATGTCTGGACCCGGCTTTAGGTGCCTTGCAAACGATACTTTCTTTACAAAGATGAGTTCTGCATGGTACCATCCTCAATCTGTTACCTCCTCGTGCCCTTGTACATGATTTAAACAGTTCTATATTATTTTTTACAAACAGACTACATTCCAGATGTAGAGACAGGATAATGTTAAAATTTTTAATTTTTTATAGAGTGGTTTGCATGTACCTATCTCTTTGTCTTAACTTACATATGGACCTTAAACACTTTTTTTGTGCCTTAAAGGCCAGGTGTTTATTTGTAGATTTACCCCAAAATATTACGCCGTACCTTAGAATGGATGACACACAACCGTGATATGCAGCTAGCAAAGCTTTTCGATTTACCGTTTTCCTTAAAATTCTAAGACCGTATGATAGAGTACTTAATTTTTTACATATGTAATCGATTTGAGATTTCTACCTCATATTGTGTATGTAAAGACCCATGAATTTAATCACTTCTATTTCACCCACTTCATGTCCTGAATAATTTATTTTAAGTTTGGGTATGTCAAGTTTTCTTTGTCTGAAATTCATTATTTTGGTTTTGTAACATAATAATATTGGGAATTCCCAAAACTTCAAAAATTTTAAGAAAAATTGTGTTAATTTCTAGTGAAACTTAATAAAAAGGCAATTATTTGTAAAAATATAACATTCATTAATTAAACAGAAAATAAATCTCAATTACTTTAACGTTAATTTCAGTCTTAATAATTATTTTTTTATTTAAAATTTAACTTTTTTTCATGTACACTATACACTTCAAAGGAATCAATATATTATGTAATATTGTACATAGGGTCTACTTATTTCTTAAAGAAATCTCTTCCAGTAGACCCAGGAATGGAAACGCAGTGTAAGAGATTCGATTTAGTGTGCATAATCGTGGAAAATATATCATAATAGGAAATAGATATAAATATATACTATAATAAATACTATAATACATACTATAATAAATAAATATTAATAAATATAATATACCTAATATTATATAACATATAAATATATATAGAGTACACATAAATACACATGGAATTGTCAATGAGACAACAAATAACTGGAAATTTAATTTTATGTTTGAGCGATATTATAATTGAGAAAAGTAATGTTCCTTGACTCTTCTTTTAAATGAGCCAATAGTCACAGAGTTACGAATAGCTGGCGGCAGCGAGTTCCACAATCTAACAGCATGCACAGAAAAGGAACGAGAGTAGGACGAGGTATGATGACGGGGGAAGTGCAAAAGGGATTTAATGTGGAACCTGCATGGTGCATTTGAAGGACGAGCGTAGGAAAATCGGTTTCTTAAATACGAAGGAGAGGAAGGGTTTTTAAGGATGTTAAAGAGAAGGCATAGGATGCGAGTATTCCTGCGAAAACGGATTGGGAGCCACTTGAGATCCTTGCGAAGCTGTGAGACATGATCAAATTTCCGTAAACCAAAAATGAATCTAATGCAAAGGTTCTGCAAGCGCTCAAGTTTATTTAAGAGCTCCTCAGTGGCGTCTAAATAACAAGCATCTGCGTAGTCTAAGATCGGTAGAAGTAATGAATGACAAAGAGTAATTTTAGTTTTGTGGGGCAGAAAACCTTGGAGACATTTAATCGAATAGAAGGTGCGGTAAACCCTACGACTTACCTCCTCAATGTGAGCCCTCCATGAAAAATTTGCGTCAAAAATTACACCAAGATTCTTTACCGTTTCGGAATAATCGATAGGGGTATTATTCAGACGCAGCATCGGCAAGTTGGCAAAGTCTAACTTATCACGATAGTATTTGGGTCCAATAATAATTGCTTGTGACTTCTTAGGGTTCAATGCAAGCCCAAATGCTTTAGCCCATTCATCTATACGATCGAGATCATCATTCATGCGTTTTATAGCATCTTCGACGTCATTTACTGAAAAATGGTGATATAGTTGCAAATCGTCTGCATAGAGATGGAAATTGGAATATATGACTTTCGTAATGGAGTTTATAAAAACTGAAAATAGCAGGGGAGAAAGAACGCTACCCTGGGGCACGCCAGAAGCAAGGGAACACCAATCAGAGGCTAGCTCTTTGTGATGTATGCGTTGAGAGCGCCCCCGAAGATAAGAATTAAACCAAGATATGGCAGAAGGTGAGACGTTAATTGAGCTGAGGGTCCCAATAAGGATATCGAAGTCAACTGATGTAAAAGCACTACTGAAATCCAACAGTACCAATAGCGTGAGACATTTATTCTCAATGGCAAAGCGAATGTCGTCGGTAATATTCAGTAGTGCAGTTACGGTGCTATGACCGGGTCGGAACCCAGACTGGTGAGGGCTAAGGAGATGGTTCGAAAGGAGATAAGAGGAAAATTGTTTGTGGACTATATGTTCTAGAGCTTTGGAAAGGAAAGGTAAGATGGAGATAGGACGGAACTCAGACGGATCGACTGGATGGGAGACCTTAGGTAACGGAATAATGTGAGCTAGTTTCCAGGCTGAAGGAAACGTACAATTTAGTAATGAGTCGTTAAATATATGAGTGATTAGAGGAAGTAAATTGGGAAGGATTAAAAGGATCATTTTGGAACATAGTCCGTCGTTTCCGACCGCAGTCGAAGTAATGGAAGCGATTGCCTTTTGAACGTCTTCTTGCGTAACAGCCGCCAGGCTAAACGGAGAATAGTCTGGTTTTTTGAGGTTCGATAAAGTGCACAAAGTGCTGTTTTTGGCAAGTGAATCCAAAGAGACAGGTGATTTAGAGAAATGTTTGTTTAGCTCATTTAGATTCACATCACCGTCGACAAGCACAGGAGATTTACCGATACCTGCAGATTTAAGAAATTTCCAGACCTGTGCGGTGCTACGGTCGATAAGAGAGTCATGGAAATAGCGTCTTTTGGCATCTCTACACATACGATTTTGTTTAATCACACATTATTAATTTAATAAGTTATTAAATACAGCTTAATTGAATATTATATCTACTAATTCTTAATCACTTTACTATTATCTAGTAAAATTCTTCTACCTATCGACTATCTAGGGATCATTGGTCATGATCACAACATTGTTAAATCTCATAATCACAGATTTGTTTCATAATTAAATAATCTAAACGTCTAAACATCAAAAATTAAAGCAGTCTTATAAATCAGTCTTTGAATTAATCAAATAAAACATTAATTAGACTTCTTGGCTAATTTAATTGTCTCGTCCCGAAAGTCTTCGAAATCGATACGTCTGAAATTACATAAAGTCCCGGGACTTTGGGACACGAACCCTAACCACAAACCCTACCTACCGAACGAGACCTCTCAATGGCCGTTAAACTTCATATTCGACTATAATGTGGATACCACTATACATCAATAAATGAAACCACGAGCCCTGCTTCATGCAGGGAACATATTACATTTAGAAAAAACGCCTAACATCTTATTTACAAAAATGTTTTTTTCAAACAAAGTAAATAGCACAAAATACAGGAAAAAATAGAACAGCCTATATAAACATCGGTCACTCACATTTGACAAGAGCGGCAACAATCTTCTGCTATTATAATATTAATAGATACTCGTACAGCGTGAAATTATGAATATTGAAAAAAAAATTGCTGTGGCGAAAGTAAAGGAGGTATTTGATTGAAAAATTTATTGGGGGCTTAGGTAATCATTAGGTACATAAAATTAAATTTATTGTTGTATGGTGGTAACCACGTTGTATAATAATGTCCCTACACCAGAATATATTTCCGATATTAAAGCAATTTTAAAATAACCGAGCTAAAAGGTGACAAATTAAATAAACAAAATTAAATCATGCTGAGTTGAAATGTAAATTGAATATTTTCCTGCCATAAGTTGAGCACAGCGACTATGAATATCACATTAATGTCTCCGTCGCTACAATATCTCGAAGAAAAACTAAACTATTCATTCAATCCTAATAGATTTCAGAATAATTGTAATTACGTAAACTGTGAATATTCTCAAAACTAAAAATTGAATAGTCGTTTAACCAATATTTTTTACAAAATTTTATTACAATAATAAAGAAAGAAATATTGTACGTCGTAATCATAATTTAACACCTTAATAATACGTCTACATTGGCTCATGTACAAGTGTCAATGCCTCTTATATCTGCAATTCGTTTATTTAGATTAGGTATTTGTAAGACCATTTTATACCTGTATTTCACAATAAATTGATTGATTCATTAATTGATATAGTTGTAAGCTGTTTCGTGGGACGGAACTTTGAAATTGTTGGGAATTCCCAAATCTTAGTAAAAATATTCCAGCTGCTCATTCTTTGTACAAACTATCAAGTGTTTTTTAGCATACGACAGAGGGTAGCAAGCGCCGAAGTATACATGGATAATTTTGTGTTCATGATTACGTTTTTGACAGAGTTTCATATCTAGGTAATTGTAGATACTGTTACATAAATAAGAATACTTTATTTTTAAATGTTTGACATAAAAAATGCTAATTGGACGTTTGTTCTGTTCCTTAGATAGGTACATATTAAATTTGTTTAAATCCCAAAATATCGTCTATTATGCCAAATTATGCCAGAGAATATTTACCTCATAGAAAGTCGACGCTGTTGCTCATGGATATTAGTAACCACGAAGACATTATCATTATTGCTTGCCAAGCGAAGAAGGAAGCGCAAAACCGACATTATGAGGAAAAAAATAAAATGCGTGATTTTTTGTGTTTTGAATTTTATTTACAGACTAGAGAACCGCCCGCGCTTCGCTTCGGGACCCGTAGGGAACAGCCGCGTAGGTCCCGCTCCCGTAGGATTCTCGAGATAAAAAGTAGCCTATTGTATGTTGTACTGGAACATAAGTTATAACATTTACCTATGACTTAAGTAAATTAACGATACATGTAGTATTTGATAGCGTGAATCAGAACTTGCAAATGAATAACGCCATCTATTAACAGCATCCGGAACTAAATATCTAGTAACAGTAGCAACTAACAAAACATCGATCTTCCCATGGGAATGAGATGTTTTTCCGCGGTAAAAAGTAGCCTACGTCACAATCCACCCTCCCAACTATCTCTACACACATAAATTATATCATATAATAGCCATGTTGCGACGTGAAAGAGTCACAAACAAACAAACAAACACACTTTCACATTTATAATATTAGTACGGTTATGATCGGATCTTTATATTGAAGACCTTTGCGTTGATTACGTAAAAGAATTTACTTAAAAATATATACATAATATGTTAGTTTAGTTTCGGTTCAATTCTGCTGAACTGCGTCGTCGTGTCGCGTGCAACTGTTTTAGTTTAGAAAAATAGGGCGATTGCATAAAACTTAAGATGAGTCAACATTGGCCGCCTTCCAGTTTCAAAACAGATACTATTAAATTTGTAGTCTTCCCGTAAATTTCTAAAATACTCAACGAAACAGAAGATAAATAAGTACCGTGAATAATTTGTTCAATTTAATGACAAACAATAATAAATTGTTGTGATTGCTTCTTATTATGCTATTGAAATATTTTAAAATGAACAGGTATGAATTGTTAAAATAAATATTGTTATTCGTACAGTATAAAAAATTCCTAAAAACTTAAAAGGCATGTTTTTCACTTCTCAAGTTGCTTTTTACTATTGCCTCTTGGAAGTTTAAGTATTTTGCACCATATTTTTTTGATAATAATAAAAAAATCGTACAGTATTTTAGTTGTATAAAGCGCAAAATTGAGCTAAAGGTATCAAGAATATTTACTACAAGAACCAAACGGTTACAAATTGTCATTTTCGTTGTTATTAGACTTGTTTGTGGTAACAGCTGGCTAGTGATCAGACGATACCGGCCAGCTTCATATACCTATGTGTGCCTGTTCATATATGATCATATGTAGCGTTATGAATAGACAATAGACTACATAGTTATTCTCCGTTCGTATTAGATAAGATTCGCGATCAATATTATTGTGATGCTTACTCAAAATTACATTAATATTTTAATTTTTGAAATGCAAAGTTATGGACAATTAATCTAAATTTTTGATTAATCTCTACTTTAATCACAAATAATTTGTATGTAGTAGATTTTTTAGGGTTTAAAGAAAAGTTAGGTGTTGTGGTACCATAGAGTTAAAGTATGGGCCATACAAAGTACACGTCGAGTTGTTTTCGTCACGTAATCAGGACGAAGGAAATCTCGCGCTCTGGAATGCTACCGGAGATTATTTTATCTGATCTGTTGACAAGTGCAGTGCTGTATGATCATTGTATGATATGTACTAGGTAATAAGTATATCGTGTGAATATATAATTCAATTTTTAACGAAACAGTTGAATGCATTATCCAATGTTTGTTAACAACATCTATTAATTTAAAAGTTATGGACGTAGTAAGCTAATTACCTAATAATAATAATATTATTAATAATACATATTTTGATAATACTTAAACGAAATATTAGATACATAAATACCTAGATTTTTATGAAGACGGTGAAAATCTGTTTTTCTAAATGTAGAGTCTTTGTTCTGCTGATAAAGATTTTTTTATATAATACCAATACTTTATCTTTATTTGGTAGTTTTTCTCAGATTATTATCAATACTGAATTGTGAATAAAATATGTCAACCTATGTACCAGAATGATTTTATAATAAATAAATAAATAAATAAATAACGCTTCACACTCAAAGCCCCACACTAGGATTCCCTGTGTCGTGGGTGCCTTGGACAACACACAAGACAAGGACACACACCCAGACCGAGAACGGAAATTTAAACTCATCATTCAAATTGCCGCCTCGCTGGGAATCGAACCCAGGACCCTCGGAACAGCGATCGGCGTGTTAACCATTGCGCCATTCGGGTCGTCAAATGTATGACTTTGTTGCAATACGGAAAACTTCGACCGTACTGATGCATTCATTATTTGACAAGAGGACTATGTAGGTACGGTTGATGATATTAATTTTCTCTACAACTAAGTTCACAGTACAATCTGCGAATTTTTCAATTATTTAGGTGGGTCTTAATATCTCTTTTAACGACAGGAGTATTTCAACCAGTATAATGGTAGTCAGTAAACCATTGTTTTACGACGCAGACGATGGCTGCGGCCGGAGTAAACTGAGTCAACTGTAATCTATATTATGTAGTAATTGCAGTGTATGTTCGTATCGGGTGAGACAATGATGTCGCCGATGTCGGCCGGCCCGACGTAGATCGTATCTTTCGCAGTTACATGCGTTTAAGTAATTGCGGGAATTGTTAACCGGTCGACGCAAATTGGGCATTAGCGATAATTTATTGACTTTTAAATTAACTTGCATTGTCGTACCGACTATTTGAATATTTAGCGTGTGGGCCCGACGGCCGGCGATAGTCCTTAATGATAGCAATTGTTCCCCATCATTGGGCTCGTGCAGGTGCGCCTACTGGCGACTCATGGGAAGCTTGAGCCGTCGCACAATGGAAATGAAAGCTTGAATTGTTTCATGATTACAACAAATAGCTTAATATATCGTGTGACGGGAGACCATTGTATAAACAGGTTCCTGAACCTTGCCATTTAACTACGTTAAACTTCAATGATTTTGAATACTTCTAGTATAATATTATTAAATCTTTGGATTACAAACAATAATTGTTGGCTAAGCTTCCTGTTAAGTTACAGATTATGCTGAACGTGTCGTTATTGCTGAGATATCCGGTTGCAGATAGTATGGTAAGCGTATGTGAGGCCGGTATCTTCACGTATCACGTCTTCTCAGTTGTGCAAGTTTTTTGCCGTTGACGGTAAGTTACGTGCTTCTAATACGACTTAACCGCAGGGTGAGCCATATTTGGGCAACAGTGGATGTAAATCGTAGTAATCAAGCATAGTTGGCGGCTGGCATTCGTCTGGTAAGGACTAGATTGATAATTTTTGTGTTGTGATGTGCGACCGCGCGGGATTTACAAAGGCACGTGCGTGGCCCGGAGTGGCACCGCGGATGCACAAAGCGGCTCCAGCTATCGCGTATCTGGGAACATCTGGCGAGGTGTAATGGCCTCTCGTGTGGGCACCTCTGAGGAGCCGCCGGCCCTATGTGACGCGCTCGGCGTGGGACGCATCTTTTGACACGTATTGCGGTTACCAACAGAAGCAGTCTGCTTACGTGATACGTTTATCATTTAATGTAGGTGCCATGTTTGGGTGCAATGCAATACATTTTTGGGTTCAGTAGGAAAATTTGACATTAGTTACACTCGTTAGAGGTTTTGTGTCTGAGTCTGTTTTTGTAAGATAACAATATTATGTTTCAGATTGAAATATACAAAAACTACTGCTCGTTTGCATATTGTTGACATAGACAAATAACCCCGGAAACAGGGGATACACAAATAAATATATAGTTTAGTTGAAGTTGGAGGTATTGTTGATGTTATAGTGAGTAAGGTTGAAGATGAAGGCGAAGAGAGAATAAATGTGAAGATGATGGTGAAGGCGAAGATCAGGAGGAGGACGAGGGTTAAAGAGATGGTCAGGAGAGCGGCGAAGGTAAAAAGCTAAAAAGCGAAGTCAAAGTGAGAGTGAAGGTGAACGTTGAATTTTTGTTTTCGTTATTAATCTAAATAGGTGAAAGAGTATCACCGGCTTCCAAAATACTTGCTATTAGAATTATTTTATGTACAGTAGCAAAGTAGCCATGTACAGAAGCAAAGCCTGCTGCTGCTGGTAAGTTTTTATGGACCGCTCATGGACATTTGTAACACCAGTGCAATGATGCATCGTAAGTCAAGAAAGAAGGAAGGGAAAGACAGAAGTCCTAGATGTCAAGCCTTCAGCCGAAAAACGACAAGTGGTTTGGCGGTTGGTTGGAGCAAGAGCGTGATAGCTAGCCGCTGCGATTTCATTCGATATGAAATTCGTTCTCACTGCATTTCACACAAATGCCAACTTTCGGCCTCTATGATTAAACCACGATGCAGATTGACGGCGTGAATTTTAAATGCTGTAAGTTAATTTTGCGTACAGGCTAAATGGAACTGTGAGCAGAAGAAAACATATTTATATCTATACTAATTGTTTGTTTGTTTGTTTGTTTGTTTGTTTGTTTGGTTGAACGCGCTAATCTCAGGAACTACTGGTTCGAATTGAAAATTTTTTTTTGTGTTGAATAGAACTTTTATCGAGGAAGGCTTTAGGCTATATAACATCACGCTGCAACAATTAGGAGCGAAGAAAGAATGGAAAATGTGGAAAAAACGGGGAAAATTATTCGTTCTCGAGGGCTTTCGTTGCATGCGTTGCGAAAACGATTCAAGATACCAAAAATATATGTATGAAAGAATTATTCCTCTTGAAATGATCTAAAAAAATGTCCACGACAGTATATGTCTATCTTTTAAGATTAACACACTAGAACCGTTTTTATGGTAATCAAATTTGGTCGAACCCACTGCCATACCAAACTTGCCGCGTTTCCAAGTTTAATCTGAATTAATTTTGCTGTGATCCTTTGCTACTTTGCTATTATTTTGTCGTAAGCTTTATTTCTAAGTTTAATTTAATTTAACCTGAATTAATTTTGGTGATAGTTTATTATCTTCCCGAAATTCCTACGGGAGCGGGACCTACGCGGTTGATACTTACGGGTCCCGAAGCGAAGCGAGGGCGGTTCGCTAGTTATAAATATGTTTTCAGGGGGAATGGCGATTCCATAGCCTCGGCGACTCAGGTATAGAAAGTAGCTTCTTATGACAACCCTGGTGCTCCGTGCAAAGAATCAGGTTCAGTATTAGTATACTAATAGCAGAACTTCTAGCAATACAGGAGGGTATCAAAGCAATCATGAAGAGGTCCTCGCTCACGACCATCAACATTTTGAGCGACTCCCGATCGTCTCTTGAAAGCTTCACCGGAACTCTCAGCCTGCACCCACTCGCTACTAACATCAGGCAGCAAATTCAAGATTTAACCACTCAAGGTAGAAACGTTAACCTGTACTGGGTAAAGGCACATGTCGGAATACCTGGCAACGAGCGGGCTGACGAAGGAGGCTGCACTGAAATCTAGAACTGCGCCAGCTTACGACGATTTTCCACTCTCCTTCGCAAAGAGGACCATAAGAGCAGCCACGCTCAGTAAATGGCAGAGCCGATACATGTCCTACACAGCAGGAGCCGTCACCAAACTGTTTTTCCCCGACGTAAACGATGCTTATAAGATCACTCGAAGAATAAAAATGACCAACTGCATCTCCCAGCTCTTCACCGGTCATGGAGGCTTCAAAGCCTATCTTCACAAGTTCGGGCTGCGCAGCGACCCATCTTGCGTCTGCGATTCCATAACCAGTGAAACACTCCAGCACATTATACTGGAATGCCCAAGGTTCACTGCGAAGAGATGGGAGTGCGAAGGTAAACTGGGATTCCTCCTTGACTTGGATACCCTCAGAAGAACCATGGACAATGATGAGTGTCGCCGCCACTTCCTGGAGTTTGCTTTATACGCCGTCAAATCGGCTGGCAGAGCTAATGGCTCCAGAATCACCAGCTGATTGAATATTGTAGTGATTATGTGAAGTGACAAATAAAGTGTGTAAGAAAATTCTTAAAGTGCGTAGTTGTGAAACCTCGTCAGTTGTGCAGTGAAAACTCGCAGTGATTGTGATACTGTGATATGGACACTTACTGTTAAATTATGGACAATAGTTATTATACATTATAGAAGTAGAACTTAGAATTAGGTATTTAAAAAAAAATCGCCCAACCAAACCATCGCAATGGACTCATGGAAAAAAAAAGATAACCTACTAGTTAAATCCCAGCAGTACTTCCCTACCTTCATATTCTTTTGATCCTACTTAGTTTTAATAGAAGTTGGAGTGGATATGAAAAGATAGACATATTATGTTATGCCATTGCAGATTTTATTGTAGACCTAGAGAAGAGAAATATTTCAGCCATTGTTATGTTATATCTCGAAAGAATTACCTAGGCACTTTTTTCCCTGAAAGCTTAGGCGGCATATTTTTTTCCGAAATTATCAACATTTGTCCCAAACAGACAGTCATAAAGACGCGGCGGAGGACTTTGTTTTATAATATGGTTATTAAGATACGGGGTTATTAATTATGGTGTCCTCTCATACAGGATTTAAAGTCATACTTGCCTCAATATGTCAAATTTTGGCAATTTATAAACGAACATCCTCTCGTATTACACGTGGCAATGGGAATTTTTAAAGGATCAATATAACGACCATTAATTTTTTAATCGACTGAAAACTTTTTGTGAAATGTACATTTTGTGGTATTGCGACTTGCGATTGTGTAACATGCAGCGACGTAAAGTGACAAAAAAGTTACTATTCGAAAAAGAGCAATTGGAAAACTAAGGTATTATGATAACTAAATAATGTCTCTAAGCAGCTTCTAATCGATGATATTAGTGGCATGGTGTACAATGAAGTATAAGAAATTAAAGTGTGTACCTACCTATGTAAATAATTGTGATGTAAAAATGATTATTTAGAAACGATTAATTACAAACGTCTCAATATTTATCTTTAAACTAGCTAAACCCGTCCTTGTAACGTGGTAGCAACAGTTATCATAACAATGAAAGCAACACTGTTCCTAATAAATTGTACTTTAACACGAAACGCTCGATACTTCCGTGAGAACTACGGAATTAAAAAAAAAAATTAAAAAAAATAAAGTATCTAAACTTAAAATTATGAAATAAGAAAACAGGGGGTACAATCATTATTTGAGGTCAGTGTCAACCGTATACATACTTAGGTAGTATAAAAAGCCACAGATGTCCTCTAATTTTGTGTGTTTACCCGTGGTCCGTACATACATATGAAACAACTAGAGAACCGCCCGCGCTTCGCTTCGGGACCCGTAGGTAACAGCCACGTAGGTCCCGCTCCCGTAGGAATCTCAGCTAAAAAGTAGCCTATAACATTTGCCTATGACTTAAGTGAATTACATGTAGTATTTGATAGCGTGATTCAAATCTTGCAAATGAATTTTACAAACGCCATCTATTAACAACTCCGGAACTAAATATCTAGCAACTAACAAAACATCGATCTTCCCATGGGAATGAGATGTTTTTCCACGGTAAAAAGTAGCCTACGTCACTCTCCACTCTCCTAACTATCCCCACACACATAAACCATACCAGATAATAGTCATGTTGCGACGTGAAAGAGTCACAAACAAACAAACAAACACACTTTCACATTTATAATATTAGTAAGGATGGATGTCATATATTTTAATATGGATGTAATAAATAAACTTAACAACGTGATTAGCTTATTTTTTTGGGAAATGAAGAAGTCTTAAGATGTTATCTTAAATGAACATACTTCGTTACGCAGCTAGAAAGGAATTGTGTTATTACTATTCGGATCAGCGTTCCCCATATCACTATCTGGACCGGACGGACTAATCGACTGCGTCTGCGCTTCACACTATCACACTCATACGATAGACTATAAACATGTAAATTGTTCTATAATTTGAAAAGTCAATATGTAAAGTAGAATTGTAATAGATTCTCTGACCATAGCATGCCTACTCCGGTGAACAAAGATGTCACTCCTCTTAAAAAAGAAGACATAGGTATGATTTACTAAAAAAAGAGCTATATAAGAGGAACAGAGGAAGACATGGTTCAAAATGGAAGGAGAGTCTACTCCGTGTGAAATAGACAAGGATAGTAGGTAATGCGTTAAGTTTTTAAATATAGATTTTCCAAAAACTTATTACGGAGTAGTTAATGTTTATTAAATTGTCTTATCTAAGCCCAATATCATGAAATCCAAAGATTCACTCAGATCTAAGATTTGCATTGTAACATTATACAATACATTTTAAAATTAAGTTTCTTTATGTCTTCTACGTCGTTTACCTACTACTTTAATTATTATTATTATCACAAATGCAGTATTATTTTTTGTTTTGTTAATTTATATATAATGCTATTGCAATAGCTTTACCGCGGCAGTCTCCGAGTGCCACACGTCTTTTTTTTAGTATAATTAATACTAAATATTATGAAATTATTAACGTTGAATATTTATTATTTGACCACTCAGCTTCAGACGACATGAATTCATGTTAGGCGACAAATGTGATTTCCGCGCGCTCTGAAGTCAAAGGGTTGATGCCAAAGAAGTATAACTTCTTACGCGCGTACATAAGTACACGCAATTTAATTTTTTCTTTAAGTTTTAAGTCTTTGAAAAATTAAGGATGATATTTTATTTAATTCGAATAATAAGTTCTTGTGTTCTTTCCACTTCAAGATCTACATATATATCCTCCGATGATTATGCTTTGGCCTAAATCAAATATAGTAGCTAAGTATCTGTTGATTATAAAGCAATACCTAGAAGATTTTTTTCATGTCCTTGGCTTTTATGTAAAGTGATCTTTAAAGTATATCGTGACTACATTTTTAGGTCTAAGCACTTCGTAATTTTCGAGTTTTCGTGCTTTGGAATCTGGCTTTACAATCCATCAGCCCTCTATTGGTTGCCTAATGATATGGAAAGAATCTTGGGACATTTACTGAATGTGGATCACGATGTCTTCTTTGTATCATAAGTTTGTTTTTTTTGGAAATCAACCTCTATATCGATATCATCTTCTATATCGATATTTTTCGCGGTTAAAGTTGTCAAAACTTTCTTTTCGAATATTATGTTTTTAAACTAGCAACAAGTGGAACTTGAGAGCATTGAATTAGTTTTAAAAGGTTACAACATGGTGCTCACCCTGGGTTGATGGGGTACAATGTAAGTACAGTGCAAACAGATCGTCGACAGAGGCACTGGTAGAGGTCGCGGTTGCGACGCCGGGCGTGTGCGTGGGCTGCGTATAGGGCTGCGGCTGCGCCAGCGGCGGCGGTGGCCCGCCGTAGTGCAGCCCGCTCGGCCCCGCCTCCACCAGCAGCTGCATGTGCGAGATGTCCACGAACTCGTCTCCGTCGCCGCGACCGCCCAGCTCCTCGTCCTCCGGCCGGCGCATTGCGATCACCGAGAGCATCGCACGAGCGCATCCCCGTACCACGCACACCACTTCACCACCGCACGCACACTCGCCTCAGCGCCACGCTCGCCCGGCCGCTCCGCCTCGCGGGCCGCCCGCCACCGGCCGCTTCCTTATTTCGAATCCTACCTTATCTATCTAAAGTCCTATAGAAATTGACGCGATCACAGAACATTACGTTTAGGATATACGATAACGTGGCACGGTAATCACACTGAAGGTTTACGATCGTCTACTGATAAATGAACACAGATTTCGCACGCGATGTATGTCGTCGCGCGGAGAACGCCACATCCTCGACTGAGGCGCGCGCGAACCGCGAGGGCGTGCAGCACGCCGCCCCCGTGCGACGAGAGCGCGGTTCGGTCGTGGACCGTCGCGCGCCCTATCAATGGACGCCAGCCACCCGGTCGAGGTCGGCGTTCATTCACGACGGTCGCGTTAATGGCGTTCGAGCCGGCCGCCCTCGGCGAGCCGTCGTCGCCCACGTGCGCGAGAAAATGGCGCGGTGTCGCGACGGCAAAGGGAAGCGCGCGAAAACCACGGGGCGCACAAGTGTAGTGATGGTGCGGAGTGCTATGCGCGAGCAGCGTGGGCGCGGAGGCTCGCCGCGTGCCGGCGCGTCACGGCGACTCCGCGCGCCCGCTCCTGCCTGCCACCACTTTCTCCGCGCTGAATCACGCTCCGTTTTCGTACGCTACGCGCCGCCGCTGATTCCCGGAGACCGTTTTGGTCATGCTACAATTAGCCGCGTGCCATGCGCTCCCGTGACGTCGATGCCCTGGACCGGATAGTTGGGAAGTTACGTAGGTCGGATAAATTATTGGCATCAACTAAAAATATATACCTGGTCATTCTCTTTGCGACGTAATGTGTGCGACGATGCAACTACACCGTAATAGCCAACTATTTCTGTACGGGATTATTGACGTATTCAGTATAAATATCAGTCACTATTTACGTAGTGCTCGTATGTAGGTAGTTCACATGAATACAAGACGAGTTAATAAGGCTAGGTGTTCAGCGATTGTATACCTAACTGCTGACATAGTTTTTTTATTTATTTATCTTATATGCTCATGATGAAAACAACCATTGCTTTTACATTAAATAACTGTATATAAATTAAATATTAATATTAATCCATTTCTAATTTTTATTCTGTTCTTATCAGGCTGTTGATTTATTGGCCATTAGCGAGCGTTCTACATTATAAATGTTTGATGTGAAAAACAAATTGTAAGTATAACAAAAAAATGGCTATGCACTAATTCAAAATAAAGAGACAGAACATGTTAAAGATATGAAAAGCAGGAACGAAACTAAGTAAAAATGTGAAATGACTGACTTCGCAATTAATATAAGACGTTTGTAAAATAAGTCCCTTTGTAAATTCCTTAATAAAAATTTAAATCGCATTCGTGTGAGATAATATTTAACAATAACACTTTGTAGGTGTTACCTATACCCATGTCCTGGTCATAAACAGGGAAAGGTCAAGAAACCGAGTCCGCTCGTTGCCATGGCAACCACCTGTTGACTGGGAGCGAAGCGTACAAATGTCAAAGTGCACGCAGTGGGCGTAGAGGTCAGGAAAAATTACAACTTTTCCGAAATACCACCAAGTTATTCAGATGTAGCGTTATACATTCAGTCCCTACACAGTATGTAAATATTATGTTAAACTTTGTTGCAAGTGAAGTGAAGTGAAGTTGAAAGTGTTATTAATGGGGATTGTATGACTTTGATTATATAGACTAGACCTCGACTAGACGTTGTTTTGGAAAAATCAAATCATCGTTGCAAGTTTGCAACTTATAATTGACATACTGCTGGGCACGGGTGTCCACTCATTATTTGAATATGTCAGACCATAATCCGCCACGCTGGCCAGGTGTGGATGAGCAAATTTAACTCACCTTTGAAAACATTATGGAGAACTCACAGGTGTTAGAATTCCAGATGCTTTCCTTCACCGAAGTAAGTGATGCATTTTAGTACAGACATTATTTTGGAAAATTAGAGCTGCGGGCTGGGATTCGAATCTGGGAACTCCGTTTCGGAGTCCAATGTTCAACCCACTCGGATAAATAATATTCGTACATTCGTACCTATTATCTTGAATAGTATGGTTTTAGGGTTAAACTTTGTGAGGCCATTTATATGTAAAGACGTCGTTATAACCTCTTTAAAAATATATATATATACGGGAATGATGGTAAATTGGAATAGGATTTAACATTTTTGATTTTTTTGGGTATAACTATCGGGGTCCCAAAATTCACGCAAGATTTGAATTTTGCGCCATTTGTGCGATAAAGTGTTGCTAACCAAAAAAAAAAATACAACGTGACAGCTAACAGTTCAATGTCATTAAAAATGGAGCGCGATTGTTGAGAATCAAATGCATCTTCAACGTGTAACTGTTCGGTGCGGATTTTGGGTTGGAGGCATCATCGGACCATTCTTTCAATGCAGCTGATCAGACACTAACTGTTAATGTTGCTCGCTATCGCGACATGATAATTCGGTTATTTGTGCTAAAATTGCAAGATATGGATGTGGAAGCATGTGGTTTCAACAAGACGGTGCCACATGCCAGCCCGAGAAACAATTCAATGACTGCATGAGTCATTTCCTGGTCGTGTAATTTCCCGTTTTGGTGATCAGAATTGGCCGCCCAGATCATGCGATTTAACGCCGTTGGATTTTTTTCTTTGGGGTTCTTTTGAATTCTAAGGTTTATGTCAACAAGCCTACGACCACCCACGCCTTGAAGGAGGAAATTGAACGCTGTATCAACGAAATTCAGCCACATTTATGCAAAACAACCATGGAAAATTTCAACAAAATAGTACTTATGTGCCAGAAAAGTCGTGGGGGCCATTTACCCGATATGCTATTCCATACATAACCCTATGTTGTGTACTATATAAAACACACATGTACACCCGCAATGACATCTGCTCTCAGCGTCTCCGTCAGCTTGAAGACCCCGCCTTCTCTACAGTCTGGGTTTTAGTAGATACAGGAATTGATAAGATCCTGTATTGCTGTGTCTACCGATCGCACAGCGGTGACCAGGAGACAACTCGGTTATTTGAACACCTCAGTGTGACAGCTGACGAAGCGCTTCATCGGCACCCTACAGCTCAGTTGGTCTTTCTGGGGGACTTTAACGCATGTCATCAGGACTGGCTGTTCCCATACCAGAAGACCGACCATGCTGGGAAAGAAGCATGGAATTTTGCCATATCGTTTAGTCTCTCCCAGCTGGTGAAGGAAGCGACTAGGGTGCCTGATGTTGACGGTCATACAGCCAATTGCCTGGACCTTCTGCTGACAACCGATCCAGACAGATATGACGTGCAGGTTTCGTCCCCTTTGGGTACCTCTGATCACTGTCTGGTGAAGTCTGTGGCGTCATATTCTCCTCCTGAGCACGAACCTCGTGGTACTCGCCGAGTATGGCACTACAGGTCAGCAGATTGAGATGAGATGCGGCACTTCTTTGCATCTTATCCTTGGCGGCAGGTATGCTTTTCTTCTGAAGATCCGTCGAGCTGTGCGGATGCTATAACCGGTGTGGTACGTCAAGCGATGGAATACTTCATCCTTTTCTCCGACGTCCCCATCGGTGGCAAAGCTCACCTTTGGTTTAACGCCGAATGCGCTCAGGCTGAGAAGCTCAAGCACTCGGCGTACTTAGCCTGGGTTGATGCTCGGGTCCGCAAAGCTCCGGATATCAGCTCGAAGAAGAAAGCCTTCAACCTTGCTGCCAAGTCCTACAAAAAGGCATTACGGAAGGTAGGTCTCAACCGCATCCAACATATTGGCGCTAAACTCTCAGACCAACCATCTGGCAGTAGAGTTTTTGGTCTCTCGCCAAAGCGGTTGAGACAAACTTCTGTCGGTCCACACTGCCTCCATTGGTAAGACCGGACGGTACACTGGCGCATACGGCAAAAGAGAAAGCAGACTTGTTCGCGTCTCTGTTTGCCGAAAATTCTCGTCTAGACACTGGCAATAACGTACCACCAGTAATATAATAATTACCACCAGTAATACCTCACTGCGGTATCTCAATGCCAGAGGTCCGCATCACTAATAAAGAGGTTCTCAAAACTCTGCGGTGTCTAGACGTGAAAAAAGCCAGTGGACCTGATGGAATTCCAGTGACCGTTTTAAAAACCTGTGCACCCGAGTTGTCTCCTGTGTTGACACGTCTGTTCCGCCTCTCTTTTAAGACTGGAGTAGTACCCAAATCCTGGAAGTTTGCCAACGTGCAGCCCGTGCCTAAGAAAGGCAGCCGTGCTGACCCCTGTAATTACCGCCCAATTTCAATTACCTCCATAATCTGCAAGATTATGGAACGTATATTGAATTCGCGTCTCATGGCATACCTAGAACAAAACGATCTCCTCAGCGACCAGCAGCACGGATTTCGCCGAAATTGGTTAACTGGGGACCTTCTAGCGTATGTCACTCACGTATGGGGCGAGGCCCTCGAGAAGAACGTAAAGGAGGCACTTGCCGTCTCCCTCGATGTCTCAAAGGCTTTTGATAGGGTCTGGCACGCTGGCCTTTTAAGCAAGCTTAAAGGATTTCCTGAGTGAACGGTCTCTCCGCGTTGTGGTCGAAGGTTGTTCATCAGAATCGATGACAACAAACGCCGGAGTTCCTCAGGGGTCTGTGCTCTCCACTACTCTCTTTCTGCTGCACATAAATGATCTGCTCATGCCCGGTATCTATGGGTACGCAGACGACAGCACAGTAGTGGAGAGGTACTTACCGACTAGTCGGGCCAATAGGGATGAAATACAGTCTGAAAGAGTGGCCATGGTGGAGCGTATGAATCTCACACTTCGGGCAGTGTCCGAATGGGGCGATGCCAATCTTGTGAGATTCAACGCCACAAAAACACTGACGTGTCTGTTCACCGCCAAGAGGAGCCCGTTCACCTTGGCTCCTACTTTCCAAAATGTATCCTTGGAATACACTGACCGCCATCAGTTGTTGGGAATTGATATTTCCTCCAAACTCAATTTCGGGCGGTTCATTGAATCCAAGGCAAAAGCGGCTGCAAGGAAACTTGGAGTACTTGCGAAGGTGCGGCAGTACTTCACACCGGAACAGTTGTTGACCTTGTATAAAGCTCAGGTTCGACCTTGTGTGGAGTACTGCTGTCACATCTGGGCTGGCACCGCCAAAACTCAACTATCAGCCTTGGATTCGATGGAGAGGCGTGCAAAATCAGCGCCGTAGTCTACACTACGGCATCGAGCTGAGTGGGCTCCTTTTTCTAGGCCACTAGAAGCATGCGAGCGTGATGTAGCTATGCAATAATAGTGTACTTATACTTAATCTACCTTTCTGTATATTTTTGTTGTGTTGTAATCACACTGTCGTTTTTATAGTGTTTCTATTTTTATTTAACTTCTGTGTCTACATTTGTAATCTTTGTTTAACTGTAATGTTTGTGGCCTTGAAATAAATCTTTTCTATTTCTATTTCTATTTCAAAGAGGCTCATTGGTGACCAACATTTTGCCGAAACCAACCTGCAAATCCTCGAGCATAGGCGCAAGGTTGCCAGCCTGTCGTGCTTCTACAGGATACATTTTGGAGAGTGTGCGCAGGAACTGTTCGGCTTAATCCCCCCATCCCCGTTCCTCCATCGAACAACACGACGTACGGCGACGTCGTAAACGTCCCGCAGATACGAACGACAAGATTTGCGTCGTCGTTCGTTATGCGTACTGTGAAGGACTGGAATAACTTGCCTGCGTCGGTGATTCCGCCTGTGTATGATGTGGGAGTCTTCAAGAGGAGAGTGAATAGGCTTCTATAAATTAGTGCGTACATCATCTTGAACTTCATCGCCACTTACCATCAGATGGGATCGTTGTCAAGCATTAACTTATTTTAAGTAAAAAAAAAGAAAAGGAGGAAAACAGGGAAAATCATTTTTCACATACAGCGCCATCTCTGATACATAGCATGTACTACAAACCAAAATTTTATCCCTTTTCAAATATAAAACAAAAAAAAAATTCTTTAATCCCCAAACGAAATGTTACAAAAAACGAAGCCATCTGGTGGCGAAACGGAGTTCGCCGGGTTTGCTAGTAATGTATAAAAATAACATAATTGCAAGAGAAGCTGCAAACCACATTTTAAGCATGGATAATAAGCTATATTACGAATGGTGCCAAAACAAAACGATCGACCGAGTTAGATAATATCGGGCGCGATAAATTTGGATGATATTGTGAGTATTATTGGCAAAATTTCATAACAATCACCCATTTTCAAAACAAGCTTCGTCGTTCTCGGTAGTTATCTAAAGTAATAATAGTAATACATTTCCAAAGAAAAAAGTCCAAAATTTGGGTTTCATCCTCTCTAATTCATTATGGAGTTATGACGTGAAGTGTCCTTCAGACGTCCTTCATTATGAGATTCCGTTCCTATAGTAAGCTGCTAATTAAGTAGTCGAAGCCCACGCCGAATAGATAACGGAGGTTTTATGCTTTACAACGCATATGGCTGATTACTTTGAAAGTTAAAGGTAAATGACGGAGATCTTCTTTCAAGCGTTGGTGCCCTACGTGGGCAGATTACATTAAATAGGGTTTTCGTGAATATTGTGAAGCTAGTCTATTTGGGCGGTATTTACGCGATATTTACACTGCGGTATACTTGTAAAGGTAAATGTCAGTAAATTTGTAACTTTTAATGTTATGTTATGAGCAGTGTGATTGATTTTATTTGTCATTATAAAAGTTATTCATTATTGCTGATTTATCTGGTACTTTTGAATTATTTTTCAGTCTGAAACTTAGCAAAGTATATAAAAGCCCTCGCTTTGCTTCGGGGAATCTAAGCTTTGCCGCCCACACTTTAAGAATGTTTAGACTAGCGAATTTAAATTGACATAGTTTTATTAATTTATTTGTGTACTATTTGAAATGTTACCTTAAACTTACCAGTAAACACTGCATTGTATTGAGATTAGCAGAAACAAATGCGCAGACAAACAACATCGTTTACAAACACCAATTTTTGCTTTAAATATAAATGTAAGGGCGGACATCGATCGCATGAAAATTTATATCATGCTAATTAATATTCATTAGTAAATATTTGCGGCTAACCCACCTCCTAATCCAGGAGGGGGCAAGTGCCCAGAATTCCTGATTCTGGTCAAATTGGATCACTCAAACAGTGTAAGTACAACGACCGTAGGGTCCTTTGTCGCTCATCAACGTTGTTAAGAAGATGATTATAATTTAATGATTTAATAAAGTAGAAGAATTAAAAAAGTCATATTAATCTAAAAAATAACTAAACTTATCTACTCTGTATGTCTTAAATCCTTTTTAAGAATAATGGATAGGTATACATGGCAGTCTGTTTTTTCTTAGCTATACCTACTTAGCTGAAGTTTACATGCAGAAAAAGTGCAGAAAGTAAATTTTTGTATGCAATGAAAATACATTCATTACGCAAAATGTTTACGTTACGCATAATGTGAAGTAAATCTTCGATAGAATTAATTACGGTCGAATTTCGACCGCTATGCGGGTATGGGTATAAAACGATCACAATCAAATTCGTTGTGATGCGAAGGACATAAAGAATGAAGCTATACGCTTCTAGTTCTAAATTTTTGCTTCTAACAATCAGAATTTGACAACAGACATTCCTTTGTCATACAAAATTCTGTCTCGTGCGGGAACCAAATCTAGATCACTACTCGACAGGTGGGGTCGTTAAGACCCATATGACACACCATTTTTATTTACATTTGCCATTTTTATTTATGGCTAATGTACAAAAATGTTGATGACATGATCGGCTCCACGCAACGCAGTGACATCACGGGGCGGAGGCGTCTGACGTAGGTGATGAGAATTTCGTCAGCAAACTGTCTCTACCACTGTCTTTATATAAAAACATTGGGTATGACGTTCGTTTCATAACTTCCTATTCAGATAATAAGGGCCGATAAATAAATGTCGCTCGTCCGTTGATTGTGGTATAAAAATAACTCATCGATATTTTCATCATTTGTGTCTCTCAACGTCAATCTAACTACGCGTACCGGTGTCGCTAACGAGTTTACGTTTAATTAGGAGCATTCGCCGCCTGTACCGTGTAAAACTAACACATTTCATTTTAAGCGTGATGACATTTTATTTTAATTAAAGATCTCTTTCTGGTCGGAGCCTGCTTCAGTTGATGGCTCATGCGACGTAATCTTCAGATGACATTAACATTTCGATTTAGTTGTCGGAAAATAGGTAACTGTCGAGGTTCCGTGAGTTAGGACGTGTGTGCGGGGGCGAATAGGAAGATTGACTTATAAGGCAGCGGCGCGCGCGGCTAGCGTCACCGCTCGATTAACCACCGATCGCTCGCTCGTTGTTTAGCTTTGGACAAACACTTGACTACGTATCCTTTTATGGTGATATTATGAGGCTCGAACGGAACCCACGCCTCGTAATTAGGAACGGCCAATAAACATTATGCTACCTAATTAGGCAAACGATCGACAGGTTGTTTTGGAGGCAAGAGGTAAGGGACCAAGTTCATGGTTGTTCGGTTCAGGTAAAGATGAATCATTGCATCGAGTTAAATTAAAGTTAGATCTTATAAAGCTTTGTCATTATTCACCGGCTATTCCAAACCATCCTAGAATATAACAACGGCATACACGAAATGTTGCCGTTTAATTATATGAAAGCAGAGGCAATTAAACAAGAAAGTGGTTATGATTATTCACGGGCGTACCGCAAATCCGACTATCAATTATTGTGACGGTTACATGTTCAGTACGAAGGCTCTTTATTTCTTCTTATGCTAATGATATAGGCGTGTATTAAGTTAATGAATGCCTAATACGCTCGATTTTGTACCATAATGTAGAGACTTATGATGCTTTCTTAAGTTTATGAATTACGGTCACAAATCATCAACTTAGTTGTTTCACGTACCTATTCATAAAATTTTACGCTTTCAATCGTATATATTTTAAAAAAATGAACGAAAATCCATAGTTATAAAATAAATACAAAGGTAACTTTGTCTGTTGTCTGTTTGTCTGTTGGTTTGTCTGTTGGTCAGATAAATTTTCAAGACGAATACCTACCTATGCTGAACCGATTACTACTTTGGTTACAAAAGTAGTTCGAGACCCTGAAAAGCACATACGGTTTTTATCCCTAAAATATGTTTGTAAATTTGGGCATTTGAAACAAATGTACTGCGTCTTTAAGGTGTTAAGTTTATTTTTCGCTCTATTAAATCGTAGGTACTTAAGGTTGCTAGGCGTCCCGATAAGGCGGGACGTAGCTAGGCTTTTTCATTGCGTGTCCGGCCAAAATTAATGATGTCCGGCTAGCCGGATTTTCATCAGCTTTTTACATTTGAATCACTGTCATATCGCAAGATGCATGGGTCACGGGTATTGGGTTTACATAAAAAATATTTGACGTAGGTATTAATTACTAAGACACAAAACCCTCAATGATGTAGGTTTTCCGGTCTCCTTACCCGAATGACCGGCCTCTTAACCAAACTGGCTGGTCTTCCGACCATTTTTCAAGCTTTAGTGACCTGGCAACCCTTATCGTACTTATAAACTACGGCGACAAATATCAAATAGCACGGGAACAAATTCAGACGTGCAGAGTGGACGTTAGAAATAAAACAATAATAGAACAATCTGCATTCAGCGCCGTTCGCAGAAGCAATTTGGTATCGGGTAAGGCAACAGGAAATGCTGTGTTGCAATTGCCACGCAAGGTTGGGGTTCGATTCGTAGTCGAGATAAATTGCCGGCTGTCGATAGATCGAGCGCCGTATTAGAGCATGCGTATTGCATACAAATACGCGCGCGGCTTCGCTGACAGGCTCTGCGAAATGTTCGACTAACACTTGCCGATTGCAAGCAAATGTTATCCATACTGATATTATAAATGCGAAAGTCTGTCTGTCTGTGTGTTCCACGCTAGAGTAACTCCGTCTGTCTGTGTTCCACGCCAGGATTCCCTGTGTCATGGGTCGTGGATGCCATGGATAACACACAAGGATAAGAACACATGTCCTGAACAAGAACTCATTCCTATTTCCACCTCGCCGGGAATCGAATTCGTAACCCGACAACTTTACGGGCGGTAATGATATCGAAGCAGTTTTACGAAACTTCAGTGTTTAGGCGGTGTCCTACGTGAGCGACGAAAACGACGCGATGCGATTTTGTATCCCTACTTGCGTCCTATGTGACAGTCTGCGACAACACGCGACGTTGTCATTGTCGCGTGTAGCATCGCGTCGTGTTGCGTAGCGTCGCGTCGTATTCGTCGCTCACGAAGGACACCCCGTAAATTACAGTCACACGTTTGGTAGTTTAACTTTTCAGAGGGATGTGCGCAGAAAGTATACATAAATTATGTTCCTACGTTACTACTATGTTACGTTATGTAACAGTGCACAATAGCTCCCATAACATTTCCTTATTCATCTGGACGTTAACGAGTTCAATTAAACCGGCGTATGGTATCTTTGTATCTAATGGTTAAAAGAAGCCGTTGCTTTGTTATTGACAGCTTGTCATAAAACATACAAAGGTAAACTCAATGATAGAGCCTATTACGATCACGCCCAACAGCCATGTTATTATAGCTTCGTCAATTAAAAAAACTAGGTTATAAAGGTAATAAATAATTTAGTTAACCCTCCGCACGGCTGCTACCGATGCACTGCTGTTATGACGTTGATTTATTGCCTCAAATTGTGTATTTTTCAACGTGAATGATCTCGCGCTGTTTCGGCGTCGATAAGTGCCGTTTAACACTTGATATAGTGTCGGTAATTTGTGATTGGGTTCCGCTTTTCCTTTTTCAATTACTTAGTCCGAAATTGAAGAGTATGATATAATTACGAAGATCAAAAACCTCTCTCTGCTCGAACTTTGAATCATCGATGAAGTTCAATAAAAACCGGCCAAATGCGAGTCGGACTCGCGTACGAAGGGTTCCGTACCAATATGTATAAAAACGCCAAAAAAATCTGGTCTGTTGTATAAAAGCCTCACTTAAATATTTAATTGTTTTATTGTAGCCACATATTACGCCCAACGCCATCTCTTGGACCGAATGGTAACTAAACTTACGTCGAATGTATGGCCACCCACTTAAATATTTATTTTATTCTGTTTTTTAGTATTTGTTGTTGTAGCGGCAACAGAAATACATCATCTGTGAAAATTTCAACTGTGTGAATTACGGTTCATGAGATACAGCCTGGTGACAGACGGACGGACGAACGGACGGACGGACGAACGGACGGACGGACGGACGGACGGACGGACGGACAGCGAAGTCTCAGTAATAGGGTCCCGTTTTACCCTTTGGGTACGGAACCCTAAAAACAATGTTCTTTTGGGAATCGTTTGGTTTTTGTTTTTTTACCAGTCTAATTTTCTGTTGGCAAGCCGGTTTTGTGTAGTAAGCATTTAAGATAGAATAGATGTAGTATATGTAATATATTTACTTTATTTATTTCTTAACTTCCTTGTGTATCTTCGTTGTTCTCTTTATCATCTTTATTTCCTTCCTTTTGTATCCTTTCCTTTGTCTAGTCCTTGTAATCCTTTTATCTTGCTTTCTTTTATAATACTTGTAATGTTTTATTAGCTGAAATTTATGATTATGTGGATTACTTTGGAGTTAGGAATTTTGATAATGTAACTTTGTTAATAACTTCTAGGACTATTTATAAATTGTAAATGTTACCTTCTCTAATGTTTTAGTTCTTATTCCTGCTTTATTTTAATGAATCTCTGTAATTTTATATAATATGATTTCATGTTTATTTACTTAGATGACATTATGTCAATGTAATTTTGACGTCTCTTTGGTCTTTGCTTTTTAACAACATTATCACCACATGTAACCTTTTTAGACTTACTTATTATTTTAAAAATTCAAATACTGAACAGATTTAGAAAAGGAACGCCGGCTCTAGAAGATTGAAGAAATCGGGTCAATAGGGCAGTGTGGAGACAGACATCGCGGCGTTCGGAAGACTTCTTCCGTGGAGGTCTTTCTGATTCGGTGGCGTACACAGGGCCGACCCTTGTCTCTGTTTCGCGGACGCGTGCAATTACATTCTCGACTCCGACATCATTCCGGACGGGCGCGCTGTTTGGAGCGCCCTGGGACCTGCCGCCTCCTACTACGTCGGGAGGCTTGCCGCGCGGGACGCTTCTGCGCGCAGGGCCGCGCGCCAGGGTCGCGCTACCATCTTGTGCGCTTGGTAGCGCGCTACCATCTTGTGCGCTTGGTAGCGCGCCATCCCCTACGCCTCCCGACCTCATCTTGTCGAGAGACACGCCGGCCTCCGCCGTCCGAGTCGGTACTTCGGACCTCCGCCTCCGCTTGCAAGAGAACTCCAGGTCGTCTCCCCTCCCTCTCTTGATTTACTGACTTTTCTTTAGTGTCTGTGCCTTGTTATCTCGCTTATTTTTTATACAGTGTTATTATTATTGTGACCCACTAGGAAAGATAAGTACATCTTTTATTCCTTTTAAAATTCTTTTATTTCAATCTTTCCCTCATAACGTTACATAGATAAGGAAGAAAGTGCGAAAGTAATGGTGCTTGAGTCCTTAGTCCAATAAAATTAAACAATTCCAACCCTAAGCAAATGAAGTTTTAGCAGACTTGGGCCCCAGGCAGGCTTCATACGAGTAATAACATGAATGGCTTAATGTTAAACAAATGCCAGATATGAGTCATGAGATACTATCTCATGAATTTCACGACACCTACATACTCAACCTGTGACCTAATTCGTACCAGCCTACACACTTGAATTGTAACGAAATGCCAGGATATCCAATTTATACGCGTACATAATGTACAAGCGTTAAGATTAAAAGTCAAAGGTCAGGTCCAGGAGAAGGCGCCAAGAGTTGGTCGCGTAACGAACGCAGCGCCCGCGGGTACGTTATAATTGTGGCCAGGAAGGGCAGTCGCAGTCGCTTCTCGCCATTATTTTGCACAAAACGTCGCCCGTGTTGTGTTGCTGAGCATGTAACTGGCCGTGTGAAAATTGTTTCGGCTGTTTGAATGCATTACTAAACGCGACGAATATTTGATAGTCTATATTCGTATATTTTGTTGCTTGTATTTTTTATTATTCTTTTATTTTATTTAAAAAAATGTTTCGTCTGTGCGACCCTTCACCCTTGATTCGTTTAATAATTTATTTATTTATTTTATTCTTTATTGCACAAGGAGATTGTAATGGGCGGGCTTAATGCCTGATGGTATTCTCTGCCAGTAAGGCCTAGGATAAAGCAAGATGCAAGATAAAATAAAAAAAAACAAAAAAAAAAATGATGAAGTACCTATTCTAAACTAAAGAAATCCTTAACAAAGTAGATACAGATATTTTACTTCATAAATACCAATATAAAACAAATACTATGGGTGTATGGAATTTAAAAGAAGCCATTATTTTCCAAATTAGACATAGAAAGAAGACATAGAAATTAGACATAGTTCAATACTGGCCCTCGCTACAGATCTGTCGCTAGGCGCCACACAAGAACCAATTATTTCTTCTTCGTCAACCGAGAACACCGAGAATTCGGCACCAAATGGCTATGATGAGTCACTGATTTATTTATATAAAATTATTTTCGTTTCGTAATATAACAATATTTAGTAATACAATGTAAGAGTATCGAGAAAACGACTAAATTTAGTCGAGTTCAATCCCACGAAGACACAAGTTTGAGCGTTTTCCGCTAAGAAAACCCCATTTGTCATGGCGCCTCAATTTCAGGGTACCGCACTCACCGTTAATAAAAGTGTTGGGATTCTTAGTGTTGACATTTCGAGTGACGTGCAGTATCGGTGTCATCTGGAAGCTAAGGCCAAATTGGCCCCAAAAAGCTTGGCGTCCTGAACCGGGCGAAGCAGTACCTACTTCAATGCGAGGGACCTACTGATGCTTTATAAAGCTCAAGTCAGGCCTCACATGGAGTACTGTTCTCACCTCTGGGCAGGGGCTCCACAATACCAGCTTAGTCCATTTGACGCCGTACAAAAGCGAGCTGTTCGAATTGTCAATGACCCACGAGTCACTAACAGGTTAGAACACCTAAGCCTTAGAAGAGATATAGGATGTCTCTGTGTGTTCTACCGACTTTACAACGGTGAGTGCTCCGAGGAATTGTTCGATTTGGTGCCTACGTCACCCTTCCATCATCACACCACTCGCCGAAGATTGAAGTTTCATTCATATCGCTTGGATCCGTGGCGAACGACTACAGTCCGATTTTCACGATCATTTCTGCCGTGAACTTGTAAGCTGTGGAATGAGCTTCCCTCTGAGGTATTCCCGGAGCGCTATGACATGGGGTTCTTCAAGAAAGGTGTAAAAAGAGCTCTCCTTCCGGGCCGGCGTTGCACAGGGACATAGGCGACGATGACCACTTACCATCAGGTGGCTCGTCCGCTTTTTCGTCAGCCCTTCAGGCTATAAAAAAAAAGTATGAGTGTAAAAAGACACCCTTATCGCTAAGTAGCGAATCTCTTCAAGGTAACCTTTTGTAATGAAAATAAGCTGAAAACCCGGAATACGGATGTCAAGAATAGGTAACAATATACCTATTTAATACTATTTTATAATAACTGCTTTATTGTGTAATAGCCTTTTGTTTTATGGCCAAAATGGTTTTTATATCCTTGGGAATATGGTAATTTAAATAATTGTACCTATTCATTTTTATGATTTACATTATCACTATATCAAAGGTAATTTTTAAGAATGACATCTTGTAAGTTCGTTGGCATGTGTAACGGATGTAGATAATGTGCGCGACTAACTTTTGTTAAACTTTTGCTCCACTCCCTGCCTCAGTCCCCATATTGATTTACAAACTAAAAACTAATATTAATCATAATCATAATCGTTTATTGCTCACCATGCTTACGAACTAGGTGGTACAATATTTCACTGTGTGTGCATGAATATGATAGCTAGACAATTTCTGTACACTTTTCAGAGATAGCGGACATAATTCCTATTATAAAGCATAGAAATTTCAAGTGTCTAATTTCGAAACGGTAGCTTATAACTCCGCAGTTTATACTACTTTAATTGCATAAAACAAGTTTGTTGTTCGTATATTGGTAATTATCTCAAAATACTAACTATTGTACGAACAGTTACCCTGAAGGACCAATATGGTAGCCACTTAAAAGTGTAACTGAAATCATACTTTTCACAGCCGGAACAAACTAATAACGAAACAAATATTACACCGTTGAAATATAGGGAGAGTAGTTTTTACTAACTTCGCTGAACTCTATTATAGGCTCTACCATCTTCAAAACGTATCGTGATGGTTATAATAAAATGTAAATAACCGCAATTATATTCGAAACGTCGTCATAATCATAAAAAAAGTTAAAAAATATTGAAAAAAAAGTTGTGTTTTGCAGGTTATGAAAAGAGGTAGGTACCTATAGAATCTTAAAAATCGAGGTGTATAAAACATAAAAGATATTGAGGATTTACATGTTATCATAAATACTACTGTGATGTTTATCATTCAAGCAAAAATGTAGACTGGGGGATATCGGGGGCAATTTTGAACACTTTATACCCTACATGAAACATAATTTATTAAATATTATAACAACCCTAAACTTTTGGATACAGTAAGTAAATATGTGAGGCTCATATATGCTCATAACTGTGTAAAGTGTTATCCGTGTTGAATTTCTTGTAAATAAATTAGTAAATAATATGCTACTTCAATATTGCTATTTATATTTATGTGTAATTAAACACAAACCACTAAATATTAAAAATTCTAAAAAATGTTGACGATATTTATTTATATACTAGTAAACCCGCCCTCGCTTTGCTTCGGGTAACCAGTCCCTTCAAGAATCTCTATAAATTTTAAATTATGTTATTCCGATGTCTAAGCTATATTACTGCAGTTTCATGAAAATCCATTCAGTAGTTTTTGCGTGAAAGAGCAACAAACACACACACACACTCACTCACTTACTCACTCACATACATCCTTACAAACTTTCGCATTTATAATATTAGTAGGATTTTTTTATATTTCTTCGAGTAGGTAATTATTAATGTTTGATGACATTGATCATTCACTCACCGTTGAATGAAATGTATTTTAGGCACAAGTACACAATCTTAGGTACTTAAATGTTTTTTTTCACATTGCTTGATCATTTTAAAATTAACTGCGTATCGAGATACGAAAATAATAATGATTAACCGTCCTCGACGTTTAAAGAAAAGAAGGTTTTTACACCAAATTTAAGTATTCAAAATACATAATCATGTATATTAGGTATCCATATACGAGTAGAGTGGTAGAGCTTTTTAAAAATGTTTAAGTTTATGTTATGTGTACCTAAGTTATGTAAAATTATGTCTGTATTGGTTAATCATTAACCGTTAATGAAAGAAAGAAAGAAAGAAACATTTATTCCATCATTAACACTTCAACAAATACAGCAGAAGATAATTATTAAGAGATAAAAGTAAATTGTTTAAATTCGAATTTGCAGAAGTGCCAACGTAATTAATGCATTGTCGCTTGTCTGTCAGTGACGGTAGGTACAAAACATTCTTTTATTACACTCTTCTCTCGTTGAATTTTCACAATAAATTTTAAGTGAAACTACTCTTTATTCTTATACTAGCGGCCCGCCCGCGGTTTCACCCGCGTGGATCCCGTTCTCGTGGGAATATATGCATGTATTATACATAAAAACCTTCCTCTTGAATCACTCTACCTATTACAAAAAACCGCATCAAAATCCGTTGCGTAATTTTAAAGATTTAAGCATACAGACAAACAGACAAACAAACAGACGGACAAAAATAGCGACTTTGTTTTATACTATGTAGTGATTTAAAAAATTACATGTTGGGAATTTCAATTATTTGAGTATATATGTATAATGTAAATGAGAAATAAATCCCTTTGACACTTAAACAAAATTTATTTATTGTATAAAAATCTTAAATTCAATTCGTGAGTTGAGAATATGCAGATTTTAAATCAGTGGTTCTAAAACTTATTTCCTCTACCGTCCACTTTGATAAAATCAATTAATTTTCAGGCGCCCCATTTTTTTTCTTAATCATAACTAAAAAAAACACCTTTTAACGCCCCCTTCTAGGCCAATGTTGACTCAAACCATATTGAACAAAATTACAGTTCCAATAGCACTTGTAAAAAAACGGCCTTTTTAAATTAGATAGTAATAATATCTATACCTATTATGGATATTAGGCATTTCTTGCATTCTACTTTTCAGTCATAATTCTGAGGACACTTTACGCATGGACCGAAGGATCTGATGATGAAAAATGCGGATGCATTTGTTGAACCTTAAATTTCATAAGTTCCGTACAATATAAACATACAAAGCGGAGCATACCGAGATACTTATAAAGTACTATGAAAATTGGTTTTCGTTGGTCGCCACAGGGGTTCTTTAAATATCTCCAAGAAAGCGTTAACGTTATTTAAATTACCATACAATTATTGACCTTTTATTATTGAATATTAAACTATTTATAAATAATAATATTAACGTAAATGCCACTTTTAGATTATTTGATAAACTTATAAGTAATTGGAAAAGTTTAAAACAAATTAATAAATTTTACCTAATAAATAAACGTATCAGCACTTAACAGAACATGCGGCGGTGGTTTTAAATAAATAGGTTTTATATTTATTATAAGTAAAATTATTATTAGGCAGATATTTATGTAGTTTAAATTAAAAAACCTGCAGTTACCTCACAGATTATTGCTGTTAAGGAAAGTCCAATTTGTCTCCCTTAGTTATCGACATGATTATGCTCTAATGGAATCATATGAGTCTAGTTTTTCATTAAAAATTGCCGAAATTTCTAATAAAATAAATTTATAAAAAATCGCAATGCCATGCTCTAATTCCCCCATTCCCTCATCCCCCTTTCAACATCGAACGTCCCGACGCACGGTGGATATCCATCCTTTCGTTGTTAACACCCCTCTCTCCGGTGCTCTCTACCATCCAAGACTCCAAAAATCACTTACCATCAGGTGCGATTATAGGTACTCAAGTATTAACTTATAATTAATAATAAAAAAACTTATCCTCATAATCTTTGATTTCTTTGACAAAAACAACCTGTCTATACCAACCTAGCTTATTTTAAAATTGTATACGCTAGACCTTTTATTATCCTATGTTTTAATGATATTTAGCAATACAGCAAGAATTGGTATAAAGTGACATTGTAGTGGCATGAAAATATCACAGGTAACCCAACGCATCTTAGCACTTGGATGCAAAACGACGTCGCTCTAGGAAGGTGCGATGACGCGCGTTCTTTATAGCCGCGTCGCCTGTCTGCGCAGCTTGACTTTGTTTTTACGACACCATAACCTCTAAAAATTTATAGAGTGTATTTAGCATAGGTCTGTATCACAATTCCTTCTGAAGGGCGCAATACTTGTAATGTTGGGCGGCGGGGCGACGTGATCATTGTGCGGTGCGCTCCGCGTGGGAAGTACCTACTGGTTATCGACATAGTATCAATAAATTGCGCTTGCGTCCGTCGTGTTGCAAATAAAAGAACTCGAGTCCAGCGTGTTATCGACGAACGGTCTAAATAAATTCGAAGGAGTACTTATTTGTTGCTCACCTTTGTTGATATCATCATCAGCTGTATCAGTTGTAGAACGCGAAATGTATATTACTTGTTGCACGATCATTAGTAATGCAAAAAAATATTCTATATACAAATTTCATATTCCGATTCATTCGCTTAAAATAACCGCTCGCATCGTTTGTCAGCGTTCGATTGAAGTTTTTCTCAGAGGGTTTATGAAGCGTTCTTTTATTTTGATTATCGAGAAACAATCGAGTATCCAGGCTTAACGAGCAATTACGTTTTGACCGTACGTGCGGTTGTCTGCGATGCAGGTCGGGTATCAATTAAATCACCCTATAGTCGAACAAGGCATACCACGTTATGAATATTCACATGCGTTTGGACTTCAGGCGCGACACGCCCCTCGCAAGCCTGCCACCACGTATACTCGTATGTGTTCGTTCAGAAACATTAGAATCTCTGACCGTTGCTTCCATTTCAACACAATTAGCAATCGGAGATGATGTCATATTGGATCAAAATGCAGTCTTCTATCAATTACCTTTCCTTGACTATTATTTTCGTAACGTCGTATTGTCGTATACCATTTAACTGTTCTGGAGAAATCCCTGATGATCAATTTACCTAACTCCAATGCACTAAGTAAATGAAAATAATCTCTTTTGGGTTCGTGTCCCCTTTAAAGCAGAAAGAGATACAAGATAAGATTAGCGCAACCCACTACGCTACGTAATACTAATGTACTAATTTATTTTGTCCACCCTTCGAGTTTCATAGGATTTTTCCTTTATCAGTAAGAATTAAAAAAAAATGAGTGTTCTGGATCGCAGTCTTGCTCTTCTCTGTTATTTAATCCATTACTAGTCAGATTGAAGGATATCCAGGTGGCAGATTGAATAGAGTCCATTAGAACCCATTATATGCCAATAAATAAGGGTTAAGAGACAGTCGGGCTATCCGTCCGTAGTTCAATATCATGTCGTAACTCAGCTCAATGTAATGGGCCCTTGTGATAGTTGTGACTAGTGACTTGCGATACAAATAAAGCTTAATATGTATGTAATATGTTCAAGTTAATGAAACATAGGCCTTGTTTCAACTTGACTCACAAAATTCAGGGGTATATTTTAAAATTTAAGATACAAAATAATCACTTGTATGTAGTTAGTTTACGAGCCGAAATATTTATATTAACGTGCAGGACACGATAAAAAGCATTGATATGGACAAGAGAACTTAATATTCCGCGAATAAAACGTTAATTGAATTCAATGTAGCCATCGAATTCATTGCAGTCTTTAATGTCGCGATTGCTTCGAAGACAAGTAATTTCACGGCCAGTGTGGAGTGACGTTTAGATTATAATATCATGATTGCGGCGCTAATATTATATTTACTTAAGCGGCGCTGGTGAGGTCTCTCCCACGGCCGGGACGAGTCCAGCGGTGTCAATTTCCATTAATACCGCTATTATCGTGGCTGGTGTATAAATCGCTCGCAGGCGCGACCACCGTCCCAGCCGAATCCTCATCGCGTTGCCTCGAGCTTCGAGCCCAGTCCGGCCCTCGCCACCATACCTTGCAAATTACCGTCGAAAGCGATAACTCACATTAAACGCACCGAGCCTTTCTCATACTTGGATTTCAAACTCCAATCGCAATTGGCTACGAGTCAAAAGGCCAAAACATTCTCTGTTGTTTCAAATCGTCACAGAATGTTTTATAGGTTTTGCCGGTGTTAAATAAATTAGTTTTATGTGAGACTGTTATGTATGCTTCATGCCTCATTCTTGAATTATATTCAGTCAAAGGGATCGTTGGATGACGAATTTCAATTAAAAAACAATGCGAAACATCCAATGGTCATAATTAATTAATTGCTTAATAGTCTTAATAATCGAACCACTTAAATTGAATACGTAAGAATGATTTGTAATTACAATAAAAATACCCCGATAGAAACGTTTCAAGTGAACCGTATTACACAAAATATAGAATAGAAGGTCGTCTGATAAACGTCACTGCACTGGTTCATTTTCGTTTTACCATGAATATTTAAATGTAGGTAAGTACCTAAAGTCCCGGAGTAGGCGTATTTATATCCCAAAGATGTGAAGATCATGGAATATTCCGTGAAGAGTATGAACAATTTCAGTCCCATGTCAATCATACACGTACCCTCCATATAATTTCTATTATAATTTACTGAGAGCATCCAAAAATACATCTGCCTTTTTATTTTATTTTCCTTGATTTATTAAAGATATTGGAATTTGTTATTGCTTCGACGGTGGCAAAATTTTTCGTCTGGAAAAAAGGAAACAGTTGTGTGTGGGATGGTATATACATATTTGTAAGTATTCCTTGTAATTCAGTAGGCAGGCACCTATTTCAAAAATGGTTGCGCAATCGTAAGTATGTATTGGACCTTGCTCGTATTAAGTATACGTTTTGTTTATGTTGTCATAATTTTTATGTAACTTTGTGTAATAATTAAATAAAAAAAATCATTTTGAGCAATTACACCATTTTACTTTTAGGTTGTGTATATTTTGTTATTGTTAGGATTAAGTTATATCATAAATTGGACGACGTATACTATGTATATTATGTACATATGTTCGTATCAAATAAAATAGTTTTCTCTTTTGTTGGTAGAGGATTGTCAAAACATATTTTATTAACAACGCTGTTACTTCACATTGAATCCGAATATTCTAAATTTAGAATCTATTATTGTCTTCATCATATCGATTTAAAACGTAAGTATAATGTTTACGGTGGGGGGAAAGAGTGTTTATACGTGAGTGCAGCAAGAGCGCTGACAGTAATGTCTCTGTTAAAAGTTCGACTGAAAAATATCCAGTCCGTAATAATAAAACTAAATCAAATGACAAACATTTTACATCCATAATCTGATCATAGCCCGTTTCAATATTAAGTAAAATAGTATTGAGATTTGAATTGGAAATAAATAAAATGACATTCCATTCATACGCAGCGATTAACTATGATACTGAATCACGAAGAATTCGTATTTTGATCATAGTGAGGTATCTCATCAAAGTATCGACGCTCGATTGATGGATCGCTCCCGTCCGGGATGTCACTACACAATGCTATGACTCTGCTCGATTGATTGCTGCTACGACAGAGGACATACAATGTTTTAATCACTAGTTTTATCTACAATTTAAAGCTTTCATAGGTGGTCCGTCCGATTCATATTTCTCAGTTTAGTTTCACCCTGAAATTTTATGTAAGTACTAAAGGTTTATATGAATCCATCTTGAAGATATATTTTATCTATGTTACAGAAACATGTTTTGATTTTAAAATATGTTATTAAATTTTTACTGTCTTCTATCAAACGATAAATGCTAAGATTTATCTTAACGCAATAACGAGTATGCACCAACAGTATGATGTCGTTACGTAATATAATACGACATCGTGATTAATAACAATTGTGTTATCGTGGATTGATGAACAGCCTCCGAGCGCTGTCATGCGATGCCAATTAAATGTAGTAACACATCAAACTCGTTCGAAGAGCTGATCTACGATGTACAGGCAAGCAGAGTGCCTTCGCTAATCGCACGCATTCATTTGAATCTATTTAGGTAAACGACGTGGCTCGACGGAATGTGACGCTTCACTAATTACGCATACGGTATATCCAACGAGAAGCTTTATTTTTGGCACATCCACGTCCATCAGATAGGTCACAATTTAAGACTTGTGTTAGGGCAACTTAACTAATACATTATCCGCATCGAAACCGGTGCATATAAATTATGGAGTGTACTCGAAGATATTGTGTTTCACGTCCGCGGTTTAGACACGGGCCGAGGATATCTGCGTGAAAAGGGCGAAATATTGCAGAAATTTCAAACGCGACAGGACAGCATTCGATTCGTCCCGGTGTAGGATTTCATTGCGCTATATACCGTCCGCCGAGCGACTGATACAAAGCTCATGAGCTTTTACCGAGTCGCGCCTGCGACGTTTATTGATAGCGATTTATTAATAAACACAAAAACCTAGCACTTTCAACATCTAAAAACGTTTTATTTTTTACAATAAATATTGTAAGCCGTAGTAATCCACTAAATATGCGGTAGTTATGTTGTTTTTATCAACTCATTGTAAGATACATTCTTGCTACAAAAGTAGAGCGCATGTGGTATTGTTTCACCGAAACAGCGATAGAGTTGGCCAAACCATTTATTATTTGTCAAACAATTATCTTATAACATGTGTGTGATAAAAATATTTCTAGCTACTATTCATTCGTACCTACTAAATGTAAAATCAGGTTTCAATAGCCACTGAGTAATTTATCAACAATTACGTTGGTAACGATATTTTCATTCACTCCAAAAAGCTCTGAACTGACTTAGGAGTCGTCAGGTTTAATAAAACATTTAGATTTATATAAACCTATTGATCTCTATACAAGGTAATGTTATATCTAGACTTAATATGATAAGGGTATATTATTCTTGGCTAAATGATAAAATAATTATTTACCACCGTTAAAAGAAAGAAAAAAAGGAAAGCATCATACATGTCTGTTAGGTGTGGTTAGTGGACTGTAATCTATACCTACTCACCTGAGCCCAGCGCTGGTTGATGTCGCCTTATCCCAGGGTGGTTTCTTTAGGAGAAGCTTCAGGCGAGTGGAGATCCTTAGGTGCGATTTCCCGAATTCTTCGTGGTTGGTGCGGACACTGGATATTAGTTTGCACGTAACTGGGCACTTTAGACCGTTTAGACTAGCGTTATTTTGGACTTGTTTGTCGGAATAGTTGCGCACGCGACGGCAGAAATTTCTCGACTAGATGTGCCGCGTTTGTTGGCGAACAGCGCCCTCTGGGCAGTCAGAGCAAGAAAACAGTCCAACTTGGTAGATAATTAATATAGATTAAATAAAGATTCTTTATGGATGGTGCATCCATACTAATATTATAAATGCGAAAGTTTGTCTGTCTGTCTGTCTGTGTGTCTGTCTGTCTGTGACGTTTTCACGGCTAAACCACCGGTCCGATTTGGATGAAATTCGGAATGAAAATAGTTGAAGACCCAGTCACACATAGGCTACTTTTTTTTTCAAAAATCAACCCCTAAAGGCTTGAAATAGGGTATGAAAATTCGTATGAAAAATCCCGTTTCGCGATATAAATGAATTCCACGCGGGCGAAGCCGCGGGCAAAAGCTAGTTCTGAATATGATTAAGAATAGTACGGAACAATGTCCCTTAGTCCCATGGAAACCACCAACACGTTGCCAGTTACAGAAAAAAGGTAAAAGGTGTGATTACTACTTATGAATAATAAAAGTTTGAATCAATAATTTTAGATACCTGAAGGTATCATCTAGGCGTTAACTTTATACCTTTGCTGTGATACAAGTTTTATGATATAAGTATTGCTTTACAAATGTCAACATTAGAGGTTCTACGACGTAAGATTATTTTGATATACTCTCGGTGCTATAAATCCCTTTAAAAGACATTTTTATCACAGTAATGGCCACAGATTTACTGACGTTTATAAAGTCATGAGCATTCGCAGTTTACATCGTCAATATCGGTGCGCGCATATCGGCTCCAGAGATCCTATCCGTAGTATTGTTAATCCGGTAATTTGAATTTATTGCACCATGAATAAATGGTGCGGTCCGTGGAGCGGTGGCTATCAGGAAACATATCGACACAGCAGCCGTGTAGCCGCGATGGTACGTCTAGGCCGCTCCCGACTTGGCTCCCCTTACTCGTATAGTCATTACAGTCACTCCACAACACTCTTATGGTCTATTCACACATATCAGTGAAGTCACCGTTCCGTCACAGTACCGGCATAGTGCAAAATATTCTTTCATACATTCCCTATGAACGTATCCCCACTTGTCAGTGTCAGTGACGACGCAGTGCTCTCAGTGTCAGTGCCGACAGCGGCAATCACGGACGCTATTGTTGACGACGATATTTTTTGTCGGATCACGGACGCCGACGCAAAATGGACGAGCGACTGATAGAATTGGTTCGTGAAAATAGGGTTTTCTATTATTTGTCTCATGTAAAGTACATGGATTCAAAATACAAATCCAATTTGTGGAACAAAATAGGAGCACAATTAAAATTAAATGGTAAGTAACGTTCGCATAGATACTTTATTTATCAGCTTATTATTCTATGCATTTGTATAATATATTATAAATACACTACACACTACAGAAAAACGGTGAACACGGACACGTTTTCACTGAAGCTCCGTGAACTGACTACTGATATGTGTGAATTCATTCACTGACGCAACACTGAAGCACTGATACTGAACTGATCGGACACTGTGACGGAACGGTGACTTCACTGATATGTGTGAATAGACCCTAATGCTCGATTCACACATATCAGTGAAGTCACCGTTCCGTCACAGTTCCGGCAAATCTTTCATACATTTTCGGCATTGTCAGCACTGACAATGCCGAGAATGTATGAAAGATTTGCCGGAACTGAGACGGAACGGTGACTTCACTGATATGTGTGAATCAACCCTAAGCGCGAGGCCGCACCACGGTTTTTTCCCGCGGCGGTAACCGCGTAACCGCGCAATTCGCATACATTGTCAGAAACCGCAAGTGCGGCCGCTTGTATGGCTTTCCTTGAGTTACAAAATTTACGCGGTAAGAAACCGCGGCGGTTTAGCCGTAGTGCGGCCTCGGCCTTAATCGGATTATTAGACGACTTACAAACGAATTTAGAGATACAAAGATCCTATAATGTTTTATCTGGATATTGTTAGACCGATAACAGAAAATGAAACTTGTTCTACAACAATCTTCGTCCTTTGTTTCTGAACGCTCCTCTTGTAAACAGTGCAGCGGGGAAGTGGCTAATCTTGCCCATTCCTTGTAGGAGATGTGATTGTTTCTCCTTAACGGGCGAGCCGCTCTAATCGGAACATCCTCGATGCCGGCCGTGTCCGAGCGCTGGCGTTAATTAGATTCCTATTGCATTCTACTGAATAAAAGACATGAACAACTTGGAGGTCAGATCTCGCTGTGGCGGCCATACAAAATACAGGAAGAGTACGATTATCTGTACGATAGTATTACAAACTAACGTTTTGCCAGATACAGACAACGGTATTATCTTTTAGCGACGACTCGCGTTGAGGTGTGGACCGGCAATCAGGAATCATTATTTACGGGCAGCTATTATCACCCCATGGCTTTTCTGGTTTATTATCGGCTTTGCTCGTTATGTTGTCCTGCGACGGATAAATTATGCTATTAAGTTAGCAGATTGACAAAGTTATTTATGACATTAAGTGAGAGCGCGCTGAGTGGTGACCGCTAGTGGCCTCGCGGATCGATGCAGCACTGCACTTGCTAAATCATTTTAACTTAAAGCATCTCCGTTTTTCTTCCGTACAAATTATATAATGGATATATTGTTCGTCATTTTATAAATTAAACCAAGTCGACATTTGATTTGCTCAATTTTTCACATCAACCTCCATTATCTTAATTATTTTAGAAGACATTCTTTAAAAATTTCTCGATGGATTGGATATCCGTAATAGTACATTATGATGTAAGTGCGCGAAGTTGGTCATTACAGTCGAGGCGGTATTGCACAGCCCGAGCCGCAAGGCGAGGGCTGAAATAGAGCCAAGACTGTAGTGAACAAAGCGCACGCGTATCATACGACGTTTTTCAACACACTTGCGAGGAAAAAAACAATTAGGTATCGACATTTTTCAGTCACAAATCAGCAAATTATAAACGAACAAATGTTTGCACAAAATGGCGCCGAGGTTTATTTTATTTTTTCGCGCGCCGTATCTTTGGTTGAATAACTATGCGCGCGCAGGCGCGCAGGTTAAATCCAGAGGCAAAGGACACCGCTATTCAGCCACAATATATTAAACTAAATAATTATGTATTTCTAATAGGAATTTACGGTAATTAATGATTTAAAATATTGTATTTTTTAAATGCTTTAATAGATAATTAGATGAAGTATAATCTTATCTTATCAGATTTTGACTAAGTACAACAAGTTTATTTATTTACAAAATAATAAATCTTTTGGTAACAACCTCTTTACGGATATTAAAAAAAAAGTGGAATAAGAAAAACACTAGTGCGGCAATGAAAAGTAAAACGCACTACTGTGTAATAAACCGCATTCCGGGCGTAAGACTAAAGAAAAAATAGCAACTTTACGAGCAAGTGTGTTGAAAAATAATAAAATATAATGCCTAAAGCTTCTGGTCTATTGAGTCAAATTGTAATATTGCTTTGATATTGTATTTTTCTTGGTAGGTATGTGTGATTATGTTTGGCCACTAGAATTTCGCTGCAAAAATCAGTCGCAATTTTTCTTCTCATAGATGAAACTGAGAAGGTTTTTTGGTAATTTTGTTATCATTGTCCATTGAATTGAATGTAAAACTAAATAGTTATTGTCACCTAAATTTATCGTGATTTTTGACTATCGACAATAATCATAATATTTTCTACCCTCTAATTCATGAATTAAACACCAACGAAAATAACTACGTAAACATTTCCAGATCCAATGATCGGCCAATTTATATTTAAAATACTGCAGCCGCGAGTGTGTTGACATAGCTCCACGTGTCTGGTTGCATCTGATAAATGTAACGTATGTAAATAATTATTAAATATTATCGAACGTCAGATACGGTCGTTTAGGTGGCCGTTGCGTTATCTGCGTTATTTGTCGTTAACAATTCTGAGAGACGTTGTGGCGTTATCGTGTTGAGTTATAGCAACACTAGCGCAGGTTCCGTCTGTCTGTTCGTCTCTGGTTTCAAGCGGTCAGCACTGTCGCGAGATAACTCGGCAGCCGACGACTTCTGATCACGTATTGCCCTCAGATACAATCTACATGTGTAACGAAACACTACTGACGTCTAGTCAAAACTAACACGTCAACGTTTACAAACCGAAGGTAAAACTTCAGATGGATGAGATTATCCTACTGTTTCCGTTTAGGTTTAATTTAATTTAAGATGCTTTATTAAAAAAATGTAAATACCATGATTAGTTGCCAGCATGTTTATTTTTCAAGTACTTAAATATTTTTTTACGTACGAGTAGGTATTATATTTGATTGAAGCGAATTTGCAGCATTCTAAAATGTGTAGGTGGATTTTTTACGATGAGATTGATAAGACATCATGGACTCATAATCGTGGATCGTTTTGGAGGTGTCAAGTTTTCCTTTACAATCTCAAAAGCCGTGGGTCATTTGGGGGTCAAAGATTAATAAGGGACCAGGAACAAGTGAGAAGTTAAAAAAACCGGCCAAGTGCGAGTCGGACTCGCGCACGAAGGGTTCCGTACCATTATGTATAAAAATGCCAAAAAAAATCTGGTTTGTTGTATAAAAGCCTCACTTATATATTTAATTGTTTTATTGTAGCCACATATTACGCACAACGCCATCCCTTGGACCGAAAGGTAACTAAACTATCGCTGAGGCGTCGAATGTATGGGCGCGCACTTAAATATTCATTTGATTCTGTTTTTTAGTATTTGTTGTTGTAGCGGCAACAGAAATACATCATCTGTGGAAATTGCAACTGTGTAACTATTACGGTTCATGAGATACAGCCTGGTGACAGACGGACGGATAGCGAAGTCTCAGTAATAGGGTCCCTTTGGGCACGGAACCCTAAAAAACGATGAAGATAAACAAGTAAAAAGTAAGCAGATCAAATAATATGCATCCAAATGGTGAGGAAATTATCAGCATCAGAACCCATTAAGTAAACTAGGATTAGAATCCACTGATGTAGCGATGTTGGCAGATTGAAGGAAGTGATAATAAATAATGATAATAATAATTAAAAAATAGTACGTGCTGGATTCGTATTATTTCGGGTCATCATCTTTTCAGACTACTAGTCTATCACTTAAAAGAAAGTGTAAATTATAGCTATAGCTTACAAATACCTACTAAAGTACTCTAAAACCAAATAATACATCGTTGTACCTATAGGTATTAAAATATCTACGAGTTATTAGGCACACAAAATTTACGACAACAAACTGAAACAGCAATTTGCATTTTATAAAATCAGATTTACCCGGCCCTGTATTGTTTCTTGCTAGTTTAAATACTATCCTGCTGCAATAAAATAAATCATTATAACTCTCTGATAAGCGGTTCGTTCATTGTGTTCTTAGGGCTGGAATAGATTACTGCTTGCCTAATATTGGAATACTAAGATATTTGGTTGTCTAATTGAGCTTTTGCGTGTGATGTCTTTAATGATAAAGATTTGGTTTGTATTGATGGTGTTAAAATTACGTATCTTTTATTTAAAAAATAAAATGATACAGATTTTTTACTCTTTAATTATGTACAAAACGATTGTCGGTATAAAAAAATATTATGTAAAATTTTGATTTTAATTTTACTTGGGTTTTGTAACGTAGGTGTTTTAGTTTTAGGAAACTTATTCACTTATTGATAACAAAACGGTCCATATATGTATATTACATAGAATGTAGCCGTTCCCTGGTACGGGATGTGTTCTTAGTGGTATCAAAGAAGGAACAAGTTCTGCAGTTGATAGCCTCCGCAGACGGCTCTTGCTCCGAAACAATTATATTATTTTTACCGGACTGGTTCCCTTATCTACGTGAATTATGACGACTGATACCACGGCCTGCTTACGAATGTTCACGTTCAATCTATTCCCAAAAAATTAATTAATCTGCTTAATCATCTCTTAAATAAATAATAGTAAAACACGCAAATATTTGTGCTTCGCAGGGCACGCACACCCGTCGTTCTTGGTTGTTACTTAACCTAAACAAAGAATGTATACACCAACATACATATACCTTCACCAACACGTGTTTACAAGTAGACTACTTACCCTGATGATGCCCTGTTTTGGGGCGAAACACGTGTTGGTGGAGGTATGTATGTTGGTGTATATGTTACCGTTAATTTGCGTAAATCAGATAGAATGCAGATTAACGAGGTATTCTGCAGATTATCTGGCTAAGTCAGTTAAAGTGGAAAAACTATAATTGAGTTCATACATTAACTAGTTAATCTGCAGACTTCCTAGCTAATCTGCAGACTAACGACCATGCATACGGTAAAGTCTATAAAATAGGGTTTGTTTAAACGTCAATTGTTAAAAACGAGTAACATTGAACGGAAACATAAAAATTGAGTTGAATTTGGATATAAAACAATGAATACTCATTTCCATTACTACTCAGTCAAATTCTTCAAGGTAGGTAGGTAGGTCGAATTGGTTTCAGAACCGAATTAGCCTACCCCTACTCTACGTAGTCTTGTATGCCCTACCCCTAGAGTGTTTTTTAGAACCCGGAGGCGCGGAGGGAGGGCAGCCCCCGCCCGCTGTAACAAAACGCAGACACCCGGGCGAGCCGGAGCGGCTGAGGCTGGTCGCCGAAGGCGACCAGCAAGCCGAAGCTGCGCAGGCGAGCGTGGGTGTCTGTGCTTTGTTACGCAAGGGCGAAGGGGCTGCACCTTCCGCAGCGCCGGAGACGTCACGGTTCGAAGTTATGCCCTATTTTCCCCGTTTTTACGATTTGACCAAATCTCGATCGATCGGCCAGATCGATCATTTAATGATGTGAGCAAATCTACGATGTGGCCACGACATCAACACAAATTATTGGTACTCAGGTAGCCAGTCTTCCGCAATTTAACGATGTACCATCCGTTACTGTGCAGACTAACTGGGTAAAGTGCAAATAAGACCTTTTTTTACACTTTAACGTATCGTATCGGTGTATCTGCAGATTACCTAGTTAATGTGCACATTAGCTTATTACGCATTTTAACGGTAACATATACATTCTTTGTTTGTTGCATGTTCCTATGTGGGGGGGAGGTGCTACTTGCATGAAGGTATAAACCATCATACATACGAATTTGCTCGCGGATTGTTGGAAAGTAGATTAACCTTTAATCTATAAAATAATTGCCCTTGTGTTATAGGTGACATGGACAGCGTTAATAACCTAATTATCATTAACATCCTACAGAAGGGTCACTATCAACTAGCCTACTAGGTAATTAGTGTAGAAAACAATGTAATCTGGTTCCTACGGATTACTTATAAGAAATAGTATCATTGAGCTTGCAAATAGGTACGTCAATAAATTTAACAACATTTTTGCTGTGATAAAATCATTGCAGTGCATAATTGACTATCAAATAACAGTTTAATGGCAGTATAAACAATCAGTGCGTAGTGTAATCATAAGGCGGTCTTGTTCTGATAACGATCTCTAACCAGATAAATTTTGCGCTGGGGAAATAAGGATCATGGCATGGTGCGAAATATTGATTCTAGGAAGTTAATTGTAACTATGATGAAATTATAATTAGGATGACTTATTAAAACATAACATAAATTATAAAAGTTGTTAAATTTATGCTCATCTGATTTCTCAACACCATGTTACATACGAATATTAGCATACGAATATTACTGATATGTTAATAAATTAATTGGGTGAACTTGAATTACAGAAAATTAATAGAAGGCGAACAATATTTTAATGGTGGGCCTTATTAGAATGGAGTATTTCGAATGGGGGTTTATTAGGTAACAGTCTTAGAAGAAGACGGTCATATGCAAACTTAAAAGGAATTTGAGCAATCTTCCTAGCGAATCGTAAGGCTCAACAAAACTCGTAAAAATCATGCATATCAATATTAATAACTTTTGCATCAATATTCTTTGACCAAGCCTGACGTTATTTAGATAGTTTAAGTAGGGTATCTGCTCTACAACATCATAACGTAGTGATCATAAAATTATTAAATAATTGAATCTTAAACTGATGGACGTGGTTACAATATAAAATGATTTAGAGCACGATAGTTGCCCCTCTCGGTGTGCAACACCGTTCTATTTGCGGCGGGTGGGGTGTTATTACCCGCTCGCCGGCGCCGCCCGCGGCACCACCTGATCTTATTGCGATTTCTTTCACGAACAGAAGCTGTAATTGCGTTAATCGTGTACTGCACGGTACTAGCTTGCAAAACACCGGCTAACTGATTTATAAGCCGATCGCTATCGGTGTTAAATGTACCACGTTCAGCCGCAACTATCAGTCATCTACGCACCGACCGATAGCGGGCCGTGCGCGTTGTTTCTAACGTCGCGTTCGCTCCGATCGGCTGTCGAGCGCACAAAGTTATCACTTCTATAACGTCTCCGATATGGCACTCTCGCTACAGCAACAAATGAAGCAGTTGCATTAAAACTTGTCTGGTGCATATCTAAGCGTAATTAATAGCGGGAGATAAGTTGCAGAGAGCGTCTGCGATACCTCCATACGGTCGGTCGTAATCGAGGCTGTCGCGAGCGCCGCGCCACCGGCGACCGACCGGCCCTGCTTCTATATTAATAACAGTCACTCGATATCGCCGTGCCCGCACCAAATGGGAAATTAAAAGGCTTTCATGTGATCCGCTCATTAGTCTGATTTGTACCGGCCCCACTGCGCCTCACATGAAGCTCGGCTCGAGTCGCGCCGGTGACGCAACAATCGTTTTGTGTTTATGCTTTATCTTTGATTTTGTAGGCACAAGTTTATGGGGAAACAATATTATTTGTTTAAATTTTATTTAATGGCTATACGATGTTGATCAAGGTATTTTGTGATACATGTAAAGCTTAGGAAAGCTTTATTTTGTTTTATTTTAAAAGATGGAATGAATTTTATGGAAACGCCTAGCATATTGTTTTTAAGATCACAATACGTAAATTAATAAAATGTGTGGTTTTTATTTTATTTACTTTACGTAACCAATAACAATGTAAAAGAGAGAGAGAGGAATCTGTAGAAATGATTACCGCGGCACCGGTGAGACTCGAACATTGGCTAATCTTGGCAAACGCCACACAATAAAACAGGTAATATATGAAAACAACACTGAAGAGGATGACGTGAGAGAACGTAAAATGGGTAGATAATAGCAAAGTCTCTTTTATATTTGACATTTGTATTTCCGAAACGACTTAAAACTTTACTTTTGAAATTTACGATTCTTGTTCATTACGTGTCTCCTATTCACGAATAAATATATGCGCACTCTACAGGTCTTCATTTTGTTTATTTTGCTCGTGTCGCTCCACATTTACCTGTTTATAGGACAATCTGTTCCTATTTCATCTAGTTACAATCTGTTTACTTGTTGTACGGGTACAAAATGCGTAAAATTACGCTACATTTTATGCAGATACTGCTATCATGTTGACTAAGTTTGGTACGAAAAGCTGCGTATGGAAATAAGTACCTACTGCCTTCTCTAAACTATTCAAATGAAGCAAAGCGGTTTATTCAAATTCATACATATTCAAACCTGTGGTCACGGCAATTATCCTGAATTGATGTGCCTTTTGCAATGTATAGATGAATATTTTTTTTATTCTACCGAATTGACAGAGATGAATTTGATTTAGGTACACATTTTATACAAATTAAAGATTAATGACAACTTTTAAAATTAAATTATCAAGTCGTTTATCAGGGACAATGATTAATAGCATATATAATCAGATCGCGAAAATCACATCTCATGGTAGAAAATAAGAAAGTTGTTTTCGAAGAAAAAAAAATGTGTTTACGTTTGTTATATCTAATATTACAGACGTGACGCATTTAACACATTTTTTTGAGAACTTTTGTAAAGAACCTAGATAAAATTTGTTGATAATGTAGATAAAAACGTTGAATTTTTGTAATGTAACTAGATAAAAATTATATGAATGAACAAAAATACTTAACATACGAAAATGCTTAAGACAGCGTTGAATTTTAAATATCAGTGTTAGTAGTAGCTAGTTTTGCAAAATAGGATGTATCTGAGCTTAGCCGTAATGGATACTTAAATATATTTATACAGTTGCAGGGCTCACAAGTCTGGTTAGGGTAACGGTCCGAGTGCTGGGCTGCGGGTGCGAGGCTGTGCTAGGCCGGTAATCGCACAATTTGTGCTGTCATTGTTCTAAAGTAGCGTCGGCCGTATATCAGTGCGGCAGACGGGGCCAATTGATACAAACGAGCGCGTGTCACGTCTAAATATAATATTAGGAATCACGGCGCGAGCCAGGATATATTAATTTGGAGTGCTTGTTACATGATGTAGCGTTCCGTTAAGGTATGCACTACTCGGAGCGATTTACCGTCCACAGCAGTGTTACTCGTGACACTGTGTCAATAATCACCGCACGCTTATCGAGCTTATAGGGTTAACGGTCTCCTTAAATTGGATTTTGATAAACTCGACGTACCTACGTAAGTACCCATAAATCTATACCTGTCAGGCGAGGTATAAAAACGAGTAAATCACATTTATTAATATCTTTATCAACTGAGGTGTCACTGTTTTTTTTGTGTATAAATAATCTGTAGTCGTCTAAATTTTATAGCTCGCTGTGGGCCCCCGCTCTTTGAAATAAGATTAAATGATTTACGAATGAGGTCAGCGTGGTAAGTGAGGTCGGCTAACTCGGTATAACTGTTATGGGCCAAGGGATGAATAAGTACAGAATTTAAAATGTTCATGGAATCAAAAATGAATGGGAGACTAATTTAACGTAATTTAATTATTTAAAACTTAATCAATTAAGTTTTAACTTAGACTATCCTTTTAATTATTATAAGGACCTTCGACGATCTTCAATGTTAACTTATTTAAGTCATTCATCAATTAATATTTTTTGTAATTACACATACATAAAAGAATATATATCAGATGACTATAATTTTAACATTACAAAAAAATCTATTGCAGAAAAAAAAGAAAAATATGAATATTCAGACATTATAAGCTATACCCAGTTCCCCGATAGGCCTGCAACACGCGGCCAATCGGCCAAGCCACGCGCCGGGCACACGACGCGCGACGGCACTTGCCGTACGACGGCCACTTCCTCCGGCTACCGGCTCCGGCTAGACATTCGACACGCTCCTATTACACTCATTGAGCTTACTTTAGGCTCGTATCATTTCTTTAGGAAGTACCATGTAGGTTACTTGTGAATCTTACGAATAGCGAAGGTTGAATATTTATTTTAAAATTTGTGTGCGTAAAAGCACTTTGATTGAGAATTTAGAAATAAATAATAATGTTAAATGAGAATCTTTTTGATCAAGCTTCTTATTAAAAATTCCCTGTTAAGTATCTGGTTGGTAAGATACAAAATCTACAGGTCTGTACACAATAATAAATAATATTATTAATATTATACATAATTAAAATAATTTATTCAATATAGGTCAAGTCACTTAAGCTACTTAAAAAATTTGGGTGTTTCGCATCGTATAATTTATTTGATTAATTATATTTACCATACCTTATTACTTGAAATAAGTGTAAACTCAGCTCTACATTTCACCCACAATCTCACCCCCCTTTTATAATTATAAATATGCAGCAACGTAGTATTTAGTTTTATTTATAGTATAATTTAATTGAAAACTGTTACGAGTGATTTGACAACTAATAGTGACATTTGCAACACCGAACTCTCCAAATGCATACTGGCTTAACAAGTTATAGTCCAAGATCCCAGGGCCACCAGACGTCACGTATTTTCTGACGAAGGAAATGTGGACGATTGAGTAGTGTTAGTATGTACTAAGAACGCATGCCTACCTGCTAGCTTGCTCAGACGGCCAATTTTCAGGTATCAGGTAATCAAGGTACATAAAAACATTACTTACCTCACGTAAATTCTCCAAGCTGATTTTTACGTATATTTTAGACAATATCCTTAAAAATAAGTCGCCAATACTCCCAGACACTTTCCGTCGGCCGTATTGCTTTGCAGACGCTTTAAAGCTCCCAAATGTATTAGAGTCTCCAACGCCTGACGCATTTTAATTGCACCAATTTGCTTTACGCATCTCACGCAATGCGTGATTGGTGTAATTGGTGCAATTAAAATGCGTCAGGCGTTGGAGACTCTAATACATTTGGGAGCTTTAAAGCGTCTGCAAAGCAATACGGCCGACGGAAAGTGTCTGGGAGTATTGGCGACTTATTTTTAAGGATATTGCCTAAAATATACGTAAAAATCAGCTTGGAGAATTTACGTGAGGTAAGTAATGTTTTTATGTACCTTGATTACCTGATACCTGAAAATTGGCCGTCTGAGCAAGCTAGCAGGTAGGCATGCGTTCTTAGTACATACTAACACTACTCAATCGTCCACATTTCCTTCGTCAGAAAATACGTGACGTCTGGTGGCCCTGGGATCTTGCTCTATTAGTAAACAACGAGAAGTTACGGCTCATAACCAGGTAGGTATAGCAATCAAATAGTCTGGAATCTTCTAATAGACACGGCCGAATATTTACTACGATTATTACCTCGGGTAATACATTTCGAATTAAAGTTACAGTAAAGTGAGTATTTTATATTTCCGCTTTCTATTTATATGTTGTGGTTGTTTGATGTTTGTTAAGTTTGTACGGTGTTTAAATTTTATCTTCGGATAAGTTTAAGTACGTTTAAAAAATAAATTTAAATGTAAATGTGTGTGACGCATGTCATGCTCCGGTAACTATACCTATTGAAATATTATAATAATGTAAAACTTTTCTAATCAATAGTCCTGTGTGCTACTAACATAATGAGGTCCTGTCCATATTGTAACCCTAAATATAGCCCGCTTGTTTCATACAGTGCATAGCTCACATAACTTCATTACGAGCTCAATTGAATAAACTGTGATAGGAACGCCGAGGCGCTCTGCAAGTTGATTGCTCAAATTTCCTCTTCAACTATCACAAAGATATGGTGAATTTCTAATTGGATAAACGTGTCGTTTCCTATTTAAAAGCAACGGCGGGTGCAGCGTTTCCATTTCAGTGGGAGCTGCGGTGGTGTGTAGAGGTTCCCTTGTGACGTCGGTGTCCGGAATGGTTCGGGGGGGCAGGGTAGTTGTGATTGTAGAGGTCGGGGCATGACACGCGAGCACGCGCCGGCGCCGTCATGCCAAGTAATGGTCCATCACCCGACGACGCACCCGCTCAGTGACACTCTAATGAATTATAGCTTTGAATATCTCGAAAGCTCTAAGTGTTTTTTGAACAAAAAACGTTGATAACACTAAGTTTACTAATGAGGCTTTTATAGCGAATATCAAGCTGAATTACTGATATTTAAAAGCTGTTTTATGTTTGTGTTGTTTAGAATAACACCTTGGTGAAGTCAAAATAAATGTTATCTGGTTTCAAATGGTTTCCATCATCGTAAAGGCAGGGAATTTTATGGGATGAGGGTCTAAAGGACTCCAGCCGTCTTCCGTCCGACGAGGCCAAGCCAAATCCAGGTCAAGTTACCTGTTAATGCTCGGTTCATCTCACTTAAACGACTTATCTGTCGAAATGTCAATGCTAAGCTGACTTTACTTAATCGCCTGAAAAACTTTCTCCCCGTCGCAACTAAGGTTCATTTGGTGCAAGCGTTAATATTCCCAATCATCGATTACGGTGACGTGTGCTGTTTGGATCTCACTGAAGCCCAACTTAACAAGCTGGACCGACTAATAAACAGTGCCGTTCGTTTTGTTTTCTGCATACGTAAGTATGATCACATCTCCAGCTACCGTTCTAAGCTTAAATGGCTTTCGATCCGGGAACGACGGCAACTGAGAGCCCTCTGCTCACTCTCCTCCATCCTCTTCGACCCCCTTGTGCCAGACTATTTAAAGTCAAAATTCCAGTTCCTTTGTTCCTCCCACGACCGTCAACTCCGCTCCTCTGAATCCCATCTCTTATCCTTTCCTCTACATCGATCTGGATTTGTTTCCAATTCCTTTGCAGTGCAGGCAATTCGCTTCTGGAATGCTCTTCCTAGGGATATTAGAGGGCCCGCTAGTAAACTCACGTTTAAAAAAAGACTACAGGCTCTCCTTCTAGAACGTCGCTCGTAACACAGTCATCATTTCTCTTGTACATATATTTATTTTAAGTAAGATACTTATTTATATATATTATATGGTATATATGTATTTATTATATTATATTGTATATATTATAATATGTAGTTTGTATATGTCAATTATATATAATACTTATTTTATGCATTTATTATTTGGTTATTTATTTAGGTACATATATTTATTTTATACCGCTCATCGTGTTTTCTCTGTTTGGTCTAATGGTTAGCTGGTAGAGAATGCATTAGCATTAAGCTCGCCATTTGTACTTCAATATTTTTATATTGTGGTCAATAAAGTGTACATAAATAAAATAAATAAATAAAAAGGGACTAGGTAGGTTATACCGCCAGATTACTTCACATAGAATAAATTTTAGGGATCTGACCTTCCAGTTTATTTCCAAGGAATTATTTTTAAACCCGGCCCCGAAAAGTATATTTTCACTCGCAGTTTTGAAGATTCAGTATCAATGTAAACCTCTTTGTTCTTTTTTGGGTCTGGAATGCATCGGCAATGTTACCGATTGTTGTCGATTGTTCGTTTGTGTTCGTCTTAAAGTTTACAAAATAGTATGTAGAGTTGGAGTGCCGTAGCGTAGCCCATAAGTCAACAGTCGATAGTCGGACACCGCTCCCATGCCCCAAGCTAGTACTGGCTCGGACCATCGGCCATTCCACCTTACAACGAGCAGCCACTTCCCCGATCCCTGTTTAGTAACTCTTTAAGCGATAAATTATATCGGCTTAACCAAACGCTATTATTAAACTTAAAATTTACTAAATCTGACATTTGATTAAGAGAATACTCAGTGTTATTGGCTCTCTTAATTGTGTATTTACGTAATAAATACATTCAAATTACATATCTCGATTTCAAATCACAGAATAGATAGGCTTCTGTTATTTAAGTGATCGAGTGATTCCGTTTAACGGTATACTAAAATAAAGTGTTGTAGAAGTTGACATACAATTCTGATTCGGTGGGTTTAAGATCAGAGTTATAGGAAGAAAGCGATCCGTAATGAGCTAGTTTAAATTAATTTAGAGCTATGATAGTGATGTAACTCGCACAACCTATATATTACTACACGTTCTCGCTTAAAGGTAGTTTAATATGCGCATACCTGAAGAGCGGTGGTACACATTAATACCAATTTGTTGCTGATGTGATAGTCGCTTACATGTTTTGGTTTGACGTTTTAAGACTGCTGTGAGGCAACGAGAAATGTTAGTGCGATTTAATTATGTATATATTTTATTCATTAAGAAAACTATTAAGGTTTTATTGTAGAGGTACCTAGGTACTTCAGATTCTGTCAGGCATAAAAAAGCGTCGCGGCGCGGCACCGGCGCCACCGAAATATGTAAATGTAAATATTAAAAAGATAAAATTAGTATGCCAATCCGCGAGTGGCTAACATAGTGGATTATCGCCTGAACTTCTCACATTGTGAAGGAGACACGTGCCCAGCAGTGGGACCGTTATGGTGGCAATCACGTGGCAATGATGATCATGAAGATGATTATATATTATTATCTTTTTTGTTTTCTTTATCTCAGCTCCTGGGCTGGTTTTTATTATTATTATTATTATTATTATTATTATTATACCTATTATAATAAGGACTCTGTGTCAGTTCTGTTTTAAACCAAAATCTTTGCTTAAATCTTGCGTAATATCTCATTACCATAAGATAAAACCCATAGATTCATATTACACAAAGTTCACCTAAAGAGTTCCTTTACACTACGTACTAAGCACGGTTAAGTAAGCCCTGAATCCTATAACGGGGTATCTAGATATCTGATTGTCACACGATTCATAGCCGCTATTATTTCAGTAATTAAAAAGCAAATTGAATATCTTCGTGTCACAGAATATTAATTTTTACGACCGCTATCAGAGCAAACTGTTATAAGATACCCAGCCATATTAATCTTTATATTAGTGATAGATCGTATCTGTGTATAATTAATAAATAAACCATTTTAAAAGCACCTGAAGTATCAGTTCCTTTTATGCATGTAAAGGTTCGTTTATGAGGCGACTTATCTGACACCAGGATAGAGCAGATCAGATAGCTTTAAGTTGATCGATTTGATTTTATTCATATGATAAAAATGTAACTGTTCCGTGTTGGAAAATACATAAAGCGCTAGATATTTTTATTTTTACTAAAATCAATAGAACCTAAAACAATGATAGTTAGGATTGTGGTGATTGTCTGTTAGTTTAAGCTTTTCATGCGCTACTTTAATCTCAATTGAGTTGGGTGTGGTCTGTCTCATGAATTTATGTACCATTCACTTAAAATTTTACTTGTTTTATTTAAAACATCTCAGAGAGGGTTGTCTGTTAAAGAATCAGGTTAAACAATTTTCGAGTGTCGGTAGTAAGGGACAAGTTACTCGAAGCGAAGGGAGAATGGGTTTCCTAATAATACAACATATCCACAATTTCTGGACAAGTTAGCAGGTACAGTAATTTTAACCACCAACACCATAATGTCTGTGGCTTTTGATGGTTGCCGAAATGCCAGGTAATAATTTGTTAAAGATTATGATAGAAGAAGATTCAAAAATCCGCATTGTAGCAGAGTAGAGGAGTATGCTCTAGGCATGAGGAGAGGCCTGTTCCCTATAAAGGGTTATCATGTGTTTTAAAATTATTGTGTAACAAAATTGAATGAAGTTTGACTAACCCATAATTAATGATTACAATAACTTGAACTCTTGTGGAAAAATTTCTTGGGCACTTCCGTGCGTCGGAGGGGCCGTAAAGCCGTTGTTATTATGAGGGAGGCTTTGAGCCGGCTTAAAGGTTTCTGCCACTTGGGTTGGCCACTGACTCTTCCAGCGCCTTGGAGTATGAGGTATGAGGAGAGAACCAAGCTTAGTAGGGGCCAGTAGGTAACGCGCTGAAACCAGGAAAAAATAGGTAAGTATACAAACATACGAGCGAATTTAATGTGAACCATTAAATGAAGCTACAAAAATATTGATTCAACAATAAAACATTTAATCAAGTTTAAAAGACAATCAAAAGAAGAGCATTGACGTATCGGGCATCGTAAAAAATTAAGAACGCGAATTGAAATATCAATCGTAAAGAACAAGGAATATTAAGTTTTTTATTTCCATCGCTCTCAAAGTAGCTTGCGCTGAGCCTCGACAATTAAAATAAGAAGTGCGCGCTAGCTGAATAAAGACCAACCTGAATTTGAATTGTTGTTGTAAGTCTTAAGTCGAGAGTACACAGCGAGCGATCGTGTGGCGAATAGCATGAGACCACCGGCGCGGTCGGTGCTTTACTTACAACGATTTATTGTTATAAAAATAATGTATCATCGGGCGGCCGACGCCACACAATGCACGTAACAAGCCGGCTCGTGTGCATAAACGGTACGACCGTACGCCCGATACAGAAAGTCGCGGCGTCACTGACTACTGTAAGCTCTACTATACTATACAGCCTCCCAGAATTTAAAATTATGCCTTTACTTTGACGTTATTTATTTATTTATTCATTCTTTCAGTAATGGAGTAAAAGACGGACTTAGTGCGAACAGTATTATTTGCAAGTCTGCCTTAGATAATGAACATGGAAAAATAATTTAACTGTAAAAAGATACGATTTCGTGTAGTTTATTATGTTATTATTACTTTGTCAGTGTAATATAAGACTTAATAAAATTTCAATTAGTGAACACTGCATTAGAATAAGGATCCAATTAAATTTACATTTGACAAATGAATTAATGTGAAATTAGCAAATAAAATCGGATTATATCACATAAATTCATTTGGGATTATTCATTTCCATAATAATTAACATAACCACCTCATTAGTAACGTGATAGCTTGAACTGTGACAATGGTTTTAGAGAGAATATTTATTATTGGAACAAAATTACTTTGATCGATGTTCTAACTCAGCACTTTTTGATCTGGATATAAGTTCAGTAGCACCGATAGTAGATAGGTGATAGGATTTATTTTATTGCCTTTATCTCTCAACTTATTTTAATAAGAATCCACTCGATAAAGCATTCTCTCTGGCTGACGTTTTAATGGCGAGCACCATGTATTACTCTGCTCCTGTCAGTATAAAAGTGCCATTACTATTTTTACTAGTAATAGGCGCTTTATTATGCTATTTGCATATCGATTTACGCTCTGTTATATTGTCACGGAAAACCTGTTCAAGAACCACGGATCGCAATTGAAAAGCGCAATTAAATTTTATTAAGAGTACCACACCAACGTGCTATTACGACATTGTACGGTGGGCCAAGAAAGTGGTGTACCAGTTTTCATTTAGTTTCCTAGTTATCAAAAGTTACATCAAAGTTCATAGGCAATATCACTGAAAGGGACGCATAATAATGACGTAAGCCTAATTGTTAAGAATACATACATCATAGGTCACATTATAGGTGCAAGACATTTTAATCTTTATTAGAAACGGATAATGCATTAATTTGTGCAAAGAAGATTTAAATATTCTGAACAAAAGCATATAAGAACTATTTCAATTGACGAAATAATTATTTTTAAAAAGAAAATTGACATTTGACATTTAAGTCCTACAACGATCTTTTGGACGTGAATTACGTGTGGGTGACAGAGACAGTGCCTTACAGTTTGCCTTACCTGTATGGCGCTGTCTCTGTCACCCTCACGTCAGCCACCCTTGTCCCTGTCAATGCAAGTAATGTAATAGAAATTGGCTAAGTGCGAGTCGGACTCGCCCATGAAGGGTTCCGTAGCAGCAAGTAACATAATATAAAAAAATATTCGAGTAAGTAGATTGAATGAAAGGTAAGTTGCGGTTTACGATTTATGACGTATTAAAAAAACAGCTTACTAGATCTCATTCAAACCAATTTTCGGTGGAAGTTTACATGGCAATGCACATCATATATGTTTTTTAGTTTTATCATTCTCTTATTTTGGAAGTTACAGAGAGGGGGGCACATATTTTACCGTTTTGGGAGTGCCTCTCGCGCAAAGTATTCAGTTCAAAAAAAAATTGTTTTAGAAACCTCAATATCATTTTTGACGACCTATTCATAGATATTCCACACGTATGGGTTTGATGAAAAAAAAATTTTAGGGTTTCGGTTCTAAGTATGGGGAACCCCCACGGTTTATTATTTTTGTGTGGAAATCTTAAAGGTTCACAAAATATACCTACTTACCAAGTTTCCGACGTCAATGGTTCTATCAAGTTTAAACTAAGAACAAAACAAATGTCACATAATTATAATCGGATAAAGATGGCAATAAAAGTTGTCAGATCGATCTGCAAGCGAAAATAACCTTTATCACCTATGAATCTGCAAACAGCATTCAACCTTAGGGTGGTAAACCAATTCTTTGGCCGACCGTACATGCGCCTCAAATACTAGCAATTCTCATTTAAAGGTAGTAGTGCTAGCGATTATTAATGTTTTGAGGAAATAGTCACATAGGCAAGGACGAATGGATGGCCGTAGTAAGATTAAACCCAGTAACAATTACGGCATCTTTTGATAAAATGGAAAATAATAGCTTCCTATCATATTATGCCTGGTGCTACCTATATCTGAGTAGAGGATACATATACATATGTATACTCATCAAGATGTAATATCTTACTTGAGATGGAACTTAAATTTTTAGACCATTTTGCTGCAGATATTTCCACACTGATGAAAACAAAAGAACAGCCGGTCATTCGGACTTTCAATCTTTGGACAGTAAATAACAATAAATATGATAAATAAATAGCAATAAAAGATGATAAATGTTGAATAAAAGTTAAAATATTATGAATGTATTATATAATAATTGCGATTAGTGTTACCTACTTCACATTTCGAAGCCTAACATGTATGGATAGCCTAACATGGTATATGGATGTTAGTTAAGTATAAGGCTGTACATTTTCCTCATTCCACGTAAACTTTATAATTGATTAAGATTAAAACACCAATAAGTATCTATTAATATAATTTTCATCCCAACTATTCGAAAAAGACGACTTGGTTCGCTTTTAAGTGCGCCCAAAGTTGGTGTTTTCTATAAGAAACTTTTAGCGGGCGGGAATGAGTTTTTCGTCCTCTTTATTTAAATAAGTGCGCCGCAATTATCTTTTCCGCGCACTTTTTGAATTAAGTTCGGATTGTTAGAAATTCATGATTTTATTTTGAAAAATGAGTTCTTTAAGTGACTGTGACAGTATAATTCCCGAATTTGAGGCGCCTTTTATTTTCTCATAGTGGGGGATGAAAAGTAGAGTGTATCACTCGGGAGCAAATATTTTTGGCTCGGGCGACGTACTTTGAATCCCTCGCTACGTTCAGGATTCTACTAAAGAATCCTTCGCTACGCTTGGGATTCTACTCTAGAATCCCTCACTTCGCACTGGATTCAAATAATTGCTTTTTACAAAAAAAATAACCGACTTCAACCTCGATAAGAAGAGATAACTCAAAAACTACTCGCCAGATGGCGCTTAATTCAACATGTAGGTGTAAAGTTCTCGTCACTAAAAATTAATCAAGCCCAAACACTAGATAACTACAGTAAATCGTTGAGGAGTTCCCTTGACTGTCTTTTGGCTTCATCAGATCGACTCCAGACCTTCATGAAATTGTAGCGCTTTCATGTACTTATGAAAACATTAACAAACACACTAGTCGTCCCTACAATTTTCGAAAGTTGCCCTCGATTTCTCCGAGATGCCATCATCAGATCCTAGTGATACTTTTAAAAGGACCCCACTGCGCATATCTACTTTACAACAAAAAAAGAATTATCAAAATCGGCCTATAAACGACGAAAAATCGCTGAACAAACATAAAAAAGCATATATACGGTCGAATTGAGAACCTTCTTTTTTGAAGTCTGTTAAAAAGCGCCCTCGCCATAAAAATATTACTTTGCTCCCTTGTTATACAATCTACTTAGGTACCTACACGAGAAGAAAGCAAACGGGTCGCAAACGGAAAGCAAACGATACTTTTGAATATGAAATGAATTAATTATAAAATAAATAATATGACTCAATTCATAACAGTAATACGCAAGAAGGAAATTGATTTGGGATTATGTAATTAGTTCAATTCGTTTGACGATGCCCCGGAGGAAATTCCATGGAGTTTATATCTACATTTGGTTACATTGCACAATAACGTAATCTTGGATTTTGTTAATGTTATATTTTCTACGTTACTGTCATTGTCGTTATTGAGTGTCTTTACAAGCTTTCATTAATTAATTTATTTAATTTCTCTACGGGCATGAAATTTCGCACATTAGGTACCTACCTACTTTAATTCTGATAAAAATTACCTTTTTACGATAAAACATGACTGGATAATACGCTCAGTGTCTCAATTCTGCTTATTTATAAATGCTACAATTACGTCTCGTTTGACTATTACGACAGAGTTTTGGCACATTTTGTATACAAAACATTGAGCTTCTATGTACTAAAGTACAAAATGTATCAAACTACTTAAACGCAATCAAGGCATTATTTGAACCTGTTTTTAGTTTTTTAACTAGTTATTCCTTTATGTTTATTTAGACTTAATTCAGTATAGGTACATAATCTTACATACACCAATGGATCTATGAACAGATAATTATTATTTAGAAGGGTTTTGATTTTAGCTTTGAAGATACAAACAACGTTTGATGCCACTAGTTTTGATTGACACTTAAGCTTTCACAGCCCGTTGGTTCAGTTTATGCGGTATTGTAAAAAATAAGTGTTATGGATAAAAACATTAAAAAATCAACTAACTACTGGTCACAGCTTACTATGGCCTGATTGTGACTGGCGGATCAGATAGCCGTGAGACTATAATGTAGCCGCGACAGACACTTGATTGCAGGTGTTTCCATCCCGTTCTCTTCGTTGTTTATTATAAGCGTTCTCTGCGACATATAGATTAACCGGGCCGTGTGTTAAGTTATCAAGGGAACCTCGTAATTATTATACCACGTGTCACGGGTTGACAGATCTGTGATATGCATTTATATGCAGGAGACCGGCCCTCCGGTTACTGTTAGTATGATGCGAAATATAGAGGATGGCATTTGTTGTTATCTTTTAAGACTTGTTCCGAAGTGTATCTTACAATCTCAAAAGCTTTGCCTGTGAGCAACTCCTGGTATCTATTTACCTCAACTGAGTCTTGAGATGTAAGTAATGAACTTTAATTACCTTGACACTAATCTAAATCCCTCTCTCGTGTATTAGGTACACTATTCTTCTTCTGAAGGGAAATCTTTAAACATTAAAATAAAACGAATACCTTATTCAAAGTCTACGAAAAAAGATTTCTGAGTGTATGGATTTCTACCATCATAGTCAAAATGACTGCAAATTGGGATTTCATTTCTACGCACCAATGCTTCTCCCAACGAGAAACTGGAGTAAAAGACAGGTATTTTCTTTCACAGAAATTGGACATGCACGTTTAATTTTATTCTGATTATGTTAGAGTGGTTTTTGTTTCCTCGGTAATAAAGCAACGCTAATCAAAGGACGCAAAACCAAACGAAAAATGAAGATTAATGTAAGTCATTAATATATAAGACCTTGTATTTGTACCTAATCGGTAGATACAAATATGACGAATGAAGCGATATGGCATATGTGAATGTGTAATATAAATGGTCTCTAAATATGGGAGGATCGCTAAATCAAGCTACCGCTACAAGGTTTGAGATACAGTTTAAAATTACACTATGCACACATGAATAATTGTTTTACTATATGCAAACTCTACTATTGATATGCGATTTCTCGAACCAGTTGCTTAGATGCTTACGGCTATATTCAAATTTTATAGAACTATCGGGTTTCATTTCGCAGTCTTATTATAATTAATTTCATAATGCCAGTTGACAATATTAGTAGAATTTAGATTAGGTACAGTCTAATTTTAGAATGATTAAGTTCAATGTGCTACGACCTTTTCGTGATAGAAGGATATCATCATTCATGTTTTTTGTGATAGTCATAAATAAAGCCACTACTAGCAATTATTTAATGCTATTTATGGAACATATGTTTAAGTTCCTCAACGAATCAATTTTTACCATTAGCTGTCATTCATCCAATTACCGATTGCGACCGCAACTTTGCTTATTTGGTCGATCACTAAGGATCAACATTGACATAAGCTGTTGGACGGTGAGGGGTTCATACTTCATAATGATTTTAAAAACGTACTAGCTTCTTACTTCTTTAATTATCGCAATCATTTTACTTCTTCAAAACACCACGAAGTATCTTGGAAGTCTTTTGAAATCATTTCATTATTGAAGTCGTGAATCCGATCGGATCGGCTCCATTGATGCCCCTAATTAATTGGGAACACTACCGACCGTGTCAGCATATCGCTCTGATTTATGGCAGATGAAATGGTTCTGGAGCTACGAATACACTCCGAGTTCATTAATCTGTTTAATTGTTCTGCTGACGGTTAGCTTGTTGCCAGCTCTGGCTTTCAGATGGAGATGTGCCTAGTACATTTTATACCTACATCAGGTTACGTTATACATTTTGTGTTAATTTGGACGAATTACATTTAATTATTATAATTGTAGTTACTCACGTTAGCATTTTATGCATATTTAATTTTATACTTGCCTGTAACATTATAGACAGGAATTAATCTATATATTTATTTTTTTGAAGCGAAATTACGGCAGATTATAAAGTATTTCTATACATAAAGCTCTGTCTCTACATAATATTATTAGAACGTTTTTGTGGGTACCTATATGTTAGTGTGTGTCTTTGAATAAAATCGTACCACTAAAATAGCGGGCGGAAAAAGTATAAAGGATTTTGTTCATATATTTATTCACATTAAAGTATAAAAATAGATTTTATAATAAAAGTATCGTAAAAACTACAAGAGATTTTACTAAAGAAGCATTAACGACGTCAAGTACCGAATCAACGATAGGGGAGATGTGCTCAAGACGGCATACTCAGGTAAGATGACACACCTACTATATTGCTTTAAATATTCGCGCTAAGAGTGCAATTGTGACGTTAACGGGAGTCTACATAGATGTCGCTAGTACTCAAATTCAGTATGGCGGAATAAGAACGCGGACTGGCAAGCAGTGCACGTTTTTGTGATTTTGACATGCTCAAAAGTTTGCTTTCGGTTTTGTTTGATGGTGAAAATACATGTAAGGTAAGGGTCTTTACTTTAAACTAATTTGAATTGTAAAAATGGGTTATTAAACTGCACAAATATAGTTAAAAACGCATCCTAACGTAAAAGGTATGGTCGTGACAATTTAAACCATAATTGTGTGACCGTTGGGTAAAATGACATACAGGGCGTGGGTGTAAGATGGCATACTATGTCATCTTATCCGTGTAAAATAGGATAGGAAAACTTACCTGTTTTCTTTTTTTATACAGAATGCCTGGCATTTACTAATGAACATCGACGCGAAAAAAAGGCTATTGAAGCTGTGAGGGACAATCGAATGGTCTGGCTTTTAGCATTGATAAGACGACATACCCTTAAGGTGCAAGATGACATACAGTAACCTACTTATCTCTGAAATGAAGAGAGGCGCTGTCGGACGCAATTCGAGAGGTAGTTACTGACAAACGAATGACCACATTGTACTTATGAATGACTTTTTAACATGACGGCATTAGTTCCAACTTTTGCAATTTCAGAGATAAGTTGGTGGCAATGTACCATGTCATCTTATCCTATACATATGTCATTTTACACATGTCAACCTAAGTGCCATTGATGTTTGTTTTCAAAGTTAATATGACGTTGATTGTTCTGAATTTTAAATAATTTTGTTGATTATGATACCTTTTAGAATATACGCAAGATGCTGATCTCATATGACTAAAATTATTTTAAATATTTCCCTTGAAAGAAAAAGTATGCGTCGGGGATAGTGCAATAGCGCGTAACTAGCACATGTAAAGACCGCGTATCTGCAGAAGATCAAATTTTACACGGGCAAGTTAAAACTTTTTCATATTGTTATTTAAAGTGTAAATGGGTTCATTCTTACATAGATAATAGTAATTGATGTTTTCTATATACTTTTACTATAAATAATCAATTATAATGATTAATATACGTGCCACGCTACTTACGCGGATATGATTTAACCACAATATTGTCAAAATGGAGCCTTAAAGCCAGTTACGCGGTTTTGAAATCAAACAGGTAATTAATTTTAATAATAATATTTAATAATTAAGGCAAAAAATGGTTTACAAAATCAGATCTTTACCAGCTTATGGGCGCTGTTCTTACAAAAAAAGTTTTATTTATTAATTAAAGTATTTTTCTATTCAATATCCCTTAAATATAAATTTAAAGTTACTGAACATCAACATCACTTTTTTCTCAATCTATTTTAGATTTACCAGCATTTTAATAAGTGTATTAAACAATAAGTATCCTAAAATTATAAGTTTTTCAAAAAGTCCACACAATCTCAGTTAAATATAAACTTCAAAATACTGTATTATTAACATCACTTGTCTTCCATCCATCCATCTATCTATCCATCAGTCTTTTAGCGTCCACTGCTGGACAAAGGCCTCCCCTAATTTGAGCCATTCTTACCGGTCCTGCGCCTTCTGAAGCCAGCGGATGCCCGCTGTCCTCTTCAGGTTGTCAGACCACCTGGTCGGGGGGCGTCCTACGCTCCTTTTTCCGAGACAGGGCCTCCACTCGAGGACCTTTCTTCCCCAACGGTTATCGGTCCTTCGAGCTATATGGCCGGCCTATTGCCACTTCAGCCGGCTAATTCTTTGAGCTATGTCGGTTACCCGCGTTCGTCTACGAATCGCCTCATTTCTGATTCGATCACGTAGAGAAATACCGAGTTTAGCTCTCTCCATAGCCCGCTGTGCGACTTTGAGCTTGTGGATTAGACCAATCGTAAAGCACCACGTCTCGGAGCCGTATGTCATCCCTAGCAACACACATTGCTCAAACATCTTCGACTTCAGGCACTGAGGTATTTTGGACGACAAGATGTGACGTAATTTCCCGAACGCAGCCCATCCTAGTTGGATTCTACGAGTGACTTCTTTCTCGAAATCTCGCCAAAATGACTATATCGTCGGCATACCGCAGGTGTGTGATGTATTCGCCATTGATATTAATGCCACGTCGTTTTCACTCCATTAGCTTGAACACGTCTTCCAGCGCAGTGGTGAACAGTTTTGGGGATATAACGTCCCCTTGTCTGACACCTCTCTGCAGCTGAATGGGGTTCGTTGCTGTGTCGTGTACTCTGACGGACATGGTGGCTGATAAATATAAATACTTCAACACCTCGATATACCGGTAGTCGATTCGCGTCGACCGCTGGAGAGAATTTAGTACCGCCCAGGTCTCGATAGAATCGAAGGCTTTCTCAAAGTCCACATAGGCTTCACATAGCGGCAAATTATACTCCTCGGTCTTCTGTATAATCTACCGTAGCGTATGTATGTGGTCTATGGTACTGTAGCCTTTACGGAATCCTGCTTGTTCGTGAGGCTGGAAGTCGTCAAGCCTGCGTGCAATGCGATTTGTGAGGACTCTCGAAAACAGTCAATAAACGTGACTCAGAAGTGCAATGGGCCTGTAGTTCTTTAAGAGGGTCTTATCGCCCTTTTTAAAGAATAGCGTCACTACACTTCTGCTCCACGCTTCCGGGGTACTACGCTTCCGGGGTAGTCCCAGTATTGATGACGGAATCGAACAGCTTTTGGAGCGCCACTAGGAGGGGTTTTCCTCCAGCTCTTAGCAGTTCGCTTGTTATTCCGTCATCTCCCGGTGCTTTGTTGTTTTTTAACTGTTGGAAAGCCTCTCTAATCTCATACAGGCTGACGTCCGGGATATCTTCCGTGTAATGTCGGGTTAGTCTAGCTCGTTTGTAGCTCTCCTCGTGATATTAGATATTTCTGAAAAAACAAATAGGTTAGAACGATTGAAGAAAGGTAAAATTTATTTAAATGATACTTAACAGATGAAATTTCACATAAAAATACTTAATTTATATTGAATTAATACTTACTTTATGTTGTCATTAATATTTATAACGTAAACACTGAGTTTTACAACAAAACTAAACCACAAAACACGCTCTCAATTACACCTGATGACATACGCGGTATCGTCGACTGCCGGCTGTAGATACGCAGTATTGTTTTTGGGAGAATTCTAGCTTTCTATTAGTCGACTGAAAGTCAAGTCAGCGTGAAGGCTGCCAATCGAGATCTTACGCGGAATGTCCGCGAAATTGAACATTGGCTACCTTGGTCAGATACGCGGAATTGTCGAATGTTAGTTACGCGCTATTGCACTATCCCCGACATTGCTATGTCATCTTAAGCACAATTCCCCTATCTATTTTCATAACATACATATGATAAAAGAAAATAATTTACAATCAAAAATATCTTATTACAATTTTGTTATATTTATATTCAATATTGAATTTAAATATACAATGCTTGTTTGACCTTACATTTCGTTGTGCTATACGTAAGTTCAGAACACAATACTCACAATAGTAATACATAGCCGTCGATTGTAACGCAGTAACCTATATTATGATCTGCCGTTATGTAATGATGGTCGGATTTGAATAAAAAATGTTTTCTTTATATCAGTGGTGCATTGTGACCGTAATGCTGGCCACACGCGCGCCTTCCACTTTATAGCTTGCGTTGATCCAATCACCTTGTTATTTATAATGCACGATTTCCGTAACAAAAAAATAAAGGGCTCAATTTGTTTTCGTGCAATCTCTAAAATGTAAACATTTATTATTTTGGACAGAAAATCGTGGTTTGTTATAACCAAATGACGCAGCGGGTACCATGCCCGACTACAGTTCGAAGGGTCCTGTGATCGATTCCCAGTGATGTGGAAAGTGAATGATGAGTTTAATTTCTGTTCGCGGTCTGGTTGGGCGTATGTGTGTGGCACTCACGTTAGCGTTATACAAAAGGAAATTTAATATATACCTATTGTACAGAAATATAATATTGCAAAATAAAGAAAACGAATTTCTAAGCAGCTACAATGTATGTATATATGTGTTTTTTTTGTAAGCCCAGTAGTTTTAATTCTACATAATTTTATCAGCTACGATATATTTTATTAATGAACTCGATTTAAATGTATCCATTCGAACCCTTTTGGTACGGGTAGCCTTTGGTCGGTCAGGCCGGATAGTGTAAAGCGGCCTCGGTGCTACTAACTACACGTAGCAACTGGACGTATACCACACATTGTTCACGTTTGGAGTTTGTTTTATTCGATAAGAGTTACTCCGACGTGTCTACTACTAAAACGTATGAATTGTAATTGTAACATATCATTGTTTCTTTTGTGCAGTCAACGTACCCACTTTATTAGAAGATTGAATTGTTTTCTTTGAAAAAGCATTTATCATTTATTTTATCGTCTCTAAGTGCTTTGTGCTATGGTCAAAATTGCGTCGTGGCGGCCGAGCCCATAGGTGAACTGGGTCAATCGCGGTCTAAAATGGAAACACCATTATTACTTCTGCAGTACTGAGAGAATGACGTAAGGTCTAAGCTGAGTAAATGGCTTTGGCTACCATCATTACCTGCTTTATTGGACGATGCAAAAACCAATTACGGGTGTACAATAACGATCTCAAGTGAGCTCAACAACGCTTTCATAACAATCAACATGAGATATGCCAGCCTTCACATCAAGTTCTGGCTACTGATTAATGATAATAAGTTTGCTGGTACTAGCAAGTACCTAACCACCTAAGTAGATTTCATTTCGTTTTAGGGCAAAAGAAATTATATCAGAAGTCTATAGGAACTTAGGAACCCTTTAAAATACATATTAGGATTTAGGATACCTACTCTATACACGTTCGAATAAGATCGTAACAACAAAAAGTTGGCAAGCTTTAAGTAGTTTATGGGAATATCTACATACATATACGAGTAAAGTTATGAAATGTAAAATAGTGTAATAAAAATATATAGTTTTATTTCTTATTTTCAACCTTTATTTTAAAAGCACATACACTGGAATTCACAGTACAGAAATAACAATAACTTCCATTAAGCAAAACAGTTATGTTGGAAGCTGATAGACATTATTTATTACCTGATAAATGATCGATGCTTCCGAACTGCTTACGTAATTATTTGCAATAATAACATATATTATTAGTACTTAGTCGGTTTTCATTACTGCTATCCAGATTCCTCTTCAAAATTATATCAACAGTGATAAGTAGGTATAACCACTACCACACTTTGTAACCCACCTACTTACGTAAATTAAGTTCTAAACGGAATGTCCGGGTCGTTCTTATAATAAGGCCTCAATACAATATGATATTACAGTTAATGGTTTGATAATAATTGGTTATTATTGGCATAATTATATCGCGGTGGTCACGGCACGACGCAAGCGATCGACTGTCGCGTCGTAGAAAAGTCTAACGAATTCCGTTCTTAATTTTTGTATGGACTAAGATATCACAAGCCTTCGGACTTACCGAGCTTGAAGTTGGTGCCATGCACCCATTACCATATGCTACGTAAATGAATGTTTAAATAATAAATTGTTACACTTCATTTATTTTTTATACGTAGTGTGCTTAAACCAAATGTGAGATTTCTAACAGAGCCTCACATTTGTCGTTCGTAATATTGATACTGAATTAATCTCTATTCCTTCACAGAGGTAATTTGCATCATGAGATTTCCTTGCCAAAACATGGTGACGTTTTTGTCGATAACAACATAAATCAAGGCTAGACTAAGTCCATGCGGTTCACAAGTCCAGACTCCATGAGTCCATGACCACTTACCATCAGGTGGGATTGTGGTCTAACTTCAATTAAGTACTAATAAATTGATTAATAATACTTAATAAATAAAAATATTATTATAAAAACAAAAACCCCGACTGCTTACAAAAGAACTCAAAAGAAAAAAACAAGTGTCACAATATCAACATAAAATACTTCATGGTGCTGCAGGCGGGGACAAACAATATTGTTACCTACGGGTAAAAAAAGATTTATCACAAGTACTACATTTGTCACCGCATGCTGTATTTTATGTTGATATTGTGACACTTGTTTTTAGGGTTCCGTACCCAAAGGGTAAAATGGGACCCTATTACTGAGGTTTTTGTTTTTATAATAATATTTTTATTTCAGACTTTTTAGTGTTTTCACCGAAAAATTCTACTTTTTGGGATGGTTTTTGACAATTTGTGTGGTTAAAACGTGTGCCTAAATGTTATATGGTATATATATTTTTGAAAAGGTCTTTTCACGATCTTTCATTTGATACCCATATTGCTAAGATAACTAAAAAACTCAAGATTATCCCCTCTTTTTCTTCCACTTTTGGGCACCATTTTGAAAATTCATATAGCCTATGTATGACACTTTCACAGTTCTGACGAATTCAACGATACCTCATATGTCTAAATCCGTTCAACCGTTTGGGCTGTGGGGCAACAAAAATAAATGGACATACATACATACATACATACACTCGAAAAACATAACCCTCCTTCTGACGCAGTCGGGTAAAAATGCACTGGACCTCTCTGGGTACTTAGTGTACTTACACTGTGGCGCTCCCAGCTACTACGCCGCTCACGACACGACCCGACCGTTACCCGATTAAATTAATTTCATTTAATGCTCATCGATTATTCTATATTAATAAAGCGAGCTGTCTTTTTGTTTTTGAAAAAGTATTAATTGAAATGCTTCGTTCATTTTATGTGAAATCAATTTAAACTGTTTTTTTTATTTGTATTTCATTTCGTACCTAATGGTTTTTTGACTAGATAGATGGAAAATATATATATTTCTAATTCAATGGGAAATAGAATTACATTTACTTGATCTAATAACGATGACATAATTATATAGGTAAACAGCTGTAGGTATTGGTTTTTAAATGTACCTAATGATTTCCGACAAGAGAATCCAAATTTCCAGATAAATAATATTTTCTATGATTATTATGATTTCCAATAGCCATATAAGTATAGCAGAGATGCCCATACTTTATGCTGTGAAGATCGACTTGAGAAAAAGTTAAGGGTTTAAGATCGACAGCTTTATTTTTATGTAATTTTTTAACCGACTTCAAAAAAGAAGGAGGTTCTCAATTCGACCGTATATATGCTTTTTTTATGTTTTTTCGTCGTTTATAGGCCAATTTTGATAATTATTTTTTTGTTGTAAAGTAGATATGCGCAGTGTGGTCTTTTGATAAGGAGCACCAGGATCTGATGATGGCATCTCAGAGAAATCGAGGGCAATTTTCGAAAATTGTAGGGACGACTAGTGTGATTGTTAATGTTTTCATAAGTTCATGAAAGCGCTACAATTTCATGAAGGTCTGGAGTCGATCTAATGAAGCCGAAAGACAGTCGAGGGAACTCCTCAACGAATTACTGCAGTTATCTAGTGTTTGGGCTTGATTAATTTGTAGTGACGAGAACTTTACACCTACATGTTGAATTAAGCGCCATCTGGCGAGTAGTTTTGAGTTATCTCTGCTTATCAAGGTTGAAGTCGGTTATTTTTTTGTAAAAAGCAATAATTATTTATTATCTATTAGTAATAATAACACGTATTTATATTTATATCATCATTCATTTTTATGTTGTAATGCTCATAAATAAAATAAACATGATGCTCATAATTTATAAATTTTCGAAAATAAAATCTTGTAGGTACTTGCTTAACCTCTAAGATCGACCGTCAAACTACTCGCGATCGACCGTTTGGGCACCACTGATATATAGCAATAGCCATTGGCTATTGAAAGTCCATAGGTAGGTACTAGGTACCTATTCATAACATAAAATCGCGGCAAAATTTTGTTTAATCTACGTATTCACCTATATTGTTAAAATTACTGCTATAGACAAATCCCAATATTATTGTTAGATAAAGAAGGTAGGTATGTTACTCTATTTTTTGAACTTAAAATTCTAGATTGTAGAGATTACAGCAAATCACATAATCGTTCCATTCACAGAATGTCGTCAGCTTTCTCCGGTCCAGAAAATAAATTGGAGTGCCCCCGTGCCTTTCTTCGCGTTGGCCACATCTATCATTCCGTTACAGATATGCCTTAACCTGCTAACACCAGCCCACAATATATGACGTCCATCGGTTATCGATTACCGAGTATAATAATCATTGGGCTGTTTCGGCTCGTGATGGATCCGGGACCCCCCGCGAGGGATATCTATCGCAACTCTAGCTGGTCTCCCGCTACGGTGGCTTGGCATTGTTGTGCCTTGCACTGCACACGTACCGACAACTGTTCGACTCACTGAAATACTATTTAATTATGATCACGATACCTTCCATAACGATCGAAGTGCGGCGCTATAAATTGTTTTGTCTGTGATCTATTAAAATATTTAGAGCTGTTCCATAATATGGATTTGATCGGGCTTGCCTTAATAGAATTTATGTATGAGTTTTGTGATTACTTCTTTTGCATTTTGAACTTGGCTACCTTGTAGGGAACTCTGTCAATATTAGGTTCCTTCTATTGTAGATCGCCCGCTAGATCACAGAGTTTCAATCCCTGGGCTTAAGCTTACCCAGGATAAACATATTAAACATTTTAAAGTTATAATAGTGCGCATCGTCCGTTCAAGATTTTTTAGTGTCGTAAAACATCAATTTGAGCGGATCCCTTTGTATGGAACTAGTCCAGACACTCCTTAAAATTCCGGTTAACATGAGCGAAAATCTAAAAATTCAGATCTACAATTATAAATGCAGGTATAAATCAAACAAGCTCACCAATAAAAGTGATGATCTATAATTGTGCTAGTAGCTATTAGTTAGTAAACGAAGTGAGTAATGATCGTCGTTCGGCGGGGTATAAATATAAATAAGTAGATAAAAAGACTGTAGACGACAGCGAGAATGGTAGCGATCAGACAGAGCGCAGTGAGCGGCAGATCGGCGCAGTAATAACCAGCCTTGTAGCCCATCCATAACGAATTTCTTATTCATCGATATTAATACGGCTACATGACAACCGTCGACCGCGTACAAATGAGCGGAGCCGCTCACAACGGATTATATTTATGTGAACATCGCCTGATCCGCAATTAGTACTCGGTACCCACCGCAGCTACGAGTATGTACGCACTGTTCTGTGGCATCCGTCACTATCTAGCTTGATTGGTATGACGTAGCTAGGCAACTCTAGCTAAGCACAGACTTTGTAGCTACTTGGTATTTATGCTACAAGGAAATAAGACTCAGTATTTATAGTCCTACGTGGATTGTGCCCAATTTAATGGGATGCGATATCAGGAATTGCGATGGAGCTCTATTAATTTGAGTTCATTTGTTGACGTATAAAATCTTAATATCGTTAAACTTCGGATCCATATAAAAATGCATCACAATCCCATTTTTAAAAACCAGTGGAATAAAGGAAACAATGTATTAAAACCAATGAAGGAAAGATGTGAGTTAAAATATAATAAAATCACTTAGAAATTAATGTCATGAAAAATAAGAAGTGTATTTAGAAGGAAACCGCTGAACTAGAGGCATTGAGCCACGTTAGCCCGGCTCTGTCGGAATTTCGGTAGCTCTCATCATTTATAGTGAGACCACGATGAGAATGCGTTCCTGACACATGCCAATTCGTAATGACTAGTGATGTACAATAAATAACATTATGCGTTGTAACAAATAACAATAACAACATGCATTCATTATGCATAATATTTATTCAATTTATATGTTGTTATTTTTAAAGGAATTATGTTTCAATATATTCAATAATAGGTAATATTCGTTATGTAAATAAAATTTTAAGGAATCAATTAATTGAATTTAATCATAATTTCTGAATGTAATCAAGAGAAAAAAATTAAAATGTTTTATTTATTTATTTTATTTTCATTTGATTCACCTGAGTGATATTATAACACAAATTTTCCTAAGCTATGTTTAGGCGTACCTTTATTATAATAATATTATTAACTATATTGAATACTTAGTACATTATATATAATGTATTAAAAAATTATAACGTTTTATTTTATATTTTACCGACATTGTATTAAGATTACAAAAATATTCAATTACAATTGCCTTGTTATTATGTCACATCACTACAAAAACAAAAAGTTGATATGACATAGATATAACATTGAAAGAGCGCCGTTTGACGTGGTTTTCTTTTAAAAGGTATTGTTTTTATATTTGTTATTTAAGTAATTGTAATAATTTTAGCCCAAGATTAATACAATTATTGTAAGTTGGCATAATTATTCGATTTAATGTTTGATTTTAATGTTATCACTCGTTAATAAGGCAATTAAAAGATATTAAAAAATTGTCAATTAATTGTACGCCAGTTCAAAGTTACATCGCCCAGTCGAATGACAGACTTCAGGAACGCATAGTTAGCGCGGCCTCACTATAGTCTTGTGAAATTTTTCCGGTGAAAAAAAAAGTGTGTGTCAGCTACGACGCACGATTGGAGTTTACTCCTTACGAACGATAATTATGATATATATATCGAATAGAAAATAAAAACACTAAATAAAAGATCTAGCTGTTCGTATTTAAAATGTATATTATTCATAAATGTAAACGATAAGCTTACCAATTAACCGCATCCATGTGTTTTTTGGATTCTTCTTCATTGTCATCTAAATCAATATCTTGCATATTTTCAAATATTTTTTTAACTTTAATCACTTGATGATTTGTTTAATAGTACATTGATGGCAAAGTTATTCGAACATGCAGAAAATATGACATTGTATGACAAATACGTTGTTGTGTAAACAGCTGGGGAAACAAATTGTTGCTAGGCAACGGTGGCGTCAAAAATAAAAACAAAACACTGGCAATTTAATACGAGATCAAATTTAATGAGATAAGCTGTGTAATGTATTCCATCTCATTCTTTTACACGTTCAATCCTACAGATATATATGTTTGTCTCTTTCTACGTAACGCCTCAACTTTTCGTGTTACCTACACTTGATTTTACTCCTCATAAAATCTCATACCGGGCCTTATAACTCAAATCGTTTCTTAAGGAGTAAACTCCAAAAAAACTAAAACATAAAATTGCTTAGAAATTCCTTCATCATAATATATTGCATATAAGTTATAATAAGTTCATATAATATACAGTCATATCACTTTTCGAAATAGCCGTAACTAAGTAGGTGCGTATGTATATCATATTTCAATATCGTCGAATTCAACATCTCAGTGTAATTGACAAAATCGTCGCGTCCATTAAAAGAAAAATATGGCTGCCGTTAGAAATACATATCTAATAAATATGAGCTTGGTCCCTGGTTCATGTTACATTTCAAAAATTTTTAATCCCGCACATAATTATATGTCTTGGTTATGTTTACATCCACAGTGTATCATTTACCCATAACAAATGGAGTAAGAAACTTTACTTTCAGACATTACCATATTTATTGAAGAAATCATGTTGCAGGGGATATGTAAATTCAGTTTAATTGAGTACGCTTGTAAATTAATAATTTAATGATTTTGACCCTTCATTTGATCTCATAATGCACACGGGAAGACGTATCGACCTCATTAAACCACACGACACCGGCTCTTAATGGACGTACAACTGCGTACGTTTTTGTTTCGATTTCACTTGGATTCAATTTACTTTTTATACGATTACCTAGAATTGGTTAGACGTATTCTAATAGACCCTCTGAGCCAATGTGTTCATACTATTTACCGAGAATTCGTACCATAACTAGTTTTCGAAATACTGCTATAGACATAAATCGAATAGGTGTAAAAACAAATTACGATATTTATTAACAGTATAAATAACATTTATGTTAAATAAGCTTGCAGGTGATTGTATAGACTGCTCTATCTGTGCAATATTTAAATCAACACCCAAGATATGACCATAAATTTTGAATATATTTAGTTTAAGTTACGAGTTCAATTGAAATATTTGCTAAAGGTACAACAATAATTCATAAGTATAAGTACTTACCCGAAATTAATGTTTTCGTCAGTATAGGTATTTTATGCGATGGGAGTTAGAAAATTCGCTTACATTCAAATTCAAAATCATTTATTCATGAATGTATCACCGATAGGTACAAGTCTGCACACCTTTTTTATTTTATTTTATTAATTTAAACACACCTAGTATTTTTATAACAACGACGAAGAAAAATCATAGAAAAATTTCATTTTATCTTCATAATATCACTAACACGACACTGATAATGCCTAACTATGTAGGTTCCACGAATCACTGAAACCTGCAAACTAAAACTTAGTATAGGGGTTCATTATAGACATAGAGACACACACACTAAGACATGAACATTGAAATCATTACGTAAATTGATAAAATGAACCCTAAATTTCAAAGTTTGTATGAGAAAAAAATCCATTGACGAAGTTGCAGACAACAATTATTTTTGTTGTTGTTTTGTTTTAGCTGCGCGTCTACAAGATTAAAATACTTAATGATTAAATAATTTTAAGTGTACTTTTTCCGACATAGAAAAGAGCTTAGTCGATGTTTCGGTTTACTCGGAATTATCTTAATTTTCAATTGTTCTGTGATCGATCCCCTTAAGCACTAACGGATTTTCATAAAAATTATAGGACATTGTATAAAAATACTAAAAAACAAATTAGCGTCATTTGATTTTCAATAAATGATGCATAGGAGAGAAAATTTAAGATTGAATGCAGTTTTAAGAAATAAGCTGTTATTAAATAAATTCCGATTCTTATTATTCACAATAAATCTAAATTAGGAATTTGAGTATAAGTTTAGCATTGTTATTTGAGATCAATCTATTGAGAAACGGCAATTCACGTCGGTATGAAATTTACAATAATATCATATTTTATAAGTATAATTACGCAAAGTAAGGAATTTAGTAGCATTAATATCAAATCGGTACTTATTACCCGCCTCACCGAAGCCTTGAGTCAAAGAAGATCCCTTAACCCACAACGGATTTGGTTTCACGACGCTCCTACGAGTCGGTAATGAACCAAATTTAACTTAACTTTCTCCAGATGAATATCTAAATATTTAAAACGCGATAAAATATATTTTTAATGACTGTACTCAATGTATTTTAATAGACTCGGTGAGCTGAGATTGGGTTGACTTCGCGTCAATTCGATACAGGTTAAAAATTACACTTTAATCGACAACAAACAAGATCCAGTTTACGAGGTACAATATTATAATATGTGTATTATTATCTTAAATTGTGACTATCAACAGAATTTGAGACAGTGAGTTAGCATAAAAATAATTTATTTAAGTGTTATACCATTATTTTTTAATTTTATTGCGGCAGGAGGTTAGGGAATGAATCCGTAGGGACTCATTGGTCCGGCGTACGGCTATAATAATCCACTAGATATTTTATAGAGGCATTCGAAAGCGAAATCATTGTTAGAATAATATTTACAGCAAAAGTGTGCCGAGTACGTTGCTTAATAGCTCAGTGTGAAATCGTTGTTCTGAATTAATATCGAGCGATAAGTTATTCCTAGCCCGCAGCGAAGCCTTTCCATTCGGAATGTTTCGATCCCGTTAATAGCATCCCTAATGCGCTTATTAGACCGCCCGTCTCATTTTATTTACGAAAATAAAATAATTACCCAGTAATATTCGGATTTAATGGACGTCGTGATATATTTATTGCTGTAGAGTATGTTTACATACTCACGTGCTTGAGAGCTTTACTTTTAATACAAGCATTCGTCCGTGATTTTACTCGTAATTTAATTCCAAATTATTCAATGAATGTAACAATGAGTAGGAATATTATGTAACTGTGTTTTAATAAAGATTTATTCATTTATTTAGTTATTTAAGCTTTATGCACCATACAAAAGTACAGTAACAAAGGCGGATTTAATGCTAGAAGCATTCTCTCCCAGTCAACCTTTGGGCAGTGTGAACACTACGAAATGATAAAGATGTAGGTGCCTTATAAATATAAATAAATCGTTGTCGACGAAAATTGTAATTTTTGGATTTTTGTGTTTCTTTCTGGATTTTTTTTTGAGTTTTATTTACAAAACAAAAAATGTTTCATGCATTTCTAAGTAAACACTGATTGGCACTAAGCAGCGTTGTTACTCGTACCTTCACATTTGAGCGCCATGGATCTGAACGTACGTGATGAATCGACTACACACCGAGCAAAGCTTGTTCTCCAAACTATTATTATAATGTTAGACTCGGAGATGGACTTCAATAATTATGTATACATGTAAGTTTCGTCGACAAATATTCATGAGCGATAGAGGCATTGCGATACATTACAAGGGCCATAAGTCAACAAAACGCTGACCCGACGGCGCCGGCGCCGTCCGGCGCGCGCCATTCTCTTCGCCCTATATCATTCACTGATGTTACTTCTTTATAGTGTCGTCTTAGGGCAATTCGGGGCCCTTGAGTACATGATTTGGGGCCCTGTTGAAAAGTAATAGATAAGAAGCAAATAATTACTATTATGTTATCTGTCAAATAGGAGTTAGCATAGGATTGAAAATAATTACATATAAATAAATATTCAGTGTTGGTTTATACAAGAACTGTAACTTTTAAAATAAAAAAGGTATTCTAATACCTACTAATGTTTGTAGTATATTGAGCATGAACGGAATTTCTTTTTGTAAAATTTACAGACGTATTTGAGGGGGGTTGGTATCTTTATGAATCAACTCTTCATTATAACTCGAAATGAGAGTAAGAGTCCATATAAAAGTAAATACGGGCCCTCTTGACGTCGGGGTCCCTGGGAATGGGACCCGTGTGCCCTTATGGTAAAGATTGTACTGTTCCTTTATATCTTGACCATAAAGTGAAATTCACATTAATATTACATGTTTAATACATTTAATATAATTGATTATATCTGTACTTTGTCCACACATCATTTACCTGTCATAACCATAAAATTATTGTCGTCATTACAGAAGTTATGTGGCTTTTGTTTGTTATGTGGAAGCTTACGTGTAAATTGTGATTGTACATATACTTTCTTTTTTATTAGCTACACTTATTACCTATGATATTTTTTTGTATTAAAACAATGAAACAGTACTTTAAGAGTTAACACATTTTATTATAAATGTTACCTACTTTATCAGTAGGTAGATAACATACTTTTCAACCCACCTATTCGAAAAAGACGACTTGGTTCGGACTTACGGGGTCCCAAAGTTGCTGTTTTCTATTTAGCGGGCGGGAATGAATTTTCCTATTACTTTCCCTCCCCGTTATTTAAATAATTATTTAAATAGTTATTTAAATAACGGGGAGGAAAAGTAAATTCAGTTCGGATTGTTAGAAATTCATGGTTTTGTTTTGAAAAATGAGTTCTTTAGTTAGTTTAGTCGGGTTAGTCGGGTTAGTCGGGTTAGTCGGGTTAGTCGGGTTAGTCGGATTAGTCGGTTTAGTAAGTTTAGTCAGTTTAGTTAGTTTAGTGACTGTGACAGTATTATTCCTGAATTTGAGGCGCCTTTTATTTTCTCATAGGGGGGATGAAAAGTAGAGTGTATCACTCGGGAGCAAATATTTTTGGCTCGGGCGACATACTTTGAATCCCTCGCTACGTTCAGGATTCTACTAAAGAATTCTACTCTAGAATCCCTCACTTCGCTCTGGATTCAAAAAAGCGCCCTCGCCGTAAAAATAGTACTTTGCTCCCTTGTTATACAATCTACTATTTCTATCAGCAACTATGTAAATAATTGCAAACATCCATTGAGGGATCATTTTACACTCTTATGTGAGTATTTACTACTGAAATATTCATTAACACAGATAAAAAACATAAAAATATAAACATTGTTTATTCTGAAACCGAGGGTGGTTAACGGTTTGCGTACGGATACACGCATGTATTCACTTCCTACACGAACCCCTAACTTAGGTAGTGATTTCAACATATATAGTGATGTAATGGTTAGATTCCTATTTCATGTAATAAAACTTACCTGTTTGAGTCGTGAGTAGATAGGTACCTATTGCTGAAATATTTGTTATCAGAGATTTAAAACATAAAAGTATAAACATTGTTTATAAAGAAACGAAACAAGGGTGGTTAACGCTTTACGTTCGGATACACGCATGTATTCACTACCCACACGAACCGCTCTGGCTTGGCTCGCGCCGGTAGCCGTCGCACGCGCCCTCCGCCCACAGGCCAATAAGTAAGTAAGTGTTAAAAGATACTGCTTTTATGACAATATGTTTGTGTTCGAGATTATGTTGAGATTTTAATGAAGCTTATCTTAGGTATACAAGCAATAAGAAAACATTTTTCATATTGAAAGATAAGCTGATTAAAGCTCTTGGAAAAGTGCCATTGGATTAATTACGTCTGCGATTCGTTTACCTGTTGGAAAAATATTTATAGACCTTTTAGTGAGCTAATTGGAGTTTTAATGATGTTTTGTTACATTTTAGGATTTAACTGAGATTGCAAATTATAAGGTCCTCTGAGCAGTGGGATGCATAATCTATTACTGTAATGTGGAGCATTGTGTGCAGAAAAAGAATGTTAATTAAAAGGATTATACGTATAAAACATGTGTTTTATTAACTGTTAAGGTTTCGAAGTGTTAGATTTAACGACCTCATAGCTTGCACTGCCCCAACCTGTAGAGTAAGGGTCCTAAAGTCGATTCCTAGCCTAAACCAAAATTTATGTAACAGATATTTGGTTGCACGACGAGGATGTTTCGTTAGACGATGTCTAAACATTTTAAAATGGATAGTGTGTTTATGCAATACAGACAACCCTATTACCTGTGTATTAAGTGTGCGATTATTTTATAAATCCACAAATTACAAATAGGTAGGTAGTACTTCGTTGAAGTTGGAGTTAAATTTAAATTTAACCCCTCGGAGTCAATCTTTTCAGTAGTAAAATGTTTTTTGATTCAATCTCAAAGAAATTTGTATAAAATAACATAATTTATACGTTCTTTTATATCTTTAATTCTTAATTCATAAAGGTTTTAAAGTCTACTTTTTAAATGTACACTTAACTTACAGATTTATACGTATATTGTGTTGTTAAAAGAAAATCATTCGTTTGGTGATTTGCATTTAGTTCATAATATTTAATACATAATACAACCAAATTACCTTATACAATCTACTGTTATCCTTTATCACCGATAGTTTATTCTAGGAATTGTATTGTGAATCACTACGCCCAGATTTAAAAGTTCATGATAGGTACATACTTCGGTGTAGGTGTCTCCATTTATTTGTTTACATTATTAAGAGTAGCTAAAGACAACCTACACAAACGGTACGGGGTTCAAAGCAATGAGTACTTAAATACCAACTTAATTGCTAGATAACAACGTTTGTTTTTATTACTCAAATAAAATTAGGCTAATATCTAAACATAAAAAGCGGTTCAGTGTCCGTAATGTCCTTCCCACACGCAGCACATTCGTTACGATTGCACCTCTGCATGCTACCGTAATTCAGCCAGTGGCACACACTGACGTTGAATTTATTGCTCGAAAGTTTTATAGCCTACGATTAATATTCATTTATGTGATTTTAACAGTTAATACAATTGTCGATCGCTAAGTTATCACACGGCGCCCAGCCCAGCCTCTTACGTCGACTTGTTAACGCTTTGTTAACAAATTAAGCAACGGTAATGTTGAGATAACAAAGATGTTTACTCCGTCTATTTTTAATGCTTCTGGGGTATAAAGTCTCTTTTGCTGAGTGCATTTATTTGACCTATTTTATATTGAACATCTATACGTACCTAAAGAAACTACTTGTAGGTAAGTATATTTAAGGAAAGACAAAACAAGAACAAACCATAATAAGCAACAACTATCCAGTTCATTTTATAATCTCCTTACGTTCTCGTAATCGTAACATTACCTATCAATTGTATTTTTATATTCTTAATAACTACAGACTACCGGCTGGTAGAAGATGTCTGCAGGAAATACATCGGTTTTAGTAAAATAAATTTAAATTAAATTCAAGTAAGCAAATTAATACATAATATGAGTAAAAACCGTGTAATTATAGGAATCAGTTCATTAATTTTATTAGAATTTTATCGGACAACGCGTATAATAATGCAAATAAGGAGTCGTATTGTTAACAGTTATCGATAAAATTAATGAATTATTCATGCGACCCTATCTTTTATATCTGATTACTTTAATTATACGAAAAAAGTAAATTTTATCAACGTTTTAATTGCCATGAAAGTATCATTAAAGTTACTTCAGATCTTGAAGATTACAATCGTATACAAGTACGAGTTTAGTTGTTGAAACGAAACGTGTATAATTATGTTAAGCTATATGATTGTAAGTCCTCATTATAAATCCTGTATTTTAATTTAATAAATGTATTTAATAACACGTACATATGTAACAGGTATTCAGTAATCAACTTATTTTAGTATACTTACTTCAATAGCTAGTACTTCGATGAAGTTCATATTTCATTCAGAATAATAAATTTAATCTCAGTGATGTTTCTTCCTGCCTCCATTAACTGGCCGAAAGCTGTTCCGTTAAGTCAGTTATGATAATTATGTGCATCTCCTTAATAAATAAGTACGGGCACAGTTCTCCGGTTCTTATAAAATAAATGTTTGACCCGTGCTCTTGAGCTCATGAATATTTAATATTTACAAATTATTAATCCAACACTTATGCGGCATCGTCACACTAGGTAGGGTTGTCAAGTGTTAAAGTGTTAAATATTACTATTGAGGCCTGGATATTTTGTTGGTCATTGTATTTGATTTGATTTTAAGCTTGATGCAATTAAATGTGTATTGGAATTGTATTGATGAATTACTTTAATAAAAGTATTCACAATATAATACTTTTGTATATTTTTCTTATTATTATTAGCATGTCTATTTTCGTAACGCAACGTCAAATGTTTTTATACTTAGTAAAACACCCTCATGTCAGAAATGCACGTCGTCATAAATTTAATAACCTTCACTTACCATCATGAGGGATTGTGGAAGAGTTTCTATTTTTTAACCTTACTGGGTCTCGTTCGTAGTATTTGATGGAAATACTACATCTTTTTTATTAGGAAACAGAAAATCGTATTCACAACGCCTGTCCACGTTAATTTTGCAGGAAACGATCAATACTCCCGGGTACAATAAAATTACAGCACCCCAGTAGCCTCGCGGCTCAGACACTGACGATGGTCCCGTCGTTTTTTTCCTATTTTTAATACGTAACAACCCTATAAGCGTACGAACGCATTCCTGTATGATAGGAGCGACGTGCGACCCGTACGCATTATTGATATCGATGCCGTCATAGCTTTTGAAGGCTTTATGAAGATTAGAAATTGAGTGCTCTGTCCTCATGATTTCCACTAATATGCCGACCCTATTAACTTTTAATGAAGATCTCTAATACAGGAGATTTTGCTGGTATCAGTAAAAATAACAGGATAATCAATACCTGCCAGTAACTTATAAGGTATTACAGCACCGCGGGACTCTGGAGAAAATTTTCTACTAACACTGAAATTAAAATTAGTAATAGTTATATTCTGTTTATTAAGTAGTACCTAATGTAGAAAATGGTTTATGTAATTTTCACTATAGTTATGGCAAAGGAAATGTAATCTGAATATACCTACTATACATATACCAACCTACAAGCAAAAGCCCATTCACTCATCAAGAAATATCAAAACGGTTTGAGGTAATTTTTACATAGTTAGTACTACATGTCCGGTAAGAATGGATTTTGTCGTCGGTACAAAAGTCAACTCGCCAATCTGCAAATGTCAAAATGTTCAGGAAGGTAGGATTTTAATACAAAAAAGTATGTATCGTTGTAAATCAGGGATTTCTTAAAATCAATTCAAGTTAATGAATTTGTATAGATACAATATTTTGCCACAATATGGGTTGTGTAAAAAATATTGATGTCCAATGTATGTATGTCAAAACTGCCAAAATTACACTTTGTTGACTTTTGTACCGACGTTGTCATCTTCCATCTTAAAAAGTTTGTTTGAAGGACCAAGCCGCAGGCAACAGCGAGTTTTGTATACATAAATTTTAAAACAGAGATGCATTGATCTCACTAACTCTTGTTATAAAAGGTACCTGGAAAATTTTGAAACTTCTGTGAAATCCAATCCGAAACTTTTTTGGTCGTACATAAAACACAAGAGAAATAATAGTAGTAACATGCCATCTGTAATGAGATTAAATAACCAAACATCCGAAAATGGCTCCGAAATATGTAATATGTTTGCTACTTGTTTTTCTGCAGTTTACAACACGCCAGTTGTTCATCATTGCCTACCTTCAGATATTAACGTGGGATATACTACCGCAGTCACCGAATTATCTGAAGAGGATATCCACAGTGTTCTCAAAAGTCTAAACGTCTATAAAGGTGCAGGACCCGATGGAATTCCCCCAATATTCGTTTCAAAATGCGCTGATAGTCTCACGAAGCCTCTTGTATTAATATTTAATAAATCTCTTCAAAATGGTGTCTTCCCCAAGCATTGGAAAGAAGCATCTGTCGTCCCAATATTAAAAAATGGTGATGCTTCTCATATCCCTAACTATCGTCCTATATCCATTCTCTCAGTGTTCGCAAAAGTATTCGAATGTCTTATATTTCCAATAATCTCCAACCAGGTTAAACAGTCTTTGATCCCCGCTCAGCATGGCTTCATGAAGTTACGTTCTACATCTACCAATCTTGTTTCTTTCCTTTCCGACGTTATAAAAAATGTTGACTCGCGTTTCTGCACAGACGTGATATACACTGACTTCAGTAAGGCTTTTGATAAAGTAGACCACCAAATCCTGTTATCTAAGCTAGGTCGCTGTGGAATCTCAGGTAATCTTTACAACTGGTGTTCTTCGTATCTCAACAATAGATTATCGACCGTTGTGTTGAATGGTTACAAATCTGATAAATTTCTTGCTCTGTCAGGTGTCCCTCAAGGATCCCACTTGGGTCCTTTATTTTTCAACATTTTTATCAACGACGTAGTGTCTTGTTTTCACCATTCAAAAATATTCCTATTTGCAGACGACTTAAAGATTTTGAATGTAGTTAATACTCCTCAAAGTAGTGCTTTATTGCAGGAAGACTTAGATCGCTTTAGCGCTTTTCTGGTGTGAAAAAAATAGAATGTTCCTAAACATAGATAAATGTTCACATATTCGCTTCACTAGAAAAAGGGCTGATTATTCTCAAAGATTTCATATAAATAATATATCTCTAAAAAACACAAACATCGTTAAAGACCTGGGTATCCTACTGGATCATAAACTACATACAATTCAGTTCCCACATTGAAAGCTCAGTGTCAAAGAGTTTTAAACTGTTGGGTTTTGTAATTAGAAACTCCGAAGATTTTAAAAATCCAAACACAAAAATAGCACTGTTTAATGCCTTAATCAGAAGCGGTTTGGAATATGGCAGTGTTATATGGAACCCACACTATGACATTTACATAAAACGAATTGAACAAGTTCAAAAACGTTTCCTTTGGCATCTGAGTTTCCAATGCAACCTGGCTAAACGCTTACCATCTTATCAAGACCGACTCAATCATTTTAAGTTAACCTCCCTCAAAACACGCAGAAATTTGTTAGACTTAGTATTTCTGTTTAAGTTAATGAATGGAGAAATTGATTGCCCTGAATTACTTCAGAAAATAAGTTTAAACGTACCTAGTCGGTTACCAAGAAATTCTATATACATATATACCTTTTGTGGCTGATGCAGCAAAAACTAATCTGGCTCATCATTTTACCTTGAATAGAATTCAACGGCTCTATAACTCCCTCGCGAAACAAATACCTAAGCTGGACATATTTAGCAATAATATTCATATGTACAAAAAATTAATTCACGATGCACTCAAAACAATGCACAATCACAGTTAGGCCGAGGCCGCATTACGGCTAAACCGCCGCGGTTTCTAACCCCGTAATTTTGTGACCCAAGGAAAGCCATACAAGCGGCCGCACTTGCGGTTTACTCCCGCGACTGATAGTGTATGCGTTTCGGGCGGTTTTGCGGTTTGACAGCTAACCGCTAATTTTGTGACTCAAGGAAAGCCATACAAGCGACCACATATGCGGTTTCATACCGCGACTGATTTTAAAACCGTGATTTTTTACAGATTTGTTCGCGGTTTGCCTAGGTACATGCGCCAGTAGTCGGCCTTTACTACTTTGTCGAATAAATATCTCAGACAAAAGAGGATCCGTCGCCTCGTAGTAGTCCGTAGGTCTGAAGGGTCGACTATCAGAATGGTGCAGTTTAGAGGAAGCCTATGTCCAGCAGTAGACGCACAAAGGCTGATGAATGGATGTTGATGATGATTTATAATTATTAATAGTTACTATTATACTGTCTTTGAGACAAATTGTCGTGTAACAAGCTGAGCTCTGTGAACAAAATAGCCGAGTTCTGGATTTTGCAGGCTGAGCACTGGAGAAAAATTACTTTTTCTTTTAAATATTTTTCTTATTTTCACTTAAGTCAACGTTGAGAATGTGTTAATTAAAAATAATAATAAATGACCGATTTAATAATTCTAATGTATTATTTAACACATTGGTTACAAAAAAAAAAGTACACTCGATCCAAATCGGGAAATGCACTAAATGGCTGACTAGCTGACTACTGGGTCTATTACCCTATATTGAAGCGTACAAACACATACAAATTGACGCGGTAACCGCGAGCGGTTTCTGTCAGAGATTTAAAAACTATAGATGGGCCCTTAATTTCAGATAAATTTTCGCACGTCATCTTTATGTGCATGAAGTTGGCACGTGATCGATTTTGGTTGTTATATTAAAAAACGAAAAAAATACATATAATAACTCACTTCCACGTTCTGTATTTGTTAGCTTGTTCTCGAAATAATTAAAACAACATGACTTAATATTTTTGTATATATGAAATTTGATTCCTTTGGACTTATTTGTGTTTCTTCATTTATTACAACACTTTTTGAAGGCACCGAGAACCAAATTCTATAGATTATGGTAAATATATATTATATTTATTAGATATTCTATAGAATATTGTAATTAAGTCCGCAAAAGTATACGTTTGTAGACGTAATTACTAAAACCAATTAAATATAAGTAACGTGAGCCATTCGCTGGTACCTACAAAATACTACGACTTTAAGTATTTGAGATATACCTACATCCCAACTCTTTCTCGTGCTAGTAAAATATGGTTAGGTCATATCTATTGTTTTTATATCCCTAGTTTACAGAAACGAAAAATGACAATGACAGCATTAACCCTAGTGTAGTCGCGAATTTCCATGGAACGTTAGTAATCGCATGGAGGGGAAGCATTTTTTCGCCCATGTTCAAACATATTTTTTTTGCTTATTATAATTAAATAAATTTACAAAAAGGGAAGATTGAAACGTAAACTATCAGGAAGTAACATTTATTATAGTTTTGTACTTAGTAGCATATACTATATTATAAGCTATTTTTTCACTTATAGCATAATGTTTACCTACAAATACGTTAAAAAAGTAAAGTTATAAAACTTAGTAACAAAACTAAACGTTTTCAGTATCTACAATTATAACCTCTCGAGAACTTTAACTTAAAAGTCCTGCCACATGAATATAAAATGTTTGTTGCACAGTAACTTAACTGCACCCTTTTTTGGTAATTATGTTTTAGGATGGACATCCTTTACATACATACATGTGTATATACCTACATACCGCTGTGGACGGCAAAACGTTCATAGCGCGAGCACTCTACGGTTAATCTTCTGACGTCGCGTCAGCGAGTAGACAGAAACCACAGAGTACCTATCTACATAAACTGTCTTCTGCCACTTCTACGGTGTTGAGTTGTGTTGTAGTTGTCACTGTTTTGTATTTATTAACAACTCTTACTATTATGGTCGCTAATGCATCCAAATATACCAGATCAATTTACAAAAACACATTAATTTACATTTTATAGTTTTTAAACAAAAGATTATGCAGAGAAAGTGTGGGTATGATGATTATGAATATGAAAATTTTCATCTGATCGCCCATGATTATCATTAATTGTTTATTTCACTAACTGTCAAGAACTGTAAGATAACAAGCACTTTTTTGGTAAGGTAAATTGGTCGACCAGCCACATTTTTCGGACAAAGTTCCTATGAAGTTTAGGAATGGAGCATTTCTACATACTTTTTATCTCTATGGTCGCGGTTTTGATTCGTAGTGTGTGCGCTTCGCGCGGTTGCGCGGTTTCGCGGTTTACAACCGCGGGAAAAAAACCGTAATGCGGCCTAAGCCTTAATCTCAGTTTCTTAAAAACTAACCTAACATTACGTCTATTACATAACATAACATAACATTAACATTAGTTCTTTTTTTTCTCTACTTGTCAATTAAAATCCTTTTACCATATAGTTACTTTTAGTATTACGACTAGTAAAATATAAAGAATGCCTGTGTATTTTAAATTATATATTTTTTTTATTATAAACTGTATATTTAAGTTCTAACCACGTCCACTTTGCAAGCCGTGGTTACCTATTCGCTATGTGCAAAGCGGGTGGCAGGTGTACAAAAACGATCGCAGCGCACAACGTGACAAAAAATGGAAACTATTGCGGCTGTGTGTAATACTTTCGAACGCGGTTTTTATGATTATATCCATTGTACACATACACTATTCAATAAATTGCACTCAAATAAAGTCAACAAGTATCATTTACTGTTTATTTTGGTTTTTAATTGCAAAAATACTAACAATGTTTACTTGTCATATTTGACAGTAGCCGAAAAAGTTGCGCGTTGCCACCGTCGTGCACGTTCCCAATAATTAAGACAACATTTAGTTTAATATCTTAGATAAGGTTTATATTGAATAAATTAATGTTTGTCTCGTTGGTGACCCAAATAAATAAATAAATAAATAAATAAATAAATAAATAAATAAATAAATAAATAAATAAATAAATAAATAAATAAATAAATAAATAAATAAATAAATAAATAAATAAATAAATAAATAAATAAATAAATAAATAAATAAATAAATAAATAAATAAATAAATAAATAAATAAATAAATAAATAAATAAATAAATAAATAAATAAATAAATAAATAAATAAATAAATAAATAAATAAATAAATAAATAAATAAATAAATAAATAAATAAATAAATAAATAAATAAATAAATAAATAAATAAATAAATAAATAAATAAATAAATAAATAAATAAATAAATAAATAAATAAATAAATAAATAAATAAATAAATAAATAAATCCTATTTGAAGATATGGTTCTTCCTATCCTTAAGTTCTAAACGATGAGGCGCTTTCCTACTAGTTCAACGTGAACTAGTGAGAATGATCGAGCCAACGATTTCACGCTCACAGAGATACCTATGTCTATGAGGTACCTAATATGAGGCAATTTTGACAAGTTGCTTTGCTAATATGCCATCGATTTAGATCTTACTTTATTTGGATGGTTTTCCGTCTTACAATAGACTTTTTTGTCCTGTAGGGAAACAGTCTTTTAAAATCTAGGTACTCTTATATAACTTTGATACTTTCAGAAAATGTCTTTCAGAAAGACAAAATGCCAATGAGTACTTCGATAAAATTTGACCTTGTTTACTTATTGTTGGTCTCATATTAGATTTTTAATTCGATGTACAATATCAGGGAAACAAAAACAAAACGGTTAAGTGCGAGTCAGCTAGCATCATGTTAACATGCATTTTGTAGAAATTTCAGGTATTTCTACTTGAGACAAACACAGATCTACAGGCAACGGAAGCGTAATAATCATGAAGTCACATTTTTGGGTACGGAACCCTAAAAACAGAGTACAAAAACAAATTAGTACTATTGTATCTGTAGACAGAGCCTTCATTAGCATGCGACGCCGGCCATATTACTATAATGAACTCAGTCACGCGTACATAAAATTTAAATATATAAGCGGCTACTGTATTAAAAATATTGATAACACATATTTTGAGATGCCTTTAATTGCTACTAATAATTCAATCCTATGCATTTCAGATAAGTTAAGTCTGTCGGCGGACGGTTAAAAAGGAAACGAGTTAATTGCCGCGTCGTACGGAGCGAATAAATCCATTGGAATGTTTACGGCGTTAGCACGTGCGCCATTATGGCCTAATAATATATCTATACCTTGTATATCTATACTATAAAATAAATGTAACTGGTTCATGTCTGTACATAGAATTTATTTAAGACAAATTTTTGAAGGGCTCCCTAGGGCCAAAAGAAGCAAAAGTCTACATAGGACCAATAGAAGCAAATTTAATATATTATTTTTAAACTGTTCGTCTATATGTATGTTTGTCCGGGAATCACGTGAAAACTGCTGAATAAAATTTGATGCAGTTTTCACGGTTGTTTTGCTGGAGTTCTGACTTGAAAAATCCCGTAATAGAGAGGTCATGCAATATTTTTTTTAACGAAAGGTAAGTATATGCTTGACATACTAACTAACTACTACTAAATACAACTAAATAGAAATAATTAAGAAGGTATGAATTAATTTATTTGTTTGCTTTATTTTAAAATGTTCGTTAATTATGAAGGAAACGAATAATTAATACTTACTGTGTGTCTTAATACTCTTAATGTATCTACTGAAACGTTTTCGTTATGCTCCTAATTAAATTGTGCAATTATTTCGTTAAAATTAATGAGTAGATACGTAATAAAATTATCCTGCCATAAAACAAATATTATAACCACTACCTGCATAAATCTTAATGAAAAATGTTTCAATCCAATATTGCTCCATGTTTATTTCAATCGTTGGACGAAAATAAATTTAAATCAGCAAATTAAACAGTTAGTTGGTCTCGCCGACGACGACGTAATCCAGGGTTAAATATATGCTCAAAAACTACGATAATTTAACACTTGTAACGATCATGCTAATCGCCATTTAAACCTCTGACAGCTGACCATTGTAAGTTTCATTTTATTAACACTACAAATTTCAATGAGCTTACACGATAGACAATAATAGAGCAACCTCGAACGTATTATGTTAAAATAGTTCTTTGTGTCGGCTGCGACGTAAAGTAGAGTTGAGTCGGTCGGGGTTTGAGCGGATCTTTTGAATCTTAGCTCTTCAGGGAGACGTTGGATAGCCGCTCTTCTATTTCCGGCTTTGACGGTTCGATTGTTCCATCGACTTAACATATCAATTATGTCGAACACAAAGCGAGATAAGAGTTTGAGCGACATGAATAAAATAATTAACTGATTGGTGTTTGTATAATTCATCAAGTGGGGACTCGAGCGCCTGGCCACTTAGTGCTGTGTTATCTGATAGCTCAGGTTATTATCGTGCTTTAAAGTATCTTATAACAGAGCTGTAAAAGCGGTCGCCATTGTGAGTTACTTTTGAAAACGATTACGTTGAACTTACTTAGTTTTAAACATATCATTCAGATCGGGCCGTTCCGTTTCATACATCATTCCGTTTTAACTTTTATGTTAGATACTTAAATTTTAATAACTCGTGATTTTATTTTTTATTTTATTTATTTATTAAGGTCTGCCAATGGTTATTATACTATAAACATACAAGTTTGCTTAAATCTAATTACTAACTAAGTACATAACCTGTTAAGGCAAACACCACATGCATTGACTTTTTATACAATTAATTATTGAAGTGTATTTAGTCTAATTATATTATTCGTAACACAACGCTATATTAGTTCGAAATGAATGTAGTGATGAATGATTGATGTCTAAGCCAACTGATCCATCGCATAAGTTATAAAGTTTACATAGACGTGGGACTGCTGAATTTACTCCTAATACGGTTTTGCGGAATGGGACATGGAGGGGGGCTATACGTCTCCTGTTGTTCTTTCGAGGCACATTAAATTTAATTTTTTTTAAAAGATTTGGGCAATCCACATGATTTCTAAGTATTTTGTACAAGAAAACTAAATCCAATAGATCATGTCGATTTTTTATTGAAGTCATTTATTAATAAGCTAAACGTTTATCGTATGATCGAATTCGTTTAGATAGACCATCGGAAAAAGTCAAGTGCCACATAAATCTTTTTTGCACCCTTTCCATTCTTAGGACATGTGAAGCGTAGTGAGGACGCCAAACGGTTGAACCATACTCTAATATAGTTCGTACTAGTGAATTATAAATAAAAATTTTTGTTCGTGGATTAGTAAAAGCCTTCGAATTTCTGATAACAAACCCTAACATTTTGTTTGCTTTTAGAGTAATGTTATTTATATGTTCCCTAAATGTTAATTTATTATCTACAGTTATGCCTAAGTCTTTTATTGAGTCAACTTCTCGTAGCTTTTTACCATTAGCACAGTATGAAGTAGCAATGTTACGATTTTTTCGGGAGAATTTAACATGAAAGCATTTTGACTGATTTAAACACATCCCATTGGCCTTGCACCAGTTCGTTAATCTATTTAAGTCTTCTTGAAGCAGTATTTGATCGGACGTAGACCTTATTGTGCGAATAAACTTAAGATCGTCAGCATAAAGAAATGGCGTTGAATTCTTAAAACAACCTACGATGTCGTTTATATATATATTAAAAAGTAAGGGTCCTAAATGTGACCCTTGTGGTACGCCTGACGATGTTTTTAGCGATTCCGACCTGTAACCATTTACTACTACATAAAATGTTCATTCTGTTAGATAAGACTTTAGCCAATCTATCATTGGCCCCGAAAAACCGTATATCGACAGTTTTTGTATGAGAATGTTATGAGGAACACGATCAAAGGCTTTATTAAAATCTGTATATATCGCATCTATTTGGTTTTGAGCATCTATCTCTTCTGTCAACTGCTCTACGAATTCTACCATGTTAGAAGAAGTTGATCTACCTTTGACAAAACCGTGTTGATGATCGGTGAGGTATTTTGAAAAGTGGTTGAACATGTACGGATAAACAAGTGATTCGAAAACTTTTGCAAAAACGGACAGAATTGATATTGGCCTGTAATTTTCGACCCTGCTGTTATCCTCTGATTTTAAGATTGGGACAATTTTCGCATTTTTCCAAACCGTTGGGAAAAAACCTATTCTTAACGATTCGTTATAGATAATACAAAGAGGTTTGGATAAGCTTTCAGCACAATTGACTATAAAAGATACTGGAATATCATCAGGACCTTTACCTTTCTTTGTGTCTAATGTTTTAAGTTTTCTGACAATGTTCTCATGGGGTATAGATAGAAATGCGAGCTGGTCATTACAGTGCAAGACCGAAAACATGTATTCGTCTATGTAATGTTTATTTAGACTTGTGGTAAAATCGGTATTAAAAACTGAGTAAAAATGTTTACCAAAAGTATTGCAAATATCTTCCCCTTTATTTACTGTGATATTACCGTATGACATTTCAGAACGATAATTATTAACCGTTTTTCCTCTGTTTTTTATAAAAGACCAGAAATATTTAGGGTTTTTCATAATACTGCGTTCCACTTGTGTCATGTATGCCTTATAGCTATTTTGAGTTATTAGCTTACAACGTTTATTCATAATTTTCAAGGTTACCTCGTCCATAGGATTTTCGTATTTTGAGTAACGTTTAAGTATTGTTTGTTTTTCTTTTAGGCGCTTACGTACGGAACAATTAATCCAAGGGGGAAGATCCGAGGTTCGCTTCTTGTTGAGTGGAACAAATTTATTTATGGCAGAATATATGTTTTCATAAAAATATTTTACCATGCTGTCTATATCCTTCTCACCTAAAAATTTTGAAAATTCAGCTTCCCAGTCTATATTATTAAAAAAATCCTTTATTATGCAAGAAAATTATGCAAGAAAATCGTGTTCATTTGTTAAATAATTGAGTTGCGTCTGCGTCGTTTTTTTTTGTTTTATTGTAACTCCATAAGGAGTAGGTACTTACCTGCGGCGATGCATCGATACTAGCGCAATTATCTATTTGAAATGACGGAAATTAAAGTGAAACGAATAAAAATGTCCCGCCTAATGATGACCTTCTCGCGGCAAATATATAATTATAATGATATCTGTTTTATTAACAACACTCTGTCCGTATGTTGAATCTTTATGACCCTTGAACTATTAACTCTATAAATTATTGTTATCTTAAATACAATGATGATATTGTACGGCAATGTTTAGAGTTTGCGTTTATCGCGGTCATGTCCAAATTTTTGACAGAATGGCAGGTGGCATTTGACAGTAAAAATTAGTCTCTCAATATACGGAATTCTGTTCGTCGTGTTACGACACCCTATATTGAACACATTTCGCCGCATATATCTCCACTTTAGAAATTGTGAACTCCATAACGTTATTATAGGTGTTATGATAACAGTTTTAGTATTTTAATTCATGAGTAAAGTCGTGGGCAAGGCAGAGTGTTTAATCATACGCCTGGGGGACATGCGCGGCCTGCCTCAGCGCGGTTAAATAATTTTAATTACATGCTATTGATAAATATTTTTTCCTGGAGCGGTCGATACGTCGATAACGCTGTGCAATTAGGCGGTGACCTTTGCCCCAACGATTTATGGTGAGAACCTCCATATTGACAACCGCGAAACTGATTCCGTTTTTGTAGTTTGTAATTGCTGGTTTGTTTCTGTAGACAACAAAGTAATACTCCTCATTAACGAAATAAGTTTTTTTGTTTTAATAACCAAGTGAGAATACAAAGTTTTGGATGGGAAGTGGTCACGACCAGCGTTTACCGGTAGATGACACTAGTGACTGACGTGACGTGTTGCTAGCCAAGAAGTTGAATAGAGAAAAAGAGGACATCCGTTTGATATCATCATCTCTATAAACTATAATGGAAATACAAGGAGAACAGTAAGTAGCTATTGCAGAGATGGAAAATCCCATTGCTATTACAAACCGACAAGACGACCTATTCTTCACCTGGCGGCTACATGAGCTGGAAAGGATGGATATGCCAGGAAGAAAAATAAAAAAAGAGTGTCTACTTATAGCTTTACTGTTGAAAAACTGCTTAAAAATTTTGCTGAAATAGCTGCTCATTCACGCGTACCAGGCAACTTAGTGAAACATCGTATATAAAATATCATCTTGTAAAATAATTAAAGGTCAGTTGCTTTCGATCATAAATATAACTTGTTAAGTTCCGATAATGGCAACTTAGTACATGATCATGAATTACTTGATTGTACCTCACTGTTGTCGCATAATAATCATGATTCGCTCAGCACGACTTTATAACTTATTGTGAGAGTGAAATGAAAGAAAAGTGACCTGAGATGGATTAATCAAAATAAGTCAATAACTTTATCTTAAAGCCACATAAACCTTTTGTAAGATTTGGTTCGGGAAAGCTTCATTATATTTTCTAATTATACAATAAAGTAAAAAGATATAACTCGTAAATTAATGCTGAATATATTGTTTTCAAACATTATGATGGCACTGATACTGAACTGATCGGACACTGTGACGGAACGGTGACTTCACTGATATGTGTGAATAGACCCTAAGTAGTTTGATTAGTTTTGTTTTCAAATATTGTTGTTTTAATTTAAACTTGTATTTTGTTAATATTAACTTGAAGCGTGCCTTGGCGGAAGCTGTAAACGCTCAAGTATCTGAAATAAAAATAAATAAATAAATAAATACCTTCCCCTCATATACCTACTCCTAAATGAAAGGCTACGTAGAATACCACTGTAAAAGAATACAAATAAATCCAAGCATCAAGATTTTTATGTTGTTGACTAAATATCAGATATGTATCTAATAATAGAACTCCACAAAATCAATACATTGAGATTGAAATATTGCCCACATACAAATGTTTGTTTATGTTCATGAATATGTTATTTAATTTTCTTCATCCTTATAAAACCCTTTGAAGTACATTGGTCGATCGCAGCTAATAATCTTGGTTTGAGACACTCACGCGACACTAGAAACATCTAAATCAGATCTTTAAGAATGTGAGGGTCAGTGAAGAGTGGGGAGGACGTATCGATGCATGTCACCTTCGCTGGTGTAACCCATAAGTTGCGCGTCGGGTGGCCGCGCCACAGCCGACGAAAATCGTTTTGTCGTCGGCTGCCGCTATGAATATTTACGAGTCCTGTTCGGGAACACGCCCATGCCAGCCCGATCCCCTGGACTTATGGTTGCCAGATTTAAAATTACACTTTTTGAGGTTGTAACAGGAAATATTGGATTGAAGAAAGGGAATTTACTAATGTTTGAAAACAATTTTGCTAAATGGTTTCACAGCTATTAAATTATTTTTAAATTAAGTCCATTATATTATTATATTATTATCCATTGATGATCCAGAAATAAATAAATAAATAAATATAATCATTCTCAAGTACTTGTATTCAAATTTTGCAACTTTACTATACTTGATGTATTGGTCTTAAAATTAATATCACCATGTCAGTAAGGTCATTTGAGTATATTTAAGTTTTTATAACTAATATTTAGATCATAATCCGAACTCAAACCGTGCGGTAGACAGCTTAAGATCGCCTCAGTCTGATAGAAAACCCGATGATTAAAGTTTATATTCATTATGTAACGTAGCGTAATATTAAACAGATGCAATCCACCCAGCCAGGCAGCAATCGACAACCGGCCTAGCTGGAAACCCTACGCAATACACTGACACTTAACCCGAAATCGAACGTGATATTCCGTATTCATTATTCAACGAGGTACTTACTCTTGCATTTTTATAACCCATTATTTAAACGACCGTTAATTCTTGTACATAAATCATGCCCGTGCCTGAATAATTGTTGTTCTGCTCGAATTAGGACTTCGATGTTATTATAATCGATGAGATATATCGAGTGGCTTAAAATGTCATGGCCCACCTTCGATCCAATATGAAAGTTCATCACACCGTGTTTATTATTAAATGTAATAACGACGTAGATGACTGAATCATTCTCTACGATTTGTTTCCATTGTTATAATGAGTAATTAAATTTTATACTAATTTAATTGGGTACTTACCATTTCATAAATACCGACGAAATAAGTTAACAAGTGAAGGAAAGTAATGTAGTAATATTATTTATAATACTTGCGGTGTTATTTTCTTAATTACTTTATTAACTGCCCGTACCCTAAGTATTGCTACTGATTTATTTCAGGGACTATAATTATAATTTTCATGATATTGTAATTTGCATAAACGCTGTCACAAACTTTTATCGTTAATTAAAAGGGAAAAATACCGCTTTCCGGGATGAAAAGTAGCCTAGAATTAGAACCGAGATATAAGTTACAAGCATGCCAAGCATCATATAATGAGGGTAACCGCGTGTGAATTTTCCGCTAGAGGCGCTAGTGAAAAGTGAGGTCTGTCTGTCACTTTTCGCTTGTCTGAATTTCATTTGTCACTGTTCATGTATGGGCGGGCTTTGACAGCAAGACCTCACCTCGACGGTAGCGCCAACTGGTGAGCACAGAAACGGCGACCCTCATTGAGTCAGTTGAGTGGTATCCGCGTTAGACTCGAGGAAACAGACAACAATAAAAAATAAAGATTTGGTCTTTTTATCGACAAAGCCTACATTTAAAAATTCCAAAAAAATCCAATATTTAACATTTACACATAGAATTATAGTTTAAACAAGTTAGGTACATTTTTTATTAGGACAGATTTTCAAAAAGATACAATGGAAACGATGATCCGACACCATATACCAGCTGAGTGTCCAATCAAAACGTTATTTGTCATGCATCCGAGTCATTGTGAAGTGTTTGGCAGTGGCATGCACGCACGGAATTAAAGCCACATCGGCTTCTGAATGTCGATTTAATTGCCAGATAAGTCCTCCGCGTGCAGCCCCATTGAAAGATAATGGCTTGAGATGTTATGTAGCTTATTGAGATTTAAGATTATGGGTAGCGTCGAAAATACTACTTTAATACCTCATATAAAATTTAACTCCAAGGTACTTCAAGGTGACTAATATTAAATACATTACTATGTGTAAAATTTATATATTATATATTTATTACTATTCTTATTTTTATTGGGAATGGTTTGACTGTCGAAAAATGTGTTTAGAATTAACTCTTTTTACTCGTTATTATTTATTGTAACTAATTAAATCACTGTTTCTTTTTGTAATTAAATAAAAAATTAAGGTTATTTTGTACCAGCGAAGCATCGTGAAATAAATTAAAATTAACTCGAAATTCTTACAGTTTTTTCTTACATGTTCCGATCTCAACTTCTACCTCTTGTTGCATACGTGTTGATAGTAGGCTGGTAGATAGGTGGTATAAAGTGCTAAAAATAATGAAATTTGTTGTTTTGTCAGGAGCGGATTCAATAGGATTTATCTCGGCATATCTATGGCAGTTGTTGTTCCAATAAGCAATAATCCATACAAGTGATAAATTTCAATGGCTGCCCAGCAGTGCTCTTGAGTGGGCGCCTAAACACTACAAGGGCTCATAAACCGACGAGTATGGTAATGTCGAAGGCATACTATACAGCAGTGTTACTCAATCTTTACACTCCTATAGACACTTGCTGTTCATTGAGCGTCCAAGGTATAGAGAATAGAGCATAAGTGGACGCGGATAAATCGTCAAGTACAGTCGTACAAGGACGTGTGGGTGACAGAAACAGTGCCTTACAGTTTGCCTTATCTGTAAGGCGTTGTCTCTGTCACCCTCACGTCATCCACGCGCCAAAGATCCTTATGCGACAGTAGAACGACTGATTAAATTCTGATTAAATTAAAAGGTTGCTGAAAGAACTCTCACTTCAATGCACTAAGGCAACTGTTAAAAAAGATCAGATTCTAGTACTAGTAGAGTCTAACCGTTATGAGTGCCACAACTCCCATAATGATGATGATTCTACTGTAAAAATGCAGTTAATAAAATAAATGTTTTGTTCTGTTTTATATGATTGTAAATCTTCACGATAGAGCAAACGCCTAACGTACAAGTTTAGTGGCTTTAGAAACTCTACTTCAATAAAGAGCTAAGGCACGTTCCACTAAGCGATCGCAACCGTCAGAACAACTCTTTTTTTATATAAAAGGAATGTTTTGAGCGTCGTGATCGCTTAGTGGAGCACGCTCTTGGTACAATATAATGTCAAGTGCCAAGGGTTGAGTACCATTTGTATTATAAATGTGTATATTATTTTCTTCACTCCTGAGCTGACAGTGACTACGAGCTGACTGAAAGCTGTTTGTTGAAGTGTTCTTGCAGAAGCTATGTGTCTCAAATGTATAAATCAGTGGATTCATGTGCGTAGGTCGGTTGAGTGTTAGATTTAAGAGCTCATAGATAATACGAGATCGTAAACGTTTTAGGTGACAGGGAACTTATATGGAGTAAGAGATTCGTTAAGGTTAACTATGGATTGAGAATAAAGCAAAATCTATATGTAAATACAATTGAAGTGTCGGTCTGTTTATTACATGATACAAACAAACGTTTTTTAAAATAAGAAGAACTCTACAATCTCTACATACTTCGATTAAAATTATGTATGCGAATATTTTAATAGTAATTACTATGTAATTGTCTGACACGACAAATTGTATCTTATCGTGTAAATCAGTATTAAAACATACAATACATTAATCGATTGACATCAGCAGTAATGTATGTGTATAACTGCCACGCGCGAAAAAACTAAACCGCATTTATATACCTTCATAAAAAGTAAATACAATTATTATAGTAATTATAAATACAGTAAGTTGTTATACGAGTTTGTCTATTTATCACGTTACATGTGGCCCCTTTAGTATATAATATTTTTGTGGAATATCGGACCCTCAGTTTTACTAGATCTTTATTGAAATAAAGAAGATAGGTGGCCCTAATTTTAGTCACCAATTCGATATATCGCACAATGGCGCGTTTTTTTCCTCGCGTTCCTTATGCGTATTTTGACGTTGTTTGTCTCAAATGGGGGTGAAGTCGCTAGCAAAAACTAGTATTATTTTCCTAATGAAATTACACAAGGTGTGTCCAGTTAATTTCATCTTAAGTGTATGACGTCAAAAGTTTTCGCCCAACGCTATACATTGATGCCGTGAACTGTAGTTATGTATAAATCCCTTAATTCAGGTAGAGTAATTATTAGCACAACATTCATTGCAAGATACACAATTGGAAATGCATTTCAATGTGTTTTAACGAGCAATAAATATCATCGTTTCGAGATCTGATAAAATCAGATTCGATCGAATACTGACAAATTAGAGGCGAATTTCAACAGACACGTTGACTGGTTTACGGGACAGAATGGAGGCATATTTCGTCATGGATCCGCGGATATTTCAACAGGGCAGTAAATCCCTCTGTGGACACGCCGCGCCGCGATCGGATAAATCACAAGAGTGGGTGGATCGGCTCCCGGTTCACTGTTCCCGCTAAATAACTGCTACCGTTTACTTGCTGATCATCTGATACTTAATTTAATGTTGCTCCCTGGAACTGTAAATGTTTCTCAGATTAAGATACTGTTGTAATTTGGCAGTGTATTTCAATTTAATGCACGCACCACAACAATTTATTTTGTGATAAGTTTGATTACTTGCAGTGACATTGCTCGCTATCATAGACCTATAGAAATGCGTTTAATGAACAGCTCTATTAAATTATTTTGGAAAACTTTTGTATTATGAAATCACAGCACATCTTCTTAAATTAACTTTAAACCGATGCGACATATTCAAACATGATACATATATAAAAGAAAGTTGGTTTGTGGCAGGCATTTAAGGCTACACGCGTATTTGCATCAATTCGTCGCGGTTAATTTACTTGGAATATCGCATAATGTGGAGTGCGTCGATTCATACCTCATGCGACAAGCCGTGCGACATGCGCCAATCAGAGTCATTTATTTGAATCCGTAACACGTTACACTTGTCCGACATTTATGTTGACATGATTGCAGTGTTAGAACATTAATGATATGGAGATAATGCGAGGTATGAATGGTCGATGGACAAATAAGATTAAAGAATAGATAATTTAAATTTTAAAATAAAATGGGCGAATTTCTTAGCATTACACGCGCAATCTTGCGTTTATGTTATAATTATCATCTTGTGCTCATTTTACATTGAAGAATTACGTTTGTTTGTGGTTTACTAAAGGGTGCATTTGGAGAGAGGTCATATTAAATTTTGTGTAATTTTACTTAGCCTATACCGGCGGATCATCAAGCCCCTTAAGGTGATTTCTAATTTAATGAATTTTGTATAATAGCTTAGAAGTTCTATGAGAATAGATGAACCATCATAATTCTATGGATCTCATACTTCTAATTTTGGCTTTGCCGTAGTTGTGTGAGTCATTCGCCATTCCATCAACTGTCGGAAAAACAGTTAACGAAATACCTACCTATTATTCCATTATGTATCCGATACGCTACTACAGATATAAGTAATAGAATTGTCGAAACAGTTAAGAATGGTACTCGTATATTGTTGGATAAGTTCCTCTCTTCTTCATCACTCTTGTTGTTGCTAATTGTTTTAGTGTTAATATTACCTTTCGCTAATATAACTAGTGTCCATTGTAACGGTATGTGTGAATGAATTTCTAAGGATCACAGGATCAATTGTTCCGACATAAATATGTACGGTTCAACCACACGACTGTGGGAGGGTGATTCCTTTTTTATATTCTGTAATTAAATTATTCTGTAAAATAATAAAATTTTCACCGCTTCCATTATGAAACACTATATTTTGAAGCCATTAGTATTATTACTGGTGGTTTACATCACAATCATTTTTACTTTACGCTCGGAAAATTGTAGGCGTCGGTTGTATAGCAAGTCAATCTGGGCACAAATGACGGGGGTTATTTATTTACGAATGACTTAATAAGCAAGATTTAGCACTTCGGTTACAAGAGCAGGAGCCTTTACGAGCTATAACACTACTTTAATGATTCTAGCCCTATTTAAATGCGGCCTTATCGTCGGCGGCGTAATAAATTGAAAATTGATGTATGACAGCTTAAATGCCCTCGCTTTCAACTTAAAACACGGCTAAGCCGTAATACGTACTTATTGTAAATGAAAATAAATGGAAGAAAATAATTAAAACATCTGTAAAAGTATTTATTTACTCGAATATTTAAGCTCGGCGACTGACTTGAATTATGTTTTTTGTATGGTAATATTTGATTGGTTCCACAGTAGGTAGGTATATTACGTAGGTATGCATTAAATTATTTATAGCTGATTGTATCAGAAACTTGTTATCAATTAGTCTAGTAGATACATCAATTCCAGTTTTGAAATAGTGTAAGTAAGGAGAAATTATAAACGTTTCATCTACCTAACTTCGATATGAAATCAACGACCTATTCCGATCCAATACCAAAAAACTAATACCATTGGTATTAGTTTATTATCCCAGTGAATTTCTATTCCGAACGAATACCAGTCATAAACGAATCCCAAAATTATTAAAATGGTATGAATTTTGCCTCACGGTTTATATGGAATTGATAAGAAAAAACATCTACGTTTTTGTACATTATTATTAAGTGAATAGGTACTGTTGCAATTATAGTACCTACAGAGGTGTAGGTTTGTGAATGCTTAATGTTCCAACATAGTATTTATATGAAAAGAGGTTTATGTTTTAGATCATGAGAACATTTCAAAAGGTCGGTATATTTATCATTAAGTCGCCAACCACATCAGTTCGATTTAATCGAATAAGTAATCGCGGGTATTACTGGTTGGAGTTGAGTCCAATATAGTCGGCCTCTCTCGCAGCGAATTTTAAGAAGCTCTTAGATAAGAAGTGTATCAGATAGATATCATTTATAAAAATAAAAAAAATTAAGCGAAGTCAAAATTGGTGAGTTGTTTTATATTTATTTAAGAGGCGTAGATAAAAAAGGTTTACATTAAGAGGCTAGTAAACAAAGACTCGAGATTAGTAGACAAAGATCGAATAATAAACCTCATAGTGGAATAAAAAATAAATTAAGTTAAATTAAATTAAATAAATATTAACAGAAAAAAGTCGAAGAAAATTCGATTATTCTATAAGCAGCAAATTAATAAAAGTACCTAACAGCGTTACTTAAAGGCACGATGTTGCATTGAAGATTCGATATGGCGTTGTAAGGTTAGACACGATGAGGTAAAGCGCGGCGCGGCGGCATAGCGTGTGCAGCAGCGGCGCGCGTTCGTTATAAATCAGCGGCGCAAGCGCACGCGCTCGCCGATTAATCGCAGAGCAGCTCTACACAAATCAAAATGTAAATGGATATAGTATGTTAAGTGCGCTGTGCCTAGTAATAATGATGTTAGCATTAGGCATATTAATTGGCTGGATAGCCACTATCTCTTCGACGGTCAACCGCGCACGCCACTCGCGCAGGTACGTTGTATATCGCTCCTTCGAACTGAACTGAGTGCTTCAATTTAAAGGTAGAACATTCACATGCTTACGAAAACCATAAATGAGCTAAATCTTGCAGTTTTAAAAAAGGAATTTGCGGATTATGTTACCTTCAGATATGGTTTAACATTTGAATATGCATTATTAATGATGAGAAGGATAGCGAAGAGGACTAATTCAAAAGTCTCAAATGAGTAACATCGAGGCGAGCTCAAAAGGGCCGCTTCCTAAATACGGCATTAAACAGAATAAAAGCGTTGTTACCGGGGAATCATTAAGGTTCAAAAGCATATTGAAATGAAGAACCGGATCCCTAATGAAGGCCGCAAAATCAAATCGGCATCGATTTCAGTCGATACAATGTTTATATGCATTTAGTGTCGTCAGTGGACAGGCGCGCAGGGCGCGGGCCGCGCAGGCCTGCGACCGCTCGCTGCTCCACTGTCGAATTTATATCGACGGTAGGGCTGCCTAATTAATAAAACGTCGTCAATATCGGAATCCAAAATATAATGTTGTATTGTGTATTGAATGCTGTGTTGTGTTCCGGATATAAAGGCGTGGAGCCGGTTACACTCTTACACTTTTTAGAGGCGATATTAGACATCGAGGGTAGCAACGCACCTGGACTATTACTAACAACAACTAACTGTCATTAAAAGCCCCTGCCTTAGTCCTCACATTTATTAACAAACTAACCAATTAATATTTTAACCGTAATATTTTAATAGTTCACCATCTATTAATTTACCTAACCCCTGTAACTATTTGAGTCTTGTTCTAAGTCGGCCACAGTTGTCATGGGCGGCAGCGGAAGGCGATTTTCGGAGTACTTTGAGAATAAGCCGGTGCTAGTCTGCTCGTTTTCTGACTTAATTCCAAACAAAAAATACTGTATAATATAATCGCCATCGCACAGCAGTCTAGCGAAGATCAACGCTCAAGTCTAGTTTTATCACATAGCCACAGTAGATATACTTACTGTTTGTTTTAACGGCAAATTAAATTGAATGTATAACTTTTCTGAACAGTATATGCAATATGTCTTAATAGAATATCAGTGATGTGAATCCATCCACCTGTCGCGCTGGAGGAGCGCGATCGCCCCCTCTTTCCTATAAATATTTTGATATTAGTCATGAAAGTATGAATTTTTAAGCTGTATAAAAATAAAATCTATGAAACACATTCTGTTGCAAGAAAATATTTCCGACAATGTGAAGTGACAACCCTGAACACAGCTAACGAACGCACCAGCTTCACTTTAATTGAATTACTCGCGATCGTTTCGTGCCCACTATGAACATCTGACGTAACTTATCATTTGCTCCGTAGGTCACAAGCTCCCATTATTGACTTATTATTCCTTCACTAAATTAATAACAACCTGGCCTGCCCTTATTGTTCTGCAATGCAATTATTTTGGAAGAGTTTATTCGTGAAACGATTCTATGTAACATTAAACGTTCTAGCGTAATTATGCGGCATGAGAAAAAAATTAATCCAATTATGCATAAGGTACATAATGATAGGGAATTAAAAACAACTCTGTTATTGACATAATAAGTTCGTGTGGTAGGAAGTAAGTTTATTTATTCTTTAGCATTTAATGATAAATGATTAATTGTATCAGGTTTTTAATCAGCTTACAATTATTTTGCTTTGTTGATCATAGTTTAGAAGTGATTTGCAACTACAAAAAGTGAACAATAATGTTTTATGGTATTATTGAAACCAATATTCTGGTCTGCTTTTTATATTTATACGTTATCATATTCCTGTTTTGGTATTCAATACGTTGTTACGTAACATCAAAGTTGTGGGCTTAAGTACTAGCAACACATCCTCCATCGAAGCTTTAAAGTTTTAAGCTCATGCAGCAAGATGAAGAAATCTTTCTCTCGTCAATCGTGACATGCGAGTAAATCTAATGATGTAGTTGACCTCGGCATGGTTTTAAACAATGCTAATGTCAACAAAAGAAAGCGATCGTAAAGCCAGGGGTAACCAACTGGACAAGTCCGCCACCAACAGACGCTCTGATGGCCGCCGATTAAACTAATCACTGAGATAACTCAACACGGAGACGCGTGCACCGTATAATTTCAGCAATTTTTATACATCTCACGGGTGGTTTAATGCAACCATTTACTATAAAGTTCTACTATAAAGTACCTCGCTGTCACTATTAAGTCGATGCTTTTCTGATTAGTTACTTTCGGTGGGATTATTTTCTCTTAGATACTTCACATTTTAAACTGTGTGCTTACTATCTTTCTTTTCCTACTATTTTTCTTTCTTTTATTTCTTATCCAATGAGATTAAATTATTATCATTGTTATTATTTTATTTATGTAACTACTCTATAGGTACTGTTCAAACTTCTGTGTGATTTTGACTGCACGTTCGCCATTTTTCAAGCCAATTCGAAAGCTCTAATTTTACTATAGTTTACAAAAAAAATAACACTTAAGCAGATATCTAAGCTCTCATTACGAAAGATGGTCAAACGATGTGTAATTTTAATCCTTATTGTAATCGATAGCTTAGACGTCGTACGATATTTTTAATTGTCTTAATAGAAGTCATGGACAATGGAATTAGAGGACGCGATAAATGTGAAATATGGTTCATTGAGTGGACGATGTCCTGGTAGGGGAAAAGCCGTATTTAACCTGCACACAATCTTATCAAAGAACACTATTAAATAGAGCTATGAGATTGCGTTTGGACGTACTTTCCAAAAAAGCCTATCGTTGAATTCATTTACAATCTCTATCTGCTATTTTTTCTTGTCATTTCTTGAAACATCGATAAGATAGGAAAAAATATTGGTTGTGTTATATTTTTCAATATTAGGTACACACCTACATGTCTTATTAATAACAGTAGGTAGGTACTATGCTATGACACCGGGGTCATTACACTATGTTTAATTTATTACTTAATTATTTTGCGTGTACGTTTAAAACTTTCCAGCTAAATGATTCTATTACTTAATAGATAATTAAGAAATGCCCGGTTAATTAATTGCAGGCGTCTTTATAGAATTGAAACGTAATTTAGTTTATTCAAATGAGATGTGTTCGTAAAGTGGCTTCGGTTGTGTGCTATTATTATTTTCTCGTGGTTTATTGGAATTTCGTGTTCATTAAAGGCGGGTATGGCGTTGATAGCTTATTTGAATAAACTTTAAAGGGAGGTTGCGTTCGAGCGGCGTACTTTAGGTTGATTTATATGTAAAGTTTACTAAGGACATGAAGGTTTGATGGTATCAGTAGATTTTGTCGCCAGGAAATGATCGCGAGCGGGCGGCGAGCGGGCGGGAAGCGGTCGGGGAGCGGGCGGCGCGCGATTTGGTTTTATTGTTGTTCGCCAGCGCCCGCGCGTCGTGTTCTCTCGCCGCTAGATGCGCCTGCGCCGCGCCACCATGTGCCTCACTTTAGAAACGCGATATTTTAGCGACAGCCTACATGATTAATTTATGGGCTCGAAACAATATTCCTGAACAGAAAGCCGCCTTAGATCCGATTTAATGTGTAGATAAAATGATTTATAGAATGCCCGCGATATAGGACTATTTTCTGAATGGGTAATGTCCTTTTATTATGTCGTCGATAATTCGACACTTTTGTTTAGGTACTTCGAACTCCATATTTTGCAAATCCTTCATGAAAAGTTTATTTTAGGATAACTGAGGTTTTAATGTAGGTACCTATTAATCTAGGAACCAATTTTTTTTTCTAATCGACAAACGAACAAACGAGTCACACGATGGTAAGGATAAACTGTCACTCATGGACTCAGTTACAACCTCTTGCTGACTGAAACTGGCTCTACGCTGCAAGCTACTCTTTGAAACTGATATTTTTAAAAAACGTGTAAAGCATTAATATTTAAAAAAGGTCAATATTTAAGAAACGGGGGCAGCTAGATTTAGGTGGATAAATTACCGTAACATCATGCAAGTACCGTCGGGGTTATACTAGGCGATGTAGAGATAGAGACCAGATCTACAATTACAGCGCCCCAACCTTGCGCGTAGTTCAGCAGGGTTCACTACAAGCAGCAAGCAAGCGAAGTTGTTGCAAGGCTTGTGTGTAACTGCAGTGGCGTAGCTAGCTCGTGTGACACCCAGTATGGCCTTATTGGTGTCACTCCAACACAGAAAGCTGTATAGGTATGATTTATTAACTCCTGTTTTTTAATTGTAAATGTTAGTTTGTATTAGTAGGTCATTTTTTTGCTTGCCACCCTCAAATTGGCTACCTACGCCACTGTATGCAAGTGAGCCCCTTACATCCAAAAATTATTAAGAAATAATTTTAGCAGCAGATGCATAATAAAAACTCTAATTTATCTAAATAAAGAAAACAGAAAAAGCAGTTTTAGGGAGGGTTGGGCTATTATCCAATGGTGCCATAAACTTATAAAATAATTTAGTTTTTAGTTCGCAAATTAGTAAATTAGTTTACGACATTGTTTTTATGACCTGTAACTTGGTGGATTATTCATAGAAATCAGAATTCGATCTAAAAGAAATCTTATTAGTAATCTTACGATCTAAATTCCCAATTAGAACACTTTATATGACGTGTGCTATTAGATAACGATTATTTAGTTCGTCGTTTTATCTTTTAACATATCATAAAGATTCATATTTATGGCGAGCGATGAGTTTATGACTTTTCTCTGTATATAAAACTTCCGCTTCAAGTGAAATTAAATTAGTCTGATGGTATTGGTCTCTATTGAAAATAATTTTCGACTTTTAATACGGCTAATTGATTGTCGAGTTATGTGATATGATTGTATTAAAACACATTATTTCATAAGTGATAGATGAAATATTTAATAAATTCTGATATTTGTGATCTACGCTGGAATAATTAATTAAGTCTATTAAAAACTTCAATCTAAAAATAAAACTAAAATGCCACATGTGGATCCCATAGTAGATACTAGAAATCACTATAGCTGCACTTTACATATATTTAATTGTACTATTATTTTTTATTAGTGACATACATACTTCAAGCAGCTAGTTAGGCTAAGAAATGTAGTGTCCCATTCATTTTTGTTTAATTTGTAATTTTCCCAGTAATTAAGAACAGCGCCCGTCTGTTTAATGCAAATGAACCGATTCTCGATCATTAGTCTATACACGTTCTACTAACGTTACTTTTCGTTAATTAATCCTGGGATCTACGACACTATGGCAACTAGATTGGTATTTATTATTTACAGACACGCAATCTAAAACATTCAGTTAGAAGGATATTTTTGTATTGTATCATATTAGGTTTATGTAATTTTAATATCTAATCTTTATCATTATTGTCCTCATTATCAAGGCTTGGAGTTTTCTTGCAATCACAGGGGTCACAGCTTTAGTCAGCTACGCTGGCCAAGTGCATATTTACTGGCAGACTATTAATTTCTAATAAAAAATACCTAATGTCAAAAAATAGACTGACGAGATCGTTCTACTCCGATGCGATTTTTACACAAATTTGAACGTTAGGTCATGGACATAAAATCTAAAGTACCGTCTTGTATATGTACCTATATCTCTGCTGTTGTTTGAATACAGAACAACATGTAAATGCAAATTACGAATTTGATTATTGTAAGTTAGAATAAACTAATGCCTGACATAATAATATTTTTTCATAAGTTTATTGATTTTTTTTTGTAAAGTCAAAAGTTATTAATTATACAACAATAAAATTTTCATCACACCTATTCGAAAAAGACGACTTGGTTCGGACTTACGGGGTTCCAAAGTTGCTGTTTTCTATTCAGCGGGCGGGAATGAATTTTCATACAACTTTTCCTGCCGACTAGATCTTTTCCGTCCTATTTTGAATTTAGAACATTTTAGTATTTTGCGCTAAAGAAATCGAACGCAAATATTGTTTGAATAAAGAATGTCTGGTACGACGCGAGGGCCCCGCCAGCTGAATAATAAAAAAAGAAATCAAATTAAGATTTCGTTTTCAAATTAAAATTAAGTTTTCGTGCATTTTTACGTATTATTTTCTATTATTTTCTATTATATATAATTATATATTATTTTCTCATAGTGGGTGATGAAAAGTAGAGTGTATCACTCGGGTGCAAGTATATTTTTGGCTCGGGCGACGTACTTTGAATCCCTCACTTCGCTCTGGATTCAAAAAACGCCCTCGCCGAAAAAATATTACTTTGCACCCTTGTCATACAATCTACTATTATACAATATACATATATTATGTATATATTTATATATATATATATTTTATTCCTTTGCGTTTTAATATTATGTCGACATATTTTCGTTGAATCGTTTTAGCAATAGCCTTTCGCCACGGGTATTCTACACAGAATTCTACCACATACAGCGTTTCTTATTTATTTAGGTATATTATTATATATGATATAAATTTGAATTGTTTTGTCGTTTGATATGTCTCTTAGCCTGTCTGCGTAGAATCTCCTCATGAAAAAAACTCTTGAGCAAATATCAACCTAAACGCTAGTTTGTTAACAAGCCTGTCTCCAAAAAGGTTCCCAGTATTTAATTTAAATAGAGCAAAAATAAATAACCCTAACACGGAGCCCTTGTACAACCGTAACTTGGTTGCACTTGAATCTCAAGTCCAACTAAGGATAGTCACAATTTTAAACTAGTATCATCGCGGACACTAAACATTTTAAATGATAACGGAATTACTTTAATCAAATTTTTCCCATATTTCCATCCAGTTGCATGGATCATAGTCACGGCTAGACTGTCAGTCAGTGAGTCCCCGTGAGTAAGTAACCATTTATCATTTAAAATACAATATATCTATTACAATAAGGCTTAATTTATACAGATTTTCCTAGAACTAAATAAGAGTCACTTCAACTTCATTAATGTAGATGAAATCAACTACGTAAGTTAAGCGCTAAACTTTGTAGCTTGATTAGAAGTGTTCTAGAGTCTTAACGAGGATGTCTTTACAGCGATCACGACACGCCACCATCGCATCGTCCCGACGAACTTATCAATAAAAAGTTTCCAACTCAATTTATCTTATCGCACAGTAGTATCGTGAGTAGTTTTCACAATGAACGACGTGCCGATATCTTCCAATTTCTAATCTGAATGATCCACCTTGTTAATTAATTAAAACAAGCTCAATTGTATCTTAGCACAAAGCAGTAAGGTTTAAAATCGTTTGGCAAGGGGGTGTTATTTATTTTTAATTTAATAACTTAATACAGCGATAGGTATAGGAAGCCAATGGTGCGCACGCTATCGGAACACCGCACCGATAACCGCGAGTGTCTGTCCGTGTGCGCCCAATCAAAGTACTTCATTAAAATCTTATCGACGCTAGATAAATCACCTAACGACTGCGATCGATTATTTTGATAATTAATGGTAGTTTCTTAAATATGTCGGATTCTTGATCCCGTGCCGTGACTGCGTTAGACCTGTGCTTCCTCGTGGAATTGTGAAAGCTCATTTCAATAAATCAAGTCAGACTGGCACCATGTTGATTCTGTTTCTATTCCAGAAATAAAAACTGTTTGCAAACCTGTATAGTGTCCTTTCGTAATAAACATATACTTGTAAAGGCCAATAACTCAGTTAATTAATTAAACATTGTATTAAACATAAACACAGAATTATTTACTGATTATTTTGACGCCAAGTATATTATTGTCCCATGCATCTTCGAAACTATGATGCGTTGTGAAATATAATGAAAATATTATCATTTGAAACCTGATTAACGTCTCTACTAGATAGGCAATTAATCAAATTTTTAAATATTTTCTCAAACGAATAACACGCGACGTTGTGCAATAAATCATACTTATGGCGCCGCGTCTACTGTTTCTTAGCAATCGTATTTAGCGTGTAAACGAAATATAACTTACCAATCTACCTTCTTAATGACATCGTCTGCAATTTGGACTTACTGTCCTGTTCCCGATTTGAATCCTGTGGCGTGGAGGTAGATACCAGTTGTCATGGATGGCAGCGAAAGGGTATTGATGCATGCTCATTTATTGTCTTAATTTTATGTAAATAGTAGCGCGTGCAAATAAACCTGAAGTCGTGAATGTTATCCCGGATATAAATCAATGTTTGTTAGTGCTATTAACCTACGCTATTATAAATTAAATACACGATTTTGTAAGCAAAATTATTCTGATCCCGTGACTTTTCATCACATGACAATCCAAAATTTCGACGTATCTACGATAGGTAGATACGTGCTACGTGATACGTTTCAATTCGGTTCTGTGCTTCTGAGAAGTTTGCAACAAGACCACCTCGTCATACATCAAACATAGAATTCAGTGAATTCTTCGACTGTAAATCCATCATCACTCGCCTGTGTAAATTGTACATACACAAGCAACCCACGCTAATACATACGAATACAAACGCAGAAGTAGAAAATCACGTGATACTTGTACCTCATTCATCACATTAGACATGACGATGTCATAAGTCCAGTACAATAAATGAGGAATTCTCCGAGTTCCAAGTGAAACCTGACTCCGCGATAGGGCTGCGCGTGCGCGAGTTGCGTGTAGCGCGCACCCGCTCCTGAGATCCGCATCACTCCCGGAATAAATGCTATCCAACGATGGTATCGCCGGCGCCCGCGCCACCCCATTAATCCACATCAGCACGCGCTCGCTACCAGATTAATGAACCAGATAAAACCTTAAATACGAGTACAGATGTCCGCTCCTCTAACAGCGGCCGGCTGACTCTATAGTCTATATCTACAATAATTGATGAATTAACTAAATCTACGCATTATGAGCGTTGATGATAACGGTCCACTTATACGATGCCGCTTCGATTGGTATTAATTATTTTGTTTCGTTTATCGGTTTCCAACGCTTGGATCGCTGTATATACTCGTAGCAGGTTGTAAATGTCAAAAATGTATTTTTACTTTTTATCGATTTGTAAGCATTAGATAAGCTTTGTAGTTTTTAGTAAAGGTAAACTCGGTGACCATTAAAAAATTATGCGATGTAAAAGCGTTCGGTGTGGTTATAATAATTTATTATTATTATTAACATTAATAGGATATGAAAATCAAGCACATGCAATTTCATGACATTTTGTTAGGAGTTTGAACTTAGGTAACGCTCAATGAGGGTCGCCGTTTTTGTACTCAGCAGTCGGCATCACCGGCGAGTGAGGTCCTGCTGTCAAAGCCCACCCATACATAAACAGTGACAAGTGATATTCAGACAAGTGAGAAGCGACAGTGCCACAAACTTATCTGACCCGGTGGCCAAAATTGGAACTAATGCAAATGTTATACTGTTGTCAGACAAAGACAAAGACAGTAGCGCCCTTCTTACCGGGTCAGATAAGTTTGTGGCACTGACAGCCAGACCTCACTCTACGCTAGCGCCTCTAGCGGCGAATTCACACGCCTTTACCCTCATTGCACCGGACGTTGATTTTGCTTAATACTGACAGTCAATGTTTATGTATTTTCCATTAATGGTGGTTCAATTGGTAGCACAAATTAAACTGACTGGTATTAAAGTTGTGCTGTATTAAATTTTGTCATGCAAATCAGTGTAGGTACTAATTTATCATCGATCAGTATTATATTATACCTACTATGAATTTCAACTAGAATTAACACATCGAGGAGCCAACGATAATCGAAAACACCGATGGCGACTCGATAATTAGGATGAATGGGTGAATACTTTCGCCGCGTATTAATCGTGTCGATAGGAATTCATGCTAGTAACGAATTGGGTGGCTAATGCTTCCACTGTTGGAACGCCTGTCGAAATAGCTCGCCGCGAGCTTAAGGTCCCCGTGACATATGCCCTGACATAGCACAACACTAGTATACATTTGTTTACAGCTTTCTAAATTAGAGATCTGAATTTCTAAGGTAAAATTATAACCCCTCATTCGGATCACGTATGCATCTTGTTAGTCACATTTAACGTGATTTATCAAATAGAGTGGACAGATAATATCTTACAGCACGCGTGTATAGTCGGTACATAAATTACAAGTGCGTAGCAATGATGGCCATAATGTATTTTTAAATCTGATTAACATGATGTTGGTTGTAGTGATGAAAGTAAATTAGCTTCTCGGATGGTAGTTACGTTTGATATTTATCCGAATCATGAACAGCTTGTCGCTAAAGGTTGTTTTTATTATAAGAAAGCAGTAAACACGTTTATAGTAGGTAGCAATGAAACGCTTCGTGTGTCTGTTTACGTTAGATTTCATAATTTCTAAACTGAAAAGCGAAAAGGTCACGGTTGAACGAAAGTTATGTAGGTATTAAACAGTGCTTTAAGATTAAGAAATAAAGCCAATATTTATGAGTTTTTGCACAATCTAGATTTATGTAATACATTTTGAGCCAAATAGGTATTGTTGTTAATATTTTTATTACATACAACTAAAAAAAATGCACATAGTCACCTATAAAATACTGGTAATGCGAGGTACATATTTTGATACGTCTTTGTTGAAGGAATAAACTTTTTTATATGTGAACAATCGACAAGGTAAGTAAGTAGTCAACGTCGCTTTCATCGATGCTTTGCTAACCAAATAATTGTTCAGTAACCCTATTGAATAATGGATAACATTAGGTTGGCATCACGCAATTATTAAAAGATACGAATTTTTTTAGATAACCTTACTGAAGACCTAGGCAAGGATTCAATAACCAGAATTTAGTTTGTTAAGAAAATTTTGTTTCACTTCGTAGAGGATACCAATACGCGATAGCAGTGTCCAACTGACCTTAATTGTTTCAATTGAAAAAACGTTTCTGACCACATATTGGCGGTAATGACTGAAACTAAACCAGATGTTCCCCTCGTTTGTTGAAGGACGACATAAAACAAACTAAAACATACGAAATTTGATCAATTCTTATCGGAAAAGCAAGGCAAGCAAATTATGAGGTTCACGAATAACTTGCTTTGCTTGATTTTATTTTACGCACAAATTGCTTTTCATTTTATAATTTTACAAAGCTCATTAGACAATTAATTAGTTACTATGGTTCAATGTATGATCTATAAAGTCACCACTTGGATGTGTTAGCAGGTTACTATTTTTTTTAAGAAGTACTTTTTTATTTATAGGACCTACAATATGTAGAGTACCTACTATTCTACAATACTGTACCTACTATTCTCAAAGGTTCTCTCTAAGAAATAGTTAGGTATTTATTAAACAATAAGCTGTATTGTACCACCTTATTTACATAATAATTTGTAAATACTGTATGTTAGTGTATAATAATAGTAGTTTATGCAACTGTCATATAATGAAGGGTATTAAAACACGAGTGTGAGTTTATGAAACGAGCGCAGCGAGTTTCATAATAGTAACGAGTGTTTTAATACCCGTGTTATATGCAGTTGCATACACTATAGTCGGCACAAACATAAGATTCCGATATGACGTCTGTCATGTATGAACACAAACTAACCTTGTATGGACGTCTTCAATTTACTTATTACGGAAATATATTTTTTTAATTTGAACCGCTGGTAATGATACTATGAAGTGAAGATATTTCGTATTGAATGATAGGTCACTTTGGTTAAATTATGCAATGCACTATTTACTGTGCATATACAGTACACAGTTTATATTTATTATCAATGCAGCTTTATAAGTAGGTACATAATGTACTTGTGAATCCGCCTCCTCTTCGCTTTGGAAAATTGTTTTTATGTTTACAGATAATAAACACTTCTTCCCATTTTTGCAACATATTTTATTGGTACATCGCTTCTATTGCTCGTAGCATGATGTTATAAAATTGCCCACAGTTTGTTAAATATTTTAATTAGGCATTAGTCCGTAATATTAAACGCAAGTAACTAGCGGGTTAAACGAATTGGAGTAATATTGTTTACTTACTACAAGTATTTAGATAGGTACTTACTTACTTATACGTACTTACATAGGTAAATACTAGAAATTCTGGCGAAATATGTAAACCATCCCTGCTTGTTTTTTATTTGTGTTATTTATAAATTGTTTAAATAATTTTATTTTATGTTAATTAAAGTTTACATCATAAATTGTGTAAAATTGAACAAATATTTAAGACGTCACTACAATGTTTTATAAGGAGGCTGGATTTATAGTTATGTGACCTCTTGAAACAATTTATGAATCGACCATAATCGATACATTACTATAATCGAAAGTATGTGCTACCATGTCACACCCAAAATACAAATAGTTATAGATTCCTTAATATGTCTAAGGCATTGCGATTTTTCGTAGCTATTATAAATTCCCGATACATACGTTTTTAAGCCTTTTCCACTCAAATCGGATAATTATTAACTGTTTAATAGTTTCTTCGTTTTCACTAGATTAATGAAATTTCCATTTTAATAACTAATATAATTTCCTCACCTTAACTTACTAGTCAAATTGTCTTATTATCCCTTTCGGTGTTAATCTCAACGCTACATCTGTTTTTACCTGATTTTAAGAAAACAATCAGAGGTCGGTTTATAAATTATCGTTCCGAACTTAATTAACGAAACGATTAGAAAGTCTTATTACTTATAATCGGTTAAATTTATAAATCGGTTTATTTAATGCATCGATTTTTGTTGTACTTCACTATTGTCACTGTGATGACAGCCTTCATATCGGAATCTTATGATTGTGCCGACTATACTTTATCTTCACTAATGCAATTTAATTTGTATTTTAAAAACAAAACACATTGCGAAACATTAAATTCACGCGTACGTGTATTGTCACAGTGAACTTGCCGCCATTAAAATCTAACCAATGAGAGCGCAGCTGCGCGCGCAGGGCCAATCAGGAGCGAGCGCGCGCTGTTCGTTTTTTATTTAATTGGCACAAGATCTTACCAAAGAGTTTTGTGTATGTAAGTTTAGTAGTTTCGACGAAGTTTTCACGTATAACCCAACTGTTTTCAAAAGCCAGCCTAATATCAAAATTTTATACAACTTGTATGAGGATTTTGACATAAGGCTCGCCAGGTTAATTGGTCGCGTTTTATTGATGTTATAATGAGATTTTACGATATCGATGTGGATATTATACCATCATGTGAAATTGCTTAAATTGAGTGTTTTGTTATCTGCGCTATAACAGTAGTAATTATAAGTCAAGTATTGGAAACATAAGTAGAATGTTATAACATTAGTGTAGATAAAGATTTTTTAAGTATTCTGCTAATCGTTGCAATCGTTGAAACAGGAATCTATTAATAGTAAATGAAATTTGAACCTCTGAGAACATGAAATACTTAAATAACATATCTTAAAAATATTATCAGAACGCTTATTTTGTTGCGGGTACATTATAGGTCATTCACCTGCTCATTTTGATGACATATTGTTATATCTTTGTTACAAAATCTTTTATTACTTACGGATCAGAGATCTAACTGATATTAGAGATATAGTTACAAATACCCTTCCTTTTTCTTTCTACCGCTTTTAATCCGGTTTTTTAATTAAACTAAAAAATAAAATTACATGCCTTAAAATATAACCCATGTTAACTTATTCCTAAGTCTGATCAAGGACGAATAGCTTGTTAATGTTGCGTGTTAATTATTCTATCTACTTCAAAGGTAATCATTTAACGACTCTTGAATAAGGGTAATAAAATCGATCGATAAGCCCGTCGTGTGAGTAATTACGGCAGTGTCACACTATGGGCAGTTTATCTTGGAGATCGCTATCACTGATCGCGTGTAGCCTTCACGGCAGTCGCGACCAGCGCCGGCGAACCTCCAGTCTCATAAAACTCACCATCTGTATTGTTACAGAAACTCAAATACAACACCCGCATATCGTACAATAATGCCAATGCTAATGGCTTTTCCTTGTAACTTTACATTCGATAATAACTCAAAAATGATTAATGTAATTCAGTGACATCTTCAATTCAATAACTTATTAATATACGACGACATACCATGTAGTGAATTTAAAAAGGGTAGAGCGGTTTCGTGTTCTCGTATACAATATATTACAGGAGATTATAATCAGACAAAAGAAATTAAGAATGACCAGCCGACGGTCGACTTTCATAATAATTTGACCCCGCGTTCTGCAATCAAATTGCAATAAATTGAGCTAGGTACCGCGATACTGCCCACAGCGAGCGTTGCCCGTGCAAATAGTATCTTCCCGCAGCCTCCTTAAGCCGTCTGTATTTACTTTTCAACCACACTTACAGATAAAAGTGTCATAATATTTATACCATAACTTAGCTTTCTTATGACCCACTGTCATAAAGTTAAGCGAGCTTTCTATGCCCAACGCTGTGATCCAAATACGAGTCTAAGTGCTCCGCTTTAAAGTTTCAAATCATAAGCGTTCAGTTATTTAGAAGAGTATAGCTATCCGGAGCATACTGTAGCTGTCATTCGATAATGTTTCTAGTTAGTTCGCAATAAATATGAGAGTCGGACTCTCTGAGGCACGGCCGGTGATGTTCGCTTGTGACGGTATGGTGGACTATCTAATTTTATTACCAATATATTGTCATTAAGTCGATACTGATCTTGTTATACGCACAATGAGAGGTACATGGGCTCTCGACACTGGGGATCACTGCCTGGTACAATTTATATTCAAATGATATTAAGATCCGAGAAAATTTCTCACTCGTCGGATTTCCACGTAATCTTGAGTTAATGGTGTCAAGTGTTAAACCTTTCAACATCTCTGAAATCTCTGATTGTATGCAAATTTGTATGTCAAAACTGACCGTGGAGAATGACGTGTTGAAGATCGGTACACAAATTTTACTGTCCGCGTAGTACACTTGATTTTAGAAGGATGTTATGAAAATATCTTACGTGTTTATTTTGAAGCGAAGCATAATTTTATGTAACGTATGCAAAGTTACTTAAAATTTACACGTAACGTGTTATTTGAACTGCAAGTGACATGTGCATTAATTATTCTACCTGTCACCAATGTGCTGATTGCTCTGTCATCAGAGCCGAGTGTCAGTCAAGATTACTACGGCGTGATTTCCTCGTGGCCGTCCCGCCCGGGAGAGACGCTACTTCTCACGGGTATTTGAGCCAGAACTAGCAACTATACAAACAAAAAATCACCTTGTGTACAGTTCACGTCGCTGTGTTTACCGGTCATATAAACTGACCGTATTTACCGTGTAACCGCTCATCCTCCGTTTAACATTGAGCTACTTTGGTAACGTCTAAATTAGTAAAGTGAGAAAAGTTAACGCTCGTAACCATTTTCGATCGACGGTAAATCGAGTCGATAACATCTTTTTTGACTGTTTGACTCGCATCACTTATTGTGTGTTGATTCAGTCGCTGCCGTAACGGGAAACTTGGATCTATTTTACGACATCTGAACTCGGACCATTCTAATACGACATTATTTATTCTTCAATGGGCTTACTTTCCCATATTTACACGTATATTATAATCATTGTTAGTATTTATTGTTGATTATTTGCTTTCCCGTTAAAGGGCTGGCCACTAAGTATAGTCTCACGATTAAGCTTGGCTTTAGATCAGAAGTGGATTAACTACTTATATTAATAAATTGTGCTTTTGTACAATAACTGCAATTAAGTGAGGTATTGTAATGTTATATTCAATGATTGTCCAATGAGCAAATAGGCCGCTGAATGACATTTGGTTGAACTAATGATTCTTGTTCTCCCTACGGCCAAACATTATTGTCAAGATTACAAAACCAAAGGCTATTAATTAATTATTATATATTGTTAATAATTTGTAAGACGTTGAATAACTTAGAATTCTTATGTAAGGTACGGTACGTACGTGTATGCGACACCAATAAAACGTAATATCGTTAAGTAAACCAGAATTGAAAATGGGACAACAATTTGGATTAGTCTGAACGTGAATAATTAAGCCAAAAATGGTTAAGATTGATGATGCAATAGATACCTTTTCTCCCGTATAATATGAGATACATGACCACATGTGAAATTTCCCACCGATATCTTTCATCGGCAACGGATTAAACTAAGCAAGTGCGTGATAATCCCTTCTCACATGAAATCAAGAAAAGGCATCAGCAATTAATGTAAATGTTAATATGGCGGTATGGACGTGTACGTTAGCAATAACTGGGATTTAAGGTTCGAGTATAATCAATACTTGATATGGGCTTGAGGTTCTGATGAACCACTGTAAATTTAGATATGGCTGTCGGAGAGAATTAAAGGAATACAACAATTTATTATGTCTATAATTTATTGTAAGCCGAATGTTATCCGCATGTTTTAGGTTACATTATTATTTTTATTTTAAACATTAACTTTGCCTTTTATTATTATTTTCTGTAGAATATCCAATTTTTACATACCTAATCTGCTCACAAATTAAGGGACTGACCTCGTTTTGGTAATTGCTCATATTGATTGAACATACTTGTGAACACAAGTAATCATATTGGTTCATACACATCCGTCACACATTTTTTTTGTTATTTAGAGTAAGAGATCTTAATATGAATAAATATTGATGAAAACAGTAGTTTCCTAATGATAAGCTCATGTAAATACTGCAGCCCAGAGTTTTATACAAATTAGCAATTTTATTCAAAGAGAAGACTAACAATCCGGTATAACAGAATACAGGATATGTTCTTGGTCCAGTACATTTTATGTATGTATGTGACATTACGATTTTAAACTGTAATTTTATTTTTTTTATTTATGATTGCTATCAATGATTACAATAACTTTTGTTTCTTCATTGCGCGAGAGTGTAATCGTGGTGTGGTCCTAGTTCCCCGGCAGCGTATAGCGATGGATGTGTTCACTTCGTCATATTAATCACCGTAGGCAGGCTCACTCGGCTTACGCGCTCCTAGATTTAGGGATCTCATTACTACCTTTCTTTAGGCTAAATATTAATTGAGACATTACACACTACTGTCCAGTTGAAACTAATATTTTAAAATAAATGTTCAACAATAAATTACCTCCATATTTTATAGCCACCGCTGCAATAACTTAGATATTGTTTATAACGATTGTCGTTATTCTGATTGAGGATTTTTGGTAATTCGCGTAAGGTTCTGCAATCGGTCGGATCGCCATTCTTTTTGTTAATCGCATTATAAATTGACTTAGCGGTCTCTGTGTAGGGCCTTTGTCGGCATCGTAACGGATGGCTTTAGAGTTTATACTTCAAAATTATCATTACAAATCCAAGCAAAATTCTTTTAATTGACCCTGTGCTTAAGAGCGTCATAACTTTGACGTCTGATGGATTTCATTTTACTGTATAAGACGGTGTTTTTTATGTTTTTATTTTTTGTTTGTTTCTTTTGAATGTTTATCTTTCGGCTAAATATACGTTATAGGATAAGCAACAGTATCAGTAAAGTGGTCAGGTTTACGAAGACATCTCCTCTAGATATGTATGTGTTACGGTTACGTAGAGACCGAGGACAATAAATGCTTCTCGCCACGCAAAGCTTTCGTGTGCTCGCCGCATTACTCAAACCTCATTTAGAACTAACTACGTAGCATTGAAAGGAGCAATTTTATTGTACTCTATTGATTCTATTGACAACCCAAGAAGGAATTCGCGTTCTTCTACAAGAGGCTCATTTGTGTACTGAGTCTCATTAACTTGTGTAAGCTTTATTTATTAATGATATTTAAGCAGCATTATGTTCTACTGATATGGTTGAGTTATTTTGTTCTTACGCAGCTTAATAACTTTATTCAAAATTCTAGATAGCTGGATGGTCCGATTTTAAAGTGAGGCTTTTAGCCTTACCAATTAATCTTTTACTTTTGAGAATATTATTAGTACCTAAGTGGTACTTTAGTTTTCTTTGAAATTATACCTAGGTATAGATATTTGTGGTGAATTTGTGTGTTTTGGTCATAAGTTTTGGAGAATTTGGGGGACAAATACACATTCATACAATTTTATTTTATTTATTTGAAATCTATAAAAGACGTCAATATTTTGCAGTAGATACCATATGTACCTAATCTTAAAACGTGTCGAATTGAGCACCTCCTTTTTTAAAAATACATATTTAAGGCACGTACACATGATTAGGTACATAAAAGTATAGGTATGCAACTGTAATGCAAAAATGCACGATCAACGGTCGAGGATCTGATGCGGCTATTCATATCTCATTTGCAACTACCCTCATTGAAACGACATCATTAAGCTGCGCCCGCGCCGGTGACAGGCGCAGGAATGCTACCGCGGCCTCCTCTAATAATAACGTTACTTTATTTTGCTCTTACGTCCATTTATACGCACGTAAAAGGAAGCCATGACCACTATATGGACGCTGATTTGTGGATGTTACAAAAATATTCTATATTTTTTTTTATATTTTTCATATAATTAGTAGTGGATTAAAATATCTTGAAACACTGCATTGTATATGCAAGGTGTATACAAAATATGTAAAGGTAATTATTCCAATAAATCATTATGATACCATTATGACACACATCTTATTGCTAAGGAGTTATCTTTTGAAGATGGCCTTTCAAAAAAGGGCACAGTGAAAAATACTTTTCCATAACCATGTGTAAGAAACACTGGTAAAAACACTGTAAAAACTAAGAAGTATTTATATTTATACCTAGATGAAGTTTTAAATATATTTAGTTATTATACGAATTTATGAAATGTTTAAAGTTCGTTTAATAAGAGCGCGCTCTACTACCGGTGGTTTTGATTAAGGCTAGCTTCCGTTTCCGGTGCAGAGAATCACTACCCCGATAGTAGCACGCGCGCTTAACCTGGAATCTAGATCTAACCGTTGAAGAGGAAACACATTGTTTAGCTCCTAAGTTACAGTGCACAGTGACAATAAAATATTATTCAGTATTTAAGTGTATTTATTCCGATGGGGTCCAACAGTTCAGAAGTAAGGATATATCGAGATTGCGCAGGAGAACGCACTCGGTTACAGGACTTAACGCCCATGAAAGGTACGTACGTACGCGAAATTTCGGTACAATATTTATACTGAATTGTAGAAATTGTAAGAACTAGTTATTTTTAAAACAAAATACGGGTAATTCAACTACTACATAAACGACGAAAATTTATAAGCAATATGAAGAAACCTATTTTATTCATTATTATTTTTTTTTTCTTTTTCTCTACCCTCTTGTTAATTTGTTTTCTTTTCCATTCGTTTTCAATTCGTTTCGTTATCGTAAGATTAATATTAAATGAATAATAATTAACTGCAATAATGATGTACTATATCACGCACAAATGCGGTTCGTGAAAGATTTTCATTTAATTGGTATTATGGGTAAATTATTCCTCGCTTTATTAACTCTTAAGAGAGCAGTTACTGTTTTGCTATTTACGTCATTCCAGGGAAATATGGAACAGAACAGAAAATAAATGAGAACAAGAGATCCCGCATGCAGTGGTTCTGAAGTGTTCAGAACGGCGCGGCGGCATAGAAGTGCGAGTCGTCGTCATGGGTTCCGCGTCCACTGGGACGCTGGACAGGGATAGTCTTCACACACATGACAAGCCGAAGGTGTCCCGGAGACGTGATGTGTCACGGAGGCGTGAACGTCGCGGAGGCGCTTGTCGGTGCAGTGCAGCACGTATCAGACTAATAGTAAGAACTTTTAACGTTCCAGTTTTAATCTTAATACCAGTGCTTTAGTTTCGGCTCTTAAGGAACTCATTCGGACCGTGAAATCAGATGGAAAGTGTGAGCGATTCCCGGTTTGTAATGTCATTCTCGAGTTTTATTCCGGTAACGGATATATAAGACAATTGAAATCTGGTTAAATTAAAGTCAATGAATTTTCTCAAATTTACAATTGCACCGAGTGGTGAATAACTCATTACACGTTACTAAAAATAGCAGGGTAGAACAAAATGGTACGGGGGCTTATCCAGTATACTGTTTTCACGGACTGATAAGAATCTCGAGCGATAAGAATTTTGTACAGTTGTTAACAGACATGCTCACTTGCGGGGCCGGATTTGGTGAACTTTTGGCGGATTATTTGTACAAAATCAATCTTCAATCGGAGTAGTAGTGGAATACATGCAATAGACTGTAATTTATTTGGAGTCGATGATAGATCTACTGCTGCTGGTGCGGAAGCAGCTCAGTTCCCAGAATAACATAAAATTAACCAAATCAAATCCGACCCCACAGTCAGGCATGTCTGAAAGCTATCCGCGATTAGTCATAATGGATTTGATGATAAAATTGAGAAATTGTGGGCAAACTGGCCACCCGTGGGTAGACACTTCAAATGCAATCAGCCAATCAAGCGGAGCAGTAATTGTCATGAAGTTAAATATTTAGATGACAAATCCTATTAAAACTAAAGCTGATATAAAAGCGGATGAGGATAACTAAGAAACACATAGTTTATTATATTATTATTTATCTACTATAGATTTGAAATTGAGTCATTTGGATGAAACCAAAAATGAAATTGACCAGTGCGCGTGGCCCACTCACATGTGCATGTGTAGTACCTACCATGCATTGCCAGTATCGATACTGAGTATTTTGAATGTATGTTTCTGAGTATTAAAACACAGTGAGACACAACATGTTTAACATAGGAATTTTACTCCGTAAATCAATTTTGTTGAACCCATACAACCAAGTGAATACAGCCTGTATTCACTATTTGTAACAATTTCTCACGTGAGTCGATATTTAGAAGTAATTTGAAACAAACAGTATCCTTAGTTATTATTTTATAAGAATAATAAGTTATAATTTAAAGTGTATCCATATGCTACGGTACCCTAAAACTTGCATAAGTGCCGTTTGATAATACCAAAGCGTGCTAAATATAAATTTAAAGGGCTAAACATGGCAATCGTTCTTACGTGTGAAATGTTTACTTAAGTGGGTTTTTATATTTCTAGGAGTCACACCCAGTCTCCCTTATCATTAACATAATTAATCTACATACACTATAATATCCTTTATTTAATTATTATTTATTTATTTATTATCATAAGTCACCAACATACAGTACGTCATTACATTGTATTGTGTTATAATATTATAAATATTATTATATTATTCTGGGCGTCTGTACAATCATAAAGTGACGACAACATTCAACGCAACACTTCCTGACAATACTGTATAAATTATGTACAATGGAAGATTGACAAAACACATTACCATTAAGTACTAATAAATAATTGAACATTACATTAAATTATAACAGACTAGTAAATCCGCCCTCGCCTCGCTTCGGGAAACCCGTCCCTTCAAAAATTTCTATAAATTTTAAGAAATTATGTTATTCCGGTGTCTAAGCTATATTACTGCAAAGTTTCATGAAAATCCGTTCAGTAGTTTTTGCGTGAAAGAGTAACAAACACACTCACATACATCCTTACAAACTTTCGTATTTATAATATTAATAGGATAATAGGAAGTAAGATTAATTAAGAAACAACAATAATTTTCAAAATTTATTATCAAGTAGTGAATTTACACGTATCTCGAACAGTTGAATGGGTAAATCACGTATATTTTATTTGGGTAGGTAATGTAGGTACATTATAGGTACCTTATTGTAAAACTGAACCTAGGCTCCGTTAAGATCGCTGCACCTTACATAGGCAAAATGAAGACGTAGGTACACAAATAGTGTTTTTTCTTGTTAGTTGATTAATATTATGTGTATCATTTATTCGTTTTGAACATACGCAATAGTGTTTTATAATTTCCAGTAATTAGTGTACTATGTTGCAAGTGTTTTGGTAATCAATCAAACAATTACACATGACCACCTCAAAATATCCGATTCATGATTACACTTCCCAAATCGTGTTGGTTGGACGGACAAAGACGGGCGATTATCGTTTTGTATTGATTTTAGAGAACTTAATGAAAGACCACCAAGAAGCATTATTCGTTACCTCGAATAGACGGTAATTATGAATTTAATCGTATGCCTTTTGGGTTTATCAGTACACCGTCCATCCACCATTTAAAGGGCAGTAGTTCAAAGACACTCGTATAAATAAATGTATGATATTATTACTCCATCCAAAACAATAGAGAAAGATTTCATAATTTTAATGAAATAATAGATACTATTTGTACCTGCGACTTCGTTCGTGCATCGGAGTTTTCCTCGCGGGAATCCCGACCCCGCTGGTATTCCGGGGAAAAGGAGCCCATATGTTGCTCCACAACCTCCTCTATCTCCCAGTGAAAGTCCTATAAAAATCTCTTCAGCCCTTTTGAGATTAGCGTGCACAAACGCACAGATATACAGATATACAGACAAACAGAAAACATTGTTTTGGGTCCCCTTGCGTATATAAAGGCACCCCCGTATAGTAAATTTTGCATATATATCTACCATGTACAGACAGCGATCAGTTACATTTTTATTATATATTAGATAGATATAATTATTTCGTCCAGTTGACACACTTGCCTACTTGTCCACATGCAATTTTCATATACGAGCCGTTAACTACTAGATGTCAAGGAGTCAGGACCGAGACCCGGTATAAAGAAATCTCCTTTAATGCAACTGTATTTTATATTAGAAATAATTAAAGATAAATATTGGTTTGCAAAGTAAGAAGATTTATTGAGAAATATGTCCAGTTTTGTTTAGAGTGTAGGTACCTACTCATACTAAAATGGAAGGAAAGCAGGGATGCTGCACACAATGTCTTTGTTAAAAATAAAACATCCTTATCTTTTACTTATTATTGACGTATTCATCAATTCGACGTATCGTTCCAGTTACAAGCATAAAATCTGAGTAGGTATTCCATTAAAGGCATTAACACTATTTCAACACATTAAGCGTCCCTTAACGCTTAATTTCGATCGAAGAATAACGTTTACATCTAGAAATTTAAAAATTGCTAGACTCCCTATGTATAAAACACATCAAGCACGCGGTTGTGACACCACAAGCTTACGGTCAAATCGAAAGATATAAGCGAACTGTTTTAGTTGTACTATCAATAACTAATCACGATAAACCTGAAAATGTTTGATTGTGATTAATGTGTTTCCAAAATTCGGTGACATCTTTTCTACAGACATACTCCCTGGCTTGTATTTAATAAATTTGAATTATGTTCCGATTACTCAAGTATTAATGACGGAGACTGAACTTTGTTTGGCTGGTTGAGTTGCTTCTTGTGTATAATGAATATTTATTTCATTTACAAATTATTGAATGAACTGAACAACAAGATAGTGTTGCTAAAGGTCTATAACAAACCATGTGACATAAGTAATTGAAACAGAAAATAAGTTAACAGCATTTATTATAACTTACTGGCAAAGCCTACTAGAGTGTACATAAATATTTACTCAAATGAAAATTATAAATTTTATTATTACTCATTATTTTCATGATTTTAATATTGCGAGAACTTTGTTTACAAAAGAGGATAGCAAAATGTTAGCCTTTCTCACAAAGTACTACGCTTATCAAGATGCACATGTGATGAATGTAATATTTTATGACATTATGTTGAATATAATTACACAAATATAAAATTGAAATAATCCAAATATAACATAATAATATGAAATCATTTATGTTATGACATTATGGTCAATAAGTTAAATTCAATCAGTTATACATATTATATTATTTTATAAGCTTGATTGAGAATATGTAGAGGTCTCAGTCAAGACAAGTATTGTATGTTATGTTGTATGTATAATTATATGATATTCAAAATAATGCGATTTAAAATAAAAGTTGAAGAAAGCTTGATTGAGAATATGTAGAGGTCTCAGTCAAGACAAGTATTGTATGTTACGTTATATGTAATGTTGTATGTATAGGTTGACCGGAAATATAAAAAACCTCGCCATATTGCGGTAAACTCATGGAACTAATTTGTTTTACTGGCAACGCTTAGTTTCTAAACGTCAATCGTAAATTACTTGTCAGTGAGTTGAATGTCACAGTTTGTCTCATGTTTGTCTTTTTTCTTTATGTGTCCTTTTGTGCTAAAATGACAAAACTGTTAATATTCGTGAAAGAAAAGTGGCTTTCTATGTACTAAAATAACATTTCCTAAAATAACATTTCGGACATAGTTACCAAAATGACGTTAATAACATGAGGGTTACTATAGTTACTGTTGTCAGTTGGTTGTCAGTGCTGTTGCCATATAAAAGGAAACTTTGGCGCCCTCATGACGGGTTTTCTATTTTTCTGGTCAAGCAATATAATTATTTATGATATTCAAAATGATGCAACTACAATAAAAGTTAAAGGAAGCTTGATTGAGAATATGTAGAGGTCTCAGTCAAGCGATACGTGTTAAGATGTGTGTCATACATCACCATAATATTTTATTGTAATCATTAACTTTAGTATAAATGGCCCAAACAGGAATATGAAGAGGTCCTGGGTGGGACAGATGTTAAGGATATGTAGAGGCCTTAATGTCTTAATATTAGAAAGAGGCTTGATTGAGAATATGCAGAGGTCTCAGTCAAGACAAATATTAAGGGTATGTTATACATAACCTTAATATTTTATTGTAGTTATTAATTTTAGTATAAAAGGCCCAAACAGGAATATGTAGAGGTCCTGGGTGGGACAGATGTTAAGGATATGTAGAGGCCTTAATATCTTAAATATTATAAATAAGCTATATTGAGAATATAAAGAGGTTTCAATCAACACAAATAATGGAAATATGTATGAAACTTTTATAAGTGATTATGTGAATTTTATTCTCCAAAATAATTGGTTTGGGTTTCATTAAATTAAATAAAAAGCAAATCTAACTTATACGTTTTAAAGGCACACAATTGTAATGTAAATGTATTTTGTTTAATTCATAGTTTTGTTACTATCATTTCCCGAGACGTGAAATTTATCAGGATTAGCCGACTGTAAGAAACACTGGTAAAAACACTGTAAAAACTAAGAAGTATTTATATTTATACCTAGATGAAGTTTTAAATATATTTAGTTATTATACGAATTTATGAAATGTTTAAAGTTCGTTTAATAAGAGCGCGCTCTACTACCGGTGGTTTTGATTAAGGCTAGCTTCCGTTTCCGGTGCAGAGAATCACTACCCCGATAGTAGCACGCGCGCTTAACCTGGAATCTAGATCTAACCGTTGAAGAGGAAACACATTGTTTAGCTCCTAAGTTACAGTGCACAGTGACAATAAAATATTATTCAGTATTTAAGTGTATTTATTCCGATGGGGTCCAACACATGTTAAAACCTAAATATTACCTAAGTCCGAAAATTACACTGGCCTTTATTGTCATCATTTTTACGACTAGAATATTTATTTAAATTATATGCGCATATTTTAAAGTGAATTTTGAATTGGTTATTAATACGAAAAGATTAACATAATTTGCATAAAATATTTTGGATTCCAAATATCACAGTGACTGACAATTTTAAGTATCAACAATGTTAACTCGAGAAGCTTAAGACAAGTTGAAACAGTAAAATAAATAATGCACGTGCGCTGAACAACACTCGGAATTCCTGCATCTCTGAGTACCGCCACTTTACCATCTCAGATAATAACCAATCCGAACCTTCGCTGGAGATTTAGTTGTGTCTTCTTACCTCGAAGGAACAAATAACTACAGTTGGTTTTAGTTTATTTAGTTCTTGTAACAATACCGTGGCGTGAACCCGCTCTCGCTTTGATATTGGACTCTTGAGGAACCGGAGAAATTACGCATTCTCATTCTTAACGTCTAATGCGAGGGTCCAAATTGTATGGACGACCGACTGCCGTGCTTCATCGAGAGTAGCACGAAAAAGGCATGAGTTACGATTTGAGTTATTTATAACGTCCAGTTTGTGCACTCAGTACATAGTCCGACGCTTCATTGGACTCACGAATGATCTTAATTAGAAGTATTGTAGTGAGGAGTAAATTATGCCGGTTCAGGCTTTTGTACACTTGGCCGCTTGGTGCCTGCTCACGCTGTAAATCAAACACCTATCGGGATGAAGTGTGCCCTTGAGCGGAGATAAGGAAATTAATGAAACTATGTATAACAAATGTCTTTTAAACTTTCTTCCTCGTAATTACAAATTTAAAACTCTCAAACTCACAAAGTTAATGATTAATTGTAAAAAATGTAAATTATACTAAAAATCATTTTTTTCCAGTTTCGTAGTAACTGACAATGACACTGCATTTTGTAGTAACAAAATGCTCTTTACACATCCACCAAAGATTGAGTGGTGGACAATGTCAATAGGCATTAATTTTTCCTTTTTATAAAAGGTTTAAAGGTGATATACATATATATTTAGAGATATTAAATAAATATATAAATAAACACGGAACTTTACGAAAGCGATATCTAACCAGAGTTACATAATGAATTGAGGCGATTACCGGCAATAGCAATCAATGCATTTTATCAATACAATGTGGGGTCATTACACAGTTAAATTACATTACTAAATGGCATGAAGCCAGCTCATTCGGTCCAACCGCATTCTGCGCAATGCTCGTATAAGTCGATAAACTTCATTTGCGTGAAAAATAAACGGAATTAACATAACAAACACGATCTCGCGCGAAATAAACCAACCCGCTCCTGTCGTTTTTCTAATACAGGATGCTATTTATTTGATAATGATTTTCATTAATAAAATTAATGCAAGATTATTTTATCATCGTCATTATCATCATTACGATCCATAACTGTCCTATTGCTGGGCTCGGGTTAGATTATGAGACCTAGACTTCATGAAACACCATACCGGCCTTGTGCAGTTTAGTAGTTAGTTAGTACTCGGAGAACTCCCAAGTGTGAAGGTTTCCTCATGATGTTTTCCTTTACAAGCAAGTGTCAGTTAATTTGTATTATGCAAGCAGGTGGGTACTAATTGTTTTGAAAATTTTATGTGTTGTATTGCTTTTAACCCGGAAAACTCGGTTCGAGAGTCTAATGCTCATACTACTTTAATGATATTTATAAAGTGATATGTACCTATTTTTATTTCATAATTACGAATTTCGTCACTAACTAAACTTCTCATCTCTATCTGTAAGGCCTGGATTGTTAAGTGAATATTTGAGGTAGGTAATCGTCATATCCCTGTTTAGGATTGACAACCTTAAGAAAATTATAAACTTTTAAGCAATCACAAACATTTAAGGTTATAAATAACTAGTCTTGGATTTCACCTGCCGCGGAAGTTATTTAGGCAGGTAATAAAGTCTAGATGGTAGTGGCGTATCTGCGAGGCGGGCGATCCGGTATAGAGACGGTGGGTACCTACTTATATTCTCTCCTATTTCTTGATCGGCAACGCATCGGTGATGCCTTTGAGGTTACTGCAGTTTACGGGCAACGGTAACATCTTACTGTACCTAAAGTGGTTTGTTTGCTCATTTTTCAACTATATCCATAAAATAATATGAAGTAATAAAAATAAAGTAGAGATTGCCTATTTAAACCTAATGAAATAGGTAACGAACCAAGTAGAATATAACTGTAGCGATAACTGGTTATCTATAAACACGTTTTTAAAATGCTAAGTGATTTATAAACGCAAAGTATACCGTACGGTCCGTACGCGTACGCGTAGTACGCTGAGTAAGAGGAATAGGGCTTCTGCTCGGGAATTGTCGAGAACTTTGTCTTTAGTCGAGACGGGAAAAAATTGGATGACTCGAGGATTCTCGATTTTAATTAAAAAATAAAACATTTGATGTAGTTAATCAGTGTAATTTGTAACAAATGATTTTTTTAATAGCACCTTTAAAATAACAATTTGAAATTGAGTTTTGTTCTAGGTCGGTCACAGTTTTGTTGCGGCCGCCCATGGGCCGCGTAAGGGTGGTGCTGCATGCTCGTACCTGCCATATTTCCAAAAAAGTCGAGTTTTATTAAAAAATTCGAAATATTCGAGAAACTCAAGAAATTCTGATCGAGAATTCTCTTGCCTCAAGAAATAAAAAAGGTTGAGAAACCAGAAATTTAAAGAGGAAGTAGTTAGGTCTAATATACCTACCTTGTAAGATATAACCCAAACACACATACAAACATTGCAAGTAGAAGCAGGAATAAGTATAGGAAAAACCTGTGGACAATGTCATTTATTAAACATAGGAAAAAGGCGTCGCAGGTTTTTTTTGTTTGTAGCACCAATATTCCTTAAATACCTCCGGCGGCGTTTATCTCGTCTTGTTTTCGGTAATAGAATACGTGGAATATTTTATCAACGCACGACCAAGTAATTTAATATAAAGCGTATCACTGAATGATCTCGTGGTCGCGATGACTATCGCCAGGTTAATAACGGTGTTGGAGGTTCTTCTACGCGAGACACGCGTCGGCGATATTATCGTCTTCGAAGTATTATTGATGAGAGTCCGCCATAACCAAATAGCCCGAGGATCACGTTTGTTTACTTATCTGCGCTTTGTTAAAATGTACCATTTGTGTGTCTAATTGAAACGGCGAGGTCAGTGAACTGGAGCGTTTATGACAGGTGCAGGTTGAATTGCGTTTTCGTGAGATTGTGCCGCGATTGTCGACTACCGAGTCGCGATAAGGACATACTCACGGTTCGTTGTTGCCTAATTGTCGAACAGAAGCTGTGTGCTCCTTAACGACCGCTTCACTGGCCACGTCATTTATGGCAGAGACGCGATATAAATAACGTTTACTGCTTCTGAGATTGCTTCATTCATTCTTGTCTAGCCTTTGAGAAAGTAAGTTACAGGGGAGCGCAAATTGCAAACAATGGTGCGTGTCGGGAAATAAACTACCAGCCTTGCTATTGACATTTTGTTTTGAACACACGATAACGGGCTTGGTCACGACAACTTTTAATAGATATAATTTTTATATATTATCTGCTAAGGTTTAGCTAAACAATGACAGGGACAAAATGACAAATTATAGCTTAACTATAAACATGCGTGACATTTGAGATCGATATCTGACTATACATTTTGTAGGTACTAGTAGTAGAGCAGCCATTGTTCTGCAATATTTTTTTTAGATTTTAAAGGGCTCCATCAATTTTGAGATCAAGCCTACCTTACTCATGTTTCACCTTTCTGAACAACAGATGACGTTTTTGTAAACAGTCCTTCTTCTATACCTGGTGTCTGAAATTTGTACCATCCCACTTGGTATTATTGTAACTCAATAGGGTAGCCGCTTACGAAACGGTTTCCTGTTTCAGTCACTTTGCCAGAGCGGTTGACGTAGTTCTAGCCTCGCAACGCGTCCGTGATGCCTTAGCTGTTATTTATATTTATCAGTGATGGTGGCCACCTTACTTCATTATCAGATTGTAATAGAATCTTTAAAAAAAATATGTTTTGCGTAAACATGACGTTAACCTTGCAAATCGTAGCCGCAATCAAAAGAATCACACAATACTGAAAAATACTAAAATCCAGTCTAACCTAGACCAAAGTACTAGGGAAGTAGCAAAACAAACAAGGATAGGTAGTATATGCTAGAAAACAATACCGGGCTAAAGAGCACTGATTCGTAACCCTTAATGATCTCGCGACACAGGCCTTGACATTTGCGCCGCGCGTGCGGACCGCAGCCGTTGACCCGTCGAGTCTCACTCCAGCTCACATGTAGGACAGCGCATTACCGTCCATTCATACAATACACCATTATTTACGACCACCAGTCTGCTCTTAACTAAGTGACATTTGTCTTTTTACATTAGCAAACAGACTTGTGACGTAATACGCGAATGTATTGGTATTTATACTTAGTAATGCATGTTGAGCTTTATCAACTTAATCAGGAATGAATAACGAGAATTGATATTAAAATGTAAATAAATAGTTCTTTGAGTCAGACAACGATAAACTACGGTTTCATTTCTCCCAAGGAAACGCATTTCCGGGAAGATTACCCTATGTCCTTTCCAGGGTCTCAAACTATCTCAATGACATTTGAAACCGTAGCAAGACAGAGTTGCTTTCATTTTATGCGTATAACATTTGTTAAGAATTTAGTGCTTAATAAAATAGGTTTTCAGCTGTAGGTAGGTATGTATGTATGCATGTATTTAGGTGTGATCTGTATGTGACAATTATGATATTGCTCTAAATGTAAATGGTCGTGGAACTAAACGGGTCCTAGACGTTTCGTACGCTGTTTCTAATGTGCATACGGCGACGACCATTTATCATCAAGTCGTCTTAATTAAATTGATTTAATCCAAAGTCATGGCACTAACTTTCATTGTGAAACACCAGATGTAAATGTCGTGTGTTATGATTAATAAAGTTAAGAAGCTTCGAGGGCATCGGACCCCGACAGGATTGCAAGGCGCTAGTCCTTCTCTTGTCCGTTCAAAGTTACTACAATGCATACATTCTCCATAGAAGCGCCAAGGAAGTGACGTGAACTAAGGGTAGATATGCCTCTTAATCTTAGCAATATTTATGTATGTTACTAGACAGGTATACAACTACATATGTATTGAAATGAATATTAACAATATTACCAACGCAGCTGTGCGTCTGTGTCATATGACAATCTTTGTTATTTATGTATAAATTGAACATTAAATATGACAGTTATTTGTAAATTTACTGAAAATACAGCTATTCATAAAGTGGTTTTTAAATTCACACATACCAGCAAACAATGAATTTAAAATAACTATAAGTAACTCGTAAGCTCAGCGCGGGCGTGAAGCTTTTGTTAAAATTTTCTACCTTTTATTCATGACATTCGATTTTTCTTCCACACATTATTTTAATCTTCTTTGTGAGACATGAAATTTTTTCGAAACTAGTTAGATCCGAGGCATTCCAAGTGTTTGTCGTAAAACTTACTAAGTATCAAAACTTTTTAAATAAGTTCAAGATTCCGAATTCCACTCAGAACAATACCCATTAAGCTACCGTTTTTGATAAAACTAAACCCGTTTTAAATCGTTCATTTCCGTCAACAGTCTTATAGAATCTGTGCCCTGTTTATTTGGAGATATCGAGCTACGCATCGGACCATCAGCTTATAAATGTGAAAAAACGTAGCTTAAGGCGTATAACGCATGTACTGGTGAACAGGAATGCCAATAATATCTTTAGAAAATGTATTGAGTCCTATAGAGATGCAAATGCGGATAGCTTCTCCGATAAAATTCTAAATGTTATTGCTTCACAGTGCGTCAAGCGTTCGACATCAGGGGACATCGGCGTTTATTTTTATCGAAGGGATCGATTGTAAAGATAAGTTTATCGTAAGACAAGTAGCGGCCACCCAGTGTAGCGCGCGGTCGGCCGCCGCGGCATCCGCCTAGCCGGACAATCCGGACATGCTTGCATTTTATTACATCTTGATAAAGGCTAATTCGCGTTTACGTCAAATATTTGAAACGCTCGGCCGGGGAACGCCGTGCTTTACAAAACTATTAGGGAACGTACACATATAACGTGACCCCATCAAAGGAGGAGGTACCTACTCCTTAAAATAAGGCGCCTGGTTACAAAATTGTAAAAAACTTGTCACGTTGTATCGAAATGACCCCTGAATTAAACCATTTAAAATAAATCTTGTCAGAACTAAATTAAAGAACAAAAAATTGTTAATAATCAATGTTATGTTATTTCTTCAGATAATTTTAAGCCGTAAAGTATCATAAGTGTCTCAAATACTGCAAAATAAATATCAAAATGTATGACGGGTACAATATGTGTTTGTTCAACGAACCAACAATGCCGTTATCACAGGACATTTATGTTACCTTCACGCTGTTTTTATTGAGTATTAAAATGAACTTCGCATTAAAGTACTATTATTATGCTGTTCTTGAGTTACAGTTTTTTTATTCTTTTGTCTCAGATATCCTAGATAAGAAAATAACACAGTAAAGGCCATTATCTTTTTGTAATGGACTGGAATATTTAATCGGACATGCGCGTATGAGCAGTTGTTTATTTTTGGCAATTATCATTTGTCGTTTTACGACAGGGCGTTCGGATGATTACTTTATAAAATTTTAACCGCGAATAAACGAAAGGTCATTGATAGAGGCTGCTTAGTCTTGAATTATTATCGCGAGATTTAAATAACGTGTTGTTTGGATTAAGGCCCTTAATCCACAACGCTGTCCAAAGATTTTTTGAGAGAATAATGACAAAAGCTCATTTATTTAAGCAGGGTTCATCGAGATGTTTTCATTTTCACTTAAGTAAAACTAGGTTGTAATGTTTTATTCTATACATAAAAATACGTGCAGGTACCTAATTCTTCTTATAACACATACGGTTTATTATTATTACATTAGGTTACTATCTACTAACCCCGCATATTAATATCATGTCATATCATATTATCATAGGTATTAAAAAGGAAAACAAAGCGAGGCTGAGGCGGCAGTATTCGAACCTGGCCGCCTATTGCGGGCGACCGACATTCACACCACTATACCATCACTGTTGTATAGTATTATTTTATTTTCATATGTCATATTAATATTATGTATGACGGCGCCCGTGGCACTCAAAATGTCAAGAGGCTATTTCAAAAAGTCTGAGGAGCGCTTGGCGGCGACCTGCGACGGCTCTTGCGCCAAGATTGTATTAAATCAACTTGTAATAAATCACATCTCACCTATAAAATATAAATCAACAATGACATAAAATACATTTATATTGTTTTCACTTCAAAATGACAATAAAACGCTTTAAATTCATGAGTGATTTAATGTGTACAACGATATAAATGTGTCCTATCACAAAGATAACAAACTTTTATTTACACGTGACATATAAAATTATATCGATGGCCACATTTTATTGACGATTATAATTTTTAATGGCTATGGATTTTTTGTTGTTAACGTTAGTTTAGTTTATATCAACGTACAACATAAATAAATGTAACAATGTGAGTAAACTTTAACTTTATCCTTATTCCAAGGTTCATATTTGTTTATGTGGTCATATAATAGAGTATTAGGCGCTTTCTAAAAGTCCCTTGATAATATCTTATATAAATGTTTGAAAATATGGCTTTAGATAAAGTTTTCAGAATACATTTATGTCTTCTACATTGTGTTTATCAGGGATTTCGGAGTTGGTGGATATGGTAGTTAACCTTTTATCAAGTACATACTCATACGTAGTTGGCACATACAGTTAGCTATCGTATTAGTCGTATAGTATTACTATCTGATCCAGCAGGCGTTGTCCTGAAACATTTAATACTGTGGTTATAACCAGTTTTTAAGTTAGATGTCCAATTTCATTCGAGATTTTTTTCGAGATGGCAAAATTTGTAAAACAGGGTCAAGTTAAGTTGTATGGGCATGTTCCCTTAGGTCTAAAATATTATGATTAAGGGATATCCGAGTAATTTGAATGGTAGACTCCCAAATCTGGGGCTGGTACTTGCACTTAACTCTAATCTAAAAAATATATAAACCTAAACATACTTAAGCCATTATAGAGTTAATATCTTTTATCACTTTGTTCACGCACTTTGCTACAGTTTTTGTATATCTTTGTAATTTATTGAAAACAGATTTAGAGGAGAATAATTTGCCTACATACATATTTATAATAATACCTACATTAATATTTAAATCTCTCAGAATAATGAATGTTGATTTTATGACTATTTTTATTCATAAAACGATCTACAATATATATTTTCATTTTATACGTAAAAATACAAAAACATTTCGATAAATCTAAGCTGTTTTTGTGTCGGAAATATATATATATTATTTTAAGTACTACTAATACTTTAATTTAGTTGGTATTAATATCCTGTTCAGGTCACAATATTTATTCATACAAATTCAGATTATTACGTTCGTAGATGTACCTATGTCGGTCACATCTTATTTATATAGGTACCTTCAAAAAGAAAAGTAGGTAGATAAAATTATATTGATAAAATTAAAGTAGTGCCGATATCTGGTTCATTTTGGATATGTTTTACGTAAAAACTAGGAGAACAAGATATCTAATAACGCCAATCTTACAAATCTTACAAACAAACAATTTTTTTTATGGATATTGGGACATGGAACTACAGTAACCTAATTTAGGACCCTGGAGGACCACTTATGGCAAGAACATTACTTCATAACCTGTTTTATACAAAGTTCATGTCTAAAGAACATCATTTAAAAATTTACTATGAATACAAGTAAACGTTATTAAGAATTGAAGGATCAATATTTTCTATTTTTCAATCAATAAGTTTGATTAATGAAGTCTCGGTAAGGTAATAGGGTACCTTTAATACAATGTAGTTTTCAGTAAGTGAATTAGAAGGGTCTTATTCTTGAATATTTCGTTACCCTTTGTATCCCATGCAGGTATTTTGCGTTTTTTACGTTACAAGTAACATGATCGATTTCATGTTACAATTTATCTATCTATCCCTATTTAACTTGTCGAGGGCCCATATGTTTTGACATCTAATTTTACGTAGTTAAGAGACACATAATTAGATGTAAGATATGTATTTGATGCACTAGTAACTAGTAAGTAATGTTCACGGTTGTGTGTCGAGTGCTGTCTGAAGGGACGCCAGAAGAGTTATGTCCCGCACAGGTGAGACCGTTTCCTCACCTCGCCGACACATTCTATCGTCTATCGAACTCTCTTAACTATTGACGTTATCTTGATTTACGAACTTTATTAACATTTTATTACAAGACAGAACATGTTTCGTAAATACATAGTTACCGATGTAGTTCAGGTATATTTTGTACCAAGTAAAAGTATTAAGTAAACGACACCACAAATTAGGACCGCGATAACATTCAATAAGACAGCACAGCTTGCAAACTTGTAATGATTTATGGCATGAACTTAGTTAATTTACAATATTTTAGAGGTACTAATTTCTAGTAATTATTATATTCAAATGAAATACAGGAATTAATAACCTCATATATCGTTCGACTGTAAGTAAATAGATTATAAAGTCATACTGGAATTTATTATGTTCATAAAATTAAGATTACGCTACTCGGAAGTGTTGCACGTCAATAATTTATTAATTCACGGCATATACACATAGCTACTCGTAAATTCGAAGAGCAGTATTCACGCGTTTGATATTTATGTGTAAGTTTAGTAACGTCCACAAAAATCATGACATATGCAGTACAATAAAAATTTAACAATGAACGGAGTAGCTTACTCGACAGGACCCCCCGTAACCCGTCTACCTCTCAAATAAATGCGTTTATGATCTATGATATGAAACTGATACTTATAATGGCTTCTGTATAAAGAAGCTGCGTACCAAAATCGAGACGGGTGTTCGCTGCTCGACAAGATAAATAACCTCAAATTGCTTGTAAAAGATGAAACTTTTATCTCTGCCCCTTTGTACACATGTAAATATTGAGCTTAATCTGACATCGGCTTATGCGGTTAGTAGCTCAGAACATCGACAGAGTTTGTAGGCAACATTAAATTTTATTTTTATTTTCAAAGCAGTCACAGTAACTTCTGTCTATAATAGTTTACGTGCAATCAAATTTTGTTTCTTTTTTATAACCTCCTATTTTACTCAAATGAATTGGTCAATGACGACAATTTTCATTATGATAGTCCGAGTAAGAAATAGCAAAAGGCCGATGTAGACCAAGTAATTAAAACTATTTAAGATTCAAGCAGAAAGTACGTAAAGCGGTAGCCTGTTCGCGGCTCATTTAGCGCGGGTAGCCGGTCGAGCGGGTCTGGCCACCATTACTCCCGCCCGATTGATATATTCCTCTCGGACATGCGATCTGCGACACGTCACTCTGCGCTTCACTGCAGCTTCGGAAAGCCAAGCATGGACGTATTTCGTATATCTTGATCTTTGATCTAACTCCATGCAAAATTAAAAAATACTGTACTTTTTTCGTACAAAGATTTTTAGATGGTACCATTTAAAATCCAAGAATTTTAGGTACGAAACCAGATAGGAGCATAGTTGTAGTTTTTCTTTCATAAATGTGTAAGGTTTAACTAAAGCAATATTTTCACGGAAGTTACATTATTTCTCTAAATGGGGTTGGTCCATTTTTCAAGCTCAGTCAACGATTACGAATATTGAAACAAGACGACGAAGATTTATTACAAGAAGTTACACGGTCACGCATTCGATAGCGATTCGTGCTCGCCTCAATCGTTCCTGCATCCTTCTCGACATAAATAAACAAATAGCTACCGTAATAAATATCGTACTCACATTCAACACCGCGCCGCACCATAAATTGGATTTTCTTTTTATTGCTCCACGTCTAGTTACTTGAAATTAACTCGTAATTGCTGATGAACCCATAATAAAATTACTAAATGAGCCCCTTTACAGATAAGTTAATTATATGCATTGATGGCATTACGTTTTACTCTAATGAAGTAAATGTTTTACAGCATTTTCAATAGATGTGACGTTTATTACATGTTGGGTAATAGTTGCAATTAATTTTATTTGTTTTGTTACATAAGTTCTTTTAGGCGTAATATTTTGAGTTAACAGTAAAATACAGTGTTACATAACCTAAGTGGGTAATTAGGCACTGCCTTTAACTACCTATTCATACTATTGAAAATTCAGCTTTTTTGGTAGGTAATTGGGAGTAATAGGGCCATCCATGCAATTTTATTTAGGCGGGTACATTATTTTTTGTCAACGGAAAATTTGTCCTACCTATCTAAAGTATGTATGTGCCCGATACCTCCCTAGTTGAACTGTAGACTAATTATTCCACCTATAAAATGTATTGCAGGGGCAATGTCTAGCGTACTAATGCATCCATACTATTGCATGTTAACCAGGACTTGTGTCTTAATTATGCTTCGACGATTGATGAAACGCAGTACTCGGTAATGATTCGTTCGTGAGTTTTCATGGAATAATCTCGTCGGCTCTCGTGAGCGATGCCCTGTATGCGGTCTCTGCGATATCCGCGCGTACTTATTGCACTAGATGAAAGCCTCGGGCTATGAGGTACATCTTCAGCTCATACTAGTTAGCAAAGCCGACGAATACTACTCATTTATTTCTTCTTTAATCAACCCGCTCTATTTGCAGTTTTCAGAGTAAAAGTAATTAACTTACTCTGAACTTTTTAACGTTTTATTTTATGTAAATAAATGAAGTGGCAAGAGTAAGTGACAGATTACAGCAATTGTTGGCCGGTTGGTATTATTATGGAAACTCGTAACATTACTTGCAAATTGCTGGTCGTTAGACTGAGTAAATAAATTTATTGCCAAGTATTAACACCCTATAATGTCGCTTGTACCATGTATAGTCAATTGATCATATTTTATCTATTATGAAATATTACTAAGTGGTAGAGTAGTGAACTTTATGCTGTTTTATTTAAATAACATTGCTCACCTTTTACACATACCTAGAGGTAAACGAAAAATTTACTTAGTCACTATTATTAACGTAACAAAATATTAACACTTAAAGTGTGATGTTTAACAAGTGTGGATGTTTCCGCGGCGATCGCGAGGCGTGTAAAAGTAGGCACCGAAGGGTGCTTCGGGGCACGTCGACTTTGAAAAATTACTACTCTCGTAAATATTTCTTTGAAATGCAATTTAATTTAATAATACATACCTCAAACGCGTACTTACAATTCACTGAGTTTTTTAGTTAACAACCTGGCGTTGAACAGTATTTTACGCATTTACATACATTTGAAATTGTAAACATCAGCTTGTCTACAGTTCTGCACTCGCATTGTAACTAGCGAACGTTAACAATATTGGGACAAGGCTCTTTTTCTTAACTGAAAATTTCAATACGCCGTGATATCGACTGAGAGTCTAAGAGCATCATAAAAATTGACACCGACAAGCCGAAGTACTCGCATTACCGTACGGGGCATTAATTTTACGGTCGCGACGAATAATTTACTTTCTCGGAATGGTGCAAGATGTATGAAGGGTAATAAAGTGTTAACGGTGTCCCGACACTAGATCATGCAGTGTCATGCAATATACAAGTACCTTGATTTACCCAACACTTTTACGCTTGTACTAATAAACTTTACATGATCATCAATTTTAATTTTACTATCCGCGATATACCTATAGCCGCTGCAGTCGAATAGATTAATAAAAAATTCTCGAGTTCTTTGCTTTAAGTAGCGCCACAATAAATTCGGTTTAGGAAATAAAATTTTATGTTGTATAATAGAATTTGCATCCCATTAGCGGTCTTCAGGATGGGGCTTTTACAAGAAGCGTTGTAGTCTGAGAGCCCTGATAGGCATATACCTACTGTAGTTGCTAAATTACTACAGTGTGAATTATTATTCTGTTAGAAGCCAGCAAATATTGAAAGCTATCAGAACATCCTAATGTATTGAATAGGACTTGATTACAACTGATATGGAGTGCAACAGTCTTTCGAAACATGTAAGTTTAAGTTCTAAGTGTACCTAAGTCAAGTAGATGTAATAAGTAATTATATAGTTTTGAGCATATTGATATTGTCTAATTATGTAAGTCACTTACGGATGAACAAAAAATGGTGTGCTACTAACACGTAGTAATAGTAACCCCTTAGCGACCCATTGTAGAGTCCGGGTCTCATTGTAGAGTAAGGAGGAAGCTTAAAACGTATCTAGGTACTTCTCAATGCTGTCTCAGTGCGGATTGATGGCTAATCTTTGGAGATTTTTATGTCACTCAAAGGTCACGCGTGGTTTTACAGTTTTTTATATAGAATTAAGGTAGCAAACGAGCATGCAGCATCACCCTTCCGCTGAAAGAAAGAAAGAAAGAAAATGTTTATTTACGGCCATAAGCAGCACAGTACAATAAAGATAGATACAAACTTAACAATTTTATAATAGATCACACAATATTATAATAGATCATAATCAAGTACCAAGTAACCAAATACAAAAAACAAAAAATTAAAATGAAGAACGCTGCCGTCTATGACATCTGTGATCGACCTGGAACAAGACTCAATTTGGGGACTAGGACGGTATGCCCCATGAAAGTAAGTCCAATTAACAGATGGTGTTATTACGAGTATTAGCACGGAACAGAAAAAATTGGTGGAAGTGCGATGTAGGCGTGGCCCGCGGGCCACTAGTTTGTGTTGTGTCGCAAACTTGCCTTCAGTCATCGCTGTCATCCGGTTCAAGAATGGACGTCTCGTGTCACTATTTGGTTTACGGTATTTCAAAGAAATTATGCCTTGTTGTTCCGTTTTGCAGTGTAAAAATAATAGTAAAACAAGAATCAAGTTAAGAATGGAGGTGTTTCATATCACCGGAAAGTGAAGTTTTTGCAATAAATCTTATTATCGTAATTTAATTTCAATTACTCAAAACCTAATAGATATTTTAATCTGAAATCAACCATAAGGTATGGGCAATAAGGCTTGCTTTAGCTTACACGTGTCATCTAATTTGTTTTGGTATATTCTTCGCCATATCAGTAAGTGATGCGAAAATTTTTTATCGACATCGACATTTTATTAGTTATTATTACAATAGTGAGCAATTGTAATGTAACATCACGTCACATTGTAGTGCTACAACCCATTAATGGCCCACTACTGAGCACGGATTTTTCCTCATTATTGAGAATTACAAAATTAAATTACGAATTCTTGTATAGCTGACTCGATCCGATTGTCGTATTGATATTATTAGGTAAAATGATAAAATAAACAATTAATAAATTATGAAAATCAGTCGGATCAATATCGTGAATCCTCTAACATTTTAAATTGCATTTATAATAGGTCCAATTTATCGATAAAATCACGCTTGTGTCAAATCACTAAACGACAACGGGAATTATGGTTGGCAAATCATTGAAAATTTAACCTTACTGCTTACAAATAAAGATCAAATTATATTTTTTACAAATATCACTTGCCACCTGGTCAATACAAAATGTCGCAAATACGTTTCTTTCGTTGTAGAAAAGCCAACTCTATTACTCAGAGTCAAGATGTGTTTTTGCATTAAAGTTTGTATAATTTAGGGTATTTTAGCTTTAAATATATGCGACCAATTAAAACTACTCTTCACTAGTTGTGGAGTAAATGACGACCGTTTGTATGTGTGCGTTTGGCGACACCGGTTTCAGTAATAATTTTGACGTATCACACTTCCACTATTTTTTTTTGTTCCGTGAGTATTAGTAAGTTATATGAGTCAGTGGCGATTCCTGGTGTTTATAATTGGGGTGGCTCCAGCTTTTGTTATATAGGGTGTAGTGTTAAGTGCGCATAACCGGAAAACCATTTCTTCAGACAGACAATCTAACAAACTTGCAGTCTTTCATTAAGGAACCTACTTTGAAATCGCAAATAATTGCTTTTTACAAAAAAAAAATAACCGACTTCAATCTTGATAAGTAGAGATAACTCAAAAACTACTCGCCAGATGGCGCTCAATTCAACATGTAAGTGTAAAGTTCTCGTCGCTACAAATTAATCAAGCCCAAACACTAGATAACTGCAGTAAATCGTTGAGGAGTTCCCTCGACTGTCTTTCGGCTTCATCAGATCGACTCCAGATCTTCATGAAATAGTAGCGCTTTAATGTACTTATGGTAACATGAACAAACACACTAGTTGTCCATACAATTTTCAAAAGTTCCCCTCGATTTCCCTGAGATGCCATCATCAGATCCTGGTGTCCTTATCACCGGACCCCACTGCGGATATCTACTTTAGAATAAAAAAAAATATCAAAATCGGTCTATAAACGACGAAATAATCGCTGAACGTACATAAAAAAAGCATATATACGGTCGAATTGAGAACCTCCTTCTTTTTTGAATTCGGTTAAAAAGAAATTTCATACAATTTGACATTTTTATTTTTGTATGAAATAGCTGATGTTTTTTCGCGATTTTAGGGTTGGTCCCATAGTGAAAGTCCATTTTCCACTATCAAACGGCAAACGATCTCGTCGTGAAAGGTCTTTCTAAAAGTTCTTGTATCACAGATTTTATTATCATAATTTCATTTCATTTCATTATAAACTAATTACCTACTAAATAAAAAGTAAATTAAATCAATAGAAAGATAGAAACCGTAATCACAAATCTACACTATCACGAAAAACATGCGAAAACTCGTTAGGTAATGCGCCATTCCCAGCGCCAGACCCGCGTTTCAAACTCAGTGATACCACAGTATAATTTTACTATGGTGATACTAAGCGATCGAAGAGGCGCGGGCGGCCGCGGGCCAACGACTTTGTATGGACTATGCATGCGCTAGCAGAAGCGCATGCCTCGGCCGCGCTCGGCGCCGACCGAACGCGAAGACAATCGCCGCGAGTCGCGTTCGTGATAGAAGACCGCAGCGCTCGTAAAATGTAATTATTGTACTTAGGTCTAAATAATTAGGTTGTAAATAAATATGATTTTTTACATTTTATTTAATGCTTAAAAATTATGGTATGGCGGCGCCATACGCGCCAACTTAGAGAAATCGCCACTGATATGAGTATGAGGTCAGAGACTGTTAGCGATAGTTAGTCCTGTCAGTTGATGTTAGTAATAGTCCAGTTAGTAATTGTTCGTATGAGTCTCGTTCAAATTCGGTCACAGATGCGTCACAGAGGACTGAGATGGTCGTCTCTTAAAAAAAAGACGTGTGGCACTCGGACTGCCGCGGTAAAGCTATTGCATAGCATTATATATAAATTAACAAAACAAAAAATAATACTACATTTGTGATAATAATAATAAAATGTATGTATATAGAGTACTAACTCATTTTCTTTCACTATTTTTTCGTGACTTTCTTCATTAATAAATGCACTTTGTTTATTCATATTTAACACACTGTACACAAATTATACGAGTACAGATATTCACTGTTTTACAGTGGGCCAAGAAAGTGGTGTACCAGTTTTCATTTAGTTGCCTAGTTATCAAAAGTTACATCAAAGTTCATCATAGTTAATATCACTGAAAGAGACGCATAATAATGACGTAAGCCTAATTGTTAAGAATACGTACATCATAACGTCACATTATAGGTGCAAGACATTTTAATCTTTATTAGAAACGGATAATGCTTTAATTTGTGCAAAGAAGATTTAAATATTCTGAACAAAAGCATAAGAACTATTTCAGTTGACAAAATAATTCTTTTTAAAAAGAAAATTGACATTTGACATTTAAGTCCTACAACGATCTTTCGGCGCGTGAATGACGTGTGGGTGACAGAGACAGTCCCTTACAGTTTGCCTTGCCTGTATGGCACTGTCTCTATCACCCTCAAGTCATTATAGTGTCATTATTTTATGTCATGTCTATGTTATTTTGCATGCTTTAAATCTAAATACGCGATAATTCGACTATTATGAATACATGTTGTCGATTCCAACGCCTTATTTAATCCAGATCTACATGTAATTATTCTTAAAACACCGAACCGACGCCGACGGGGCGAAAATCAAATGTTTGACAGGTACGATTTGTATGGGAAATTAAAATTTTCATTTTTAGCATTTTCCTCGCAATTTTTCCATATTTTCTCATCGCTGCAACCTTCCCTGAACTTCCACGAATATTTCAAGACTAAAATTAGCCAAATCGGTTTAGCCGTTATAAAGTAAAAGTTAGTTAACTCAGTTAAAAGTTCTGGTATTTATCGATGTGTGGGTGCACAGACATAGTAACTATGTCTGTGTGTGGGTGATGGGGGTGTAATAATTTTTTCGTTACGAAATTTTTGCATTCGGTCCCCGCGCCCAAGGCCCGCGATAGAAGCTATGCAATAGCTTAAAATTGTAACCGACAATTCTGATTTAGCTACTCGAATAACCTTTAGGTACTGCTGACAGCGTAAAGTGCTTGCGAACTTTTGTGGCTAGCAATCATGGATGATTGGATGTTGAATGGAGTCAACTATCGTGTCCGCAGTTTGTTCTGTTGATCACTAATGATCAACCGTCGGTATATACCTAAGCGATTCTAAAAAAGGTTTTTGTTGCCATAATCACCTGGGTTTATAAAAAAATGTACGTTATTTTAGTGATAATATTGCCATTCATAGCACCAGATATAGCAGTGCGGCGTGGTGCTCGTAGAACGTTTTAGTTGATATTCAAAAGTGTATATGTAGGTACTTATATTTTAATTTATTAATATCTTTTGAATCTGCCTTTTACAAGCTTCAATGCTGATTAAAACGGATGTTATATTCGATAACTAACGTTACATATTCAAGATTCATCCTTATGTTACAAAATAATTTATGCCTTATGTGTATCAGATAACTTAATATTCGATATGGAATTACATGTGGGTAGATAAAATCACAAATGAAGGTTAATTTCAATATTTGAGTCGTATACAATAAACAAATCATCGCGATGGTATCTCGTGTGATAGGAAAGAACCGTCTATTATCCGTAGATTCGAGTGACCTCTTACAATGTGTGGATTAACCTACTTGTTCTACTGCGAACTGGTAAGACAAAGACGAGAAATTATAATGTGCATGAAGTGAATAAATTCAATAAATTACACCTGCCGACTTATATAGAATTAGAGTACCTATACCTAGGTGCTTGATTTTAATATCAAATTGTGGACATCGATTATAAAGATAACTCAATCATAAGTGTTTTAAACTTTGATTATTTAATGTTAAATATTTTAATCACAAATATTACTTACAATTTTAAATTTATATTGCGAGTAACTTGCTCTTCGACGACGGGTAAACAGGACCCTTAGTGGCATTGTTCGATCCAATGATAATTGTAGGTGGTGGCTAGAGTTTGTTTAAAATTGATTTCGGCGGTGATCGTCCGCTAGATAATGTTGTCGAGTACACTTTATTATAGGGTATCTCAGCGACGCTAGCCTTCGGCATTTACCACTTACGAATCTAGCGTTAATAATAAACATTCTTCAAGAGATTCATTCAACACAAACGTAGCATAACGGGATATGAAGCCATTCTGTAATCTTTGACAAATAACTTATTTTATGAGATAAAAATAAATGTATTTGAATAAAATTAGCGACAATCTGTTATCTCGTAATTGAATACGTTGTTGGTTTTTTGTCGGACTCAGCTTTGTCCGTCCACGTCTATTGCGCTGAATATTAGTAGGTAGTTAGTTTTTAGTGACCGGAATTTAAAAACTCAATAGATTTTAAATACATTCACTTGAGATACTTATCATATTTTTATAATAATATAACACCTAGATAACATTAGAGATGTTGTTAATGATAACGTCAACTTGAAATTCCAGGCGTGAAATATCGAATTTTGTTATTAGAGGGCGTGTTGGTGAGTTGACGTCATAAATTTAAAAGCTCATTGTTTCAGCGTGAAATACTGGCGGTGGGTAGGCGAGGAGCTAGAATGTCGCGAGGCGCTGACAGTGCCCCGATCGGAGATAAGCGCCGTCATAAGTCGCCGGGTCCGCCGCGTGCGCAAATAACGACAAATCGCGACTCGATCGCATGTATTCGCAGTCCGCTCCACGCGCGCTCCACGTCACAACAATGCTGATGCGCCGCTCGATCGACTCTACTCCATGCGCGTGCGCCGTGTTTTATGCTGACTTTTCTACAATCCTTTACCGCGTTTTGTTGGGAGGGTGACAAGCTAAATATATTGGAAGGCGAAGCGATTTTTGTCTAGTGAGCTTGCGTGGGGTATGGAGATTTATGTAGTATTTGTACAGGCCCGATTTCTACGATATCGGAGACATTGTTAACCGCCTTTAAACAGATGTAGTTGATCATACAAAAACTACAATAAATAAATGGATACAACTCTCATATTTATAACAGCATTGGGGTTTTATTTTATTCTGTACCTACTGTATCTTAGAAATCAAGGTAGGTACCTATTAAATGTTATTACTCTTCAAAGTTTTTATTTTTTAAATTATTGATTACCTACTGCTATTCTTATTTGCTTTTTGTCCTTGATAAAGAATTATTATAGTTTAACAGAAATTTCAAATAGATATCTAGATTCCCGCTGTAGAATTCGAGCGAATAGGAACTTGTTAGTAATTTACTTACACGTTCATTCGAGGCTAAAAGGCTGCTAGTGCGATATACACCTTTTAGTGGTTGTTATGTCGATAGATAGCTCAAAGCGGAAGAGACTACATTCGCACCGAGTCCATAACTTAAGGTAACAATATTGCGCACAATTACAAGTCGCCGGTCTCTGTGACGATGATAAATAGGTTTCCTTGGGCGAGGGACACACGCGGAGCATTGTGCTCGCGCGCGCATTTTCACGCTTGTTCGACGCCATCATAACAAGGTCTACTCGGCTGCCTATTCCACTCTACCCAACAGGTGAAATCGAGGCTCAGGCTATAACTAACGTGGTCTTACACTTATGGTTACATGACCGGCTTTGGAATTGTCTCAGGTTTGTTCGTTTTATCGACAACAATTATCTTAAAAGCGGTACTGTGATAAATGAATCGTAATTGTATTAGGTGTTCGCGCGCGTCTGCGCCGGCGCAGCTTTCGACGCTCCGAGGTTGGGAGCTATTCCAACCGTCGCATGGTAAATGAGTAAATGTTTGGGCACATTGTTCTACGACCGGTTGTGACGGAAACGCAGCGGTGGGCTGCTACATTACTTATACATGCGCTGACGCACTTTAGCAATCAGCATTAATCAACACGATATGCCTGCGTGTCTCCCTCGTCCAGACTCATTGATTTGTTTATTTTCGCACAGAAAATATGGTTTGACCGTCAGTTTCCAGCTCGAGGCGCATGGGGGATTTGTGTTCGTTGCGTTCATCTAAGATAAGTAGACAGGTTATATTGTTAACATGCTGACACCCATAGACAGGCAGTTAACGCTAATCCTAACAAATGTTGATACGAGTACATTCCCGCGGGGACTGACTAATATAAAATCGCTTACATTATCTGTTCTGAATTGAGTGAAATTACTGGTATAACATGTAGATTATTTATTCAAGATCATTTACGATTATGATCTTGTAACGATCATAAAATGATATTCTGAGATTAGTAGGTATTTATTTTTTAACATTTCATATATCAACTTTCTTAAAGAACCTACCTAAACTTTATAATAACTGTTGCTGAGTTTTTCCGGTTTCAATCCCCACCGGGATTTTATTTTATCAAATTTTTCTTGTTTGACTGTACTTACCCATTAAAAATAGGAATAGGATCAGACTGGAACAGTCAAATTACATAGGATCAGACCGGAAAAAATACCTATACAGGATCCGTTTGTTCGGATCGGACCGGAATAACTATTAATTTATATGATTGACAAATCTTTATTCTCGGCTTTTAATTATTATTTGTGATGCCATAATAAATGGTGACTATACTTACATGAACTCTTACGTTAATGGTCTGGTGGATTTAAGGACTATTGCACATTATGTTGAATAAAATATTATCAACATTTATGTCCTACCAAAATATGAGAAAAGTAAAATCAAAAATAATGTGATGATATTTTAAATTGGATGCGGTGGATGCGTCAAGCGAGAGAAAGTAAGCTTGTGCTTCATTGTTACATGTAGACATGAACGCGTCGTGATGGCTTATCACCCAAAACCCGAGGCCCGTGTAAAGCACCTTCGTTTATCTGGTCATGCTACATGCTGCAGGAAACATCTTGTCTCTCGCGTAAACTCGCCATGTTTTATTCCGACGCATTCAGTGCCGATACCTTAATAAAACCCAACAAGATTGAGCAATAAAAAGTAATTTATTTGATTGTAATTTCAAAACACAAAGTGGGTCTCATTTTGTAATATATTTTTATCTCGGTGGTTTTGTGTTTCTCGCTCGAAGGGCACGTCTCGTATCGGTTTGGCCGAAGACGAAGCGTTATACTTTTAGTTTAAGTTTTGATGGCGCGTAATCGTCAATTTGGGAATAAGACATTACAGTTTTGTTACCGCAATTGTAATTGTAATTTAAAAATAATTTTTGTGATCAAAAAGTTTTACGGTCCTTTTGGACAACCCGTGATTGTGTATCAGAGGCAAGTACGAACAACATTTTTTAAAAATGCTTAACTTCTTGATATTTCTAAAATGTTTTACGACAAATTTCTTCTTTACTTTATTGGTTAATTAATAAAATTAAAAAATAATTACATCATGCAAAAATTATAAGTTATTTTTTTGTTCTGATTTATTTTTCATTGTCTTCATCGTGTTGTTTCTCGCTCCAGTGATAGGTATTAGTTTGGACTTGTTAGGACTACAGATTATGAATAATCTCTAATATCAAAATTAAATTAAAGGTGCGAGAAGTACATCGAGACGAGATCTCTCTGTCGCTCGGACCGAGTCAGTCGAGTACAATGCGCAACTGCGATATTATCACCGAACCAATCAATTTGATCCCTCATAAAAAGTTCTCGGTAGGCAGCTAGCTCGTATAATGCCGCTGTATCGGCCCGTCGATCCGTGGCTGGTAGCTGGACTTTCCATATATTTTATGAGAAAAGGATATGGGCATTGTTGTAGGACACCCTGCTGCGCTCGCCGGGTAAACACCTGAAATTACAAGTCAGTCTCGACAACCTCTCGTACCCTCCAACGTCTGGAAATATGCTTCCAATATTACGCCGCAATAAAAATATGAATCGTCTGTTGCTTATGCTCTGTTTATACTGTTCACGACGTAGTGAAGTAGGAATGGAGAAAATAAGCGTTCAATACGCTAAACTGATAGAGGCAGAAAGTAAACGCTGTCATGTCATGTCTATAACGAGTCCTCTTCGTCTTTATGCGAGCTCATATTTTTAAAATCTTTAACTTTCCCAAATTACGTTCCTTATTGTACTTCGTTACAGTTAAATTACAAGGGTTCAATGACTGTATCCACGACCAATAGCTGTTTGAACATAAAACGTAAATCACAGCATCGTCATTACATTATCATATTAATGGTACATTTGAATGGCTCATTCATTGATACACACAATGGAAACTTGTAATACCTACTACTTGTGTCAAATAAATATAATGAGATCCGCGACTTTCAGTTTGTTATAACAAACACTTGAAAAGAATAGAATGAAAAGAATAGAACTACAAGTACTACAATCTTGCCATATCAATATTGTTAGTGTAGTAGTAAGTTTAAATTTAATACCTAGTATAATAGTTAATAACTAATATGTATGTTTCAGAAATACAATTTTTATCGCCATCTACATTCAAATCTTTGATCCTTGTATGTGCACTGACATAAAGTGTACAATACCTACTACAAAACGCTAATATAAGAGAATTAACCTTAAAATTGATAATAAGGGTTTAATAACAGTTAAATCAATCAAACTGTAGAACAATGTTGTGCGTGTTGAAGAAAAAGTTTTTAACCGGCAGATTGACAGTAATCTCAGTTTAACTTTCATTACAAAAATCAAGAAGTTACTAAAACACTGCCAGATTTACCAGACTTTAGAATTAGGAGCGTAAAGAATATCTTATATATTTTTTACGAACACTCTTTTTATAGCGTAGAATATTGCAGGACCCCGAGATCGCAAGGGCACTTACCGTTCGTAAACTTAGGGATTACGTTTCCCGAAGCAAAGCGAGGTCAAATTGCTAGTCGTAACATAAACTTTAAATGAGACAAACAAGATCAAAACAAGTAATTTGTGACTGCATTTCGAAGTGGCTTTAAGTATTATGCAAATGATCGTAAACCGAACAAAGGCAGTATAAAAACCGCAATTCGGACACATTTCTTTAAAAAGATCCTCGATAAATGGGCAATGCATATGAATACAATGTTTATGGATGATATATAACAGGACCCGTGCACTAAATATCTATATATTCCAATATTGTTAAAGCCGCATTTATAAGAACTGTACTTTTGGGATTTTCTTGTTTTAAATGAAGTCATAAGAATATTCCGGTCCGCAAATCAATGAGGACTGATAGGATTTTGCATTCGATGTGTCCCTAGAGTGCCCCAGTGCCCAGCAAATGTTCTACCTTTTTACTAAATTTTATCGCAATCTGATATGTGTAGTGAGTTTTATAGCCCATTTCACCCCTTCACGTGATTACTTCAAGGCTCAATCTATATCTATAATAAATTTTATCTTAAATGGTTCAGCGGCTTGAACATGAAAACGTAGCAGATAGTTATACAGACAAACAGTAGCTTTAACATTTTAAATATTATAACGGATATTTATATTGCTAATAAAAAAATTACATCTTCATTTTTTAACATCCTGCCTTCAATATGTATAAAATATGGGATCATTAATGACAATTGTATAAATAAATGTGAAATGAAGCGACATTGTGAAATGAAGCATAACCCTCAAGATGAGTGCTAAGAGGGTTAGGGAGTGGCTCGAGATCGCGCGAGGTGTTACACGGCGGATATAAATAAAAGAAGTTTGTCCCCAAGGACCACAGGCCATAACGTGCACTGCGCTCCACTTGGGGCTTCGGTATCTATAATGAATTTTTGTGCACAGAAATCTTCTTGTTAGTAAATGAAACTTTTAAAAATAAAATGGAATGAATTGAATGTCTTATAAATCGCTTGCTAAATATTTTTATTTTTACTGTTTATAATATTTGCTGATTTATATATTTACAGTTGTGGTTATAAATGTTATTTTATTTAACGGGCTTTTACTTTGTAGTAGTAATAGAAATGTTCGTTTTATCCTTGTCAGTTAGGGTTAGGTACTTCGGTAAAAGGAAAACATCGCAACGAAACTAGAGCTTTTAATCAATTTTCATTATGTTCTGATACAGGTTAAATTCCAAATTTAACTCGTCTTATCTTAAGATTACAGTAGAGATTTATAAAATAGTTCCATTTTATTTTTCTTTTGATTTTAATTATTTTATTCCATCTTAATTTTATTCATCAATTCATTGACCACTTTGAGCACACTTATAACATTGATATTATAATCTTGTCTGAATTTACAATCAATTTAGATGACAATAAGTTTATTCCTATGACAGGTTTTATTATTCCAAAAGCATTACATTATAACTCATTTACACGAATACCAAAATACAAAGTGCTTTTGGGATGTTTTTATCGCACCTTAACAATTTATTGAATAAAGATTTCGTTCCATTATACAAATAAAACAAGACATTAAATATCAAATTGTCTTGTCTAAAATAAAAATAAAATGTTCTGAAAAAAATCTGCATTGATGAATAAATAACAAACGTTTGAATTCGTAACGTTTATTTTTAACCGACTTCAAAAAAGGAAGTTCTCAGTTTGACCAATATGTATGTATGTATATCTGTACGCGATTATCTAGCGTTTGGTTGAACCGATTTTGATGCGGGTTTCAGCATAGTATTTGTCAGACTTAGGAGAAGGTTTTAGGCATATTGTTTGGCTGCACTGATTTTGGTACGTTTTCAGCATCTTGTTTATCAGACTTAGGAGAAGGATTTAGGAATATTAACCGCGTTTAACTGAACCAATTTTTACTTTTTGGCGTTAAAGTCGGTTCTATTTTGTTAAAAGTTATTGTGTTATTTTTTCATATTAGATATGTATAATAACGAAACCGCTGTAAATATATTAACGAATACATTATTTCAAGTGCTAAGTACTAGATCACTTAGTACCAATAATATTTATTCATCAAAATGAAACGACTGACGACATTCGGCCCTAAGTGGAGTACAATAAAGCTTGCACGATTAGGCGTCTCCCCCGCGCCCCGCGGCCGCCACACGCGCGCCCTCAAAATAAAAGTGCTGCGTTGTCGCGCGCCAGAATTACGACGCGATCCTCTTTTATTATCTGTTTTTTAATTCAATTTTACGATAACGTCTCGTACACACTGGCTGATGTAGCTTCACTCCACTCGGACCGACAGTGACTCAATCGTGATGTTGATTGCAATATGTGTATTGTCTCGAGATAGTCGATGTTTATGTTCGTTACATTTCCGTATTTGTTTCCATTGGGTAACATGCTTTTGAAACTTTTTACGAGATAGATTAGTGGCTTAGAAAATACGATTGTAATTTAGCTTAATTGTTACGAATTCTTAAGCAATAGCATTCAAAGACAGATATTAATTTAAATAAATATTCATATTGTATATAAATTATACATTAGTAATGAAGTTAAAAACAATTTGATCTTTTAACGTAAATCTACCACTGATCCGATAAGATTTAATTCCAGATGAAAATTCAGTCTAAGTTTTTAATTTAAACGCGAACCCGCATCCCTACAAACCTAAGCTTTCTTATTTATCGTGAGAGGAATTCTCGGAGTCGTCTAAGTCGGTGCGCGGTCTACTCTGCTCATTTGCATACAAGCTACGATTTGTGTATTGTTAATTAGAGCAACTCAAACAGGTTCCGAATAATGCAGCTCGCGCCTCGGGACGGGTTTACCAGGCCTTCTTGTTGTGCCATTATTGTTTCGTCTTTTATTTAAATAGCGATAGATTACGGCCCAGCATGTGCTACGATACAATTGAACATAATTAACTCAGTATGGAAATTTTGTCATACTTGATTTATTAGCCCGACCTCTCTATTCCAATGCGTGTTCGCACATCTGTGATGCTAATTACATTATCGTTATATTAGCACGAGTACATTGTCATTACGTAAGTTTTTTATGGTTTTATATATCGATCATAACAGATCGTAACTATCTCGGGGTTAGGATCGGGTCTCTTCTCAAACAAGTCAAAGTTCACTGGCCAGACCAATGCGGGTTAGCAAACTTTACAGACCTTTGAGAAAGTTTTAGCTTCCTTTTAGGCTTATATAGGTTTGACTTTTAGTTATATTATAATTTTTTAATTAAAAAAATAATGATATCCTCATCTGAATTTAAAATTAAATTCCTTATAAAATGTAAAATGATTTATTATATTAATAAACATTATGTTGCTAAGTAATAATTATGTGTTTTCGCTACGTTAATATTTAAAAGTAACGATTACAAAGTACCTAATAGAAAAGGGCGTTTGCTCGTGCAACGCTACTTTCATACAAAAGATTTCAACGCGATCTACGTGACTTCGCAAGCACTACAAATTTTCATTATTGTTATGAATAATAAAAATAAATAGTAAGTATAAATAATTCGTGCTCAATCCTTTATTACTTGGTATAAATAATAGAATATACCTCACAGACATAACTTTGAGAATAGTTATTTGTGGCTAAGAAAGTCTTACGACAGCATGGTGAGTTCGCAAGATAGAAGAATCGCAGCTTGATTTAGCACTGATTCGAGAGTGCGTTGTTGAGACAGCTGGCCGACAGTCACTTCAAGATAGCCGGGAGAGCAGCGAGGCAGTGAGGCAGCGAGGCGACGAGGCAGTGAGGCTACGAGGCGACAAGGCAGTGAGGCAGCGAGGCAGCGAGTCAGGGAGGCAGAGAGTGATGCAACACGCGGAGCTGACTCGAGAACGATCGTAAATTCGTCCTAGTACCTACCGCGCGGCGGGTCGCGCTCGCTCCAAACTCTCCACGACACATTTTATTGTCAAAACCCATACCACGCTGCCTTCCCTGATAACTTTATTGTTATTTACATCACTGAATTATCATTCCGATAGCCGTTGTTTTACATTCGTATAATGTCGTGTCAGTGCCGGGCTTTGTATCTAAATTGCTTAATTGGAAAGTCTCAGAGAGAGAAAACGCCCCGTAACAGATATCAATATGTGTACAAATTCCGACTGAATTGATTAAGCCTTTACATTAAGTCGGAAACAACAACGGCCAACATTGTTAAGCTTTAAATATTCAATTTTCTATTAACAAACTTCTCAATTTTATTTTTGGGTATATATCTGTTTATTGCTTGTGTCTACCGACTGACTTGCTCAGGCTAAAGGTTAACCACTTTTTCAATAACAATAATACTGAAAAGTTGACTCATAAAAGATAGTCGAAATTTCGGAATATTCTAAACTAAATAAAATATGTTGTAACTCGAATTAAAAAGGCGAAGAACTTTCTCTCCATTTTCAAACTTTACGACTTATCATAATAGTCCAAAAATAGATCAAGTATTAAATAACTCTATTTTTCCTACCTAATCTGTTTTCAACCTGATCCGTTACAATGATCTGTTAAAAAGAAACCTGTTTCGCGAGTTTTGCTACAGTTAAAACATCCATTTTACGCACAATTTGCCTGAGAATTACAGGTGGTATAATGAAATTAAATGGCTGTACCTGTTGCGCCCATTACTTCGACGTAGCGTGCCTTACGCACGTGGACGTCGGTCGCAAGTAAATCGAATACAAAATATTACCATTATCAATTGGCAATAAAGAATGAATCGATTGCCAGGTGAAACAAAATATTGAGGCGGGACTGCGCGCCAATGCGGTGGGTGTCCGCTGGTTACCTTGTACGGGCGCGACCCGTTCTTAATACCATATTTTATTCAACAATGATCGGATTGTGTCGTGAAAGAAGATATGCTGTGCCATGTTTGCTTTTTGCAGACATTCCCATTTACGTCTCATTTCCGAGCCGAGTCGACAGTAATTTTATCATTTTAAAACTCCGGAACTCGATCGTGGGCTAAGTTGGCGCTGAGTAAGACTTTACGAATTTTTAAACGTAAAGTCTTAATATAAAAGTTTTTATGGTGCCTTTGTAATTATATTTACGTTTATAATTGGGCTAATAAGGAACGGTGATCACTTTTAAGACGCCTATTTACCGATAATTTACATCGTGTTATATACTCGTACATACATATGTGTAGTATATAGTAAATTTAATGCAAGCATGCTAAAATAAGACAGTTGTTTTCACATTGACGTTTGCATGTTGGTACTACAATTCTCTGTGTAGTGATCGCTGGCACGGACACATGAATGAGATCATAATCATAACGCACCCTATGACTCGAAAATAAACACTTAAATAGGTAGATATATGTATGTGCCAGCGTTGGGAATTACACCTAGAATCCACTGATTTGAGGGAAAAGGTACGACTAACTAGGCAACAGGATAATATGTTATTCTTATTCATACGCTCAATAATTTTTTCAATAATAAAATCGTGTGTGCAACAAATTTAAAATAATTTTGATCGACATTTAGCTGAGGTCACTAGTCTCTATTTTTTGTAATAATTTTACTTTCTTGTTTAATATAATATAACTTGATTGAAAGTAGGTATACTTCACAAGCAACAGTTTGAACAGGGAAGAAGGACGATTTATGTTAAATACACGAAAATATGCATCAAATCAAAAGTTTTGTAAGACATAAGCCCTTTGTACAGTCCCTACTCGATGTATATCTTATCTGTGCATAAACTTAAATAAATAAAAATTGTAGTCATTTGAAAGCACACAACAACAACAACAACAACAACAAAACTCTTTATTGTACACCAGTAAAAAATAGTACAAACATATTGTCTTAGGTAATTAATGTACAAACGGCGGCCTTATCGCTTAAGAAGCGATTTCTTCCAGGCAACCATTGGGTAGAGGACTACTTTGTTCTAGAGAAAAAAAAGTAAGGGTGTACTAGCTGTTTGTTAATACATATTATAAAAGTGTCATGTAGTTATTGAATAAAAAGTTATATAATAATTTATGAATGAGAGAAAATAAATAATTATAGTGAAGTGGTCTAAGAAGTTAGAGAGAAAGAAAATATGATTTAATTAATCTTTTAAATGTACCCACAGTCTGAGCGCGTCGAATATATAATGGCAGAGCATTCCATAGTTGAACAGCCCTAGCTGAGTAAGATTTCGCAAAGTAGGAAGATGTACATGTGGGGACTCTTAAGGTGAGATTGGTGGAAGATCGTAGAAAACGATCGTGAGTAAGATGTTGATACTGAAAAAATGACTTTAAGTAATCGGGTGTACTAGGATTGAACAGCACGGAGTAAAGAGAAGCAAGAATATGAGTATCCCGGCGAAGACGGATAGGGAGCCACTTGAGTTTTAAGCGATATTCAGAGACATGGTCATATTTACGAAGATTAAATATGAATCGGATACAAAGATTTTGAAGTCGCTCAAGTTTATTGAGTTGCTCCTCTGTTAAGTCCAGATAGCATGTGTCGGCATAGTCAAGAATCGGAAAGAGTAGAGAGTGGGCAAGCGCAATTTTAGTGGCTGTAGGTAGAAAATTACGAAACCTGCGAAGTGATCTGACGGCAGAGAACATTTTCCTACTGACCTCGTTCACTTGAGGAGCCCATGACATAGTCCGGTCCAAAATAATCCCTAGGTTCTTGACCTTTTCGCTATAAGGTATTATTGTTTTATTAAATAAGATCGGAGGTAATTGTTTCCAATTGATTTTACTTATTATTCTAGAGCTACCGATAATTATAACTTGCGATTTTAGTGGGTTGACCAATAAACCATGTAAACGACTCCAGTCCGATATAGCCGCAAGATCATCGTTTACAGCCCCGATAACTGCTGGGAGGTCTTCAAGTTTGCCTTGCCTGTAGATCTGCAAATCATCTGCATAAAGGTGGTAAGAAGAAGATATATGGGAACTGATAGAATTAATAAAGATAGAGAAGAGAAGAGGAGACAACACGCCACCTTGCGGTACCCCAGCCATAGTCTGAGACCAGGAAGAATATGAATCCTTAACCCGAACTCGTTGCCTACGGCCCAAGAGGTAACTGCGAAACCACTCAACTGCAGTCGGAGATATGTTTACAGAGCACAAAGTAGCTAGCAATAAGTCAAAATCAACTGTGTTGAATGCATTGCTGAAATCCAACAATGCTAATAGCGTGACATGCCGCTTGTCCAAACCCAGACGAATATCGTCAGTGATTTTTAGTAACGCAGTAGTCGTACTATGACCAGGACGGAAACCGGATTGTAAAGGATTTAATAAATTAAACCTGGATAGGTACGAACTTAATTGATTGTAAATAAGACGCTCACATACTTTAGATAGGAATGGTAGGATAGATATAGGACGATAGTCAGAGAAACTGGAAGGGTTGGATTTTTTGGGTAAAGGAATAATCAGAGCGTCTTTCCAGGCCGCAGGGAAAGTTCCAGAGGAAATGGATGAATTCAGGATATGTGTTAAAGTGGGTAGGATTAGGTCAAGTATAGGAATGATCATTTTACGACTAATGCTATCACTGCCAACTGCGTCAGAATGAATGGACAGTATGCTCTGCTTTACATCACGAGCTTCAAATTGAGTAAAATGAAATGATGGATAGTTGGGGGGAAAAACATTTGAAAGAGCGTTAAGTGTTATATTTTTGGCATTATCATCAATGCTAGACGTTTTAGAAAAGTGCTGGTTTAACAGCTCAATGTTTGTTAAATTTGTAGGAGGATCCTGACGCGTTTTCCCGACACCAAGTGACCTGAGAAATTTCCAGACCCTAGCAGGGTCTTCATTTTGCACTGATTCATGAATGTGGCGTCGCTGCGCATCCCTACACACCTTATTGCAGTGATTGCGTATAGATCGGTATTTATCAAAATTTTCGTCACTGGGGTCAGACTTATATTTAGATTTGGCTCGATTCTTTTTCTCGATGAGCACTCTGATATCATCCGTCAACCAAGGGGCTGGCAAATGTCGAATTCGTACAGGACGCAGTGGAGCATGACGATCTAACAGTTGGATTAGCAAAGAGTTAAATAACGCTATCTGAGAATCTACGTCGTCGGTGTCATAAACCACGCTCCAATCTACACTCGCTGCATCTGCACGAAACCGCTCGACATCTATTCGACTAAAATTGCGCTGAAGAATGATTTTTGATCTAGCCTTAGGAGGTCTTAATTTATAAGAGACGAAAATTAGGTCATGATATGAGAAGGCGTCAGCAGCGTGTTGGCCATGATCATCCACATGGTCTAATGAGGAGACAAAAATTAAATCAAGAAGAGACGGTATACAGTTGGGGAAGCAATGGGTGGCAGAAAGAGGAAGAATATGCAAATTTGCTGCCTCAGCCAAGGATTTAAGATGAATACATCTTGAATCTTGTTTTAAGAGACATGTATTAAAGTCACCCATGACAATTGAATGAGAATAAAGAGGTACAAGGTCTTCAAATATATTCTCCAGGGTACAAAAATAGTTCGTAGTATTAGACGGACTATAAAAGACCCCAAGAAGGAGTTTTGTGTGGGAGAAAAGGACTTCAATAAATAAATATTCAGCTTCACATCCTGTACTGGTCTGCTCTGAGGCCCTTAGGATAGAAAATGGGATGTGCGATCGGAGATAGATGGCAACACCGCCTCCGCCCCGATCGGAGCGGTCGTTACGTATTAAATGAAACCCTGGTATTGAATAAGATGTAGATGGAAGGCATGGCTTAAGCCATGATTCAGAAACAAGTAACGCATGGATATTTTTGCTATCGAACGAAGTAATCAAATCGGGGTAATGCGCGGGTATACTCTGTGCATTAATATGACATACATTAAAGTTTTTCAGTTTACCTGAGAACTGTGAATCTAAAATTGAATGTAGTGGAGGGATACTTTCAAAACTATCAGTACTGCTCAATCCTTCGGTTGCGGAAGAAAATTCATCTGAACTTAGACCATCACTATCATAACTTTGGGTATTCATTTGAATAAATATAGGTGTAAGAAAAAAAAAGACAGTTATCTCGATAATACTATAATAAACAGGTAAGTATATAATATATAAACAATAACGTAATATATAAAATAAAAATAAAAAATACTACTAATACAATACAGAACTTATATGTAGATATATTATCCGATTCGTTTCGGGTTTCGTCATCTACCCGCCAGCAGCATTAGAAGAATAATAAAATATACAGTACGTTAACCAATTTTGTAAAGTACAACAACACGTTTAGCGATGTATGAGTAAGTACTTAAAATACACAAATACTTTGTGGCTTTACTGTAGAATGAAATTATTCATCTATTGTTAATAAATAGAATACATTAATGGTACTTAGGAAGCAGTACTTGAAGGTACCGGTATTTAAGACACTGATCAAGTTTGGTATTTATTATAAACTCTAATAATAATAAATTTTCATATTCAATGCAGGAGAGAACACCTATTTCTTATCTTTAGGTACGTTGCTCAACTTATAAAAACGTAACATAACTTATAAAATCGTATGAAAAATACTCCAAAAGGTTTCAAAAGGCTCGTCTGCAGCGTCAATAAAACTGTGTCTGCATGTTGTTTTGCAAATGCGGTCTATTTAGACTTGGATATCGTCGCAACGAGAATAATGTTATCCCGGCACACCTCAACCCGTGTCACTCGCAAGGGCGTGTCAGAGATAAGTTTACATATTCTGTATGCATTATGCAAATTGAAGTTTTATGTTAAGCTGGTGAGGCGAGGGACGCGGGCGAGGCATACGACATTTCACTCCGTCATTGATGGAATGTCAACCGGCACTTAGCGCTGGTCGCTGACCACTCAATGCTGCTATACACTCCTCATACCACCAATCTAGGTTAATTGATTAAAACCTTAAAGTTTAAACACGAAAATTTTATGTTAGGTTCGTTGCCTAATTACCAATTTATCAAATATTAAAATGCTCTAAAACGGTAAGTTACAGTAACGTAGGAGGTAAGTTCAGATTTCGAATTTAAAATATTCTACGTTCCTCATTTATTACACTGGCTGTCTTAGCTCATAAGTTTATAATGAGTCGTGCTATAAATTATATATCTGTTACAGTAATATAATACTAGCGATAGTAAGTCTTAAATAAATCGAAATTATTATTACATAACAAAATTGATTATAGTTCAGAAATAGTACTAGCCTTAGCGAACGCAATTACCCATAATTCAGCAACAAGTTGGCCTTTCAAATTGTCATAAATAGTTGAAGGTGTCAAATACAATTTTATAACAGGTCGACTGAGCTTGTCTTAGGGACTAATACCACCAACAGCGAGTAGCGATCTGTGTTATTTAAATAAAGTTGTTATTACTTATAACATTTTAGTCACTATCGTCATCATAAAATTGGTACCTATTAAATGGATCCACGGTTAGGTTTTATTCTTCTTTGATAATGAAAGGATTTACATCTATTTTCTGACGCACTAATCAATTGATTCTCGACAGACTTCTCAAGCATCTGAGAATTATAATAGAAATATTTCAGATATAACTAAACATTTTTTCCAAGGGTGATTTCCATTATCTGAAACAAGGGAATAATTATTTTTTACACACATAAAATTTTACTACAACAAAATATGACATTTTATTTATTTCCTTAAGCTTTATCGCGTCTCGAAGAAGGTGGATGTCATGCTAGAGCTCCATAGTCAAGTTGTTATTAGAGTCATTTATCGAGTGAAAGACCCCACATTACGATAATGGATGTAACAGCTTATTTCTTCGCCATCTATGACGTATAATTATCTGTAACTGCCAACCGTAACACGAGGAATCCCACTGTGGGAGAGTGAGTGTGTAAGTGTGTATGAATAAAACTGCAACAGAGTTAGAAATATGAGACAAAAAGATTTAACCAACCTGCAAGTCCACAGCTTCCAGGTGTAAGTTTTTCAACTCCCAATACTGTCAAAACATGCAAGCAGCATTTTTGATAGGCGAATCGAAATAGTCATAATAATAACATTTAAGCCACGGCCAATAATTGATTGCAGCTAAATTTAATTATAAAATATCAAAGAAGCCAGTCGTTGTATTAAAATATTAAAAACAAAATACGGTTGAAATATACTTTACAGTAAAACCAACTTAACCTTGAAATGAAGAGAGGCGCTGTCGGACGCATTGGACCAATGATTGCACGAAATTCGAGAGTTTGAACTGACAGATGAATGACCACAACGTACTTTTGAATGACTTTTTAACATGGCGGCATTAGTTCCAATTTTTGCCATTTCAGAGATAAGTTGGTGGCACTGTAAACATGATTGTTTTTTAAATGTCAAAAAATAACATTCGTTTGTCCGTTGCTCGCCCATGGTGAGACGTAACAACTATTCTCTCTCGCAGTGCACCACTTTACGATTTTAAATGACCTAAGGTCATAAAATCCAGTCTATAAATGACGCAGATTTTGTTATCTACAATAATTTTATGTTAGGACTGAAAAATGTGCGTGCTGTAATACGGTGTTAAGATGTGATTGTTTTGTTTTTTGTTTGTCGCATTAGTAATGAGTTAAAATGGCATGTTTGTAAATATTTTTTAACTGGTATGTTCATCTTCACATTATATTATCACATAAATAAAACTATTCCGTTACCGATTGACTGACTAACAGACGAGCTAGTTCATGTATAAAATAGTTATTTATTTAACTTTTTATGTACACTATAGTATATAAACTGAAAAGGTAACAACATTACAGAAATATTTTCATTTCATTTAACTATGCACATTTTCCTTTTTGTCTTAAGTCCGTTTTATAAATTTTCACGATAGAGTTCTTAACATAAACAGAATCGACTCGAAATAACGTAAGCGGATTTATTTAAAGAGAATTCGTGCTCAGTGATTGAGCAATCCGTTATAATTAGAACTGTTCTATTACAATTATCCTATTGTGACAATAAATCTGTAATGCTTCGAGTATTATTGCAAGTAATCAGTACCAAGTATTTACAGCAGGTAAGCGAATGCAAATCACGAGAATAAACCTGAATAAAAATGAGTTCGACTCCTTCAAGCCTTTAGTTTAATGTTTAGTAATGTAGGTAATATAGCCTAACTTTAGTGTTACTGAAATTTAATCAATGCTGTTGGCTTTATTAATCTCAGTTTAGAAAAGAAGCTTTGGGTGGCCCTACAGCCCTGGACGGATTTTACATTATGAGGTGTCGTTGAATTCGTCAGAATTGTGGTAGTAACATAAATCTGCGCTTGCTTTATAAAAAGTTACAAAGATTTTAACATAGATAAATAATAGATGCACCAAAAACATTTAAAGTGGAGAATATAATTTTGATAATTTATGATTATAAAAACGTTGAGAGGTTGGCTCCATACCATTTACACTTGTAACGATGAATTTCGGTGCAGTGACATTTATTTAATAGACGTGATATAGGTAGGTGAGACCGAGATGACATTCTATTGGGAGCTGTGATCATCTTTGACTTTAAATGTTATAATTAGCCTTGTGATATGAATGTAACTGCATGTAATTACGTCATCATTACTGATTTAACTGAGGTATTATTATCACTGAAATAAGTAAAGTTTATAAATAGTTGGTTATAAGTGTAAAGGCGAAAGGTCACTCATTCATCACGAAATATCGAAAAACACTTGACGTTTAAGGATTAACTAGGCAAAGAGGTTCTAATTTATGGGCAGTAAGTATATTTTCTCATTTTCCACCCCTGAGAAAGTAAAATATCAATTGAGAGTTTGTTTGAAAATCAGTCTAAAGATCTTCCACGAAGACCAAGTCACGGGGACTATCTAGTTTTGAATATGTCTATATTAACTGAATAGCTTCCTTACTTTATGAACAAAATAATATGTTGTTACAGTATCTTACAACATTTGCGTTGTCGCAACAGAAATTCGTATACAAACTCCACTTAATGTCACAAACGTTTTCTTCAAAATTCAATGCATTTTCTGTCAATACAGGTGCGGAGGAGGCAGCGCGGGGCGCGGGGCGCGGGGAGCGGCAGTTCATTCATCAAGCTCCATAAGGCTCTAAACCTAATTCGACACAAACAACCTCGCAACATCCGCTCTTGCAAAACGTTATTTCATTCATAACTTTGGCGTACGCTGTGTTCACACTGGAGCTTTTTTTTATAAATTTGCTTTAACTTGCAATGTTTAGGTATATGCATGTTCAATCTTGCAAGCTGAATAAGTACTACTCAATAATATATCTTACAGATTACGAATTTTATATAATTGTTTTAGTTTAAAATTATAAAATAGAGCACCGTCAATGAAAAGGAATACTTTTAAAGGCAGGTAATGTGATCGCAGCAGTTAAAGCTTTCGTAATCACTCATACACATGCCACCATGAAAGACGTAAAAAATCTCGAAATTGATTACGATTAGTTAGTCCATACCAGATATTAAAAAACCTTGTTATATTTATATCATTTGTATATTTTTCAAATTCAAATTCAAACTCAACTTGAGCTCTATGTTACATATTGTTAAACAAATCTCTTCATGCTTACATAATCCAGTGAATTATGTAAAAAGTTTGATCTTAATTTTTGAACTCATCTGAAATTTGATTAACAGAAATAGACGGTGTATTAAATTAGTATGATCACAGCCGAAAGCTCGTGCCGCGCCCACGCCGGCAAACGACGGAAAATAACATTTAAGTTGAGCCGATGACATCAGCCTGCACCGCGCCCGCTCGCGCCGCTGCATGCGCACGCGCAGCTTTGCCCATTCATAACAACCTTCGTCTCGGAAAACCTCTTGTAAGTAATGGAATAAATGACATTTTTAAAATCTATTTTATTACCTTTTAAGTACGAGACTCATACATACGCATACGTGGGGTTCTGCATCACCGAGCGGTATTAACTCTTACTTAATTTTATTTGGTCAAGAAAAATATAGGAGGTACAAATATATAGAATCCCCATTTTTCGAGGTCACTTTTATGGGGACACCTCTTGGAATCAGTCCTTTTTCATTTTTATCTTTTTTATAACATGGTTGCTATTGTGAAGATTTCCAGTCCCTACCTAGATACCGTTCTACCCTTGCAAAGATAGCAAACTATACTTAATCCAAGAAGGTCATTTCATCGTGGAACTATTAAGATTTTGCCTAAGTTATAGACCTAAAGTTTTGATTTTGCTGTAGATTTTGGCGGAAAATTCATTTATTACAAATGACAACCGATAAAGAGGCTTAAAAATATTGATTAAATGGTAGGCAAACCAAGGAAATAGGCACAAAAATATCAAGCCTATATCGTTACTTTGCGAATATATATAAATATTATATGGTTCTCGTGACATAGTCAGTTCTTATTAACTCATTGTCTTGTCTCTAATATGTTACACGAAGTTCATCAAAAACTAAACAAAAGTATAGATTGCTGTGTATTAATTCTGACCGTAATATATTACGCTTTTAAATAGGCTCTGGATAATACTCTCGGGAATAGACAAAACGACACTCGCTCGGGGTAAGACAATCCGTCCGATGAAAGCGAGCTCGTTCTTCCTAAATCAACGTCAAATTACCACCTCTTAATCTTTTGTAGGCGATTCGGTTTCACGCACGTGTTCTCACAACTAAGCGCTCGCGGAGGCTGAAATACCGACACTTTAGACGAAGATTGCCTTATAAATCTGACGTTTGAGAAATTTTACATGTCTTTGTTAGTAATATATGTTTCGTCGGCATCGCACCGTATTACTTTACTATTAGCCCGTGAATGGAGTGCGATGTTGTAAATGGTCTATTCTTTTGTGGTATATTTTGAATTACAATTTATTGAGGCATTGCATAGGAAATTGTTTGATATAATACAAATTCGATATATCTTTGTGGGAATGGAAATACGATAAAATTGTATTGTGTGTCGCACAAAGATACAAGCGGCGTGGATATACCGAGCTTGTGTTTTCGTATTAAGAATTAGCTGAATTGTCGGATCATTGACAGTAAAGGAAATAGAGGGTTTATAGACAATAAAGCGGACAAGTGTGATGAGGTCTAGGAGGCCAGTTGGCCGATAAAGTCACCCGTTACGTTACCAACTGACGCTTTTATGGTAAGGACACTTGTGACGGACATTCCTATGGGCAGACAAAGTAACAATTACCGATATATCATTGTTAAGAAAAACTGAATAGAAAATTATATTTATTTATTTGGACTGACAATAGACATAGGTATAAGGTATAACTTCAATAATGAAAAAATTACGCCAAGAAGTTGTCATTAATAAACGTAGCTTGAATAGAACTTGGTATTGGTATGATATGAAAAAATATATATATATATACCTGTGGTAAGAATAATTAAAAAATATATGTAAAATTAATTACCTACAAGAAACAAAATGTCTGATATTTACATGCTGTTGTTAAAAATTAGCACTACGAGATATAAAACTTATTTTGACGTAAAATATATTTTTGCACAACATAATAATTAAAATAGAACAGGTGGTTTTTAAAGTAAAACATCCGTGATTAACATGTCTTGTGACGTTAACGTTAAAAGCATTTTTTTATTGTTTCAAAGTTAAAAGCAAAACGTTATTCTAGACTAGAACTTGAAATCAAATGGTATTAAAAGAGAACATACTTTAAAAATCCAAATATATTGAACGGGCATGAAGTTTTTGATTATCTGTTGTCCGAGACGTTGATTGCTGGTGAAGATAATTGTTGGCTAAACAAAGCGTATGTTAAGCCAATGACGGGCGTACGGTTTGCGCCCGCGGGCGAATGGGAATGGGCATTCGTATGGGAAACTTCTTACACACGTGTCCATAAATTTTGTTACTACGATAGTTGGGGCTTGAGTGGAGTTTTACTTATATGTTTTATGTTTTGTTTTTAATCCTGTTAATGTTATGGGAGGATAATGAAAATAAAACTGCGTCAACCACAAAAATATTTTGATGATAATGTATGGATACTTTTACTTTGACAGTGCTCATTTATGATAAATTAACATCTATAAAATATTCTTCTTTCATTGCGTTTTTGCCAATACAAAATATTTGGAGAACTTCGGAACTATCGGAATCACTGCTTTCTTGATCCCCTAGTATACATTCGACTTTACTTGTTTTTTTAACAGTCCTCTTTAAAAAAGTGACCCCAAGATTCAGTTGATGGCAGTGTTGTACATTGATTAATACCATAATTTCTTATACGATAGTTTTTAAAATAAACTAAATACCTATTTCAAGTAAATTCCAACAATTTTTCAATCATTGTACCTACTTCATTTTAAAACAAATTCAATGAAACGCGTAAGTTTATAGAATCTTTTCAATGGTTGGAGTTGATTAAATATAGCGTGCGGTTGACTTCTAGTACACCATAAATCACTCAGATTCTAAATGGTCCATCATAATAATAATATCGGATCCCTAGACTCGAGATACGCCCGTATATCAGTCGGACGACATTGGAACGTCGCCGCGTCGTAGTGGCAGAGTGCTTGCGGTTTGGTCATTTGCCAACGTGATTTTGGCATCACCGATGAACCCGTTGACAAACTAGTATAACATTGTTATTTACAACTGAATTTCACAAATTGTTGAAACTATTGATACATTCTAGTGACAGTATTTTTAATTAGGATGAACTAGAAGTGTCTTTTTTGTACTAAGTATTTTAATAAATACTTTTTATTTTTTAAAGAAATGTCACCATCGCGTCGTATACATTACACGGTTCCTGATAAAAGATGTTGCAAATTTTCACGTTTAAAAATATGAATATTATTAAAAATACAACAACTATCCATAATCTTGCGAAGCGTAAAGATTTATTTTGTCGAATTCTGTGAATTTTATTAGTAATTCGCCGTTCTAAAAATAAAAGTGGTCAGTGAGCGTCTGTCCAGCTGGGTTTGGTATCTGGCAACACAATGGTGGTGCGCACACGCACGCACACAGACAGCCAAGCACACGTGCGCCGATCCATTAGGTGGGATAAGTGCGGTTAATTCCAGCCCTTCAAGCCTGCGTCTGTAATAGAGACTAAGTATACCAGCAGCGGAAGTAGGCATTGTATTTTTGAGGATTGTTTGATTCTTTGAAGGTTACGTTCTTTTGTAAACCGTAGTCATTCTTGTATTAAAGCAAGGTTAATTTCATGTGTTCTTCGGAATATTTTGTCGAAGATTGAAACTGCCATCACCATCATCGCAACTCATAACCATCCTACTACATGTTTCGGGTCTTCTCTCATAACGTGTGGGGTAGGTACATGTATTGTCATCACGCTGTCTAAGTGCGGATATGCAGATTTCACGTGTTTGAGATCATTATACATAGGTACAGAACTTTTAGGTGCTCCTAATTTTTCACAGTATTTTCCGTCACCGAAGCAAATAATTCAATTACAGTAAGGACATTTTTTAAAATTACAAGTGCGTGCAAGTGCAAGTCCCTTGTAGGTTTTTTGCACTCTTTTTTATTATTAGTTATAAAAGTAACACTAGTGGAGGAGATGACCTGGGCAAGGACAGATAAGTGGACACTATCGCTCATGCTCGTCTACAGTATAAGTGACGAAACATTTATCTCGTTACCTTTACCAGCATTTTAAAGGATTCAAGGTGTCTGAAGTTTTGTTCGGTTAAAAAGGACATTATTACGTTGCCAAATAAACATTATATTTTTATTGCCTTTAAGACGTTTTGGTGTGGATTTTTGTTCGTCTTCCAAGACAATTTTAGCTGTCATCCAACTTACCTACCTACATGCCAAGTAGACCTGTTAAAATGTCTTAAAAACCTTATTCCTATTCCAGAGCAATCAACATTTCAGAAATATTAAATTGCTATTTGTTACCAACAATATTGCTGGTAAAGTTACATGCAGCAATTTGTCCAGTAAGACAAGGATGCAAAACCCGGAGAAGGCACTACAGTACTTTGAAGGGAATCACTTAGTCTATGCATGAGGTGGTTATTCATTTGCGTCGCGTCGGCTCGTTAGCAATTGGACATGCCCGTTGCACGAAATAGTTCACGATTGAGGCGGCGGTAAATTGCGCACAACAATAGCACGCGTCCACGCTATGCGCTGCAACGAGAACCTATTTACTACGAGAGTTTTACGATTCACTCGTTATCTCAGGTTTATGCGAACAATTATGTGTGCAGCTCGTACAACCAATGCAAATCATCCATGGGAAGTTTTCGTATGGGGGTTTGGGTCTTTGAGATTATTGGGTGTTGTGACCAAAATTAATAGAAGTAGGCTACATGTTTTGGTATTCATTAAGACTTTTTAATTTAATAACTTTTGTCTTGTTGTTTTAGATTGACATTTGTGAAATTTGTGCAATGGAAAATATATTATAATAAGAGGATAGTACTATTTTAAAGAAATTTAGATCACATCGGAATCTCATAATCCAAATGCCATTTCAAACTGAAAAGTCCCAGAGGTTTTGAAAGAACTTATAATTTTTTTGGAATACGAGTAGATGTAGGTTACCGATATAACGATTTCAACTCCATCTTTCCGGTCAACTATGCCTGTTAAGTGTGATATTATTTCATCAAATAAATACTTTTCCATTAGGTAAAGTTTTAAACTGCAGTAGTCCAATTGTCTTTAACGCTGACTTTTTTGTGTACCTTGTTATTTTGATGATCATTACTGTCGTCATGCGCGCGTAGTCAGGACAGTATTCTGTATTACCTCACGAAGTGGAAAGAGACATCGGGCGACAGTGATTCCCATAGTCCGGGCCGCTCTTATTAATTACGAGGCAATGAATTGAGGCGAGGAAGCGTGGAGTGCGCATCCATCACTTGGGCTAGATAGCGCGTTATGAACGACGCACAGATTTGTAGTCGTAATTTGTACCACTGTCATCACATTTCAAAGACAAATATAAAGGATTGAGGGCCGGAATGACAAGTGTCAGCAGACTCATTCGGTTGGTATTTTAAGAGACGTTTTTATATAACACGAGCAACAAGAGGTGGATTGATCGAGACAGGTTTCAAGTGCCGTTCGATGGCCAGGTAAAGTCGATGCGAGTCTTTTAGTGTCTACCTCGACATTCTGAGAAATGTCCTTACGGGCTCACTACTTCTCACCAACAGGACAATCGCGTCTGTATATGGGTTTTGTTTATGAACCTTTTTACGTTGTAGTGGCACCTGGCGTGTTTTATTTTGTGTTCACTTTAATGTATCAGATCGAATCACAATTTGTATCTTACTTTATGACGATGAAAAAACGATATTAATAAAAAAGCTACTAATAACGATAAATTATCAAAAATAGGCAGTTAAAGTGTTGTAGTTAATTAAATATCCAGCATCGGGTCCAAATTACGACACTGGCCGTGTTAGGAATATTAATCCGGTATTGGAGCTGTCATCGACTCACAATTAACACGGGCCGATGGTATCGGATGGCCAGGCGGCGGCGGCGGCGCGAGCGCATGCAGCGGGCATGCGTCAAAGTTTAATTGCCCGCGAATTCGTCGCTCACTCACGCTTCCACGCTTAGATACCTATCATTTTTGGCGGTTATGAGAGCATTAGTGGACAGACCTGTCTGGAACGGACGAAATCTTTAAATTATATTTTTGGTTAATTAACGATTAAACTAACATTTCTTGTAAAAGGTTAAGGTCAATTTACTCGTTCCGTAGTTTTAAAAAATACATTAAATAATGACACGATGTTTATCGTTAGAGAGTAAATTGTTTATAACTAAGCATAATTATGGCCTAACAAGTTAATGACATGGACAAATATCAGTTACATTATTATACCTAATTATCGTATAGAAGTACGAAAATATTTTTTTACAGGTTACAATTTTTTCCCATGTTGTTGAAAACGAATAACACTATTTTCTACCGTTACTAAATATAATTAATTATAAACAGTCAATAAATATCTTTTTGAATCTTATCTATCGTTATTTTCCTCGGCGATACAGATAAAGCTATAAAGTTGGGTGTAAAACGTTAAGAGAATTGATTTTAACACGTCTAAATAACACTCTGAATAGAACAATTGATTCAAATTAGCGGTCAGCAATATTTTGCCTAGTCACTGAATATTAATTAAGCTCCGAGAAACACTTCGGTAGATATCGTAGGATCACCGCATGTCGCTGTTGTCATAAACATTGTTTAGTGTTATGCTTCGCCTTCGTTATGTGCTTTGCGAATGTTCACAGTCATGGTTGTTTTGCGAGCATCATGGTGAGATATCGAGATTAAAATCTCTGCCACGAGTGAGTCGTCAGGGGTGTGGCAATGATTCACTATCGTTTTAATTTCTAGGAACATAACAAAATATTATGACTTTTATTAATTTTTATTCTCGTAATAATAGCTTAATTGACGTTCGTAGTGATTCATGGCGTCTCGGACGAGCGGTGATTTGTTGTTGGCGATATTTGAGTTTTTAATTATACGAAACTAAAGACGTGGTTTTGGGGCGGCACGCGCGTCCGTCACGCTTGTCTTTTGGACGATACTTTTACTTGTTGTTCGTATCGACGGAACAACGTCCATGCGGTATTGAAAACTTAATCGGTGGACATAAACTTGTAAATACAGTTAATTGTTTTATTTCTGGCAGTCACAATAATTACTTATAATATTTAATTTAGTGAATAGATTTACTTAGCATTTTTAAAAGTATTTGGAATAGGAAATACCTACTTGCTTATAGCAGGCTCAATGCAATAACCAACAAACAGCGATTTATTGATTTAATTGCAGTTGTGTTGTACATAGTCTCTGAAAGTTGGTCAAGTCGTGATTATTTATTCGCTACAGTATAATTACTGCATGGCCCCTAAAATTATTATACGGAATAGGCAGGAACGGACAGACAGAATGTAGTGCAGCGAGCGCCCCGCTGTGGCGCGACATGTCAGTTGGCCCGGGCGAGCTAAGACAAAAGACAAATTAATTTTGTACACAAGCCATTTAATTTGAATGTGAATAGCATGAAGTGCGACGAATGGTCGACGAGAACAATGCCCGGCGCCGACGGTCCCGCCTTTTTGTTTTATATTCGACGAGAGTAAAAAGTATAAAATCTAAACGCTCAACAGACAATTCCGTATTATGATATGGACACAGTAATGGAGGGCCGGCGAGGCGCCTAATAGCTTATAATATTAAACGTACGTGATAGAGCGAGGCAGGGCGTAGTTGGCCGGGGCAGTCTATGATCTCTGCCCGGAAATAATCGTTAAACGTAAAAGATTTAATCTCGAAAATAAACACATCCTGTACGAGATCCGCGAATACGCGCTGCGCCGAATCAGTACGTGTTCATCTGCTTTAGCTACTTTAGTGACGGAAATGCCAGGAAGCCGCCGAACAGTAGAGATTACGGGCATTTTGTCATGTTAAGGATACGTGGATCTATCGATCGATCTGTGTATCGTCAGATCTGTGCATTAGTGTACTGTGAATGTATCCAGGAATTTCAAGAGTCCTAACAAGTTTAAGGGACATGGATTTTTTTCCTTTATTTTTATAAACTTATAAGAACCCCTTGTTGAAATTTTATTAAACTTCTGTAGACATTTACGGTTTTCTGTAAAGAAGAAAAGGGAAAAGCGGTTATTTATAACTAAAAGATTTTAAATTTTTTCTTTGGTAGAGACCTGTAAAAAGGTTTTATGCTCATCACATTTCTACCTACCTACCTAATGTATTAATTGGAAATTATTTATGAAGAATATAAAGTATTTAGAGTATTCATAAAATGGGCACATTGCTTAATCACGCAGTGTCCTGCATGTTGGTATGAAAATGAAAATTTATTGAAAATTAATAAATCTCTTTCTTAGTTGAAAGTGAAATCTAGTGAAGTAGTTTTACTTTGTTCCGCTCTACTATTTCCAGCGCATTAAATTGTTCGAGTGGAGCTCAGATTTTCACTTTAAATACCTACGAGTAGATTACAACACCGAAAAAGACTTTATTATATTGTATCTTTCATTACAAAATATTCATGTGGAGGCAGAGGGCAGCTGTTTTCCTGGATCTCAGATGAACCGAAAGATGTGTAGTTGTGTACCCTTTAAAAAACTGGATCAAAAATCTGTTTTGCCCCATCAAGAGCTTTGGGGTTAGGTATTATTCCGTTTTGGGTGAATTGCGTCGTTATTTATCGTTGTTCGTTTGTTGACTTATACCGATACCTATCTAGCTGAGTGCAGAAATTATTTTATAAGAATGGATGGAGAGAAAAAAAACTGTTTTTTCTTGAGTAAGCTTCTATGATTGCGGTCTCTAAAAATTAAACAAAAACATAAACGATATTGTAATTTATAAATATGTAACAGAGTCGTAATATCGACATTATATCGTGAGTACCCTTCACAGTAAAAACAATATTTTTTTAAACATTAGCCATACATTACACTGCACTTCAATCAGTTACGAGGCAGGTAGGTACTAGTATAATGTAGTGCGTGATGAAACCACTTAATATGCTGTCGTCGAGGTGCGTCTTCACGACAGCGTGTTGGTTTATATTATTAGTCCATCAATCAAGAACCAATTTTGTTTTGAATCGTAACTGTTAGTTAAACACTCCAACAACTAACAATCGTTCGATCTGCTCGTATGCCCATCAATCAGTGTTGACGCGGAGCTTTCAGGTTGGGCCCGCTCTTGACGAGTTGGGTTTCAGATTGTTATAATTCTGGAAAATAATGAATAATACTACTGTTTATAGTAATTAAAAATCTACTAAGAGATAATTAAATTAAGAGGTAATAATAGGAAAACAATCTGCATAGTTAAAGTGGTCAGTGCCACTTAGGACGTCTTAGTAATAATCGACGACGATTAGATATTCCGTTGCCAGTCAGAAGAGATTATTAGACTATTAGACATCTTGAAATACTGTAGGTACATACATTGTTTCAATAATTTTGGTTTAATAAAAGGCAGGTATTTATTAATTTCTACAAAACCCCTTTAGAAATATACTATCTGACTCGAAAGACGCTGTTCTGTAAAATACCCATATTATCAAGATGAAACATATGTACCTACTCCATTTATTAAGTTAGACTTCTACCTAGCAATAAAACTGCGAACATCCCTAGGAAGTTATACTAAATACAATTCTGTTATAGCTAATAAGTAGGTTATTTCTTTTTTCAACAACTACTACAGATAATTACGATCAAGGAAAATATTTAAAAGTGTTGTAAGAAATGGGAGCAACCCATCTGATTGTCCAGTGTCTGGGGAGATGAGCGAGAGTCGCCCCGTGTCCGTCCGTCCATCGTTCCATCGGTCCGTCGCCATACAACGCCTTCTAATGACAGGGCTCGCGCCGACCCGACACATCCAATTCACATGTTAAATGGAATTCCCTTTGCGCCTCCAAATTATGAACATCCGTATTATTAAAGTGTTTGTTTCTTTGACGTTTTTTGTTCAGATGTTTTATCCAATTAGTGCTACCGTGTCCAAAGGATAATGCCGTGATGAACGTATAAAACGTTTAGCGCGTTAAAAACGGAGCCTTGTCGGCTACGATAACAAAGTAACTTCAGTGCCCGCCGATCCTGCACGCACGTTTATTGCTATTAGATATCTTAATTAAAATTTATTTATCTGATGAATATTCAAATAAAAATCAATATCCTGTGTGCTGTAGATCGATGGCGATAGCAGGCTTTTAGTAAAACTAGTGTCTTTGGAACGATCATCGATTTTGTGTGAAGGCTTTAATACCGAGTCTAATCCTTTTCGCGTTCACTTTGAAGAACATGGTAGCGAAAAGAACAATCAGTGCGTATTTCCTTGAATTCCAAGAAACTCTCTAACTTTGCCAGTTTTTTATTTTTCATGATCAATCAATTTAGATCATTAAATTATCACCAAAAAAACTTAGACAAGAACTACGGAAACATCATCATCATTTTATCTTCATCTTCTTCAGTTCTTCTCTTTCATTATTCCCTATTAGCCACCATTTCGACACTGACTCCCTAATCTTTCATATCATCTTTCACACAGTCCATCCATCTTTTCTTTGGGCGTCCTTGTTCCCTCCATCCATCCACTTTCATATCGAGCACTCTTATCGTCACATGCGAAACTCACGCAAAGAGTCTTAAATTCTAAAAAACATTATTATCTTATAATTACATACAAGTTGTTTTACATAAATCTTCTAAATTGAATTACATGACATTATTTCAAACCCTTCATTGCTAATCTATTAAAGTCTAAATCAGTTGGTGTAAAAACACGAGTTCAAGCCACTCAAGTCTAGTGTACTTAAAGGCTAACCTTTAAACAATTAGAGATAAATTCATATTATTGTTTGGCTGCAGCGCAGTGATTATTTATTATGCGTATTCGTGAGCACTACATAATGAGTGGAGACAACAAAGAGGAAGTGCTTCAGTGACACATGATCGATGTTAACAATCGAATGAATGGCCGCGTAGCACTCGGCCACTCCGACTGCTTGTTTGTCAAGTTATTAGATTGAAATTAATTATTTATATTGTTTCAGTAACGATGCATTCGTTGCTTCAATATGACGGTGATTGTCTTTTAAATAAAATGGGCAGTTGCGAAATAGGACGACAAATACGGCGATTGAATAAAATTGGCGTGCATATGTGTATCAGTGAGACGTACGTGAATGATGACGATGATGATTGAATTTGAATATTTTTAAGGGTCGTATTACCGTTTTTCTTAAGTATTACGACGTTCTATCGTCTGTCCAAAGGTTGACTACAAGATCGCTACTTTAAAAGTCGCCTTTTTCGTTATATTCTAAGTCACTGAATAGGTAGGTAGGTACCTTCATCATTGTCTTTTCACAATTTAGACTTGGATAAACGATATAATATTGTCTAACCAACATTGCTCAACTTAATTACAACATGTCTGATGCATTGCATCCCTTCAGGTTTTACAATTTCAGAATTATTTGATTTTGTTGCTTTAGAGCTTTAGAGTAGTCTTTATATAGTAGGGCCATTTTAATACGCCACATTTGACAACCGTTTGTCTTTGCTTCATAGTGAAGGTAATCTGCTGAAAAACGTCGATTTAATTTAATTAATCGATAAGGACTTCAAACATCTATAAATCGAATGCGATTGTTATAAAAAGTATCAATATGCGCACAGTTCGCACAACGACTAAAAAAACGACAAAAATAATGCGTCAAATAATGGCGCGAAATGAAATCATGACTTTTCAGTGCCTCTATTATGAGTTGTTGTAGTAAACGTAAACGACGTTACTATTGCAGTTGACGTTTAGAATTTGTATGAGAATTGTAGTTCAGTATCGTAACCGCTAGAGGCGCTGTACGGATTCTCATACAAATTCTAAACGTTAACTGCAATAGTAACAGTTTGACGTTTACTACAACAACTCATAATAGAGGCACTGTAACATTTCACGTTTCTGGATGTTGGCTTTTGAGCCAGATGTTAATATATATGTAGGAGCAAGACCAAAGTCCTACGCTGATCTAGTAACGCCACCTATGAGTAATCGATGAAACTAGTTTTAGGACCCTAACGCCATCTATGAATGATGATTGGAAACGAAACAGTTATTGTTTGGGCATGGTCGGTATGGAGTGGGGGTAGAGATGGCGTCGTAGAGAACCATAGCTTTCATGATCATTCTGAATTGAGCGCTTAGACCGAGCGGACGTGTCGAACCCACTGCCATACCAAACTTGCCGCGTTTCCAAGTTAAATTTGAATTAATCGTGCTGATCCTTTGCCACTTTGCTATTATTTTGTCGTCAGCTTTATTTCTAAGTTTAATGTAATCTGAATTAATTTTGGTGATAACTGTATTGAAGTGTTGGAATAGACGTTTAAACTCAGTGTACAGACTATTATTTCTTATCCTCAGTCACGTATAACCCAAAGTATAACAACCGCTCTGACCCTGGCTCCGAGATATAAATGAATGATTACATACTTTTTGGCCTAAAATTAAACAAAATTAATTTTGTTCGTATTAAAATATATTTTATTTTGTAATGGTGAAATACTTTTTGACGATTAGTTCGACTTCTCAAATTCAACTTATCTACTGATCTGTTTTTTTTGTACCATCCCTAATGTTTAAAAAGAAAAAGAATTCACTGACGTAACTTTGTAACGACGTCAGTTCTTTACTTTTAAGTATAAAAAGTTTAACAATATCTAGTAGGGAATATTAAATAATATGGGGTGACTCCCTTAAAAGGTTACTTTCTAAAATTTTGACAAACTGTCAAATGTGGCCTATTAAAATGGCCCTACTTTAGTTTATATTATAAGAATAACAATCCTATGTACAAAAACCTCTATCAAAAGGATAGTTTATATACAGGGTGGCCAAAAAGTCGTGGATCAAACGCAACGACCGGTTACCTGGGATCATTTGCTGCAAAAAACTGTTCTGCAGCAGGTCTCTATCATCAACCCTTGAAAAGTTATAATTTATTTTGTATTTTTTAAGGAAATGAACATTTTCAATGTAAATGTTACTAAAATTCGATAAATTCATATCCTGTATCATTTTTGCTTATTTAATATGATGCAACTGAGTCGTCTGTACATAAGACACAACTTTGTATCGCTGTGTATGTATTGAGTTGGAAAAAATAACACGTTTTAGTAATCTTTATTTTCCTTCATCATAACTTTTCTTTTACATGGGACCCCACTGAGAAAAAAAAATGTTCTACCGAAAAGTGACCTTGTATCACAAGTAATAGAGCATTTAATGGGGATTCTAAAAAGGTATAACACACATTGAGATACTATGTACTAACGTACTAGAGAAGACACCGCAAAGAAATTTTATACGCCAGTCAGTTGCGGTGAATGCACCGCAACTCTCTGAACTCTCTCAGTACGGTTGCTAGCTCGCATGCGCGACACACGTGTATGACGTCTAGGAATTTCAGTGAATTTCAAGCAACCATCATAAAAAACGGCTTGGCGTGCATTACGATATTCCGATAATAATTCGAGGAACTCGAAAAAATGCACAGGAATAACTTTACATCACTAAGTAATCAGATTTCACAATTTTAAAAATAAATACGAAAAATTATTTATCGTTGAAAAAGTTCATTTTCTTAAAAATTACAAGATAAGTTATAACTTTTCAAGGGTTGATGATAGAGACGTCTGCTGTAGAACAGTTTTTTGCAGCAAATGATCCCAGCTAACCGGTCGTTGCGTTTGATCCACGACTTTTTGGCCACCCTGTATATTAAAATTAATTTTAAAAAGCAGACAAATTCCAGAAATTAAACCACCTAAACTGAAAATTTCATTTCTTTAACGATTACATTTTTCTCCGTCTATTGCAATTTATTTAATTTATTATTCAGATCAGATCATTAAATGTGTTATAAAATTTTTCAATTATTTGATAACACATTTTAAGGCGTGAAACGCTAAAATATTTAAAAAGTGTCTCCTGAAAAATACGTGTAAAATAATGTTGGTTTTAATACATTTGCCGTACCTACCGGATGTAAGTTATAATGTAAAACGTTTTTGATAAAACATAATAAGGCGTTAAAATTGATGAATTACATAGTATGGCGAATTGTGTAATTATTATTTTATGTCTGGGCAGTAATTATCACCTGTCTATTATACACATGAAATCTTCCGAATAAATTATGAATCGAGTAGGTATGCTGACCGCACAGAACAAGTATTTGGGTGGTTAATTGCGCTTCAAGAAACAATAACAGGAATAGATTTATCTGATGCAGATAGCGATAGTCTCATAGAACATTAATTTCGCCGGAGATAACAATTAGAAGGTAATTTCTTCAAAGACAGCGACGGCGCCGTCACAAGCTGTACTTGTCGATAAATCTACTTTAAATCGACAATAATACAAATACAAATTACAGGGCAATAAATAACGTCCGTATGGGAAATGTGGTATCTGGTGCGTGTGCACTATCATCGATGGTCCGGTTTAATTTAATTGACTGAGGTACGTGTCGATGATAAATGTAAGCGGGGTTAAGCATATGCGCGGGGCTCATGAATAAATCGCCCCTCGGTGAGACGAGCTGATTTGCGATAAGCGGGTATTTATTGCGTTATTTGTGCGCGCCACCTGACGAGGAGACGGAGAAGACAGCGCCCGCCGCCACGGGAGGCGCTCTATTGCCTTTCACTCGCTGCATCCCTCCCGGGAACACGTCTGCAGACCGCCGAACGCGCCCCTCACCGCATAAATCACAGCCGACATAACAGCATTAACCGCTGATGATTTTTGCCCATTCGATAACGCTGTCGGTTCAATCGCAGCGAACTAGCAAGTTCATCATGTGTGTAGGAGATGAGTGTCAGAGTGTCGTATAGATAACGGTTGATTTATACCTACATATGTTGCGATATATCTTAAAATATTTTTTGAACGTAGGCACTTTATTAATTTAGTTATTATTATCTTATACTGTACAAAGTTTTTTAATCTGTTTTTGTCGGTCTTTCTGCTTGGCTGATTCAATCTCTGGAATTGCTGAACCAACCAAAAAGGGGCTTTAACTGAAATATTGAGGAGGATAGGATATAGCGCAAGCATAATATAATACCTACTTTTAGGACAACATAATTATGAAAAAATATTACGTTTTGTGTGGAAACTCATACGGGATCCCTAATCATAGTACCTAAATATTGCATCCTGTAACTGTGACACTATTGTCTATTGGTAGTGATCCACGCTTTACAGCTTCTCAAGTTGACACTTTCCTTCACCAGTTATGTTAATTATTATTGTGTACATTTGAATCCAGAATATTTAAACTACCAGACAATATTAACGTTGATAAACATTTCTAATCAATGTCTATATCTTGTTTCAAACGCAAGGAATTTATTGCATTAAACGCACCTCACAATTTGCTTGACAATAGCCACCAGCTTAGATCTTGCCCATTACAAAACAGCTGCAACAAATTCGTTCCTCAATTACCATGCCTATTAGATATTGAGTAATAAGACCGAGCAAGATTGCAAATTAGCAAACAAGTGGTGTACGCACAGATAAACGCGATTAAGAGAGCGCTCTTACTTTCGTCGTAGGCACTTTTAGCGATCCCAAGGAAATTTATTGTTATATTTTGAATTGTAAATTAGGTAGGCGCGTACTTATACCCCATCAACATCTTTTTATAGGCTGTTATTGAACTTGCTCTGTTTGTTTTTACGATATGTGTCTCGCTAGTGCGAATATTTGCCTATAATGGCTTTGAGGCCAACGTTTTACACGTGTGACTAGTTTGGCACATATCATAAGCTAGCTAATGTTTATGATAATAACAGATTTAAGTGATAAATGACTAACACTCAATAGATCAAGCGGGACCCAAAAACCTGATCTTATTGTATTATATTTATTTTCAACTATTACGGAGCTCAAGTCTTCTTTGGAATTAAAAGACTCTAGGCTCATTACCATAGGCTAAGTGCAGATGGATTGACTTACTACACTTAATTAAAAAAATGTTGAAATCATTATTATGCATATTTTTTATCTTTAAATGTATTTCTACACAGAAGCCAATATTAATTCATTAGATACTTATTCTAATGAATTAATATTGGAATTGGGGAAAAAGATTAGATACAAGTACCTACAACAAGAAAAAAATGTGGGAAGTTTTACATTTGCTTATTTGTAGTGAGAACAATGCAAACGAATAGGATCACACACACGCCCTATCGCATCATAAAATTATAATCCTTAAACACTTTGAAAAATTAAACTTAGATTTTTTACACCGTATTCAAATTCAAATAAAATTCTATGAATTATATTAATAAAAAATACGTTACCTATACCTACACAATATCGATGTAGTATCAGGATTTCATTAGCAGGTGAAGTTGTGATTTATCAATCAATATTAAATCATGTGGGCAGTGCCTCTTTATAACGGTTAATTTATTCATTCAACACCTCCTTTTAAAATATTCGGTTAATAAATCCTATAAAATTTTAATTTAAGTCGATATATATGAGTAACTCATGATCCTGCTTGCTAAGATCTGAGATTAAATTCTGTAGTTTCTTAAACTTAAATATTAGCACAGAAAAAATACAGTTTAAAATTATTACTCAAATATCTAATTATGAAACTGTGTTACAGTGTTGCAATCTACTCACAATTTTGTATGAATAATTTTTATGTTCGAGTTACAGTTCAGGAACAGAATCATTAGTATGTTAAAATAAACATAACTGGGGCCTGTTACATAGTAAATAAATAAACGATGAAAAGATATTTCTAAAGCAACTCTAATACTGGTATAAGCAGGAACTGAAAGAGCAGGCTAGACGCACGTCCGCTGGAGCCCTCGGGCGCCGATACACGTCGCAAACTAAAAATGTATATAAATTATGAAGATTACATGAAAAAGAGAAATGTGTTACATTTAATTTTATTACATACGATAACTTATGAGCTAGCCACAGCACTCGCTTGAAAAACACGTTGACCAAATGTCGCAACGGAAAAAGAACGCAAGTTGCTATGAAAACTCAATCGAATTTTAACCTTAAGATTTTAACACAACGTGTAAGTTGCCATGTAGAACGACAGCTTTAAAATCATTTATTCAGTTTAAATATGCCGTAGTTACATACAGATCATTTGTGACATTAAAATATCAATAAATTTATGGTGTTGAGATAGGAATGGCGTTTTGAGATGAGCGCCTTATCCCCACCTTATCTATCTATGCAAAATTCTTGACACTTCAAGTTTGTTTAGTGCTTGCGTATCTAAGATTTTACAAGCTTTATTCAGGCTATTCATTTTATGTAGTACGGCTTTCCTGGCTTATCGATTACCGTACTTTTCTTGGGTTGATAATATCTTATGAACTGCGATAATTGTTTTATATGCAAGATAAAGATGATAGTCATTACTTTAATCTACAAATATTGTATACCAGTGGGCCCCACTGGTCTCTTTTATTGATTATATTGTCCAGGTAATCCAGCCTTAATAAAGGGTGCTTATCCTCGCTATTCCATTGCAAAACGATGGAGGATTACAAATTATTAGTATGTTTATCGATCTCTCTATAGTAAGTCATCATTTATAATGAAAATGAATAATAAAAAACAACTCTTTTCAAAAAAAATGGTTCTTACTCCATCGCACTTAGAACAGGCATGTGTGTGTTTTTTTAAGCGACCCTGTGCACATTATACCTACATAAATGTGGGTAATAATATTGAAATGAACTTCACTTTTTAAAATAAGTTTTTATTGGCCAATCTTTTTTTGTTTGCTTTTTTTAAATCTACAAGATGTGCCAGAATGTGTGAAAAATTAAATTTTAAAAGTATGTTATTTTACCTTGTTTGCAAGAATCAGATAAACAATAGTTAACAACTGTTGTTACCTATTGTTTATTAGTCCAATATAATTTCTGTCCAAGCTTCCAAAACTATGTAAAAAATTATTCGAAAACTTTTAAAAAGGTTTGTATTCAGGCGAAGTCAATGTACGTTAAGGATAAAATTGTTAATTCAGAAAATAAAATACAAGCTACCTGGAGGATTATCAGCAGCGAGACAGGTAACGTCGAGTCCCGCGATTTCAGTTATGAAATATTAGATGATGGAAATAAAATCACTTCCGACACAGAAGTAGCAAGCGTTTTTGAAAATCATTTTAGTAATATACCTATAAAATTAACCAATTCATTAGCTTCTTCGCCGATGGAAGCACTTTCTATTTTAAAAAGTAATGTCAGTGAATGTAATGTTGTTTTTGAATTTAAGTATACTACCGCAAGAGAAATAATTAAGACCTTTCAGTCGCTTAAAATAAAGAATACAGGTGATTTATGGGGCATTTCAACAAAAATAATACAACATATAATAGATATCATAGCTCCAACTTTGGCCGTAGTTTTTAATAAATGTGTCGATTTAGGCACTTTTCCAGATCTAATGAAATGCAGTAAAATTATTCCACTTTTTAAGACTGGTGACAAAACCGATGTTAATAATTATAGGCCAGTTTCTATATTGCCAGCACTCAGTAAGATCTTTGAAAAGATTATTTTAAATCAAGTGCTTGCCCATTTTAACAGCAACAACCTACTACACCCCGAACAATACGGTTTCACAAAAGGTCGTAGTACTACTGATGCTGGGGCTAGACTTTTAAAACATATCTTCGATGCATGGGAGGGATCACAGAATGCCATTGGTGTATTTTGTGATTTATCTAAAGCTTTTGACTGTGTTGAGCATGAAATATTACTATTAAAACTTAATTACTATGGGGTAAAAAACAAGTCGCTTAGCCTGATAAGGTCTTACTTAAGTGATAGAGTCCAAAAAGTTAGTATAAATGATATTAAATCATCAGGGTCTAAGGCTGTGATGGGTGTTCCACAGGGCTCAATTTTAGGTCCTTTTCTTTTCTTAGTATATATAAATGATTTACCATATTATGTAAAAAAACATGCGGACATTGTGTTGTTTGCTGATGACACATCATTATTATTTAAGACGGACAGAAATAAACGTAATTTTGACGATGTGAACAATGCTTTGTCGCATATATCAAAGTGGTTTACAATTAATAATTTACTCCTAAATGCAAGCAAAACTAAATGTATAGAGTTTACCCTACCAAATGTAAAGAATGTCGATAAGACACTTAAATTAAATAATGAAGCATTAAAAATGGAACAATCAACAGTATTTTTAGGAATTACCCTGGATAGTAAACTACAATGGGGCGCGCATTTAGCAACTCTTGCGACGAAACTTAGTAGGGCTACTTATGCGGTTAGAAAAATAAGACAGCTTACTGACGTAGAAACTGCTAGGCTTGTTTACTTCGCATACTTTCATAGTGTTATGTCTTATGGCATATTACTGTGGGGTAAAGCAAGCGATATACAACAAATCTTTGTATTGCAGAAGAGGGCCATTAGAGCTATTCATAAACTACGGTATCGGGAATCGTGCCGTGATAAATTCAAAGAATTAGGTATACTTACAGTAGCCTCACAGTACATATATAGTAATATAGTTTTTGTAAGAAACAACATAAATGCATATAAAAAAAACAGCGACTATCATAATCGCTTAACAAGAAAGATGCATGATTTGGCGACGCTTTCATATCGGCTAGGTAAAGTGCAGCGTTCTTTTATGGGGCTTGGTGTACAGTTCTATAATAAAGTCCCTAAGGCAATCCGTGACCTGCCTTCAGAGTTGTTTAAGAAGTATGTAAAAGCACAACTCATAGACAAGAGCTACTATAGTATAAAGGAATATTTAGATGACAAAAAGGCATGGAAATTACCAGCTCTGCAACCAGCTCCGCTAGGTTAGTGCTTACCTGTATCAATTAAGTAATATTGTAATTTTTATTTTAAAAGATGCGGAGGAGTTTTTTTTCGCCGTTTTTTTCTCCTCAAGCACTTTTCCAAAACGGTGGTAGAATCAAAAAATTGACGTTCATAAGTGAATTTGTAAATTCCTAGATGAAATAAACAGTTTGACTTTGACTTTGACTTTGAAATTGCAATCACATCAATCGCATAATTTAATGTCCAAAGCGTAAGCATAAGCTGCTGTTATCAACATTGTAATTGATAAGTATGTAACATAGAGCGTTATCAAGACACCATAAAGTCGAAACGATTTTACGTCCATGTCTTAAGGTTTAAAATGCGCTTATTAAATAATCCAGTCAATGCTTTGGTTCACGCACAGAATGCACCCGATGGTATCACGCGTAATTTGTAGCAGTGCGACCAATCAAAATATTTGTTTATCGCGCTCGTTGAACGATCTTGATCGTATCAGAATTTATAATGTTAGCCGAATGTCGCTCGATAGCTTATCTCGAAGACCATATACGCCTCGTAACTTTAGCATTAGCGGCCTCCTTTATGCGGCTGATGCGAAGGCACTCGCGAGGAATCCGATTAAGATTTCTTTGAATTTGTTCTGTAAAATTCGAGGAGTTGACAGGTAATTCCAAAATTTCAAATAGTTAGCGTGCCTCGGATACATCGTGATATTGAAAACAAATTAAAAATAAAGCCAAAATGCGCCTAGTCGCGACCAGGATCGAACGTCTGGAAGGAATGTTATAACAAACATCTAAAATATGTCAAGCCTACCAGCCGACTAATAGTGATCATGGGAAAACAAAAAAATATTTGTCATCGTCGTCCGCGCTAATGTGTAACCAAGCGTGCCCGTGAGTGACACGGAAACTCTCTTCACACACGTTTGACCTCCAACAAAGGAGTTGTGTTTGCATGGTATCGCTACTAAAATATTGAAACGAGACCGGAGTGCGTGCTTGTCTAAGGTACCATGCATGTCGACCTCCGGTTCGAAGAGCAGTATAAGCTGTGAAGTCTTTTGTAAAAAATTAGGTACCTATGTAGAGCTTTTAGGTTTAATATTGGTTTTTTACTTACTGATAATGGACCAAATTGGTACGTAGGATACGTACCAATTAATAATATATGCACTGCAATATGTTTATCAGGAACTAGTTGTAATAAGACTGCGAATTTTTTATTGCTATGTTTATAGCAAACTGTAAAAATTAAATAATAGGTCTGTAATTTAATAGCTATTGCATTATATTCGATTTATTCATTCCATTTCCACATATTGTCATCAATAGGTAGATAATTATGTCAATTATTGTTCCTATTAATTTTTTATTCTAATATAGACACATTCCGTTAAAAACCATTATATTTAGCTCTGAGTTTTATTGCGCATATAGTATGTATTAACTATTAAACTATAATATCACAAAATTCTGTGAAACAAGTAGTGTTTGTTCTGTTTGTTGTGTTGTTTCTGTTGAAACAAGTAGTGTGCACAGCTTTTACTCCAAGAAACGTCTCACGCTAGTGTTTGTTTTTTCGCAGCATGTTTTCGGTTCACCGCTGCGAAGCGTTCGGTAAAGTAAAGCATCCGTTGCAAAACCTTCGAACGTTCGCTGGCACTAACACCGTCTCCGTACCGGTCACCTTCGGAAGCATATGTGACGAGCAAACATCCTTGTGTGCGACACATGAATAGCCACTTAGATGCACTTCGAATTTACTTTAATTGGAGCTGAGCCTGCGCCCGTATTGTAGGTCTGGTCGGGTCGATAAACATAACGAAGCCATGAGGTATTCACGGCGTGTTGTTCAATATTGGCCGATTTTGTCTCAATAATTCTAGTATAGGGAGTGTCACGCGAGCGCTCGCCACGACCAATTAGCCGGCGCCTCGCTCCGAACAGTGCACAATAAATCAATAATTAAACCGTCCATCTACCGGCAAATGCTGATTTATTTGCGCCTTCTGGCCACGTTCGCCTCTGAATGTCGCGCACCAGACATTATTATTACCCTCCGCTGATTGCGCCAGGTCTCTACCTGTGTACCGACGTATTTCCGGCTTTATACTTATTATATTCTTTTTATTACACTTATGGCTTTATCTAATGTTTTTACTCTTTATTTATTGGACTTACTATCCTAGACCGTATTTGAGTCTTATTCTGGGTTGGTCACAGCCGTCAGCAGTTGCAGCATGAAGGTTGGTGCTGCATGCTCTTTTATCACCTTAGTTTCCCAAAAAACCTAGCGTTGCGGGTGGGTGCCTTGGCTTTTTAAATTTATCCAAGTTCGTGGAAGATTGAAAGTAAATAAAACTACTTAGAAGAAAGAGAAAAATTCAAATAATCGTGTAATATTTACCTATTTGATACGTTTAAAGGAACGTAGAGGTGCCGCCGTTATCCATAAATATGTAGTTCCATGGGCGACCATCGCGTATTACACGGGAGGCCTATTTTGGCATAATGTTGAAATTCAAAGTTTTATGTTAATTTGAATATTAAAATTATGTAAGTTAGTGTTTTGATACAATTCTAATTTAAAATTAGGTAGGTTCTTACTTAAGTAGGTATTTATTTTGCAAGAAAATTACAGTTATGCCGCCCTTAGCGCTACAAGTGTTGGCTGCGGGCGTTTAATGTCAGGCTGTAACGTTTTGGCTACTAATATGACGACCCGGATGGCGCAATGGTTAACACACCGGATCGCTGTTCCGAGGGTCCTGTGTTCGATTCCCAGCGAGGTGGAAATTTGAATGATGAGTTTGAATTTCCGTTCTCGGTCTGGGTGTGTGTCCTTGTCTTGTGTATTGTCCATGGCACCCACGACACAGGGAATCCTAGAGTGGGGCTATGAGTGTGAAGCGTTATTTATTATTTATTAGGTATATTAATTCGCATAATAGCCGATGAATTGAGCATGTTAAAATCCCGTAATCATTAAACGGTCTTGCTAACAGGTTGAGTATTAGCCAATGTTTGCATACTGTTTCTTCGTTAATTTCACTGTGAGCGGTACAAAGTGAAAGATTAAGAAAAGTTTACGTAGTGCATTAACGAGCGCGTCCAATCTGGACTGGACTTCGTTTCACACAATTCACACACATACTGCCCTTGTTTGTCCAACAAGTTAGAAGAGTAGTGCAACTGTGGTCCCAGCGCTTGCAATTTATGTTCAAAGTAACACCTAGCTTCCAATTTCCGGGACAGAAAAAATGCGCTAAACATCTTCATTCCGACTCTCATTTGAAGTCATTCATAATCATTGAAAAAAGGTCTAGTAATTTAAAAAGAAATGAATGAGGAAAAAACGCACTTGAAGAGACAAGATGCTTAACATTGACCTTTAATAGCCCTCGAGACAGACACAGCGGTGTTCAGTGTTAAGGTTGATGTAAATTAAAGCCGTGGTACAACCTATCTTACGCACAAGAGTGTCCAGTGGCGTCGCGAGCGGCAAGCGCGGTTTCAGGACAGCTCTTCGTCAGCACAAGGGCCCTCCGCGAGCGCAGAGTGTTTTCATACTCACTCGGTGCACGGACGTGTTAATTCGTAGACACTTTGTTTTTTTTCCGCGGTGATAGACGACTGTGGGAACGTTTTTGGGTGCCTTCGTTAGAAGTACCTACTCCACGGTAACGAGCAAACAGTCGGAATAACTTCGAGTATCGCTCCCGCGTTAAGTGGCCGTTCGCTCACGGAATTTACGACAGTTCACGTGTGGGTAATGGGCGCTCGCGATTGAGCCGTCGTCGCGCGATTGTTACGACGAAGGTTGCGTAGATGCGTGCTATAAAAATCATTTAAGTTTCCAATTTGAGCGTCATTGTCTGCGCGACGTGAAAGTTGCCGGTGGCGCCGACACCAATAAAACGGTCGGATATGTCCAACACGCGCGGAGTCGTCGCAACCGTTAATATCTCAGCCGATATTCACTCGTACGTGGCGGGTATCGTTTTATAGGTTCTCGATGATATCCCGAGCCCGGCTCTGAGATACTATCGATGCGCGCTGCTCATATATTACCTTGACAGGCTAACAATAAAACAGGATATCTGTTAGCGCCGGTGAACGCCGAGGGTAAGTGAGGAGAAGCACGACAAATGGAAGCATCGGCGAACCTTGACCCTTGGATATAGCTAGTGCGGAAATATTTCATCATCCAACACAGCTCATAATATTTCAGTCGAAGACAAGTCGCTGCGGGGATCGGAATCTTGCCATAAGTTATTAAACAAGGCGACAACCTATCCCGACTCGTTGACAGGTTGTTATAAGAATGGTTTTGTATCACGGGTACTAATGCCCGTGCATGAATACATTACAATCGACAAATTGATTTCTCAAAGGGATTTACATAAGCAGTGTGCAATAGTAGTGCTATTATAATGCTATAACGTGTTGTAAGACAATAGTGGTACAGGGTCCTCCCACCTCCCACGTGGGTCGTTTGGTAGACGCCGTATGCGCGGGCGCATGCTAATCGCTTCTAATCACGGCTCGATCGAGAGCTGATTCATCTCGGCCTTACGATCCTGTATACTGTTTATTTACCAATCAGTATGCTTAATGTCGGCCGTGACCATAAAAGGCGATATATTTGTCTAGTGTCGCTCTTAATTAGTGTCTGACGGCAAATCAACGCCATATGTGGTCGCTGAGTTAGCGTCCATTTTTCAAGAATATTTTTGTTAATGTTCAATGTAAATAAAAGAAAATCATTAGTGTTTGTTCCTCCAATTTCACTGGCGCTTTTATGGTAGCAGGTAGATCGGTTCACTTGCCGGAAGGTTACTTGTTAAAAATTCTGTTTATTCTTAACATTGCTTGGCTCCATTATCTTTAAGCGGTTTTCAAGTAGGTTGGTTGGTACCTTCATAATATGTTATCATGAATGATCACGATCTAGGCACATCTTTTATTTCTCAAATATTATGTTACCCACCTAGCTATTGTAGGTAAGTATAATGACCTACTCGATTTTATAAGGTGAATTTTTATTAGGTACATCACTATATAGTATAAAACAAAGTCGCTTTCTCTGTCCCTTTGTGTCCTTAAATCTTTAAAACTACGCAACGGATTTTGATGCGGTTTTTTTAATAGATATAGTGATTCAAGAGGAAGGTTTATATGTATAATAACATCCATTAAATAGTTATTGCACCCGTGCGAAGCCGGGCCGGGTCGCTAGTTTTATTATAAAGAGAAGATATTTCTGTCATATATGGAACATGTATGTACGTACAAAATGAACGTGTTATTGGGTATATGGTATAAAAGCTTCTTTTTACATTTTTTTAGCATTGCAAAACCCGTCGCGAATATTATGGTGTAGGTAGGCACTATTTTAAATACCTACCAAGGTATAATATAAAATTTTATTTGATATTTGAAACTACGGGATTATTTTATTTTCATTGAAGTAGATATAATGTACCTAGATATTTGTAGGTTATAAATGGCTGGCTACGTACCAACTGTATTACTAAATGTAGAATGATTTACATCTACTAAACAACAGTACCTATCTCAAAATTTTTAAATGTTTCATGCAGTCTTTAATTATGTGTATAATCGTAGAGAGAGTATGTAGATACGCATACGTTGATCACTAAAGTAAATTTTGGGCACCAATTCACGTCGTGTGATTAGATCGATCATGTGGCGCCATTGGCACACTTCGGAGTCTGCCCGACGATAATCCGGCTCTTCTAGTTGTCGTAGAGTAGGTTTATAGGTAGGTAGAGTTAAGCGCGTATGAGTCGAATTATCCAAAAAATAGAGTCCAAAAGTGATTGTCCTATGACGTAACTTTACTGAACAGTACTTATGTGTAATATGTATTGTATTGTATGTAATATGTATATTTTATGAATGGTATCTAGATCGACAAAGTTAAGAAACAGTGGTTGCGGTCAGTGTTTCGATTGGTAACCGCTAGTGGTCAAAATTTCTTGAGGGCTCCCGTGATTCTGAGAACAACCGAAGCCGTCAGTCCTGGGTATTATCGATAGATAACAATCGTTAAGCCTTGTCGTAGGTCTTCGGGCGTCATGAATACTTCCAATACTTGGAGCAGCCTCTAACCCCTCCATCAATCCGCACTGGAGTAGCATGGTGGAGTCTCCCCAATGATGACAAGAGAGACGTGATCAGCCAAGCCAGATCAGACAAGAACAAGATCAAACGTGAGCCATTAATGGGTTGAAGCCAAAGTGAAGCGCGCATTAAGTGCAATATACAAGTAGAGTTTTGCTACAGAGTGCGGGAAGAGATCTGTCAGTAGAGCGCGCAAATTACTTTGTCTCTAGATACGTTTCTTATTTCTACATTAACAATGTCTATATGGAACATTCTAGCTTAGCTCTAGTTTGGCTCTCTTAGACTAATTGAGGAGTTTGGAGCAATGAAATGATAACTTCGAAGGCTGGTAAGTATTTATGGATACTTAAATAATAAGCATAGTTTATTAACTATTTTCCTTTTGACTTACACGCAAGCATAGATATCACTTTTTTAAACCACACTCAGCCATTATTAAAACAGGAAGAGCTGAGATTAGACTTAACGAAAAGAGCGATTCAGTCCATCGAATTAATCTATAAGAAAACCTTAGGCATAAGGTATACCTAATTCTATCTCTGATTGATATTTTAATTTTTGCAAATTAATACCTACCTACAAATAAAAAATATTATACTATTCAAAGGTCGCTGGCGCTATCCTAGGCACGTTATGCGTGCCGAATCGACATGAGTGCTAAATTATGCCCCCGCGCAGGGTCGTGGAGGGAGGGGGAGAAGAGGGGAGGGGGGAGGCGGCCGGTGGCAGGTCCGCCCAGCTCTTTGTTTACGTAACGCCCCCGCTCATTACGCCATTTCGTAATTGCAACCAGCCAAACAGAGCTGACGAGTGACGTGTGTTGAAAGTTGAAACTGATGACTGACAAACTTTGATTATATACACGGTCTAGATTCCGCAATCGGCTCTACCGAACGGCTCCTATAAAGTCCAACAAATTTGTTAGACTTGCTTGACACGTAGGTCAGTGTCATTTGTGTTGCTTAGCGACAAAGTGCTCCCGAAAAAACATAAATTATGCCGGTTTGTGCAATGAAATTGTTTCGCAATTATGTGGAAAAACCTTGTAATAACAAAAAGATTACTCTTCATAAGTAAGCTTTTTAAATAAATCACAAAGTTTAAAGAAAACATGATTTTTTATTTCGTTATATTCTGATTAACGAGTGTTGCCTGTTTATTACTAGGGGATTCGCCGAATTTACGGGAGATAAATTACAAATAAGTATTAAATTATAAAATCCTGTAAATAAAGTTAACCTAATAAGTTAGTACCATAGATTTATTATATATCTAAAGATCGGCAATTGTATCACTTGGACGAAACCAAAAATGAATCGCCCGCTGTCAATGTCACCGCCGAGCGCGACGCCTTCCTGGTGGTTTTTATATCTAGAGGAGTCACATCCAGGTACCGCACAACTAACCATCACTAATTAAGACTACAAAAGACATTATTCCACACAGAAATGTATAAACTAAATTAAGTATTTTGAGAAAATTGAGGAACAATTTTTGACAAGTGCCCGCTAAGCCCGCTATGCCGTCTAAAAATTGGTTTCGTCTATCTATCTCGCTGTGCCATACGCGTATCATATGTTTTGCTCTTTCGCATTTCCAATCTATCTAAACGTCAGTGTATGCTACATCTATGTTAATACTAATTAGGTAAAGTTTATTTATATTAATATATTAAGTTATGTTTATTTAAACACGACAGTATTTATTTCATCAAAAAATTGACTTTATTATGCATTCCGTCTTAGGGCGCATTCATGTAGAACGCTGGTTACCGACGCTGATCTGCCAGCGCTTATCGGTACTGGTCCGTCGAGATAACCTCCACATAAAGCAAGCTTGTATAATTGTCTAATTGTATAATTGTATAATTGTCTCATTTTAAGTGAAACCTTGTGTTTTTTATGAGAAATAAATTCTTTAAACCTAAACCTATAAGCAGGAGCTGGCTGACTGTCTCTCTACTTGAATGCGCCCTTAGGCAGCATTATCCCGACATTCCTGACTCGAATGTTTTGGTCGGCGTCGGCTACTAGTGTAAAACCGAATGCACCTGAGGCTTCTGAGTACGTAATTAAGGACTATAAAAGTGGGTGATATGGCAACAATGCAACATCGTCCTCTGGTTATGAACTGATATCTCTTAAAATAATGAGTCACTTTGTCGATCATACCTACTTATTTTAAAAATATTGGTGATTATTGTCAACTTCATCAAAAAAGCCTGTTAAAACTTATTATAGAAAAATATTTGCAAATAAGATGTCACCATATTTAGAGATCAGACATCGTGGCCTAGCAATAAAAGTGTTCCAAAAACAAACACAAAGAGATGAATGTTGAAATCTATTTACTTATTATTTCCTTTTTCCCATTTACTTTTTATTATTTTCTGTCATTTTGAGTACATACATTATTTAGTTTACCCCTTAGAATAATTATAATATTATTCTAAGGTTTACCCTAATATTTTTCCTTTGGTATTCTTCGACAAGTCCTTGAGTTCCTGATGTCCTGAGCTGCGCTACACCATAAAATAGAAATAAACAATAATTTCAATTCCTGTCATGTTTTTTAATTTTTTAATACCAGTTACTTTATTATTTTTTCTACTTTTTGTAAAATTTTGTTAATTTACATAAAATAAAATAAATATACCTAAGACTAATACAAAACAATAACTTTTTTAACCTATTCTGTTCAACCTTAATTTGCAAAGATCATAGGGAAAAAGTAGGTATGTGAACAATTTGAAGCAGGCATCCCTTACACACGCACACCTTGACAGTGCACTTACAATAAGTACACAAGCGGTACTCACACATGTCGGAAAACTGAGGACGTTTTTTGAGTGACATTTTGTTTGAATTGCGGAATCTAGACGTGTATATAATCAAAGCTGACAAATCTCGAAATGCGTGCAAAATATGGTTTTCTTAATATTTTGGTTATGTTGTGTCATTCTAAAGTAGAAAACAATCTACTTTAAGCTTTTTAAGTCAATATGCCGTTAGATTTAAATTTTGCAGCGATAAAAATCCTTAAATAATGGATCCAAGTTTAATTAAGTATAAAAGTTCTTCCACCTTTTATGAATATACATAGGTATAACTATTTTATTATCGACTATGGATTTTGTATAGACTATTGTGGGATCATAACAATAATATGAGACTGTGGCGAATGTTATGAAATTGTACAAGTCTCTTACACAAAACATTCATTGCTCAGTTGCTTTTTATCTGAACTCATCGAGGCCTAAATGGCTTCAGTTGAACATGTCAATGGTAGATAATATAATATGTTGTATGTCAGAACGTGGGCGCAAATAACTCAATCTGAACCGATGCCATAAATAGGCACTTACTTATCGAATAGGTATCTACCTATAAGGTATGCACACACTGTCGTTTATAATGACAAAAACAATGTAAGACATCATAGTTAGATTGATTTTCGTTGGCTTTAATTTAATTTAATTCCAACGGTCTTACAAACAATGTAAAGTAATGTAATGTAATGTAAAGTTACAAGGGGTATTTTATCCTTCGGAGGTTGTTATTCTCGGAGAAAGCGAAACGTCAAAAATTTACCTATTCATAAGCTAGTTATCACGTAAGTAGGTATATGTACCTACCTACCTGATTTAAAACATTTCGTTTACCTACTATAACGTTTAGTGTTTCATACATAGAGGTATTACAGATAGAGCAAGCATCTATGTATGTAGGTTTCGAACTGTGACTCGGTTAGAAAGAGAGAGAAGGTTGCAGTACCTTCTCGAATTAATTTGATTTTCTCTTTTTCTATCCATCACACGTTTCTATGCAACACTAAGTTTTCCCTATTTCCCTACTCTGGTTGTAACACCTTTATGAAGATATTTTGAAACATAGAGTAGGAAAGACTTACTTACGCTACTGTAGTTGCACACTAAAATCACACTAAATAAAAGCACACTAGGGTAGGTAAAGATATGGTTTGAAACGCTGCCCTAGTGTACTTTTCCGCCGGCAGATGACACCAGTGTCATAAGTGGCGCTAGTTGCGTTGCGAAACGGTATCGCACCCAACGCCGGCGCCGCGACCCGTTACCCGCCTACGGCGTTGCGCCATAACGCTTCACCAGTTTCCAACTAAATAGAAACGCGTCTATGGATATAAAAGTTTGAATTGTCAGAAGTTTCCAACATTTTTAGAGGATTTTCTATAGTTCCTTTTGTTTACTTTGGCCTTTAATGAGATCACCGGCAATAGAAGTCCAAGTTGAAGATCTAGGTAGGTATGTGTGGTTTTTTTGATTAAACATTTTATTGTTAAAGTTGCATGAGATTATGCACGTACAATCTCTATTTATTTCTTATATGTATGTGTTCACGTAAGCGTTGATTATAATGTATTTTATTTACCTACAGCAAGGATCGAACTATGTAGTGGCTAGTATAATAATTATAGCGTAATAGGTGTTGTAAATGATATTTCCTTCGTAGGAATATCTAAAACAAATATTTTCCTTAGGCACGTGTACCTAGAAAAACATAATTTAGTTTCAATATAACGCATATGTGTCCGATAATCCAGCCGCCTTATCGATAGAACCGGACACCCGGACATTAAGCCCACAATTAGCGGTACGTATTAGTTAACAAGACAGAATCATTTTTGATTGAACATTAGGAACGAACGTAACACGATAAAGGTTGGATTTGAATTAATAAGCCTGTCTGTTATTGATCGTTTATTTTAACAAATCACGAAATATGTTATGTAATTTGGGAGACATAATGGCTTTGAGTAAGGTGTAGCATAAAAACAATAGCTTCTGACTGGACTATACTATCACTATCGCTAATGACTCACGATGATGAATCGTGCGACGAATTAGTGATTGCTACAAGTTTTATTTTAATATTTTTTCTTATTTTGGCTATTGATGTCCATGGGCGAATGTGACGGCTCGTCTACTCGCATATTTATTTTCCAATAAAAATTGCTTAGCTTCAGTTACATATATTAGGTAGTTTAACTTACTTCACGTAGGTAGGTAGGTAGGTAAAAGTAGTTTAGTTTTACGTCACATCCACACACAAAACTTAAACAAATAATTTAAAAATTTAGGTTTCTGCTTCCACTTTTCGAATTGAACTAAATTATTTATTTGAGCGAAGCTCCCATAAATCGCACGGAACAGTTCAGAGCAAGAAAATGAAAAGTGTGATTTTCCCGGAAATCGGATAGGTATATTTTTTTATTAATTTCAATAAACTACCCTTTGATTGAAATCATTACTTTTAATAGTTACTTAGTGAAACATTCCTATATATTCAAAATATCTCACTATTATAGACCAAAAAAGCGAGGGAAGTAAGTGAACCTACTATCAAACAGAATGAACATACGAACAGGTACGTATGTATGTCGTGGCCACATTGTAGATTTGCTCACATCATGAAATGATCGACCATATCATGAAATGGTCGCATTTCATGATATGGTCAACTGTCTATTGGCCACATCATGATGTGGTTTGAGCAGATCGATGATAAGAAATCGTTTCTCGATATGGGCAACTAAATGCGCGGCTTTTTCTTGAAATGGTCAAGATTATTTTGATCATATCGTAAAGTAGTTACATTAATTACCGGTAGAGGCGCTGCAAGCGCTTTGTTTATGTGTAAAGATGGCGGCCGTTGGCGTAAATGTTGTTTCTCTTGTCAATTCGGCCTAGAGTAAAAGAGTAGCAACAAAAAATGCTACTTGCAGAATACAATTCACGTCAATTGTTAAAAAAGAGTAACATTGAACGGAAGCATAAAAATTGAGTTGATTTTGGATATAAAACAAATAATACTCATTTCCATTACTATGCAGTCAAATTCTTCAAGGTGTAGGTAGGTCGAATTGGTTACAGAACCGAATTAGCCTACCCCTACTCCACGTGGTCTTGTATGCCCTACCCCTAGAGTGTTTTTTAGAACCCGGAGGCGCGGAAGGAGGGCAGCCCCCGCCCGCTGTAACAAAACGCAGACACCCGGGCGAGCCGGAGCGGCTGAGGCTGGTCGCCAAAGGCGACCAGCAAGCCGGAGCTGCGCAGGCGAGCGTGGGTGTCTGTGCTTTGTTACGCAAGGGCGAAGGGGCTGCACCTTCCGCAGCGCCGGAGACGTCACGGTTCGAAATTATGCCCTATATTCCGCATTTTTACGATCCGGCCAAACGTTGATGACCAAATCGTGAAACGTAGACGATTTTACGATCTGGCCAAACAGAGTTGACCATTTCATGAAATGCGACCATTTCATGATATGGTCGATCATTTCATGATGTGAGCAAATCTACGATATGGCCACCACATGTATACGATACGTAAACAATAATAAATAACTTGTTTATAAATAATCACACCCCCGCACTAGGATTTCCTGTGTTTTGCATGGTAGAAACACAACAAAGTTATTGGTAATTATTGTGTAAAGGTCAAGAATACACACATGTCGTGTAAATCCTCGTCCTGTCCAGGAATAAAGTTCTTCTGCTCAACAGGTCACCAAATTGCGATTTGATCAACTTTGAGGATTAACCTTGTCCGTCGCACAAACTTGTTTGCATTAACTTAACGACTACAATGACCGCCAAGTCTCTATGGAGGTTCCTACCTACTTTAAAAACATTAAGAGGTTAAATTGGAAAATAGTTAGGAAGGAATTTGATACGTTGTAAAAAATCCTGTCATTCTTAGAAGATAACCTATATTAGAAGGTAACCTATGTCTGCTTAGCTCATGGTTAGCTGTGAGAACGCAATTTAACCTAGTTGCATAATATTAATTGCATTTTCCACCCCAATTTTAACGTAATATTTTATGTTGTGGGCAATAAAGCTTAAGTGTATGAATTCTTTACATGGGCGAATATTTTAAGGGGTACCTACATAGGTAATATGATTTAAATTTTTGATCTGGCAGTGAGAACAAAAGTTTTGTAAAGTTAGATTTAAAGAAAGTGTATGAAACTTAAAATCAAAGCCGCATGCATGCTCAAATGTAATATGGAAGGAGATAACTTTTATAAAAATTTAAATTACCTAATTACAAGGTATTGGAAATTTCAAACTAAGATCACCGAGTGGAGTGGAAAGTGTAATTTCTGGTTATTAAGCTGTCACTGAGTTCGTCAATTATTGTTATTATTATTATTAAGGTTATACAAGCATATTGCTTTAAGGTTAACGATGACAAATTATCCAAGATAAACACTGAATAATACAGAAATAATTTTCATGCACAGACAGTACACAAGTTAAGATTGCAGCGAGCAACAATGTGATTTATTTCACAGATAACGGATTAATCTGCCGCCTATGTTTCTAACGGAGACTAGTTCAAGCTCTTAAAACATTAAACAATCAAAACACTCAGCTACACAGTTTTTATGGCCTTTTGTGTTAGAAACTTTTTTATGGATTTGGCCGGAGGACAAACTGTATGTCAATGTAGTCAAAGATATCTATAGACATCTTGTAGGTGAGGCGTCTCCGACACGATGCAACGGAAAATGTCTATTAATGCACCATTTTTTTATTATATTATCTATAAATATAAAACTCTTGCGTTACCTACTGAGTGACTGACAGACAATGCACAGCCGAAATTACTGAACGGAAGAAGCTGAAATTTGGCATGTACGAGTATGTTCCTTGGAGAGCGTAGAGAATTTTTCAAAATTCATCCCCTAAGTGGATGAAACAGAGGCGTGAAGTTTAAACGAATTTCACGCGGGCAAAGCCGCTGGCGAAAGCTAGTTATAGAATAAAACGGTTCAAAATGACCGATGATACAACATCAAACACTGAAATATTTAGTTTTGTTTCGAATTTTAAAACATCACTGATTCCATAAATTTCTTAGCATTGAATCCAAGGAACCTAGGTTTAATAAATTTACTTTTTACTTTCAGTTGTCAAAAAATAATCATAGTAAGAAAAATACAAAGAATGACCAAATTGAGGAAGACGGAAGAAGGGCAAGGAAGGCAAAAATATAATATTACACCAATTCAATACCTACTTTACCGATGAATGCTCCTAGGTCCTATTTCAATAATATAAATGGTACATAGGCGTTATTCGAATACTATCCAGTGTTGTATCTATCAATAGAAGATGAGGCCAATTGCGTAATTTCGCATATAACATCAAATTAAGTCCTCAAACCGCCAACACGAGTACAGCATGCTTTGTTTATGCGTGACTCAATGTTTATGAAAGTGGCGATTATAAATTAGCAGCGACTTACGAGTCTCCGAGGTGTAACTTATGAGTCAAGTTGAATAGGTTAGGATATTATATCCAGCACATACCTACTTATTATTTTAAACAAAATTAAATTAAGCAATAAGACACTTGCGCCTCTGCATTATAATTTTCTTTACTGAGGCGATATCAAGACAGTTAGACACGAAAACAATAATTTGTCTTGTAAATGACTCTCTGTTGTGGCTGTGACGATCCTTAGTGTCAGTTGGGTAACAGTAAACGCAGTCAGTAGATGGATGGACCCGCTAGTGGCAGTGATTTCTTGGGCGTTCTCGTGCTTCGGAGAGAGGATATAGAAGCGAGAGCGGGTTTACGAGTTTGAAACCGACTTTAAATAAGGAGGAGGTTCTCAATTCAACTGAATCTTTTTATTTTTGTTACCTCAGAACTTTCGATTTGGGACCAGATTTTGATGATTCTTTTTATTCAAAAACTGTTGCTTGTCGTGAGGTCCCATATTATGAATTTGAACGACATCTGGCGAGTAGTTTTTGTGCTATCTGTACCGATGTAGGAAAGGCTGAATCCAAGTAATATAGACGAAATACTCCGAATAAAGAATGTATTTAATTACAATTATAAAATATACATACAGCAAGAAACATGACGGAAAAGAAGTCCGTAACAATCATATTATTTTCTAATTGTAATTAAATACATTCTTTATTCGGAGTATTTCGTCTATATTACTTGGATTCAGCCTTTCCTACACCGACATGTCGATGTTGTAGTCGGTTATTTTTTGTAAAAAGGATATATTATTTATTTGAGACTATTTGTCCCTAATACAGTTGACTCTACAATTAATTCTCGTTGCATTAGTTTGCCAACAGAGGCCGGCGATGGCACCGGAAATGACTCTCAGCTTGCTCATCCAAGGGCACTTGTGGCACGCGATCTTTTAAGCTTTGTCTCGTATATTCAATATTTACAATGGGCTTCAGAGATCCGTCCATTTTATATGACAGTATTCTGGTACAAGAGCTAATTTCCCTCTTACTTCAATTTCAATCTAATAAAATTAAGTATGTTTGTTATTCCATTTTAAACAAGATTTAGGTCTGTAATTTAATAAAGTTAGGTTTCTTTGAGCTATTTTAAGCACTTATGTAGTACATAGTTGCACAACATAAGTTGTTACCGTTATTATTTTAACAACAACATACATAGATACATACCTGCCACATAAATTCAGAAATTTATTTCACAGAAAATTGATTTTTAGTAGTTATATGTATATTAGACAAATATTTAGATAAATACGCAGTTCTTACCGAACATATCCTCAATTATTGCATTCATTATGACTTCAGATGGCGCATTTATTGTACTTGGCTCTGCATGCTTAGTTAAGCTGGCGCCATCAATGACACATAAATTGGATGTTAGGTCGAAGTGACGTTACTTATTAGGGTACCGTAGGCTAATCACAAAACTTTTAGAAGTTGATAGATATACGATGCGTTTGAATTTGATTGTGGAACAAGTTTTCGTGTGCCTTAATAACGGATTAAAGTGGCATAGAGTTCCTACGCGTAGGTGATGTGAAACTTTACGCTAATGTTATTCGAAAACCGAGTTGTTATATTTAAATTGTATAGGTACACTCTTAATAACTAATAATAACTCTTAATAATAACTGTAGGTTATATGAACGATGACAAATTATTTTTAATTAAAATGGGGATTATTAGTAGGTACCCACCTAAATAAAAGAGTGTTATGATACATTTACAAAATATTAGAAATACATTTAGTTGCCGTAGGTACATGTAGTTGACTTGAGTAGGTACTGAACCCTGCTTGAGATAGGAAGTCACGCAGTTTAAAGATTATTGTTTATAAAAGGCAACTAATTTTGATTTATGCCAGGTCTTTCAAATTATTAGAACCGTATTTTTATTACCCACATATTATTTAATGGGGACTCTCTTCATCTTCACGCAAACTGGCGCCAGAATGGTGTTTAAAATGAACCGTTATTATACCAACGGCGATTGGCCATTCTATTAATTCAGATGGATTATGATTTACAGCTCACAAATCCATATGCTCATATAATTATGACGACCCCGTAGCCTAGTTGGATCTGTCTGGCAGTGCAAATCGAAGGGTGAAGGGTTCAATTCCGGATATGAGCCGACATTTATGTTTTCTGGGTAAGTCTATAACCAAAAACTAGTAGACGAACCATCTGACGGAAAGTAATCAGTTGACCACTTTCGCCAACAGACATCAGACAAGGTATCACCGATATGTTCTCAGCCAAAGAAGAGGAAAGAAAGAAATACTGGCTTCTAAGTCCTCGATCGGGACAACACTCCGTGTCTCGGGGTCTTCCTGCGACAACGGTAGGTACCTACAAGTAAGTTAGCTAAGGCCTTCTCAGATTATCTTTTCAGTAATCCTAGAGTACCTTCGGGATTAAACGAGGACATCTGAAAAAATGACTGAGCGCTGTTACTTCGTCTATTGTTCAACAACACTACGAGCAGATAAGTCGACTTGGCGTCAAAGATCTTTACATCCCAATTTTTGTTCATGGGTTTATATGTGATCCATGGCACTGAGTCATAGTGAAATTATTTAATCGTAGTCCACCTAATCTTTCATTTATGTCAAATGTCAGTACCGATGTTGATCGTAAATGTTGGAACTGGATTACCAGAGTTGAGCACGAATGGCTAAGCTGCAAAACTAAAAGTATAGGCGGTTAATCTGCATGTATGTCTAATTATATGTCATATTATGATTACCTGTAGGTACATGAAAACCTTTCAGGTAGGTACAGCTTAGCTTTAGAAGAGTGGCCATATACTCGTATAAGTATTTTTTGAGACTTACTAGGGTATAATTATCGAAAGCAATGTGGACCTATGTTGAAAAGACCAACATTTTTTACCTTTTTAATTTCTGCATTTCTACTTCCATTTATCTGTTTGACCGAATATCAAGCAAAAGCTGTTTAGTCGGTAATCCACATTTATATTATTCGCTATTCAATGTGTCACAGTCACAACTTAAGACTAGGTCCTCGTGACGTCGTGAGTCGTGACGTGACGTAATTTTTGTAACCATATTCAAGATGGCGTCGATCTATTTCCTATTAAGTTTGTAAAATATACTAATAATAAAGAAGATTGTAATCTTATGGACCCAAGAATCGAAGTGTTAGATAAAATTTACCTACCTACCTAATTTTAAACCCGCACATTATACCTACTTATTATTAAGTAGATGTATCTTCACATTCCTATTTATGAAATAGTTTTGAATCCACTAAATAAAAGCCTCTTCTAGTCCACTATCCGGATGATAAAATGCAACCATTTAATCATACCTGTAAAAATAAAGTGGTATGATAAAATATACTTATTTCAAAGAGCTCTGTTAACGAGGACGATCCGAGATCGTTAATAATGGTATTGCACATCCAAATGATTAGATGTATATTTTCATATCATCTATAAATCACACTAACAAGATCTATGTCTCGGATACCTATGTTTCGCTTGTGAACGCAAGACATTATCGTTTTGTATGAATGGGTACCACCTATATTTATATTTGATATTGATGATTCTCGATACTGGTGATCTCGATACTTGCAAGTCGCAAGCTAATGAAGCTATTGTCAAAGCGGTGCTAGTCGTTCCGATTGTTGGAACGTAATCGTCAAGTATTAAAATTAGTTTGTCCATTACATCAACCGATCGCATGCACCTAAGAATTAACTTTCAAATATCATTTACATTTAAAATTAACTCCACGAATATTGAGGAGGTAACTGTGCTCGAGATGAAGGCAAAGCAGCACGTGGCTCGCCTAAACGAGTATGCAAATCTTGGCACGTATGTGTGATTGTGCATTTCAACATAGAACGTGGCTCACACACACGACTCTCCTTGGATCCCATTCATAAAAGCAAGGCACTATCTAGCTATGAATTAATCGCAACATTTGAATATGTTTACTCTTACAAAGGAAGCGGCCATTCAGAAAAACTCGCCCGAAAACAGGTTTGGCGCGTGTCAATGAACGACGGGAATATTTGGACGCCATCGTCGGCTGCGTCGCTGGGTCGGATGATTGAAACGCCGGTTTAATAGACGGTCGTTCGAGTAGTTACTTTGTATCAATTATAATTAAATGATTTCTTGGGTCAGCAACATTTTATTCTCCTAAATTAAAAGTAATCTTTAGTTAACAATTGATTTAAAGATTCACTTAATATTATGATGTGAAGTAAAATACCTATATCATAACGTCTCTACCTACCTATCTAAAAAAGATGTCTGAAACATGCATCAGAGGAATAGCGGCCAATCAAGTTATGAGGTGGTAAACTGCTACAAAATATGTTACATACGAAACCTACCGCTTGAGCCCTTCAAAGCGAAAATGTGTGCATGAAATACCTATTACATAATTTTCCTATAGGTACTTTGTTGGGTAACTACTAAATATTACCCAATTTTTATATGTCATTTGTTCTTACATATTACTTATAGATATTAATATGTCAATAAAAAGGAATGTACAATCCAGGGTAAATTAAGTAGGTACCTTTAGATTACTAAGCTTTTAGGTAAATGACGAAGTCACTATATAAAATATTATGGAAAATGCAATGCATTTTCACATTCAATTGACACATTAACACATTTTCACTACATTGTTCGCTTATATAATAATGTGAAGTTTACACATATTGATAGTTCACAGCAAAAATAAAGAAATCGGTTTCCTATCGTTTTGATAACGCATTAGATCATCAGGTATTAATGAGCGAAGCAAACCGAAGTGGATTACACTAATCTGAAAGTTCGCAAAGTGGGTCAGTATTACGGTTCTCAAGCTCGTAGTTGGTGCGGAAGTGTGTTTTGGTAATTAAGCTTAAAAGGTTGAGATACACGGTTATACAGCGGTACCTTCTATCTTTATTATTTGAAAAAATACCTACATAATATTTCTATGATAATTATTCTACTTTTGATAAATTTTGTATTGCTTGTTGATAGATAAGTATAAAATTGCTATTTATTATGTACGATTATCGAACCACATTTACGTCATTTTTATAGTAGAAGATCCGAATCTATATCGACATTCACCGGGTTGATAATAGAATCAAACTTATTTTATAATAAATTTCTTATATTAGAAAATATATTAAAAATGGGTTGACAACAAAAATCCTGGACAGAATATTTTTAATTATTTTTTAAAAAATGATTTTCATAAAATGTTGTACTTATGATGAAGATAATAATAAAATTTTATACTGGACTTAAAGTATAGAACATATAGAATGTGCAGACGTAGGGTAGACTATTATTTACCTGGACGAACTACTGGGTAGACAGGTATAAACAGGTATGTCAATACTAGTTACTTTTCACTCGATTTGCTAATAATCTGCACATTCTATATGTTCTATACTTTAAGTCCAGTATAAAATTTTATTATTATCTTCATCATGCAATATTTTTGAAAAAATATTTTAAAAAAATAATAAAAAATATTCTGTCCAGGATTTTTGTTGTCAACCCATTTTTAATATATTTTCTAAGATACGAAATTTATTATAAAATAAGTTTGATTCTATTATCAACCCGGTGAATATCGACTTAGATTCGGATCTTAGATTCGGATCTTAGACTATTAGTGTCAGTTCAAATATACGACAACGACACGATATGGCAACGTTAGCCGGAGTAAGTTTATAGAATCGTTTCCTCACACATACGACATTTTCTGTTGCTGTCAAATTAGTAGCGTCAGCGATACATCGACAGAAAAATCTTGCTTGAGTAATGATTGAAATTACATTATTATTTTTACCACGTAACGCCAAGAAGTCGCATTAACATACGTACACGCACGCATACACACAGGACGACCCAAATTATATTGACATTCGAACATGACATTTGACATGACATTCGATCGAAGGGTTCGATTAGATTCTGAGCTAGGTTCATTCTTTAAATAATAATGAATTTACCGTCCCCACACTTTGGTCGTTGGGATATCGTGTAGTTGTCGTATAGGTATGCAAACAGGCACTTACATTTAAGTACATGTCATATTTACTGCAAAATCGGACAATTCCACATTGTGTTTGGTAAGCAAGTAGGTACCTACTTTGGTACGTGTACCTAGTCGTGTACTTACCTACTGTTCACACAAGAACTGCACACGCGAGTTACATCATTAACATTCTTTGTCCAATTCGTGTCCAGTTAGATAGGTGGAACGATTTTCGCTTTGACAAACTGTTTGCTAGGCATATGAATGAAAGTTGGCGACCTCCAGTCGACGACTCCGTAGGCGTACGCTGTTGCAAGCTGCCTCACTCCGTGAATCTTGTCCATTCACAAATTCAACGCAGCGCGTGGGCGCACGTAATGTCTGTTTTATAATAATCTGTTACATAAAATACTCATAAAATCTTTTAATTGCACCTCATTTGCTCATGTCTACGACTAGTTACATTAAAAACAAGTAGTTTGCTTATCCAACCGACATAAATAACAGAAGTCGAGACACGAGAATCTGCCTTTATTGCACTGTACTGATAATAAACATTCCTTTGTATGTTCTAAATTGCTTATTTAACTTCCAGGAAGCCTCGTCGTGAGCTTCATTCCAGTCTATATACATGTTAAGTAGAAAAAGCGTATGGCAATAGAGATTGTATTCGATGGTGGCTGTAGTAGACGTGTTGCTAACTCGCGACAGCTAGTTACGCGATAAGCATCTAGTGGCACTGTGAGTGCCTTCTTTATAGAGCTGCTCACTTCCATATTTTCTTCCAGATAGACGATTATAATATGAACCGATTCTGCGGACAGTAGACGGGTAGGTAAGTAAGGTGCAGAATGGAGTTGCGACAACAACTGGGAATTATGAAACTTTATAATGCAGCTAGCCTTCGATGCCATAATTGTGACCAAATAAAGACGTGAACTTGGCATCAGAATTTTAACAATGAGTATAAAGGCTGTTACGTGTAATGTAACCAATGTTTTCGAGTAATAATTTCGGTAAATGGGATATTCTTATTTTAAGTAACAATCTATATTATTATGTATCCATCAATGAAATCCAATTATAATATTTATGCCTTGATTTTTACGGTTTTTTACTTGAAACTTTGAAAGACGTTCTGGTCGTCACCCTACCTCCTGAGCAGCACTGAACACTCCGAATCGACACTGTGTCTATACAGTATACACAGTATTCCGAACCGTAACCGAAATTCAATCGCAATAACGAAGGCATAAAGGTCATAATTGAATGCTTTTATTAAAGTTGGTCCGGTGTCGGGTCATTATAATGTGTGCAGTCCTTTAAATGTTCTCATCTAATCAATACAGCTGTATCTGTAGATGTGTACTGTACAGTACAACCTACCTATTACCTACTGTTTTATGTATTAAAATACATTATGTACCTACCTACCTACCTACAGCTGATAAATACAGTAAAAGGAATTAGAATGTGAATGAATATAACAAAATGATGACTAACTAAAGACGGAAGATTTATTAGTTTAACTTCTAAGAAGTTATTTACAATGTTATTTTAGTTGACGTTTCGCTAATAGGATTCTTTGTAAAATAAGACACCGTAAATCTTTGAATTAATGTATTTGTCAGAACAATAGCTTTTAGTAAATCTAGACAGCCTACTATTTTTAAAACAGTAACAGATTCTTTGTATTTTTTTATATCTATTTGTATACCTATGTATACCTAATCCGGCTGTCTGTTGTAATGTAACATGCGGAAACTATTGGCGAGATAAACTTGAAATTTTACATTGTAAGTATTGTAACTGAGGTTACGAGTCCTGTTAAATTATTAGTCACTGTTAGTTACTTTGATTTTTTGTGATTATTTGGTTAAATAAACATAATATTTGTGATTAAAAATAAAGCGCCTTTAAAAATTCAATAATGCTATAGGTGTGGTGGGTAAACTTACCATTACGAGTATAACCTAAACATTAAATTTCTCAAATTGGTCCTGTTCGAAAAACTTAAAATGCCGTCAGAATCATCTTCTAAGTAGGTACCTATTGTTTTTCAAAGACTAGATTCTTACCATCATACTAAGACGGTCATCATACTTATCATATTAAGTCAACAATTAATCGTATTATTATTAACAAGTAATCGTTACAATTAATCGTATGCATATTCATAATAATGTTAATTTATTACGAGATTGGCAAACATCAGCCAAGGTACCTATTATTTACCCATAATTAGCATGTAACATTCGGTTCACATGTATATTACTAATTGTAAAGGGTGTTTGATAAGATATTACTGCCCACCATTTGCATAGAACAAGTGCTTGTTCAAAGCAGTGCTGCAAAACATTCCACCTCGTAACTATACTCCATTCGGAGTCTATATGGAATTTGCTTCAACGGCGTCAAACACAAATACCAGCGTTCCGCCCTTGTGATAAGGTTCATTGTGAATTGACGGCGAGAACTTAAAACGCCTGTAGTAAATTTTACCAACAAGATAAATTGGACTCACAGTACACACAATAAAATTGTTTTTAGCGGAGAGTAGCAATTACATATCCTCGGCGACCTAAGTATAAGTTAGGTATTGTACGTGTTACTGCAAGTAATTTCTATTCTTAGCATTTCAGTCAGATATCCTTGAACGCTATCGATGCTGCATTGACAATATTAAAATTAACTGCACCAAATCGACTTATTTAATACAGTCCTTTACATTTATGCAATTTGTGTAAAAATGTTTCGTAACATTTTATTAATCTGTAATATGTTTTTAATCGTTGATTTGATTAGGTATTAAGATATTTCATTGATCGGGTAGGTAGTGTTCCTATGATATCATTTACCCGATATAAGTATTTGACTCAAATTGATTCATAAATAAGTATTTTAAGGTCTGATAAGCATAAATAATTCTTACAATCCGAAGATATTATATTAACTTATAATTGGGTTGGCGTAATCAACAAAACAACAATCACTTTTCTTTAAAAGTATTGTAGGTACCTAAGTGTAAAAAAAGTTTTATTCCATTGTATGGATAGGATGTATAGCTCAGCCTATGTATGTGTGTAAGTAGGTTTAAAAAGTAGGTACCTAAATTTATTTTCAAATGTTATTTTACTAACCGGACTTCAAAAAAGGAAGAGGTTCTCCATTCGACCGTATTTTTATATGTTAACTCCTAGCTTTGTGATGCGTAATCCAATTTTGATATTTTTTAATGGAAAGTATCAGAATTGTCGTCTGATTCCACACAAATGAGCGACACCTGACGGGTAATTTTTGTGTTATACCTACTTATCAATATTGAAATCTGCTATTTAAAAACTATATTATTTTCATACAACCACCCAACAATTAATTATATTCAAGGATGTACTACGCGGCTACGCGTTAGTGAGTTAAGTAACAATCTCAGTTCTAGACCTAAATTGATATTAGTTAAGTTTGGCAAATCGATATCGCATTAACTTTAATAGAGTCGATGCATATTGCCTAGGTTGAGGAATATACTAGTTCTATTAAACATGGGACTTAATTAAATATGAAGATTAGTTTTACAGCAGGTGTTAATAAATAAGACGAGATTATCCAAGGCAGATCTAATCGGATCTTGTTTACATTACGAAAGGGTTCTTGGCAAGCCGTGTGGCGGCGAAGGTACAACCTTTATCTGTTCTTTAAACTGTAAACATATTGGAACTTCTCGTTACCCTATTTATTATTTAACTATCGCTTATCTAACTTATATACGACAACCTTGTTAGTTTAATTTCCAAACAATATTTTCCATTTATGCAACTGCAATTGTTTTGCATACAAATCGCGAGTTGTAAATATATCGTCCACTGTTCGATTAGGTATCTCGAATCGGTTCCATTTATCACTCAAGTATATATCGATATGGCAATAATTCTATTGTGATCGAGTTATTCGACTTATTGTTCTAAGTTGGCCTCGATTCCAATAAAAATGCTTTTTAGTTGTAGCCGCTCAACCTATTTAGTAATATTTCAACTTCTAAGTTTATAAATATCTACTCTAACATTCATTTCATTTCAATCTAAATTCAATCCAATTTAATTTTCCAACTGTGCAAGTAAACATGCACAGCAGTCTCGAACAAACAACCCGTTAAATTTTTATTCGTCGAGAATGGGCGTTTTTCCATTTAGCCGGCCCGGCACCGGTCCGGCACCGGCACGGCACGGCGCCCGGGTCTTCGTTTTTCCATTGTGCCGGTGTCAATGCCGGTTTATGCCCGGTGAGTGGTACAGTACTGAGCCGTCGACTATATTATTTGTTTCTTTTATATCTACGACGCCAATACCAACGCAGAGACGTCGAATTATGGATTAATTCAATACTTAAAGTCAGATACTGAGAATGAACATAATATAGCCTTTTGAAAAGTTAAAAATGGGTCCCAGAAAATTCTTAAAATCCATACTTCCATACTAATATTATAAATGTGAAACTGTGTTTGTTTGTTTGTGCCTCTTTCACGTCGCAACATGGCTATTATATGGTATGATTTATGTGTGTGGGTAGGCTACTTTTTTCCGCGGGAAAACATCTCATTCCTATGGGAAGATCAATGTTTTGTTAGTTGCTAGATATTTAGTTCCAGATGTTGTTAATAGATGGCGTTAGTAAAATTCATTTGCAAGTTCTGAATTACCCTATCAAATACTACATGTAATTTACTTATGTCATAGGCAAATGTTATATCTGATGTTCCGGTATATCATAATTATACCTAATAGGCTACTGTTTAGCCGAGATTCCTACGGGAGCGGGACCTAAGTGGCTGTTACCTACGGGTCCCGAAGCGAAGCGCGGGTGGTTCTCTAGTATTTTATATAGGTATCCATACTATAACCGAGGACACATTTAACTATTTGTTGGATACAAATTATTCATCTGAAAATTCTCTTTATCTCCCTCCTAATCGCCCCGCGCACTAACACACGCACACGGCTACAATTCATATACAATACACATGCATTTTTGCCAGGCCGGCACCGGCGCCGGCGGGACTCAATGCCGGGCCGGCGCCGGCGCCGGTAAGTGGAAAAGCGATCCATACATTTTCTTACATTTTTGCTTCACCGGCACGCCGGTGCCGGTGCCGGGCCGGCTAATGGAAAAACGCCCATTTCAATGCATCTCATCGGCGCTCGTAACCATTATTTTCGTTAGGTAATGTTGTTTCCAAGGCATTATATTAAAATAAATAGCCCGTTCTCCAAACAATTACCCATCCAGTTAAATGCTATCAGCGAATCTATGGGTTGAAATCTCATAACCTTTTGCCTCCACGTAAAGTCGATTGTATTGAGGTTACGGACTGACCGCCATCGGGCCACAGCGAGCTTTTATACGTATCGTAACGATAAAATATGAGGAAATCCTTATGTCGTTGAAGTAAATGTATGAGCGATAAATTTTCATCGAAGAAGTATTTATTCTAAGAGCAATGCGATAGAATATTTAAGCCTCTCTTTCTCTTACAATAATGGTTTACCAATAAACAACACCAAATTGTACATATATTATGACAATAAATAAGAGATATTATTTATATTATAAGGAGACATATTAATATGTAGTATGTATGACAATATAATAATTACAGCTTAATCTTATTATAATCTCACGACTATACCACGAGCTCCTAAGAAAGCAAAGCTTACTTAGACCTGTACAAACAGTTTAATTTCAATCATTTAAGCATATCAGTGTTGAATGTAGATGGGAAGCGAGATGCGCACGCGCAGTGGGTTATGAATGAGGCGCAGTGAATCAGCCAGCCATTCAAGCGACGCCCCCGCGCACGCGCAACAACACATTATTTGCCAATACGCCAGTATTGTTTCATTGGCACCATCCATGCCTCTCACTTCCTGCCATCAGCGTACATTTATTGCCTTCAGCCTATCGTCCTAATTAGTGTCTGAAATGCTAGCTTTTGACTGCTCACAGCTTTATATGATACTAGCGGATTCACAGACTCGAGGAAATTAATGTTGTTTATATCTACGAAATTGTTCGATGTGATCTTTATTTTTTTTCGACTTACTGGATCTTTTTGGATCTTGTAAAATATAAATTATGCTAAAAGCTGGTATAAATAGGTATTTTTTTTTCAATTTAGTATTTAGCAGAGGGCATTTATACTAAGAAAAAACATAAAATACGGTAACGTTTTAAGTATCGGTACTGTGGAAAGTTTTATATAAGTACTTTAGATCAGTAGTAAATGCTGGAAATAGAGCCTTTATAAATTTAATAGGACAGCTACTCATTGAAGTTCTTTTAGGTTAATGTTTTCAAATGTATATTTTTTTCGATAGATATCTAAATTCCACGTAATTAAAATTTAGGGAATTATTTATCACAACATTATTGTTGTTACAAGATCAAAACGTGATTCACAAACGAATTCAACATAAATCAAGGTAGGAATTCTTAGAAAAAAAATATTTTTCCAATGTACGACTCTAGTTTTAGACTTTAGAATTCGCCTGGCAAAACATACGTGGGTGCTCAACAAAAAACCATTCCAAAATTAGATCCCTAATGATCCTTTAGATTTAGACAGAACAAACAGATTCATGAAATACTCAGTACACTTCGAATATTTTGTATTTTTAAATTTAAGGATTATATTTCAGGATTTTTGAATAATGAAGAATAACGACTTATTGTGCTATGATCTATTGGTGCGGTACCAATAACCTCTTCCTGCCATCGGCCTATTTTATTTATCGTATCCTGACTGCCTATAAACTTATGTTTATCTTTTAATTGCATGTCGTTTAGTTAATTGTCATCAAGGATGGCATTATCTCAGCATTACTCTTGACAAAAAAACAACAAGATGTCATAAATAATAATGTCTTTTTCATGCCATGTCATTTAATATTGTCATGTAAACATAACTACATACATTAATTTAGTTAACACGTTTTGTATAATTATGGGTACACTTGTTTTAAGATCAATAATTAGCAATTGTTAGCTTGAACCCTGTGTTAACTGTGTAGGGTCTCCTAAAATTAAAAAAAAAATGTCAATATAATACAGAATATTTTTGAACATTGAATGAAAAACCATTATAACAAGCTAATTCTAAGGAATCGTTGTTTCAAAGTATGTCTCCAAATTTAAATAAATGCATGTTGAGAAATGATATCATCACGATAATTAATTGTACCTATGATTTACTGTATTTTCTTCTATTGTACTGAAAAAATATTATCTTATACTTATGATTTTTTTCCTGGTATAGGTATCCTCAAGGTAAATCTTTAATTTTCAAGTCCTAGGTTTGGTCATGCCATGATGTATTTAGAAGAAGCCCATATTATGTAGAGTCTTCTCCGATTTACTGAAGGAAAGTTATGTCGGGTTCGCTTCAATTCGTCAACTCGCGGTTCGTCAAGTCCCAGATATCATTACAATATTTTTTAGTGTTTTTCTATTAGTAAAATATTGAAATTAACACTCAAGAAAACTTTGCATTTATAGCGGTCCTGTTAACGAATGTAACAAACATAAAACTTAATCCTACTTAGTCCTTGATTTAGGCGCAGAGTGGATTATTTTGTTATTTTCTAGTAATGAAACATTTTCTAAATTCTTACAACCTAGGTACACTATAAGAACATTTATGCTGTATAAAAATTACGAATAAGTTTTGCTTCTTAAAAAATTTAAATATTACGGTTACGTACGAATAGCCGATGATGAGCAGATCACACCCATGAATATCAGTCGCGTCAAAGGTATTAAAAATGCGCACGGAAACCCAAAAAGTATTCAGCTATTATTAAGTACCTGAAGGTTGTATACCTCGGGGTACTTTTGAAACAATACTGATATACAGTAAAGTATCGATGTTTTTTAAATTTGCGTATCCGTACCAATGTGTTTCCGGCCAAGACAAAAGAAAATTGTAATCGAAATACGATATTTGACATCGACTCTATTGTTTGATGAGGTTGGTTTGCTCATGATACTATCGTGTAATATGTAATTTTTTTTTAGTTTCAACAGCAAAAAATCTTTGGAACCATTTGGAGATTTATTTAAAAAAATAAGAGGCATTCGACAATGTCCAACATTAAACTTAAATCGTTAGATTCACCACAATAATGGCCCACTATACTCGTACCTACGGTTCGGGTTACTCCTCACAGATGAGGAGGTTTAGAGCATACTCTACCACCCTGCTCAAATGCGAACTGGTGAAAACTTACATAATAATTTAGCTAAGGTTAATTAATAACGATTTATTATTCATAAAACATAACAACATTTTATTTTGGCATTCGCGTAGGTAATACCTATTCATTTAAAGGAATACCATTTTATTTATAGCAATGCACTTTTGTTCAAACCTGTATAGTGCCTATAGTTTAAAGTTTACTGTCCTGTCTATTACGATACCGGTGTCTAACCTTAATTGAGGTAACTGTATATCGTGAAATTTTAAATGAAAGGTTAATGCAGGGTAATGTTGCGAAGCGAATAATAACCGAATGACCTAACCCAGCCAGATGTTTCATTGTTGCACACATGTTCTTTGTTCTTACAAAACTCGGTATTATCAGTGTCAACAAAAATAGTCACCTTGACACCGTGCATGTATGACAGTGTGAAGCCCTGACACTTAAAGCGACACCAAGTAGGTACTAATAAATCATCCGTCAGATGTTAATCGATGCTTTTAAGAGCAATGTCAGTGGACGCAGCCATTATACGTTTATAATAATACGTCCTCAACGTTCTAAGACAAGTAAAGAGTAAGAATGATAAATACATGCTCAGTTGTAAGTAGTGACGACTTTGTGGCTCTAACATTGGTTTAGGGTTTGAGAAGGTTTAGGGTTAAATTCTGCAAATCTATTAAACAGTTGTCTTTACATAGTGAAAGATGTCCAGGGACAAGCTTTTAGCTAATTAATTTAAAGAACTATCGGATAAACTCTTCGAAATATTCAATTACAAATAAAAATAAGGAGATTATCTTTGCATTTTTATTGATGTATTTTGGCAGTTTTTATTTTTATTTTTAGGGGGATGTTGAGAGTTACAATTTTAGCCAGCATTGAAAGTCTTTTTTATGAATCACGTATTTCAAAATTTCAAAAAAATATATACCTAAGTATATTTTGAGAGCTATACCTAAGTAGGTAACTATTGTAACAGATCATTCTTTAAATCAAAGTATCCCCCTCAACTTAAAAACAATGTTTATTTTTATATGTTTATGTAAGTAAACGAATAAATATTTATGTAGACACATGAAAAGGAAATTTCGTCAAGGTACCCATCTCTTTAAGCCTTGTGCGAAGATTTATACACGAACCATAAACTGGTGTATCCACTTAAATGTGTCGCTTTTACTAAGTGTCTCAGCGCATCGTGGAAAGTTTTAACGATTTTTAATGAATTTAAATGCGTTCTTAATTATAAACTGGTTCAGGTAGGTACTTGAGGTGCGTTCACCTGTAGTGATGGCTCCCGTGCTCAGTTACGCGCTAATATACGATATAAAAGGTCAATATGACGATTACATTGTAAGTGATTACGCATATTTTTAACATCATTAATTTTGATTGATGACTAAAAATTATAAAGACGTTCCATGTTGGATATCTCATTATTGTGACAATGTCGTTTAAAATAGTTTTTGCTTCAAAATCATTATGTGTTTTTATTTATTTTGTCATTAAATAAAAATACTTTGTTACTTTTTATCAATTCAATACGTGTAATGAATTGGTCGGAGGTAATTTTATATTGCACAGATGTAAGCCGATCACGTGATAAAATTGAATCTAGGTAATAGAAATACAAATAAATCGAATAGTTCAGTCTTAGAACTTCAAATCAAATCCACAGATTGCTATAAAAATAATTTGCATAAAAAAAAAATTTTAAAAAACACAAACATTTAAAAAGTAAAAAATAATATCTCTAAAAATAACACGTCGCGTTGGGGGACCGCTCCTAACTACTCACTACTCTACGATTTTTTTCATAAGTATCACATGCCTACCTAATTAGGTAGTCCTTTACTCAAGACTTATCATTTATCAATATTTTTTGTCTGTTAAAGTTAGAAGTAAATGGAGAGGTCCTCCAACGCGACGTGTTATTTTTAGAGATATTATTTTTTACTTTTTAAATGTTTGTGTCGGGGTTTTTTTTAATTTTTAATTTAATTTTTATTTTATACTTTTTATAGGTAAGAATATTCTCGATTAAGTCATAAATATTCTCTTACTGTGCCCTTTCATTTGAGACCCCACACGAGTATATTTGCATACATTCCGCTATTCTTCCCCGCTTTTACCCCCCACAACTTTTAAACGGGTCAACCGATTTTCATCAAACATATTTTAAAACATGAGCCCGTAAGTTCCCTGTAATAAAAAAAAAACTAAATTGAAATCACTTCATTCGTTCGGGAGCTATGATGCCACAAACAGATTGAGTGAAAATTCTTCCCCCCTTTCAACTCCAACAACTTTTGAACGGTTCAACCGATATTCATCAAACATATCTAAAAACACGCGCCCGTAAGTGTCCCCTTTAATACAAAAAAAACTAAATTGAAATCGCTTCATCCGTTCGGGAGCTACGATGCCACAGACAGACAGACACACAGACACACACACACACACACACACACAGACACGTCAAACTTATAACACCCCTCTTTTTGCGTCGGGGGTTAAAAATAAGTTTTAGTACAAGTCGGCATTTTAAACATTTATAATTTTCAATATCTACTGTAGGTAAGTAGATAAAAGTAAATCCTTAATGTGTTACGATTAAAGCCCGAACCACGGTAAATTTTAAGATTTACCTACCGCTTAATCCTAAGATTCACCAACATGAGTTGGTACCTAAATACATACATAGGTATATGAAATGACAATTATAATAATAATACAATGTCCACGGATTTAGACGAAACCTCGCATAGCGGGATTCCTTTTCTTCGTGTTAATATTTACAGCTAACCCTAACCTAACCCATTTATCCTCCAGTTGATTTCCATGGTTTTTTATGGCGGGGGCTTGGCCCCCCGAGCTCCCCTTACGCGGGCCTTCGTCCCCCCTGTCCCCTTTGCAGTCCCCCTTCTTGTCTAAAAAGCAACGAGCAGTAGGTATTTTAATATGTACTTAACAGCAGGAACAGATTGTTTAAATTTTATTATAATCACTCAAAGTAATTAATAAATAGAAATACACCTTATTAAAATGGCATTATTTCGCACATTTACCAACTCATGTTAGTGAATCTTAGGATTAACCGATAAATCTTAGGATTTACCGTGGTTCAGACTTTTACAGTAACATATCCAAACGTCTTCTACAGATTATAAATGAGACGACTAAACAAGTATTAGAACGATTATATTATCAACAAGACTAAAAAAGGATAGATGCTTAGTTAACTGACTACTGTGTCACTTAGTTCTTCTGGAGTGTTATAAATCTATATAAATTACACATCAATTAATAAGATCTCCGCAGCACTCCTCGAGACATTAATGTGATAGCGAACTGACTTCTACGTGATATTATATTACATCGTGTAAACCGATAATCTGAATTGGGATTCCTTAGCTCCTTTATAGGGCACTTAATATTGGCGATATAAAGACGTCGTTAAGATCTTCCTTCTATTTATTAGCTCCTTTTAATTTCCAGATAGGTTTTCATTGTTAGTAGGTAATGGATGCGACACACATCTTTTGATATTCAAGAAGTGTTTTACATTTTAACGAAATTTCTTTAGGAATTCTAATAACAAAGGTCGCCAGCCCACGCTGCTCTTTATAAAGGTCACTTTCATAGGTCATCGAAAATTGTAGAGAGTTAGCTAAATATCGTACGTGTTTATCGCAATGTAAAGCAGAAATAACAATGTTTAGTGCACAGAAAGCTTCTACAATTTAGTTGCGTGTTACATGGTGACATCTGTTACGGAAGACAGTCGAATGAAGGTCTGATGGAGAGGTCACGGGGGGAAGGGGGAAGCGGGGGCGGGAGGGGTACGACGCAAGCGCGTTGCGCAAACAGTGGCGCCGGTGAATGGAGCCTCCGAACGAGTGGGCGAACGTTTTTATCAATGAACGGCGAAAATCGGGGACCCCGGCCGTACGCACGCCGCGTGTCACGGCCGAGCGCTCCATAGCGTCAGCCCTGCCAATATTAACCTTGCTAATGGAAAATGTCAACGACGACAATTTCTGACATACAACCGTGTTGCGATACCAAACGTTATATAGAAAACATTTAGCTGTGCACATACGTTCCGCAATCTTGTTGAACATTGTGAACTGTTATTTAATGGAATTTGGTTTTGTTGTTTTGTTGTTGCGGTATTAACTTTTTGCAGACGTCTATCGACTAAATATACCTACCTCAAGCAAGCAAAAGTTAAGCAATTAATTTCGAAGATTTATGATCAATAAAGATGCCAACACAAACACCTTGATATCTATAATTAAGTATACAGTTTTTACCTATCTATAGACTTTACCTATCCATAGAATTCATATTTATAGGCAGGTAAACCTATGTATAAACCTACTGAATAGAAACTTTAAGGGGTGTAGGAATCTGCTATGTCCATGGTGATATTAACCGGGCTTTCCACTTCGCCTCAGGACATAGGTAAGTACTTGTATTTGATAATAACCGTCATATTACCGATATCCACACTCGGTGGTTCGTCCACCGTCCTTCTCATCAGGTCCTCTTCTCATTTATTAGTGTTGGTATTAATAACAAAACACTGTTTTATTTACAAATTATGAACGAGCTGAAAACGCGTAAATATTCAGCTCGTATTTAAATGCATTTGAAAGGAAATAATCAATTAATTTAATTACTTTGGCACCGCTAACGCCTCCAGTTAGCCTTCGTTCAGATTTAACCATGACGTAGCCGTGTCATTTAGTATCGGCCATTGAGAAACAAATTTAACTCGATTTGGCGATGATTGCATTAGAAACTCATTAATAATCCTTTGCCTACTGTATTTAACCTTTTTATTAGATACTTCTGCCGCTATTTCTACATAATATGCAGTTTACTTTAAGCTTTTAGCATGTAAATGTAAAGTCGTATTCGCCTCAATACTTTGTTATACGTTATTGTTATTTTATTGTTATCGAAGGAAATTAATAAGTACCTAATAGAGGGATACCTACTTACATCAAATCGGTCAATGGATATCTGCATTTAGATTGGATGATATTATTATGAGAGGTTTGCGGAGGAAAGCTCGTTCTTAAATCAAACGGCATTTTAGGAAAATAATTGAGGAAATAGCGAGGTTCAACATTGAAACGACACAATACTTTAGTCTTTGTATCGGGTTGGTTGCGGTATTAACATCGCTAGATGTGTATGTAAATATTAGTATATACTACTTAGTAGGTAGGTAATAATAGAGCTATGAAACATGTTTTCATTATTAAATAAGTAGGCTAATGCTTAGTGAAAACGTAAATCGATAATTTATTTATTTGTAGGTAGGCACTTAGGTACTTGGTAGGTAAGCATACTTACAAATTTGACTTTACAAAATGGTCAATTTATTACCCGGCAGACAACAGATTAATTGCTGCTCTTCGTCCAACATTAAAGGTAAAATGTTATAATATATTGAGCACAAAACTGGAGTGTCAGTGGTCGTTCATAGACACTTATACTCGTTTGACAGCTTTTAACATAAAAGATGTACTTAAGTAGTTAAAAACATATTACCTAACGCTAATGTAGGGTAACATGAATACATGTATATTCATTAGCCTACATCTTGGTATTATCACGGTAAGTTTCTATTTAATTCTGTGATTGATATTACTGGCGTGCGGAGGCGCGGGCGCCGTGGGCGGCGTAGGCGGCCGGAAGGAAATCGTAACTTTCGGCTTTTCACAGCTGTGAGCATCGATTGCGACCCGACACAATTGCCAGTTGGTTGCCACTTTGAATAGCGAGCCTTATAATGAGCGCTCGTCAATCGTATGCGATCGAAAACGTTGATAATAACATCAAGTGAATTAAATAGCAGTCGTTAACAGCTTGTTTGGATCGATTCACTGACGGATATAGGTCATGGCCGAAATCTGCCAATTAAAGTCGTCTGCCAAAACGTAACAGGAAACTGAACAGCTAATTATAATAATCACCAGTAGCAAAATATCATGAGTGAAGGCCTTAAACAGTTTAAGAAATTTCAGCGGTCGAGTCGAGCAAACCTCTAATTCTTTTAAATAACCTTCACTTACTACTATAAGGTATAGGTTGATAAAGTGTTTTGATAAAATGATTGTCTGTTTATCTGTATGTGTCTAGCTACAACCTATTGCAAGGCATATTCTGCTCATAACCGAGAAAGCCTGGAGCATATTTCACCACGTAGCATCAATGCGGAGTGGAGAAGTTAGTGGAAATCTTTTTTATGTCTGTGAAAACTACGAATAGCAACTACAAGAGGGACCGACGGCTTTATCTATGCATCCATGTGCCTTCCGACTATGAAAATGTACAGTAAATTAAGCTACTAACGGTCACCCATCCACCTGCCGACCGCGCCCACATCTAATCGCATCCATCGTTTAAAAAATCTACGTTAACATCTTTGATTATATACGTGTATATAATCAAAGGTTACCATAATCAAGCCTAGACACAAACAAAGAACGACTGTAGAACTAGGTGCCTATACCCGAGTCGCCGAACATTTGGAATTGCCATTAACCGCTAAAGACTAATTTATTACCTGTGGTCACAGTTCAATATACCTTGTAAGCAAAATTTACTTAAGACCTTTTAAATTCTCGTCTTTAATCTACAATTAACCTTAAACACAAGGGTGGAATGATACCTAGCTATGTAGATTGACATTTTAAAGTTAAAAGCTTTCTTCGAGACTAAAAACTTTTTCCTTTAGTTCACAATCATCCAAGTAGGTAGGTAGGTACCTACCAACCTACTTCTCTTATATGCTCAATTGCTCAATATATAGGTCGTTTATTAATTATGGCTACTTTAATGCTTAAAAAATTGGTTTGTTCAGCTCGAATTACTTCTAGTTGCCTATTCTAAATCCTTAAAAAATGTTAGCTTTAAGTCGAATATTTGGAAAATTCCATAATAACACGTCGTACGTGATGCAATTTATGCGTAATTAATCGATATTCATTCGTGCTTACCTTCTAATGTAGTGTGAATAGTTCATCAAGAATTATTTTATTGTTCTACGTTCAATATCATACGTAATTTGTTTAATTTACTTTTTTACGTTTATGTACTTAACGTTTGTTATGTTTAAAGTATAAAACTATAAAGTATAAATGAGTAAATATTCTGTACATATTTAACTAATTTCAAATATCAATAACTAATAAGCTTATCATAAATTATCATTACGTTAAAGCGATAATGTGTAGTTAATAGCGTATGAAATTGACAGAAGTCAAAAGGTTTCGTTCAATGTTCGCTATTCCCATAAACACTCTCTGTGGCGATAGCTCGTATCGAAGTCGATAGTGTCCGTAAATTCCGTAATAGACCTCTAAGTTCAGATGAGGACCGCCGGGGTCTATCTAAACCTTAATGTTACGTACAGAGCAATATGGGATTTCGTTCTATTATAGAACTAAGTTTGTTGTTGAGTTAAGCTATAGTAACTTAATAGCTTTACATACAAAAGTACTTACTCGTAATTACGAAAGTTACGGAAAATGCACTTCTACTTCCTAGTCAGTATACCTACCTACTATTGGGTAATTTATTGTATTCAGTAGCAGTTACAAAAGATCATCGGTCATTTAACGGTAGGAGACTAGAACCTGCCTTCTCTCATTTTAATACGGGAGTAGATACCTAACACTATCAAAAAATGCCTGTCACTATCAAAAACACTGGTTCGGATATTGCCTTTTGGTTCGATTTATTATGCATACCAAAAATAACTTGAATAAATTGCCAGTCAGTGTTCATCAAATTTACTAAGTTGTGTAAGTGTGCTCTACCACCCAAGACACTTCATCATGTACCATGAAGTGGGATTTTAGTCAACAATTAATTTATAACAAAAAAAAGATGAATTAGATGTGTTTGTTGAGAAGTAATGACTTAATTTTATAATACGAAAAAAACACGGCTTACGTACTCAATCATGATAATATCATGACTTACAAAACCAGTATATGAAAAAAACAGTTAATTATTTGATGTCATTTAAATCCAGTCGTCTATATTAAAGCTGGCATCAATTGGTCCGTAGGTTATAGTAACTTGTATATTTAATATCTGTATCTTAAGGCGCGTCTAGAGCATTTCCGGCTAGAGCTCGCAGGCACACGCCAAACCGGTCCACTGATTCGGTATTTCTAGAGAGCTTCGTCAATTAATTTACGATATACCAGCTTCCTGTGATAAAATATCTTGGAGAGACAACTCTTTTATATTTATACGACCCTATAGCTCAATTTGGCCCGATTCGATTCCCGGCTCGGGCGTATTTATGGGACAGATGGATGTTGGATTGAGATCTAAGTTTTGTTGTTTAATTTTTGTAAATAGTATTTGTCGGGTAGGTAAGCATTTAATCTTGAGTATTGACACTATACTTCAGGTTAGTCACGTCAAACACATTCTTATAAAACAGCTTGGACATGAGTTTCATATTTTAGTTGTTAAGTAGTAGTGCATTCTGTAGTTATGAGTAGGAGGAGAAGCTCCTTGGGAGTATCATGCTGCGTCTTCTTCCAAGACTACTCACGGTTGGGATTTTTTGAACAGCGATAATCAACTTTGAATAAACTTCATTTCATTCATTCAAGTCCTATTCAAAGATGAGTTCAATTTAAAAATAATCCAGACTGTTGCATATTTACCAACTATTTGACTAGACCGTATTAGTCAAATATGATTGCATATCTAATTTTATTAACAACAGGAATTAATTAATGCTTGTTATTTTATGAAAATGCTCAATACGGTAATTGAATTGCTGCGGTTAGTAAGAATTTTATTAATCATCCCGTCAACAATATTGAATTAGGTACATTTTGTATTCTGGGAACATTAATTATGAATAGAGCTTATCGTTCATATAACTTAGTCATCCATTGTTTACATCGCTCAATTCTAAGTACATGCAGGTATATACCTATAGTGTCAAACTACGGAATATTTTTTTTATGAAAGAATTCTAGGTTAGAAAAACATTTTGATTTAATAATAATATCTTATTATGATGTTATCCATTAAATAATAATATCAATCACAAAACACAACGAGACTACAAACGAGAGTCTATATTCTCGTTTCATATTCATATCCTCTTAAAAAATAAGACCTTGTAATTATTATCTTTTAACTTTATATACCTACAATAAAGATTTATGTTACATTCTATCTAAAGTTAATTTATTTACTACAATATGATGTAGAAATGGTATCTACACACATCAAAAGTGTCTAGGGATCAACATAATATATATTTTTGCAATAACTTTTCTCCTGATTGATATTAATTAAAATTTTCTTTAAGGATTCATCAAATAAAGTGTTTTCGTTTGTCACAGTAACAATAAACCAAGTCACCTTTGCATTAATAAAGAAATTTGCCATTTTCCTAATAAAGGGATTTTTGACATTTGAACCACTAACATTAAAGTTCGAAAAAAAGACTGAAATAACAGTTTTCTTTAAAATTTTATTGGGTAACTTAAACAATTAATAATCCGTGTTTCTACCGCGAACACTAACAACACAAGAACATCGGTTTGGCATACTCAAAATGAGTTCATCCAAATCATGCTGTGGAATGGCCGCCCATGTTCGTTGCAACAACAAAAAAAGGTCTTCTTGCCACTGGATACCCTCCATATTCGGCAGAGCTCTTCTCTGTAGCATATCCCATGCATGCTCAATCGGGTTCAAGTCTGGCGACTGAGCAGGCCAGGGCAGGACATTGATGTTAGCTGCGGCGAGAGTCTGTCTTACAACTCTTGCGGTGTGCGGTCGTGCATTATCATGCATTAACTGAAATAAGGGACCGATTTGCACTTGTAGAGGAACGATGACGTCTGATACAATCGTCTCAGCATAAATTTGAGCGTTGAGGTTGCCTCTGATCCAAATCAACTCAGTTCTTCCGCCGATCCAAATACCCGCCCATACCATGATGGTTCCACCACTATAAGGATGAACTTCCTGGCAGGATTTTAATCGCTGTTGGCGTCCAGGGGTTCTCCAGTGTCGTATACGTCTTGTATCCGGTCTCATACCAAAACGAGACTCATCAGAAAAGCACACGAAACTCCATTGTTCTTCTGCCGAAATCTGCATAAAAATGCTTGATCCCTAGACACTTTTGATGTGTGTACATTTACGGTAGGTACCTACGTAATATCGCAAATAATCGGAAGGTCCAAATTTTATTTTACATTATTTGGAAACCTTCGCAAATAAGGAATACATATTTCATTACATACATAAGCGTCAAAGACCACCCAGGCAAAGTGCCACATTCCGAAAGATCTCTTGACACTTAACTTTGTTTGTCCCTTCGGGTATGGTTACGCTGTAAAAATGTCATGCGTAAACAGACACCGACATACAACTAAATCATGCTTCCCTGTCTATCATTACTGCCAGTAAACTACGTGATTAAAACCAGTAGTTAGTGTGAGATGAGAAAATAATGTGTTTATATAAATTAGGCGCGGTTGTGGCGCGTGGGCTAAAAGGTGAGAGAGTAGTGTCGCGTGCGCAGAGCAACCTACGCGGCCGTGCAGGCATTATTTTTCAAGTTCGTTTCACTGGCTCGTTGAAATTAACCATTGGCGCCAGGCTTGCGAGCAATATTTTAGTTGTTTAATTGTGTACGAACGTACCTTCAATTACTTTGAATATAAGTGCTTTCTGTTCATTGCGTCATATCTTTCGTCATGCAGATTGCGTTTCTCCGCCTAAAATGGAATCCTCGTAAAATAAGTGTCAGCCTGTCAGTGTTTTATAATGTTTAACTCATAATTTTAATTTAATTCAGATAAACTTTCATTTCAAGCCTAAATGAGCAATGCACTTACTTTATCTTCCATGTAGGGCTGTTACAAATAAAGCTTGGGCAACATAATGCAATTTGTAGCAACTTTAAGCTTATCTAGTTAGGTACCTATATCATTTTAACTACTTAGTTAACTACGGAGCTTAATAGACGTTGGAGATAATGAAAACAACGTATATACAATATAACTCGTCTTTTACCTAAATAAGTAGGATTTATTAAATAAATTCAATTCTTATTCAGTAATTTTAATGATTGAAGAGTTAATTAAGTAAACGTAAAGTAACTTATACTGTGTTATTTATTAATTCATAATTTTTGTGAGGGTAATTTACCAAGTTAGGTGATGTAGATAATGTTAAATGTAACACATATAGAACCTATCTGAATTAAAATGTAAGTGATCTCATTAGGTATAATATTGAGTAAGCTTAAGGTAAAATAATTTAAATTGAGGGAACTTAAGTACTATTAGATAGTAGAGCTCCCTTAAGACGGTATTGATGCAGAGGAACCATCAGCACACATGACATTAATATAAACTACCAATTTTAGATTACTAAATTGGCTACTGAAATGAAAATAATTATGTACAATAAAATTTTATTGCAAGGTACAAAGGTAGATTTGTATGACACAAGTGGCGCCATCTAGAACTGTACTCGAAACTGTGTGGATGCAACTGGTCCACATAGGTTCTTACCCCGAAGCCAGTTGGCAAGAACGAAGCGACCTCTCGTGGTGGGTACGTTGGGAAGGAAGTTGTTTCCGTCGGATTGTTCGTACAGCAAGCTTAGGTAGCGATGCGGGCCTGTGCCGCGAGGTGGCGTTGGTGGTTTATAACCTATAAAATATAACATTTATTTAAAAAATAACGGAATTTGAGCATTCCTGGACAAGATAGTCATGGTTCCTACCCATAGAGATATTACAATAGAGTGGGTGAGCCATACGGCTGCCCATACATTGCAATCGCCCCCGGTTAGAAAGAGAAACTACGATAACGGTAATTACCTATCTCTCTCCGATCCGAGGAGCTAGAAAGAGAAAGGTGATTACTAAAGATTTCGTCTCTTTTTATCCTAGGTACGCTCTGAAGCCTCGCCAGAAAGAGAAAGGTGATTACTAAAGATTTCGTCTCTTTTTATCCGAGGTACGCTCTGAAGCCTGGCTTCTGCCCTCTAGTGTAATATCTCTATGTTCCTACCACAGTAGTGATAAGGTACTTATACTTCGGCCGCGATGAGAATGCGTTTCTGACAGATCGTGATCGAATTTGATCGAATTTGTGTTATAATATCACTCAGATGAATCAAATGAAAATAAAATATTAAATAAATAAAACATTTTTGTTTTTTTCTCTTGATTACATTCAGAAGTTATGATTCAATTAAATTAATTGATTCATTAAAATTTTATTTACATAACGAATATTTATTGAATATATTGAAATATAATGCCTATAAAAAATAACAACATATAAATTGAATAAATATTGTGCATAATGAATGCATGTTGTATTGTTATTTTTGTTACAACGCATAATGTTATCTATTGTACATCACTAGTCATGAGGTCATGACGAATTGGCATGTGTCAGGAACGCATTCTTAGAGCGGCCGCAGTACAGTACTCACTTGTCGATTTTACATAGCTACTTTTTTTTAAATGTGTGGATAGTAATGTTGACCTACCCACGTTGATATATAGAAATTCATTATTTATAATGAAACTAAGGTCACAAACGAGCATGCAGCACCACCGATTTTCTCTAAGCATAAGTTTTTCAACTGCTCTTGTATTATTGAAACTTAGGTATATTTCTTTTACCTAAATAATCTGGACGGGAAGCTATGTAAGTATGACATTTTGAATTTTTTTTCCTAAAAGTAGGCGAATATGGTTACATAGAATTTTTCAATTTCCAGTAGAAATATTTACTCACCTCTGTAATCGATGCCCACTGTCTTACTGGTCTCTTTTGCTTTCAATGCCAACCCCTAAATACAAAAGGGTTAAATGATAATTCTGTGTGAATAAAGTTAAAATTACACTGTTTAGGGAGCTCCATACTGCACCTACTTTAAATACTGCTGTTATAACCTCTGGTCCTTACTGAAGGCATTTCAAGCGGGAAATATTTTACCTCGTTGGGGTTCTACTGTTGGGCATGCACCGGTGTCTTCACACGAGATCCCAGGGCCACCCTGCATGTTTCTGATGACGAGGGACTTTAGTGGGCACGGATCTCACATAAAAATCCCTATAAGTTCGCATACCTTCCGAAGATTTTCCCTCGAAAAAAGAGGTTCCACTGTTGGTAAAGGATTCCATGCATTTCTGTTTATTTTATTTACTTTTTACGGATTAATTACTTCCGAATACAGAAACACATTTTTAAGCTACTATCCGTTTCATAGGATTACCGAAAAAATTAGTTTTTGTTGCCTAAAGTATAGATCTACTACTTACTGGTATATTTGATTTTAACATATGTAGATAAAATTCTCCATCAACTTGAGGAGGAGCATCCGGGTCAACCATGATAATCGTGTAGAACTTTTTCTGAAAAAAAAATCAGTCAAATAGAACAAAAAAGTTACTTCAGTCTTCAGAACCAAATCCATTGATAATACCACAGAATTTACACTAGAATATTTGCTAAAAAATACCGAGGCTTTCCCATAGATTTTGTTACGTCCTAATACATAAATTATAAAAAATAAACGCTTTAAAACGAACCGAATCAGCCAATGAGAATTGGAACAGAGGCTCTTCTGTGAACACTTGTTTCGGCAGCAGTACGTCACAGTTGTGATCATTTACAATTGTACCCCCGACGCTCGTCACGTTCAATCCCGTGAGCCGATCACATCCTTCTAACAAAGTCTTTACATCTATCATAGTACATTGTGGAGATACTCCTAATATAAACGGGAACAGAAAACTGCTTATAAAAAATAGAACCATTGCTAATGTGTGGTCGGCGCGGACATAAACTCTTCTCTGCAAATACTGTGTACAAACGTATGCGAAAAGGGTATTTTCATTTCCTTGTTATGAGATTGAAAATGTCAACATTGTGGTTGAACAATGCTCTTTATTCCTGGTAATTGTGACGATAGCGATAGGTATTATGTAATCAATCGTACCTAATCATACTCCTGTCCTAATTCATAAAGATGATTATATTATTATCTATATCTACCTACCTAACATATAGCATTCGACTTTAATAAATGCGAGACTACAAACAAATAGTTTAATAGAAACATGTTTTTAATTTGTTTATCCCATTTTACCCTTTAGCAAGAGCGTACCATGGAAACCTAAAGATATTTTTTGCCAGTAAATCTTTGTTGTTGCTAATAATGTGCGGGAGGCATTATTATTGAAAGCATTCGTGTAACTTAGTAATTAAATTTTTGATGTGTAGGTAGGACTTAAGTAAATTTCCATTCAATGAAAACAAATTGGAAATGTCATTGGAAATATTTTTTACGTGGGTACGTACATAAAATAACAATACTTAAGTAGGTATTATATGGGCCGTGGGTAGGTAGGTACCTAATCATAGTCACAGACGTATCTGCCACAATAAATTATGTGTCCGTGATATCTAATCTCGGAAATATAGGTATAAAAATTATGAACTTGTTCTAAGGGTGGTATTCCACTCATCCAATTTCTTTGATCCAACTTGTATTGGACAAAGAAATTGGTTGACTTTGTCCAATGTACTAGTAACAGTGATATTTGAATCAAAGATTATGATGTTGTGGTAACACTCCATCTCCATTCCTTTAAACCAAGTACTTACTTATAATTCGATCACACTCTATTCAATATTTTATTTTCCTCTTATTATCTATGTACATACCCCCTAGACTACATTTTTAGATCCCCCTTCATCGCGTTAATTTCCCCGCTCGCCGTATCTACGAAGTACATACTTTTTTCGTCTAGCGTTTTACTTAGGTATAATAGTTTCTCAATTGGACAAAGATTTTTATTTATGGAATTAATATAGCAAACGAGTATGCAGCACCCCCCTCCCGCTGCCGCCCATAACAACTGTGACCGACCTAGAACTAGACTCAAAGGGACTAGGATGGTTAGTTGGATATTGAACGAGTGGAATTGAAATTCGTCAAAGAAATTTGATCAAATATTGAACATGGAAATTAGACAAAGAAATTGGACCAGTGGAATACCACCCTATCGCACAGTCTTATATTACAAGTCTGTGCTCTAACGTAACATGATAAGGTACTTCAAAAATGTAATCTGTGTTCAAAAATGACGCTTGTATGACAACACCCATACCCATTCATTTTCGTGTTTTCTGAATTTCATCAATATTTCCACTGCTATTGCAATTTGTAATGGGAAGATTTAACAAAATTGGATTACCGCAACTTACTACGAAACAAATGGCTGCAGAAATATCGCAACGAATCCGGTGTGCAAAAATGTGGTGTCGTCATCATCGTTCGCTTTTATTGGATCCAGATTTGCGATGCAGAACTAAATTTCAGATATATAAATTCTTTGTCAGACCTATATTGGCTTATGGATGCGAAGTTTGGAATCTAAACGCACGCTTCTGTAGAAAACTTGTTAATTTCGAATATTCGATTTTATTAGAAATTTTCAAGTCACAATACTCTTCAAACTATTTAAAAAATACAAATATCGACTTCAATATAGTTTACGAAAGGTATGGAACCGCGAACATTTCACACCATGTGCAATGTGAACGACTTCGATGGAGACAGTTATTAAAAAATGAAAAATTATATTTAAGGCAAAGGCGGAGGAGAAACAATGGCAGAGTACGATGGCGGGACACTTCTTCAAATTAATAATTTTTATATTCACCTGAAATTCTTCAATAGGTACATGTAAAATTAAGTTCGTGCCAATGGTTTAGTTAGAAAGACTGGATTTTCTATAAAGAAGTTAACAACTGTATGGCTTGTTTAAAGTTTTTTTCCTGTAGGCACTAGTAAGTTTTGATTCGCGATATATAAAAAAATGTTTTTCAGTGTTTCCTTCTATTCCTTCTTTGTCGTAAATTCTTCCGGTTTATGGTTGAACTGTTTATGCTAGATGTATCGGAACTATTTGATTTAGCCAAATATATTCAGCGTTCATGGCTGCGGTCGACAGGTCTTACGAAATAATTAGCTACGTTATCATTTTTACCGCAAGCTGCAAGGAGTCTGCGAATATGAGTTGTATGAAGACCTGTAGCTCGTCGCCATTTAATCTGTTCTGCCTTGATATAATTTAGCACACCGACATCGGTAAAGTCCCTATTCAACCTAGCAGCATCTCTGCATCGAAATATGCTCTTTAAAGTCTGGATTTCCAGTTCTTGTAACTGAAAAATGCACCTTCGATACCACTGAAACATCAGGAGTGGTCTCAAGAAAACTTTGTATGCCAAAACCTTATTTGCGAGAGGCAACTTCGACGATTTCAGAAACATATTTTTTCTTGACCAATATCTCAAAAATTTTGAGTAAGACATTAATAAAAACATTAAATTTAATTTACTGATTAATCTTGAGTGTTACATGGAGTTATATAGTGTTTTAAGTAGTAAACCCAACTTAAGATTGAAATGAAAGCTGTCGGACGCATTTGACATTCATTTGACCAATCATTGCACACTAGTAACTGACAGATGAATACTTATGAATGACTTTTTAACATGGCGGCGTTAGTTCCAATTATTGCCATTTCAGAGATAAGTTGGGCGCACTCATAGAGATAGGAATATACTTAGAGGCGCACTGTACGTCAATATATTATAGTGATATGACAGCATTGACAATCTGCAGGTAGATAGGGAAAGCTTTCTTCATACTCTTCATAGTAGCTACTCCTACCCAGAGATTCAATAAATCTCTACTTACTTCAGTCCAACCTACTTACTCGTAGGTACCTATGCTTTAAGACCACGCCTCAAATCCATACGAGTACATACCTGCTTTCGACATACTTACTATCATTCTACGATCTATTTACCTATTAATCCATCTACCTGGCTATACTTAATTACCCCTGAAAGCTATGAAGAAATCACAGCCATCGTCACCAAGCAGTAAGTAGAAAGCCGATTCTGATTGAAGACGGCCATGAAGGGTCGGTGAAAATCACCGGGACAACATCCCAACAGGACCAAATAGGACATGACATGTAAATAAGAGACAAGTTCACATTGTACCTATACAAGATCGCGAAACTTTCCTTATGTGCCTATAAATTATGGATGCCTAAAGGCGGTTTTGGTTTCTGCCCAACATAAGTAAGTACTAAGTAGGTACCTAGGTACCACTACCTGGAACGGATATCCTAATTACTGAAGAGGCATAATATAGCCACCACTGCTCCATTCCGAATTAATTGAGGACTAAGTTTTGTTAACCAGTAATATCAACCGGGACTGACGCGACGGCTTAACGTGCCCTCCAAAGTAGGTATGGCAACGCTCAAGAATTTTTTTCCACTAACGGTCTCTCGTCTATCTACTTATTGATCGCGCCAGTTGTAAGTTGCTTAGCTCAATCGATCACTTAGCCGCCGCGGGCTGTAAGCGTTATATGGGTAAGAATCACAAATAGCCCGCGAGATCTACCTTTTCTCTTAAAAAAAATCTAAGCGAGTAAACATTACTACGATTTTACCAACTTCCTAGGCGTTATAGTTTGCCTTTTGTCAGGATGCATGATTGCATCTTTAAGTAAAAGTTTAGTTTTATATCATGCCAGCATAAGTACTTAAGTATACTCCGACTTTTAATTCGATTCAGTAAAATGACGTTTTCTAATGTCACTTTTCGAAATAATGTTGCCCGCTTTTGAATAATAGTGATAACTCACACGATTAACGAACGATGTTTTGATTATTCGATTTTTCTTTTCTCAATAATTATGTCTATTATTTTGTGTGTTAATAAAATATAATTAAAATCAGAGAACAATACGGAAAAGTGATTCGTTTAAAATTATATAGTATACGAAAAATATTAAACATCGGTGCATGATTGCTTTTAGTACATACATGCACTAAAAGCGCCTAACAATTAAAAATCTAGGGGAAATTTGATACAAAATATTTTTTTATGTATATTTATTGATCTTGTAATAACAGAATTTTAGCGATTTGCGAAACGATTATAATCCGATTAAAATTTTTATCGAATCGAATAATTTGTGTCCAGGTTACAACACTATTTTTGTGATAATAAAAAGCGGTAACACTGGAAATGTCATTTTACTGAATCGAATTAAAAGTCGGAGTATATATTATTTTTATGTTTAAAATCAAATAGTTTAATTCGAAAATAGTTGCAACATTGAAACTGTCAGTTTACTTGACTGTCAGCTGTCAAGTCGTCAAATATTTACGTCAATTGCCATTTGCCATTTTGTTTGACAGTTGACACTCAGCTGTACTGATTTGACGCGTGTGCTTTTGTTTGTGAAATTGTGAATAATAATTATTGTGATTGTAAAAATGCACGAGAAGAAATAGTAAATATATTTTGATTTCCAACTATCTGATAAAACTATTATTCAAATTATATTACGTTTTCGAAGAAATACGCGACTAATTTAAGTAACCTAAACATCGTGAAAACAAAATAAACATTCAATAACATCTAAACAGAGTTACAGCCAGTCGATACAATGGAATCTCATCCTCTAAACCTGGTAATAAATAATTTAATATTATATATTATATTCTTTACTCTTTAAATAATCGTTTGTTCTGAAATAATTTATGGACTGAATATTACAGGCTCACCAACAACATCGTCGAGCTGAAGCGCATTTGTTGAACAATAGGTACGACGAAGCCATGCAATGCCATCACAACGCCGCCGAATTACTACTTGACGCAATGAAATCGACAACATCGTCAGTTGCATTAGAATCCATCAGTCTACAGCATAGTTACCACCTGAAACAAAAAGACCTCATTAAAAGTAAGAAAGAACAGTACACCAGAGTAAAAAAGGCCATGGAGAATTTAAAGAACTTGGGAAAGGAGCCAAATCTAAATCTTCAAGGCAATGATGCTGCTAAATTACAAATAGCTATTTATAAAGCAATGAATGAGTCAGAATCATTACTACACTTGCTTTCTTGCAGCAAAGGACAAGAGTCTGACAATATTGTGCAAAGAGATGTGACTGATGGTAAGAAAACTGAAAAATCCCAGCAAGTAGTTGTTGAAGAGTTGCAAATACTAAGCCAAAATCTGCATTCGCTTATTGAACAATTAGTTCTTCAAGTAGAAGTTTTAAAGGATGAAAATATGACACTGAAAGAAAGAGTTAATTATTTGGAAAAGGAGAGAGTGAGGTACCTGAATATTCCATCACAAGAAATGGGACAGACAAGTAATATTCCACCAATGTTATTTGTTGGTGAAGAGCTATCTAAAGAATCACAAAATGATAGCTTTGCTGAAGTGAACAGCAAACCTCTTAATGCTCCTGTTGAAAGAATAAATCTACAGCCTAACTTTGATTTGAGTGCTTTCAAAAACACTTAGTTGGACTATTAGTGAATTATGATTAACTACTTTAATCATGACAGTTTGTGTATAATTTAAATATAAAATGTATGTACCTATTTATTTTAATTTTTTAAATGTGTTAAATACTGTAAATTTTAAATATTTATTGCTGATAATCTTTGTGTGCATAAAAGTTAAAAATGTACCTATATCTGATTCTGAGTTCAAACTTAGCTATTTACTTTCTGATATGGTTGAAAGCTGCAGTGTGTTAACATTTATTTTCAGCTTATTATATTATTCTTGTTCAATTATAATATACATTCTTCAAATCATAAGTATGGGATACTATGTTAGTGCTGTTGCCCACATAAGGCTACACACCAGCATATCACCACTTGCGGTCAAGTATTAAGTTATATTTAAAAACATAAAAGTAAAATACATTATTGTAAGAAATAAAATATTTACAGATTTCCTAAATTATTAATGTAACCTGATCATAGATAGCTCTTTCTTGTGTAGAGATAAATTTATGTGAAAATATGTGATAACAATTTAAATAAAACAAACAATTAATTTTATAGATATGTATTGCATATTGGTCTTACACAAAAATAAAATCTTCCTCTTGTTTAAATGTAAAAATAAACTTCCCGGATTATTTGCCAGGAATAACTATTCTTATCCTAGAAGAAATCTATACATTAACAAACAATATCACTAGTAATGTTTTTATATTTGGTAACATGAAATATACACCAGAAACTACTGAACCTATTTATATTGCTGTTGGGGGTATTTAGAGCTGTAAAGAAAAATGGTTTTTAAAGCATTCAAAATATGTTTATTACTATATTTTTAGTTAACCATGAACTAACGAAAATACAGAAAAATAATCAATTTATTTTTTTATTTATTTCATAGCCTGGAGGGTAAGCAAGACAATTATTCTTGTGAGTCGTACCCGTTGGTATTGTCTATTTATTATTGACTATATTTGATTTATTAGTATTTAACGAGTTATAAATACGCTTTTAAAATGCCTGAACAATAATTAATTGAAACTTCAAAACTTTACAAGAGTCCATATTATTATCAATTTTTACTTTTTTTAACCAAGTACTCCTTTTAAAGATATGACTGAAGAAACGGCTTAATAAGTATATTAATAAGATGTGTGGATTATTGCAAAGTAGAATAAAGCTTTTAACATTAGTTAAATAACTTTGTACAATACCTACTGCTGATATACTTAAACCCAATATTACCGAACAAACCTTATATTTAAAAAGTCAAAAACCATAATTTTTAAATAAGGTACAATTTAAAAATTTATCTTCTTAAATTTTGAAAACATTTAACAACAACACATCTAAGGATCTAGTTACACTTATTTAAAATAAGTCAAATATTCAATTCAATTAACTGCTGCATGTTGAAGCTCGAAAATTTACAGTGAAACATTTTTTGTTGATAGTTTTCTTCACTACATAGTATAAAACAAAGTCGCTATTTTTGTCCGTCTGTTTGTTTGTTTGTCTGTTTGTCTGTTTGTCTGTATGCTTAAATCTTTAAAATTACGCAACGGATTTTGATGCGGTTTTTTGTAATAGGTAGAGTGATTCAAGAGGAAGGTTTTTATGTATAATACATGCATATATTCCCACGAGAACGGGATCCACGCGGGTGAAACCGCGGGCGGGCCGCTAGTACTGTATATTTATGTTACGGGTAAGGTTGGAAGTTGGAATAAACTTAGGTTTACAAGGGTTTACTTAGTATTACCCAAGGTATTTGGGTAATGTCCAAATAAGAATGAAAATAAGTTTTAATTCGGGGTTTACCCACTCATTGTTCAACCTAACCTACACCTATACATAGTGGGTTGCCTTGTTTCTAGCCTATGACAAATAGGATATACCTCCACCAGTGTACGGCTATACCTAGTTCTAGCCGACGACAAATAGGATACCCCTAGTTTTATCCAAACGTGGCCGGGTATACCTAGTTGTATCCGGGAAAAAATAGGTGTAGCCGCACTTCGGGTATTACCCGTAACATATATACATAAAACACTGCATTGGGTTACTCTGATTAATGACAGTTTATACGAAACATTAATTATTTTGAGTGTCATGATAGTACCACTCCAATTGTTTATTATGACAGTACTAATCCAATTGATCGATAACCCAATATAATACTTACTTACATTTTACCTTTGTATTATTATACAATACAACAATAATGAATTTTAATATTTATATCTTCTTTCTAAAGAAAAAATCTATTCTTAATAATACAAATTCTACCAAAACATTAGATCTTAATATTGTGTAAAAATTGGGTGATGACGAAAAGGGCCCACAAATCAGATCTGCAAGAGAATTATAGAGTAGTAAGTTTTACTTAATACATGCAATAATTTTATAATTATAATATAGGTTAAAGAACCTGTGTGATATGATGAGTAATGTAAATAAATACTTATTAAAGTAATACTTCATTTTAGAAACCAACTGTAATACATTGTTAACAAATTTCAAAGTAGCCCATTAATTTCACAATTCATTTAAAGTAGGTATTACTTAGATTCATACAAGATTTTTAAACAATATAAAATATTGCTTTAAGTTTGATTTAAAACAAGTAAGGCACCGTTACACAGGAGTAGCTAAATACAAAATAATGTTTTACATAAGACATTTATATATAAATAACATCCAATTTAATAATTTAAATGTGTGTAGGCAATGTTTTCTTTATTTTATGATGGAAAAGAACAGCCGTATTAGTTCACAATCTACCATAATTATACTTATCTCAGGAATCAAATGTCAATTATAATATTCAAATCCTTAATTATTTTTTCTACGCTTAGTACATTTAATATCAAAAGAAAGATTTAGTTCATATAAAACAATTTCCCAGATCCTCTAAAATAACTTTTAAGGTCAAGAAGTAGATTTCAATTCTGTTTGTTTGCGTATTATATAGTGGCCGATGTTAAAAAAACAGCTTTTACTATGAAGTGTCCAAAAACTTGAGAAAATTAAGAATAACTAAGCTTTTAACCTCGCTTCCTTACATTTATGTATATATTTAGAATAATGTAATTTTTGTTTACCGTCTGTGCCTTTCAAGGTTACGAACGCTATGGTCCCCTTCTTGGGGCTGAAATATACACTTTTTGTGGCCACTATTTCTGTTGCTGCATTTTAATGTTTTACGAACATGGCGTATGTTCTGTGGATTATCTTACTGCAGATGTGTAAATAAATGCATAAAAGATAATTTTATTCGCATTTCGGCATAGATTGGATGCTGATTGTTAGAGTAGGTACTAGACATGAGTTATATCAGAATTAATACAGGTTTTCAAAAAGTGGCGATCAACAATCATTCTCTACTGCAGTCCAGTAATTTATGCTTAAATTCAAATGGCTACCACTTTTAAACATAATAATACTAATTTCAAAGACGGAATGCTTATTACTCATATCTCGCTTAAATCCTCAAGATGCAAGTAAACCAATCCAGTATACAACAAAGTTCTTAAAAAACTTTCAACATAAATATGAAAATCTCTTTCACAATACGACACAAATAGGCACTAAAATGGCAAATCACATACTAAAGTGAAATATTATGTTGATTCAACTCACAACCGCAATATACATAGAACAAAACTGTTAACAGTAAAATTACAGATATTAGTATTACATATTTTAGTTATTACACTATTATGTTATAACAAACACATTTTCTAAGTATAAGTATTATCTTTTAAATATAGTTTGTGCTACGCTAAGTTTAAAGTTTCAGACTATATGAGGCTTTTTAAGAAGTTGTACACCAGAAATACCCCAGGAGATTCGTTTATAGCAATTTAATACTTATGTACCAACCAGTAAGCAGGTAAATTCCTTCCTCTCATGATTATTTAGTTATGTTCAGAATACTAACGTTAGAGTAAATATTGTAACATATAATAGCTTAGTACTATTGGAAGAAATTTCTATAACTTCATTACAATTTGACATTAAATACTTAGGTAAGTAAGCATTTTATAAATTAACTTACTGGTTAATGTATACAGCAAGCAATACACATTACCTTAAATACATTAAACTTAAAGTACAATAGAAAATGGGATTCGAGATAAATAACATGGGTAAGTTATGGAGTATAGGGAGGAGGAGGGGGTAGGATGGAGAGGTCGTCAAAGGGGAAATATTGTTGGGTACCTAGTACTGGGGGTGCGAAGGTAGGGTGCGCACTAGGGACGTAGTTAGCACTCGGGGTGTAGGGTGGCAAGGTGGGCACGGCCGGGGTGGGACCGACGCTGTGGGCCTCGTATCCGTCCCAGTCATCCATGAGGTTTCGTCGCTGTATATCCTCGTCGTTAGACAACGGAGCACCCCACAAGTTTGCCGCTGATGCCAGTAGCGCCAAAGCACCTGCAATTGCGAAGTTAAAAAATGAAATACTGTTTGGTATATAACATTCGTTTTCTTGTACTAAGTTTTACAATGTTACATTACTATTATAAGTTGATAAAGAAGAAAAAAACCATTTCGTGTATAGTACCTAAGTTTTGTCATCAGTGTATTTAAAAATTTAAAATTGTGCTCATTTTATTCTTTTAATCACAAAATAATTCTGTAAATTCCTTTCCAATTGCGGGGCTTCATTTTCCTCTCAATTAGGAAGGATATAATGCGCAATCAAGGGCAAATTGGGAGCATTAGCACGTTTGAGATAACTGTAGGATACTCACATATTTTCATTTCTTGTAGTTAACAAAGTTGCACTTGCAAAAATTGCAACCGGGTTCTCCAAACAGTACTAATGCCCTATCAGTTACTTGCTAGGGAAGCTCAAATGGCTACTTGAGTCAACTTCTAGCTAGACGACTTGTATTCCAACCGGAAGTTATATCAAAATTAAACCAATCGTCCTATCAGTTGTTCCCTACTAAAGCTAGTAAAACAATAATGATCAGTTTACTAACCAGCTCCCGTTATCGTATAAAATCCGTATTCGTAATCAACCTGTATTGTGTTAGGATCGCTGTTGTTCGCATTACCCAACACAACGGTGGTGTAGTAGCAAACTCCGACAATAGCGATGACCCAGAAAACACACATTATGCTCGGAACTGCGTTTCTTCGGAACATTTTTATCGCCTTGCTATTAAAGCTTGTTATATTTATAAGCACTCCGATACATGAACATAATAGTACCATGAAACATAACAGTATCAGTATTCTCATAAGGGTGATGATTTCGGCGGTAGTGCAGGGCGGTAAACCTGAAAAAAAATTTAATGAAATGTAAATGTAACAAGCTTTTGCCCACGAGGAATTCGTGATGCTGGGTCGTCAACTATATTTATTTCGAATTTCATCCAAATCCGGCCGGTGGTTTAGACCAAAGCATCACATGCAGACAGACATTATAAATGCATATGGGTATTTTGCACTATCCAGAAGGTATTGTAGTTCTCTAGCTTTTGTACTATCCAGATGGTAATCAATCGTGCAGCACCACCCATCCGATGCCACCCATGACAAATGTGAGTCTGTGCCTGACAGAGAACAAGTCTCAAATTAACAAACAAGGATTAGGATGGTTAATCTGTTAGCAGATGATGTTAAAAGATCATTTGATTAGTTTTTTAACAACTGTGAGGATTTGATCAGGGACCAATAGTGATAGTTAGTTCTGTTAAGATGATATAGGGCACGATGGTAAGACTTACACCTTGTTACTAGTACCTACCCATCACTTGTGTGTATAAATCGACATTGAATTACCTTTTACATCTTTTGTTATGTTGGGGATTTAGTAGTAATGTGATTGGCGATCACATAACATGCATAAAGCATGCATGCATGTATGTAAAGCATGCATGCAGCATACCAGTTTCATATAAATAAACCTTAAGTGACTATATCATTAATCCAACATTAATCATGCTATTTAATCCCAAATAAAGCTGTAATTGACTATGAACTCAAACTTATTTTATACCTACTAATAGATTGTAAAAGTTGGTAAGCCATATAAATATAATTAGAATAGTAAATAAATGGTTGTTAGTACAATTAGGCATTGAAATATTCCCTAGGGCACACTAGGGCATTAAAATATTCCCTACTAGGGCATTGAAGTCTCACATGATGTAAATGAAATTAGTTATATTGTTTAAATGGACACAAAAAATAATCACCATACACATTATCATGGTAAATTGAGAACAACGCAGTAACAAATATAATAGGCCATGTGTTAAACCTAACAAAAGATAGTATAGTGTAAACGAAAACAACAGTTTTTATAAATATGATACTCTCCTACTTAAGGAGAATGGGCATTTTGGTCTACAGTCCAATAATAATGAGTTGCACATTTTCAATTTGGGACAGAATAGTACATCAAATTTTACTATTGGAAGTTTCCCCAAATCTTTGTCCGTTTGGAGATACAGCCATGCAAACATGATTATGTCCGAGCCAAGAAATATTATTGTTTTTTAATTAATAATATTATCAACACTACTATACAATATTATTGTACCTGCTTCACAGAACGCGTACTATAGGTACTTGTGCTCATGTGCTGTCGATAATCTGATACTTAGGGTGTGCCCATCATGAAGGGTTTAATGCACCTGCATTGTTCCTTAACGATGTTACCCTCAATGATAATGATGTTTAATAATTATAATATTTTGACTATCGATGTTGTTTTTATTTATTAATAATAATAATAATAATAATAAGCCCTTTATTCTGTGATTAGGTTAGCTTACAAAATTTAAAATTAAATAAACACAGATTATAAAATGTCCCTAATCTCAGCGTGCCTCTTGGCATAGGCCTCCTCTAACATTTTCCACTGTGGTCTATCCTGGGCTACTCGTCTCCACCTTGGGCCAGCAGTAATTTTCAGGTCATCCTCCCATCTTAGACACTGTCTACCGCGGCTCCTTTTCCCATCTCTTGGATACCACTCAGTAACTGCCTTGCACCATTTTCCCCTTTTATCTCGCATCATGTGGCCAGTCCATCTCCACTTTTGCTGATCAATGCGTATCAGGACATCGGCCAGTTTGGTTTTCATCCTGATGTCGGCACTTCTGACTCTGTCTTGACGTTTTGCTCCTAACATACTACGCTCCATTGCTCTTTGGCACTTGGCAAGTTTGTCTCTTAGAGATTTTGTGAGTGCCCATGTTTCACATCCGTAAGTCAAGCATGGAAGGATGCATGTATTAAATGTTTTTCTTTTTAGTGACATGCCTAGGTCCTGTGATTTCATTATTTCTTTGAGTGACCAAAATTTCTTCCAACCATTTGAAATCCTTATGTTTATTTCTTTTGCTGCCGACTCTTTTGGCGAAATAAGCTGGCCTAGGTAGGTGTATTCGCTTACAAATTCGAGGTTAACTCCATTCACAGCTATATCTGCCTTCACTGAATTGGTCATTACTTTGGTCTTGGTAAGGTTCATTTTAAGTCCAACTTGCTCACCTTGTTTAGGCTTTGTAACATTTGTTGTAAGATTTCTGGCTTCTCTTCGAAAACGACTAGGTCATCTGCAAATCTGAGATGGGTCAGCTTGGACCCATTTATATTCAGACCAAAACCATCCCAGTTTAGGTTGCGAAAGATGTTTTCCAGGACTGCTGAGAATAGTTTGGGTGATAGGGGGTCTCCTTGTCTGACGCCTCTTCTTATTGGAAAAACTTTGCCTATTGTTTCGAGCTGTATGCTGGCCTGACTATTTGCGTATATGTTTTTTATGATGTTGGTGTAGATAGCAGGTATCCCTTGTTGTACTAAAGTGTCCCATATGTAGTTGTGATTCAAACTGTCAAAAGCTTTGGCATAATCTATGAAGGCAATATAGATATCTTTGTTGTATTCGTTATATTTTTCTAGGATTTGTTTGACAGTATGGATATGATCTATTGTTGAAAAGCCTTTCCTGAAACCAGCTTGCTCAACAGGTTGCTGTTCGTCTAATGTAGGGCTCATCCTGTCCAGTATGATTTTTGCAAGTACTTTATAGACGTTTGACATCAAGCTTATGGGCCTATAGTTTTCGATGTCTTGTTTATCGCCTTTTTTGTGTATTAGAATTATGTGGGATTTTGCCCATTGTTTTGGGATGGTGCCAGTTGTGAGAATGTTGTTAAATACGTTTGTAAGGATGGGAGTTAGCTCTGTCATTGTTCCTTTCATCAGCTCGTTAGTAATATTGTCCGGACCCGGTGATTTCTCTATTTTCTGACTCTTTATCGCTTTTTCTACTTCGCAAGGCAGGATTTCTGGAACGGGCTCACTTTTGGTTTCGGGAGTATCTAGGTTGAGCGTGTTTGCAGCATACTTGTCAGTACTTCCTTCTTGATCTTTATAGAGTTGGGTAAAAAAGTAGGTAGCTAATTCGTTGATATTTCTCCGGTTTGTGATTGTCTTTTCTTTCCGTTTAAGTTTTGGTATCCATTGTTTTCCCGCTTCGCGTAGTTCCTTTAAGGCTTTTTTAGTGCCTCCAGTTCTTTGTATGTGGTATTCCAGTGTTTTAATCCGTTTGGTTTTGCGATCCTTCCTGATACTTTCTCTAATTTTTTTACTGATTTCTGCTATCCTCTTGATGTTTTCTTTTTTATCTTGTTGTGTAATTTTATTTATTAACAGACTTTAAAAAAAGGAGGAGGTTCTCAATTCGTCTGTAATTTCTTTTTCTTTTTTGTCTAATGTGTCATAAGTGTCATAACGTCATAACTTCGCACTGGGTGAACCGATTTCGTTAATTCTTTCGACATCCAAAAGCCAATGACTGCCGTGTGGGTCCCATTTGAGCCCATTTGAGCGACATCTGAAGGTAATTTTTGGAGGTATTCCGATTTTGATGATCCTTTTTTGTTCGAAAGGTAGTACTTTTCGTGTGGAGTCTTATAAGTTGGAGCGACATCTGCGAGTGGTTTTTGAGTTATGTCGACTTTGAGGTCGGTTATTTTTCTGTAAAAAGTTATGTGCCTACATTTTTTCATAGTTTTTTACAAAATGTTCATTTTAAATACCACGATTTCAATGTTTGGCACTACCTTAATACTGTCAGATTCAATGTAGTAGAACTCAGATCCGACAATACTCTGAGACATGCGACCTAGAACATATTCAAATACATAAAATAACCCTTCTATTAACATATAATTTTATTTTTATTGCAAGGTAGACCAGCTTCCATAAATTTTTGCCCGTTCTCCTTTCTTCAATGTACTATCGGCCAAATTGATTCGTACACCACCTTCAGCTTATTTTCTTACAGCACATCAAGTGCAATTAAGTCGAAATTCGTCTAAACATTCGTTGCCTTGGAAACAAACCTGTTATTATTCTACATGACATTGTCAATACATAACTTATTTTCGTATTAGACAAGAATCTTTTGGCGCGTGGCTGACGAGAGGGTGACAAAGACAGCGCCTTACAGTTTGCCTCCCTGTAAGGCGCTGTTTCTGTCACCCACATGTCATCCACATTTTATCGAGATTTGAATACTTTGACATATTGAATACTTTAATATATATACACATTACACACATTGTCTGTCCATCATGAAGTAAATATATTCTAATCTGCAAAATTAATTTCTGATAAATAATATTATTAAAAAGTGAGTCTATTAGCTTTTCACACTTAAACTGCTGAATCTGCTAAAACGGCTGAATGCTGAATTTGTAATGAATTGCAAAAAATACAATACATTACAGAACATTGTATGGAGATAGTTTGAGATTCTGGAAAAGGCAAAGGATATTTCTCTATTTCTAATTTTAACGCTAAAGGCATTTTGTTGTTGCTTGTCTTGAACGCAAAAATCTACATAACATTGTACCTACTAGTTAAATTAAACTTTTAAAATATTGTCATAAAACTTACCATTAAAATTTGATCTATTGATAGGATCAAACACACTACTCTGACGAATAGTTATCTGATCATCATTGTCATCATCATCATCATCAAAGGTGAAGAATTGTGCCAATGATAAGCTCTGACTGCAGCGTAGGCCTTTTATTCTGAACCAACTAGGTTGGACCAATGCAGCACAAGTTAGTAAAAACGTTGAAAGGTTAAAGAATGCTGCTATCTTATTTAGTTCCTTATCTTTAAAAGGGAATGTGATTTTGAGTCCTGTAACAACATAATAGGTACATAAAATTTACTATGCGAACAGTGTACAATCCTAACAAGATAAGTACTATAAATAGTTTTAGAGGAGGCGAGTCTTCAAGGGGGGTCAAGCTCATATATTTTTTTAAATACACTTAGTGCGAACGACCCTCCACGAATTTTATCTGTACCTGTACATAAAGTTAATTAGGGTCTTTTACTTTACGTTTTGATGTTTCTATAACTTTTAATTACACTTTAATTTTTCATGAAGGCGCAGATTAATTCAACCCATTCTATCATGTGATCCACGGCACATAGTGGTACATCACTTTATTTGAAACAAAACTCATGAATTTATCGACGCAAATTAAAAAAAAATTCAATTTCCTCCTACAACGAATGTCGGACGTCATACCTCGGATCCAAGTCATGCAACCCATGATTATAAGCAAATCATTGGAGCGTTTATAAAAAACACTTTAAAGACACAGTTTAAAAGTTTTACAGTTTAAACAATGGTAAACAATCTCACAAAACTTTTTCTATTCTTTATCTAAACACCTGTAATCATACCACAATACTTTGAGTTTGACAATAATACCTAATTTTTAATAATATTTTTATAATGACAATGACAAGACAACTGACCGAATTGACAAATGACAATTTAGCGACAGTTGTCAAGACCATAGAGATAGGAATATACTTAGATAGAGACGCCCTAATCCTTAGGGCGGCCACATACCTACAGTCGGAATTCCGAAACGGAATCCCGAATAGGGTTGCAACCTTGCAACGATATATCGGAAAACCGATAATATTATAAGAAAACCGATAATATTATATTGTAAGAAAAAGCTAATGTTCAAAGCCCATACAGCCTTATCTAAGGTCGTGAATTATCGATTTTTTTCTTCGGATATGATATCGATATTATCATATCGTTATAACGCAAATATCGATAAAAATATCGATGTGTCCTCTTCGATATTATCGGTTTTCCGATATATCGTTACAACCCTATTCGGGATTCCGTTTCGGAATTCCGCATGTATGTGGCCGCCCTTAACCTCATATGAAATTAGCTGGTTGACGTTGTAGCAGGCCGGCCATTTATTGTAAATGACATCTTGTGTCAAACAAAATAGTAAATAAACCCAAAACTATAAAATATATTAAAATAGGCATTGATAGGAGGTGTTGTGGTGTCTTTTAAGCAAAACAAAAACATTAAAACATAATGAGGTGTGGTACAATTGTGGCACAATGCGGAGCCAGGAAAAATAAATTACACCCAAAATTAACTTTACAACAGTGAGTATCACTTTTCGTTGTTTGTTGAAAATCTGAATGATATTTATATATTGTTTTTGCTACATGAAGATCTGTGCGAGGATTACGTAGACCTGTTAATGTTTTGTTGGGTTTTTACATCGTTATTTTATATATTTGAGTAGCCTGTTTGTTTACATTTCAATGACACTTAGGGTAGAATGTGTTAAAATATCGATATTCGATATATCGATAATTTAAAATGACGCTGAAGAAAGTTGAAATAATAATTGTTTTTATTCAATAGATTACCTTCAAATAAATCGTTAAAAAAGTGGCTAGAAATAATTGGCCCAGAAAACATAAACCCTGGCCTTAAAAATTTGTTTGTATGCTCATTACATTTTGTTGAAGCAAGTTTCAACAGAACTCTTAACCCGCCGTTGGTGTCCTATATGTTTGTGAGACCGGGTTTTTAGAAAAACATTACAAAATATTTTTGTTTGACATGATATGACAAGTTCATCGCAGAAGGTATCAAAATTAATATTGCTGAGAACACGTACGAAATATATTATTGTTGTTATATCGTAAGTCATTAAACTAAATATCGATAGTGTTTCCGTCCACGTAGTGCGCACAACACTAGTACAATCGGCCATATCTTGTTTCGCTAAAATTTTGACAGGCATTGTCAGGCTCGCTATTTTTGCTTTAGTGTCTAATCCATAGTCCTTATAGATCAATGGCCAAGACAGTGGCCACTGTGACAGTGACAATGACATTTATACTATTGTCAAAAAAGCAAAACCACAGTATATAAAAAGAAGGCATACACATGGATTTAGCATAAACTATAGACCGTTTTTAGGGTTCCGTACCCAAAGGGTAAAACGGGACCCTATTACTGAGACTTCGCTGTCCGTCCGTCCGTCCGTCCGTCCGTCACCAGGCTGTATCTCATGAACCGTAATAGTTACACAGTTGAAATTTTCACAGATGATGTATTTTTGTTGCCGCTACAACAACAAATACTAAAAAACAGAATAAAATAAATATTTAAGTGGGCGTATATATACAAGTATATAGTTTAGTTACCTTTCGGTCCAAGAGATGGCGTTGTGGGTAATATGTAACTACAATAAAACAATTAAATATTTAAGTGAGGCTTTCATACAACAGACCAGATTTTTTTGGCGTTTTTATACATAATGGTACGGAACCCTTCGTGCGCGAGTCCGACTCGCACTTGGCCGGTTTTTTTTATAATACCGCAAAATAAGGATAGTAGTGATAGTACCATAGAGATATTACACTAGTGGGCAGAAGCCAGGCTTCAGAGCGTACCTCGTATAAAAAGAGACGAAATCTTTAGTAATCACCTTTCTCTTTTTTTCTCATCGGGATCGGAGAGAGATAGATAATTACCGTTATCATTGCTTCTCTTTCTAACCGGGGGCGATTGCAATGTATGGGCAGCCGTATGGCTCACCCACTCTAGTGTAATATCTCTATGGATAGTACCACATAGTACAGTGCCACAAACTTAGGTAGTATCTGACCCGGTGGCCAAAATTGGAACTAATGCAAATGTTATACTGTTGTCAGACAAAGATCAAGACAGTAGCGCCCCTCTAACCGGGTCAGATAAGTTTGTGGAGGCATACGGAAGTTAAGCTCATGTATGTACCTCGATTTAGGTTACGCATGTGTGCCTAAGCCTTAGGGCTAACGACTCCGTAATGGCCTTGGTTGGATCTTGTTAATTAATTTATTGATATGGATTAAACGGGAAAATAAAAATAAAAGTGTATGATTAGAATCATTAAAACTTAATGTAATTTAGTAACCATTATAGGCTTATTATACCATCCTAAATTTAGTCACTTAAATCTGGAGGGCTACTACGAAATCCGAACACAACATAGGTACGAAGTTCGATTTCGAAACGTCACACGTCAGTTTCATACAATACAATACATCATCAATACAATTTTCTTAAACGAAACGACTGACGTGTGATGTTTCGATTTCGGTTCTTCGTAGTTCGGATTTCGTAGTAGCCTCCTGATTTAGATGACTAAATTTAGAAAGGTGTAATAAGCCTATTATTCATATTTGTTTTATTACTGTGCAACAGTAGTATTAGCGAGCCTTTATTACAGTGCAGATCTGGAGTTGAGTGGCCTTTGTTACTGTGCAAACATCAGTACGCACGTCACAGGGTTCCGCGGAAAATAAAAATATACACAGTATAAAAAGTGTATTGCTACACCAAAACAATCGTTGCCACTGTATTTATTCAAAAATACCTAAAATGGATAAAAGTATGGAAATCCTTTTGGCAAACTAGACGAAAAGTTAGACCAACAAACAAAACTTATAACAACTTCAGTAACACAAAATGTCATGGCAGCACTGAACGAAAAGCTAAAAGCAATCACTGAAGAAAACACCCAACTCAAAAATAAAATAAATGAGCTAGAATCAAGACTCAAAATCGTGGACAAAGATAAGCGCAAAAACAACCTTGTATTTTATGGCATCGAGGAAGTAAAAGCAACAACAGAAACAGAGCTGGTAGACTACATAAAATAAATTATAATAGAAATGGAAGTGCATCTTGAAGCCGTCGAAATTAATAATATTTATAGGATTGGTAAAAAACAACATGATAAAAATCACTGAATACTGGCTCTCACTCACTGAATTTACGACTTTTGAGAAAGAGACGTACCGGGGACTCTTTTGAATTCCTTCACGCTGCCACCAATATGTTACGAGCTTCAGGGTTAAAGGTTTTTTAAAAAAAAAGAATTGTTTGAGGCGACACGACCAATTGGTGTGGATGATGGATTGAGACTGACTGGGATAGAAGGATGAGCGGAGGGGAAGGAGAAGATGTGCTGAGGGTACAGAAATAGGTGGGCAGAGTCAGCAGATATGGCTACATAGACTATCTGTAACAGCACGACGCGGTCCGAGTGGTCCGATATATTCCGATGTTTGGTGTATGTGAACGGTGTCTATGTGTGCGTTGGTTTAGCGCACTTTGTATGAAGCTTAACATCGTATTATTGTCTTACTATTATTATTATTATCTTATTATTATTACAAGGATCTTTTGGCGTGTGGGTGACAGAGACAGCGCCTTACAGGTAACGCAAACTGAACATCCTTGTACGACTGTATCTAATTTGTGATAATACACTTAACTAGTAAACAAGTCAAATCACCATCGCATCGTAGACGCGTCTCCTGTCAGTGAAAAGTGTCAGCTGATACATACAAATTTTGCATTACGTTGCGGTCGCGTAGCTCATAAATAGCGTTGTGTGAGAAGTGCCTTAGAAGACACAAAAAGTCATTCATAAGTACCTATAGTCCTTTTTTTCACTACGGACTAAATTGACACATGCAAATGTCAAATTTCGAAATAATGTTACCAGCTTTTTAGATATAGTGTTGTACTACGATACCGGTTTCATGAATCGTAACTTTTTACTCTTACCACATAATTTTATTATTATTTGACAATAGGCGAATCTTTTAAAAGTCGTGGTGAATATGGAGTATCACAGGTAAAAAAATATACTTATTTATTGATTTTAATAACTTATTTCCCTAAGTAAATACGAGAATTATTTATTTATAATTGAAGAATACGTAATAACATACATTTAACAACAATAACAATACGTTACGGTTGTCGCTACATTGTTAAAATTTTAAAGACACATTTTTGTAATTATTGTTACTGAAAAACGATACTAAACTCTGGCCGCGCTAACTATGCGTTCCTGACACATGTCAATTCGTCATGACTAGTGATGTACAATAAATAACATTATGCGTTGTAACAAATAACAATAACAACATGCATTCATTATGCATAATATTTATTCAATTTATATGTTGTTATTTTTATAAGAATTATGTTTCAATATATTCAATAATAATATTCGTTATGTAAATAAAATTTTAAGGAATCAATTAATTAAATTTAATCATAATTTCTGAATGTAATCAAGAGAAAAAAATTAAAATGTTTTATTTATTTATTTTATTTTCATTTGATTCACCTGAGTGATATTATAACACAAAAGAGGACACAAATGTATGGAATCTGGTACCGTCACAAATCGGAGTAAATGATACGTCGTTTGAAAGGTATTTTTATGTAGATTGTGAATATATATGTCGCTAGTCCTGGTTCATTGTCCGATCGCAGCAATCACTACTTGAAAATTAGATATTTTTGGTACTAAGTATACAACAAACTTTTTTCAATAAGTCAGCGAACGACTGAAAGTGAAAGTCATACATACGTGTATTTATATGTTTATATAGTTTATTAGATAAATCACTCATAAAGGCTGATTTACATTGATACAGTAGCTGGCGCCAGCGCCACTTGATTCCGGCGCTAGATAAGCACTGTATCAGTGTAAACATGTTACAATTCAATCCAGCATCAGTATCCAGCACTGGATCGAAATACACCGTCTGCCTATTTTTCGATCCAGTGACAGCCCCGCACACGCAGCGCAGCCAGTGGCACTGGATCCGTGTTAACACTACGCGCCAGTGATCGCCAGTGATTTAGTGACAGTGCTAATGCAGAGCCGGAATCCAGTGATGCTGGCGCCAGCTACTTGTATCAATGTATATCAGCCCTAAGTGAAAAAAATTGTAAACTGATTTTATTGTGCATTTATTGTAACAGACTTTTATCTGTTAATTAAATATTAATAAGCTCAAAATCTGTGCAAACATCTTCAAAATCACTCGAACTACGCCAAAGATATAATTTTTTAAATCCTAATTCGAACTAAAATTCCGTATCTTCTGAAGGCTATATTTTAAAACGGACAATTTGTACGGGTTTGTCGCCATAGAAATTTTTTGTACTCTTGAAAAGACCTTTCAAACGACACTAAAGTCATTTTGATTGGACATGGGTACCAAAACGCCCATCCTCCTTTTCCTAAGCTATGTTTTGGCGTACCTTTATTATAATAATATTATTAACTTTATTGAATACTTAGTACATTATATAGTATATTATAAAATTATAACGTTTTATTTTATATTTTACCGACATTGTATTAAGATTACAAAAATATTCGATTACAATATTGCCTTGTTATTATGTCACATCACTACAATAACAAAAAGTTGATATGACATGGACATAACCTTGAACGAGCGCCGTTTGACGTGGTTTACTTTTAAAAGGTATTGTTTTTATATTTGTTATTTAAGTAATTGTAATAATTTTAGCCCAAGATTAATACAATTATTGTAAGTTGGCATAATTATTCGATTTAATGTTTGATTTTAATGTTATCAGTCGTTAATAAGGCAATTAAAAGATATTAAAAAATTGCCAATTAATTGTACGCCAGTTCAAAGTTACATCACCCAGTCGAATGACAGACTTCAGGAACGCATAGTTAGCGCGGCCAGATTATAGATTGTAAATTACGTAAGGTTACGGTCGTAGCACATCACTATTAATGATTTGCAAAAAAGGAGCAACACAGCTTAAGTATTTAAATTTCCGTCCGTAGCGAAAAAAAAACAGACTGTACGTTGTGGTCATTCATCTGTCAGTTACTAGTGTGCAATGATTGGTCAAATGCGTCCGACAGCGCCTCTCTTCATTTCAATCTTAAGTTGGGTTTACTCATATACTCATTGCATTTTCTTAGTTTAGTGGCTTTTACATGATAATTAACCAATCAAACTATTTTTTTTTGTTGTCTTATCATAATACAGGATATCACCTTAAAGCCATAAGTAAGGTAGTTTAGATGACGATCTGAGGTCGGGAAGCGGTTGAGGGTGGTTGAGGGGGGGGGGGGGGGGTAAGTTAAAGGGTGTAAATAAAATGGTACTAAGTATAGTGGAGTGGCCATAAGCTTTATATCTCGAAATACAGGGAAGTCAGTCTTGTTTAAGTAAAATGTCATTATCATCATCTCAAACCATCATAGCCCACTATTCATGGTCCACCACGCTTGCTAAGAGTGGATTAGCGGACTTCACACCCCTTTCAGTTTTGCGAACTCTCCGGCATGCATGTTTCCTGTGTAGGTAGGTATAATTATAGTTTTGTATAAATTATAGCGACATCTTTTATGTAGTTTAAGTAGGTTCTAGCTACCTTCTGTTTATTCTTATAAGTATCTTGTAGGTATCTAAATGTCTATAGATCAATATTATCAAAAGTTTTATTAGCTACCGATATGCTTTGGAACTCCAACTTAAATCAATGATGTAGTGCTAAAGTTATGCATCTAGTTACGCAGGTGTTTATATCCGCTAGTCATTTAGAATATGTAATATAATGTAATATAAAATGTTTTCTAGAAACGCTCGACAAAACGCCAGACGTCTGTTTTCGGAGTCCTACTTCATAGTCTGTGTAATAGTTTCATGGGCATATTTCTGTAATATTTATGCTGGTGCATGTGTAGAGTATAGGTACATACAACGGGAAGCAAAATAAATACAGACTAAGTTAATAATATTACGAGTGCTGCATATACCGCAGCCGTTAGCGCTACATTCAAACAACGAAAGTTGCGGCGAAGCCTGCAGCGGTGTATAATTGCTTTTTACAAAAAAAAAATAACCGACTTCAATCTTGATAAGTAGAGATAACTCAAAAACTACTCGCCAGATGGCGCTCAATTCAACATGTAAGTGTAAAGTTCCCGTCACTACAAATTAATCAAGCCCAAACACTAGATAACTGCAGTAAATCGTTGAGGAGTTCCCTCGACTGTCTTTCGGCTTCATCAGATCGACTCCAGATCTTCATGAAATGGTAGCGCTTTAATGTACTTATGATAACATGAAAAACACACTAGTCGTCCATACAATTTTCGAAAGTTCCCTTCGATTTCTCTGAGATGCCATCATCAGATCCTGGTTTCCTTATCAGGGGACCCCACTGCGCATATCTACTTTACAACAAAAAAAGAATTATCAAAATCGGCCCATAAACGACGAAATAATCGCTGAACGTACATAAAAAAAAGCATATATACGGTCGAATTGAGAACCTCCTTCTTTTTTGAAGTCGGTTAACAAAATGTACCTACCTACTTCGAAGAATGATTAAAATCTGTTGTTTCTATCTGTACAACTATTAACTATTAAGTAGTATCAAGTTTAAATGATGAAATCGTCTTCCAATAAAATAATGAGACACTAACTTGGATTGTTTACCAAAACAGAAATAAAAACCCCGCCAGTTTATTTTTATACCTACAACGATACTCACTGAAGTGGCTGCTTCATCTTGAATGGAATAAATGTTGACTTTGATTTTACCTTTAGATCTACATTACCTAGAATAGAACTTCCATCCTCACTTCCGTTTCAAGTAAACTTTGGAAAATGTTCGTTAATAAGACGCTATTAAGTTGTTCCCATATAAAACTACTTACCTATAGAATATAAAATCGTGTCGATATAAGTTTTACTTTTAGTAAGTACCTACCTACTATAGAAGTTTTACTTACTACTAGCTTCCGCCCACAGCTTTGCCCGCGAGGATTTCGTTTAAATTTCACCCACATGACTTCTTCATTAGGTATTGTGTTAACCGATTTAAACGAAATAAACACCAAATGTTAAGTGAAGGTTTCCTTCACAATATAATTCTGAAAATTGCATTCAAAGCTGTTTTTGAGATTAGCCTGCACAAACATACAGACCTAGATAAACAGACAAAACGAAAAAACATTTTTTTGGGTTCTCTTGAGTATAGGTATAAAGGTCCCCGTTCCCCATTATGATTTTTAAAAATATTTGTCATGTACAAATCTATTAATGTTTTAGCTGAGTGTTTTAGTATCTATATGTTTAGATAGAAGAAGATAGATAGATAGATAATTTGGGAATCAACGCGTCATGTAATGAAATGGTGGCTGAAGACCTTGATTAGAGTAGAGCGAAATGATAATAAGCTCAGTGGCCTCACTGCTCATGATGGTATGGCAAAAGCGCCTTTTGATGTGGCATCCTATTATTTCACGTAGGTATTTCAGTTTTATTTCATAACATAAACCTTTAGAACAAAAAAAATAGAGGTGATGAATAAACAAACCCTGCAAAAATAATCTCTGATAGATAGGTACGGGTACGTAGAATACGGAAATATTCGATAGGTTTTTATTTGAATACCAATTTTAGTCAGCAAATAGAACGGTAGTCGGAGTGTTTGTTGATGATTTTTATTTGCTTGATTGTTACCTGCTGAAAAATGAGAAGAACCTTGTAATTGCTAACCAAGTTTATATCGATAAGGACCATCATAATGTAGAATTATGATGGTTCTTCGCAATGAATAAAAAAATTACAAATACCTACAATATCATCCAATATGTAGGAGTAAGTATTGAATGATAGGTACTCGATTTACACAGTTTACCGACTTTCATATTATTACCAGAATTTTGATAATTTTCATATCTTTTCCGATACTCACAAGATTTACGCCCACGTGTTTCAAGAGCGTCACAAAGAATACATACATACCTAAATATGCTGTTAACGTAGTCTGTTACACAATTTGCTTACTTACTTACTCCTTTGAAATCGCGCACACTTTTCTATTTGATACTGCTGAACCTAGTAAAATTTAAATGGATAATTTAGATAATGTTTGGTATTGTGATGTAAAGAAAATGAAACAAAAAAATAACCGACTTCAATTCAACATCGTCAAGCAGAGATAACTCAAAAACGATTCGTCAGATGTCGCTCAAATTTATATGGGACGACACAACAATCATCAAAATCTGTTCATCCAGTCGAAAGTTCTGAAGCAAATATTAAAAAATATACATAGGCAAACAGCTCGTTTATCTTTGGAACGTCATAAAGTCACGCGAAACTATCTTTTCAGCATTTGGTATTTGATGGATGATGGAGCACAGTTCGTCACTTGACGCTCTCGACATTAATTCCTCTTTTTTCAATACATACACTAAAATTTAATTGCAAAAAACTCATCAAGATTTTTTCAACCAATTTATTACAACCCTGAGCTTTTATGTTCGCTTGTTCGAGTTTTGAGACTTCGAGGGATGCAGCTACATTGTTTACATACAAAATAACTATAAACGAAGCTATGGTCTTTTAGACCTTATTTACCTATTTCGTGATTAATGACTGTGCGCATACATTAATTAATTAATATGTATATAAGTGCGTCTAATTATTCATCCACAAATTAATACGAAGATACTTTTGTTTAGCTAATACAAGAATTATCTGTATTTTAGAATCTACCTACTAGTGATGTAACGAATATTCGCATTCGCATTCGCGAATATTCGCATCATTTTTCCATATTCGCATTCGCATTCTCATTCGCAAAATTTATGCGAATGTTTTGCGAATATTGAACTACACCAGAAGAAATTAAAAATAACACTGCGTTACACGATTTTGGTACCCGCTTAACTGTTGGATGCAATGAATAGGTATGTAACAAGTCATAGATAAAAAGTACCAAACATAATATTATAATACCAAACATTATGTGGTATCATCACGTCTAGTTTTCGAGGTATGACGTCAATATTATTTCAACTACCCTCACTTTGGACGCTTAAGAAGCAGTTAAACATTTTTGATGTGTTTCGATTCATAATAGTTTTTTATGGTATTGTTTTGTTTACAAATTATTTATTTATGATAATGTAGACATATTTAATCATATAAAAAAATTCTTTATTAATACTGGACTAAGTGCACGACAAACCTGCTTAAATGCACCAAAGAAGTTTTGTCACGTTCTCGGCCACTATATTGTGAAATGACAACAAAAATGTCTACGTAAAAGTAAGAAGTATACAATGTGTCTGGTCACCAGTGTCGGAGATTTAAGGGGGATGAAATATGGTATTTTATATCGACAAATCACTATCCAAATTCTCTCTTGCCCCCTCCTCTATGGAGGCCGAAAGATGTCTCATTTGAAAGCTAACAGTGTAGTCAACTGATGATATATTTTTTACTTAATATCTTTTTCGTAGAAGGACAAAAAAGGATTTAAAAAACAAAATTCAATATTTTTTCATTGATATTTTAGTTTAGTTCCTTTGACATGAAAACTAACCCATCAAAGTACTTTTTTGTTGTCTTGTCATAATACAGGATATCACCTTAATAATAAACATTACATCAACACCATAAGGCCATAAGTAAGAGTTTAGAAGTTGATTTCTACATGCAAAACCGATTATTAGACCAGTGCTGAAGCCGTTAAAATTGGTCAAAAGTAAAAAAAATAGTAACTGGATGAAATCTATTGGGAAAGGAAGAAAACATGACAAAAATAAAAGGAAAAATAATTTACGGAGTATCTGAGGTCGGGAAGAGGTTGAGGGGGGTTTAAGGGTAAAAAACGGTTTATCACAATTTCCAGAAAAACTACAAGTCCTAAAAAAATTAAATGGCAAAATTTTAAGTAATTATTACTAAATGAGAAGTGAGCGGGTCTGGTTGGTGATTACGTCAGTAAGCCAATATTTTTTACAACTCTTCGCATTTTCTGCATAATTTTGTCTACTTTTAATTAAATGCATAGGCTTTGCCCGCTTTTTTATGCTGGAAACAAACGCTATTCCGGCGTTTCTCAAATTGAAAATAGATTTATTATCAAGAGTCGGGCATCAAAAATAATGAATTCTAAGCGAGTAAACGCTATTTTGAGATTTCTACCGCCAATCCACTTTCCTTTCTAGTGTGATTTTTTATAAAGTTAAAAATTATAAAAAAGAATTGCTTACGTACCTTATACTTGAACAGCCCTCTAGCGGGGTGAAACTTTAGTCAGTCGAGTTCTAATCAATTAATTAGTTTTCGGAGAAAGATGCAAATGGATCACGTATAGAAAATTAAGTTCAAATAAATAAAAACTGAATATTCGCATTCGCATTCGCATTCGCGAATATCGAAATCAGATATTCGCATTCGCATTCGCGTTCGCGAATGTTCAAAAAATGACATTCGTTACATCACTACTACCTACATTTGAAGGTGCCTACTAAATAGTAAAATAGTACCTAGGTACGTACTACTATAAAATCTTAGAATAGTATTTGTTTCTGATTCGATTTAATCTGTAAGAATGAATACTGAACATGAAATTGCAAGCAATACGTACGTGATCCCACTTTATTTATCCATTGCTATTGTGACAGCCCTGGCGTATCACCTCGCTAAACAATAAACAATAGGGGCCATAATCCTATCCATCCAATCATTATTTTATTTTAAAAGTTTTTATGCAAATAAATATCAAAAATTTCTTTTTAGTATGACAAAATTCAAAAGTTTAAAGTGAAATATTTTGTTGTTAGCCACTTATTTCGTATATAACAATAATAGATATTTATTATACTCAACATAACAAAAAAACTGAGATATGTTACTTTCATGTCGGGTCTGGGTCAAAAATGGCAGTTCTCCTTTATTTTGTACTAGCTTTTGCCCGCGGCTTCGCCCGCGTGGAATTCTTTTATATCGCGAACCGGGGAAGTGGGGAAGAAGATACGTCATCAACTATCTTCCTGGGAAAATTCATCGAAATCGGTCAGGCGGTTTAGATTTTTCATACAAACTTTCATCCCCTATTTCAAGCATTTAGGGGTTGATTTTTGAAAAAAAAAGTAGCCTATATGTGACTCTGGGTCTTCAACTATTTTCATTCCGAATTTCATCCAAATCGCACCGGTGGTTTAGCCGTGAAAACGTCACAGACAGACAGACAGACAGACAGACAGACAGACAGACTTTCGCATTTATAATATTAGTATGGATTTATAACCTTCTTGGACTAATTTATAATTTGTAATTTGAAATTAGATATAATTTGAAAGAAGAACGTCGGCTCCAGAAAATTGAAGGAATCGGGTCAATAGGGCAGTGTGGAGACAGACATTGAAGTGTTCGGAGCACTTCTTCGGGCGAGGTCTTTCGGATTCGGAGGTGTACACAGGGCCGACCCGTGCCCCTGTTTCGCGGACGCGTTCGCTTATTATATCTCGACTCTCATATCGTTCCGGTCGGGCGCGTTGCTTGGAGCGCCCTGGGACCTGCTGCCGTCTACTACGTCGGGAGGCTCTGCGCACAGTGCTGTGCGCCAGGGTCGCGCTACGCCTCCCGACCATCTTGTCATCATCTTGTCGAGAGACACGCCGGCCTCCACCGTTCGAGTCGGTGTTTCCGACCCTCCGCCTCCGCCTGCAAGAACATTCCAGGTCGTCTCCCCTCTCTTGCTTTAGTGACTTTTCCCTTTGTGACTGTGCCTTATCTATTTTATTTTTTTTATTGCTATTGTGACCCACTAAGAAAGACAAGTACATCTTTTATTACCTTTTAAATTCTTTTATTTACTCTCTTCCCTTATAACATTACACAAAGTCGTCGAGGAACATCAGCGAGACTGGGATCGGTACATTCCTCTGTTCCTGATGTCATATCGGTCTGCCATACACGAGTCCACGGGATTTACACCCGCTAAAGTTAACTTCGGAAGAGAAATGCGTCTGCCGTTGGATTTGCTTACCGGAACACCGCCAGATGCCCCGAAACCAACCGTTGAATACATCGCGGACTTACGGAAACAATTGGACGAGACACATGATCTTGTAAGAGAGCAATGTTTGAAGACCAGCGAAAAGATGAAAACCCACTACGATCGCGATGCTCGGAAACATGGTTTCAAGGAGGGAGATTCTGTATGGTTGCACAATCCACTGCGGAAGAAAGGGAAGTCTCCGAAGCTACAAGCACGATGGGAAGGCCCCTACACAGTTGTCACGAGGATTAATGACGTGACCTACCGGATCAGACAGGGGGATAGAAGAAAGCCGAAGATCGTGCACGTGGACAGATTGGCACCATTTCATGGATCGAATAATGCTCGGGACGAGCATGACTAAGAGGGGGGCAATGTGACAGCCCTGGCGTATCACCTCGCTAAACAATAAACAATAGGGGCCATAAACATGTCGAGCAAAAAATAGAACAATGGACGGCCGTCTCGAAAGTACGCACGCGCACGACGCTTGGACGACCTTACGGCAAAAGTCATAAGGGCAAAAGTCGATTGCAAGGAACGTACTCGAAACTCCTTCCACACGGTATCGGAATTGCGGAAATGTTCTAGATTGGCGGGAATAGTAGGTGAGTGGTATAAAAAGGGGCGATCGGTCAACCGCGGACATTCTAGTTTCGGAAGCGAAACCAGGAAGATACCAGCGATACCTACGAGCGATACCAGCGAGAAGTGAAGTGATTTCTACGGGCGATACAGTGTTCGACGAGTGTGTTTACGAGTAAATACGTGCATAGTGTTCTGGTGTGTACTGTGTACCTAGTGTAATTGTGTATCTACGAGTTCAATAAAGTCTTTGTGGTACATTTTGGCATTTTCTCGAACCCATTACTCCTGACACGTAACACTATAAAGAATTGGACGGACTCGGATTTACGAGTATAATCGAATATTCGGAATGAGTGGAACTGGAAACAGGGAAATAAATATAGAGCAAGATCCCAGGGCCGCCAGACGTCACGTATTTTCTGACGAAGGAAATGTGGACGATTGAGTAGTGTTAGTATGTACTAAGAACGCATGCCTACCTGCTAGCTTGCTCAGACGGCCAATTTTCAGGTATCAGGTAATAAAGGTACATAAAAACATTACTTACCTCACGTAAATTCTCAAAGCTGATTTTTACGTATATTTTAGGCAATATCCTTAAAAATAAGTCGCCAATACTCCCAGACACTTTCCGTCGGCCGTATTGCTTTGCAGACGCTTTAAAGCTCCCAAATGTATTAGAGTCTCCAACGCCTGACGCATTTTAATTGCACCAATTACACCAATCACGCATTGCGTGAGATGCGTAAAGCAAATTGGTGCAATTAAAATGCGTCAGGCGTTGGAGACTCTAATACATTTGGGAGCTTTAAAGCGTCTGCAAAGCAAAACGGCCGACGGAAAGTGTCTGGGAGTATTGGCGACTTATTTTTAAGGATATTGCCTAAAATATACGTAAAAATCAGCTTTGAGAATTTACGTGAGGTAAGTAATGTTTTTATGTACCTTTATTACCTGATACCTGAAAATTGGCCGTCTGAGCAAGCTAGCAGGTAGGCATGCGTTCTTAGTACATACTAACACTACTCAATCGTCCACATTTCCTTCGTCAGAAAATACGTGACGTCTGGCGGCCCTGGGATCTTGGACTAATAGGTATATTCGGAAATGGCGCAATCTACCAAATTATGAACGGATTTTCTTTGACATATTGAAGGCATTGTATTCGACTGCATTTACAATGAAGGTATGTGTGCTGAGATGTTATGTTTTTTATTGTATTCAAAGCTCAGTATCGCTTTGCCTTTAAATTCTATTGTTCATGAAAATTATTATAGGTAATTATAGCGTCGTCGAACTGGAGTCGCTCTAATGATAAAAGCTTTTTGGAGTTTATCTTTGTGCAAAAATGAGACCAAGAGCCCGAGGCAACTAGCATGATTTACGTTTCCACTTTACCATCCATTAACATAGAAATTTTACGTTTTAACCACAATGCGCAGGAAGGCTCATTCGGAGTAGGTACGTGCATAATTTTTGTTGAATTATTAATTATGTACTTAGATAGGATTAAGGTATACCTAAACGTAAAACAATCAGTATGCAATTGATTTTGTAATTTGGCCAAAAGGGGAAGCGGAGCTATACCTAATTTGACGACCCTGATGGCACAATGGTTAACACGCCGGATCGCTGTTCTGAGGGTCCTGGGTTCAATTAATTACCTGCGAGGCGGAAATTTGAATGATGAGGCGGAAATTTGAATGATGAATTTCCTTTCTTGGTCTGGGTGTGTTCATGTGTTTCTTGTACGTCGTCCATGGTACTCACAACACAGAGAATCCTAAAGTGAGGTTATTTATTCATTTAATACACAGATCAATTTTTTACCAACTTCAAGAAGTCTTCTTGAAAATGTGCACAAAAGGTCAAGTCAAAATGGCTAAAAAGCACGCTCAGAATAGGCTCCAGATAAGGAAACTCCTCAACGGTTATCGGCGTAGTACCTATCTATATTTTGATATGTCACTAGAACTTTCTGAGATAGCATTTGCATTGTGCATTACATAGCAGCTGGTTCATGGGGAAATCGCGTTTAAAGCTTTGCGTTTAAACTTCAATTAGCTTTTTACAACACACGTAGTGGTATTATTATGTGTTTAATTTTTCTGTATGAAGAGTAATTATTTAAAGTTGGCGTGATCAATATCTATCTGATGACATTTGTTTGTTACCCTGCCTAACAGTAGGTATTTAGCTAATTTCAATTTTAGAGGCAGTCAACGATTAACAACTGATTTACTATTAGATATTCTTCGTGAACATAACAATTAAAAATAGAATATTGATTTATGAAAAGCCAAGAACGAGTAATTCAAATTTTTTGAGAACAAAAGAACGGAGTAGGTACTCTGAGAATAACCCTGTACCTACCTAGTGTACCTATTTTGTTTAAGAACGGCAATGTGGTGGTGTTGTATCTCTCATCTAAGGATTAGCTGACTAATTTTCGAAAAAAATACGTCTTCCACGCGTCGGTGATAGGTTGATGTTACCTACTTTCGTTTATGGACGTTAATCACCAGGCTACGAACAAAAATCTCACTGTCCGCAATGCCTTAGTGATGGACGACGTTTATTAATTTTTCGCATTAAGCAGTATCGAATTTTGTTCAGTTTTTGTAATGCACTATGCAAAATTTCCTTAACTTTTAATCGGTATAGATAAGTAATACCTAAGTAAATAATGTTATCTAATATTAACATATAAAACACTTTTCATTACTTAGATACTACATAAATAATTCAAACTTATTATTCGTTTCCGTAACTATCATTTAAAATAAAATAAAAGAGTTAAGTACAAATGAATAACCACGATTCAATAAGTCTGTGAACAATAAATCAGAGGGAAAATTTGTCACTTGAAAGTATTTCATCCTTTCATTTACTAATTAAAGGATTACAACGGCTTCAATATTTTATCAAGTTGTTTTCACGAAACAACTTTGTCAGTCGAACAATTTTGTTTTAAACATAGATAACTTATAAAAATAATAATAAATCAACGCTAAATACAAATACAATAACTGTCGTAAGATACTCAGTTGAAACTTGACCTGACAGCTCCCACCTTGCAATTAGAGAAACTGATTGACCAATAAACGCGTATCTATGATTGAGCTCAACCAATGATGTAATAGATTGCCATTTCTTCCGCGCAAAAATTTTACACTTGTAATTTTCTAGATTCTATCCGTATTGTGCGATAAGAAACCTCGTTCCAAAATGTACCTGATATAGGTACTTACCTACTTATCTATAAATAAAGTACCTACCTACCTACTTACTTCATTAGCACTGAGTACTTAAAAGTAGTTTAAATATTCAGATTACCCAAATGGACTTCCAACATTAGATAGAGTAAAAACCAGGAAACAAGTTAAAGCCCTCGGTGAAATAATAGCTTCATTTAAAATAATTGGCTGACCGTTCAGGCTAGCAAAATATTTTCCGGGGCATTACTTCGCTTTGCTTTTCAAGAACCGTACAGAATACGGTTCGATCTAAAGAGTTTTTTTTATCAATTCAAGTGATTTGTATCAAATGTGACGTATACCTATAATTATACAATATGGCCATCAAATTATAAGTATTTGATCATCAATGAAGTAAAATATGAGTTTCTTGATTTATTTTATGTTTTGATTATTTATATACCTTCATTAACTGCTAGCGCTTATATTGAGTTGTTTGACGTATTAATTTATTTTTCTATGTTTATCGTAAACATTACTTGATTTTGATGAAGATCTGATGTTGTGACTTGTGGTTGTGGTGTAGGCTACGTACCTACCTATTATTTTATGTAAGTACGTTTAGTACAGTAAGTACTTTGAGGAACTAATTAGGGATCCACCTATCCACATTTTCAAATAATGCTGGAAATGCTGGAATCGAGAAAATATCATCTTAGTATCATCATTTTAGCCTCAAAAGGAATATACTTATGCATAAAGATTAAACTAACATACCAAGTCTTTGATCAAAGTTACTTCTTGCCGAGATTGCTTGCATACATCTAGATATTAATTAAAGGGTTTTTCTTTAGTTATGCAATATAATCAAACTAGTAGGTAGGTACGGAGACGACCTACGACGCGAGCGAGAAGGTCTGTAATGTCGTGAACTTCTGTCTAGAACGTAGACAAGCAATTTATTACAAACGTATTTGGAATAGTTTCACTTAGCTTTGTTGTGTTAATTAATGCCATCAATCATTACCCGCATTTGTCAGCGTATCATGCTTCGAAGGCGTCAAGGTGATAAATTGCCGTGGAATCACGCGGTATGTTGCTTGAATAAGCATTTGCTTACTATCGGCTATTATATTTTTATATTAAGATATTTTAATTAAGTACTTATTTTATCCGTACAAGGGATGAACATGTATTATGCTATAAATATTTGAGATATTATGTACCTACCTACTCACTTTTTGAAGGAAGAAACTTTAAACTCAGCTTAGTTTCAGAGAAATAATTGGGCATGCAGTTATAAATTTCAGTCTGGAATATCGGCTGGACATTCATAAATTACCTTAATCTGTATTTCGCCTTTACGCTCTAACCTCTATGAGTAGGTAAGTAAGTACCTAACTAAATCTTACTTTATTATGTAAGTATCCTACTGTTTATAATATTATGCTTGTAGAGGATTTGGGTTCTATTCACATTACAAGTATTTTAAATTCCAAGCATCCATTTTTTGTAACACATAAATGCTGTAGTTATAATTTTCTAAGACTAAAAATTTTATTTGGAAGGTATCCAAACCATCCGATAACCAGGATGTTCAACCCTGCATATCTCAGGGCAATATAGGAGTTTAATAAAATCTTTAGGTAAATTCTATGTATCACTTCAATTGGTAGGTACAAATAAAAATGTGTAGTCTAAATACCTAACATTAAAAAAGGTAAATCTGACTCACGGATTTACATGTCAACGCACAACCGAAAGTTCTGTACCTAGAAACTTGAAATTTGCTACAGGGTTTCTTTTATGATTTAAGTGAGTACGCCGCGAGTGAGTAAGCCGCGGGCTGAAGCTACTGATAACATAAAAGACCCGGAAAATACAATAGTACTTAAACGAAAAAAAGCTTATTTTAGCTAGTTACCTAACTGCACTGCGCCGACAATATATCGCAGTGATTCGGCAAAGCGTCGAACGGGGAATTCTCTTATCCTAGTGTTCGCTACGCCAATTGGTAGAGTTTGCTAATGTTCCCATTAATTACAATACGTAGCTACGAACTAAGACTTAGGAGACGATCTTATTTATCGGCGTATGTGTAATCGCTTCGCAATTTCAATATCGAAATGAGATACTGAGATATAGTATATTTGTATAGATTGAAGCAGAGGTGCGTGGCTAGTTGTTTAGGTACAGCTGCACTAATGGAGAATAGAGAATCAATTATCTGGAAGCTTACCTTTTCTCGAAGTATTCATCGTTTATTGAAGCCCCATTACTTTGATTTTGGAATTACCTTCCAGATAGATACCCAACCCCAAAATGGGGGGGGGGGGTGGAATTTTGTGTGAGACTTTCACAGTTCTTTATGCTAAAGTTACTTTAATCTGTATCGTGGTGATAGGTGAATATAGAAATAAATAAAATAAAATATACCTAGAACAAAACAGAAAGAAATGAAATCCATCCACGTATTTTCACTAAGTTGTTGATTAATTAAGTTAGGGCTTGAAAAATTTTGGGAGTGTAGGGTTAGAAGCTTAGTTTTGATAACTTTTTAACAGTGCCAGAAATATTGCCTCGTTTTGCCAACATTTTACGGGAAAATGTTTATGTTTATGTATGTCTAAGTTTATTAAACAACATTTAGCAGACTAATTGTGCCATACGAATTCAACTCAATTGGGTATTAAATTGTTTAAGCTACAACGAAACCCTTGGACCTAGTCAACTGTTAACGTAAACAACATCAATCAATCACTGTTCAGGCAAAACAGGATCCATTTTCTGGCATCCGTAGCAAAGTCGGATGTACCTACGAGTATGTATGTAGGTGTAATGATGCCGCACGCTCTTGTCGTAAAGAAGGAATTCACATTGTAATGTTAATTTTTGTTTTTATTCTTAAAACGGTACTTACTTAACATTAGTAGTAAGTATGGAGCTATGGAGGCATTATATCTGAAGTAAAAATGAATAATAATATTCTTCCTTTTTATTTTTCTAAACTCTATTTAGCACAATAAAAATATCTGAATTCAAATGGCGAGCTTAATGGTAATTGTATTATCTACAAGCTAACCATTAGGTACGCATGATCGAAATACCTACGCGAAGTATAAATGAAAAAGTATGTAATAATTATCACCATTTTTAAGTACATAAATATACGTACGTGTATACTTACATATTATATTAACACATACAATATTATTTGCAAAAGATATTTAAGTGTAAAATACACATTATGTAGGTACCTACCATACGATACGATGCCATAATGAAGTAAATTGAAACATAGAAAACAAAGCAATACATAAAGTTCTTCCCCCTGTATTAAAAAGAGATGACTGGTTTAAATATCCAAGAATAACTTAATCCGCTTACATCATAAATCTTGATATTCTAGTAGACAATATAGATAAAAAAAATTTTTTTTGGCAAGTTTAAGAATTTCAAAAATCTACGTATAAAAATATAAATAACAATACATCATAATTATTAACTCAAATATTAGATCAATTATTAGTAGGTAACATAATAGACTTTACATTTACTATAAGATGTTTTTTGATAGAACACTTTTTAAAGAACTCATACGTATTCTAAGAGTTAAAAAAGTATTATAGACCCTTTTACAAGTCGGCAAGAGCTAAGAAAGATTTATCGAACTTTTACTCTTAAGTAGTCGTAACGTCGTAAGGGAAATAAAGTATTCCGAACGAATAGGTACCGAATACCACTGTACCTAATTGTTGTAGAACTAATAGATACTTAAACATTTACAAATTGTAGTAGTCATCAAGGAATGTAAAACAGCGATTGCGGCGAACGAAGTTGGAAATTACCCAAAACATCGTAAAAAATGCGAGATTTATGAATTATTTCGCTAAATTTTATGCGCAACCAGCAACATTAAATTTGAACTCATTTACCTACAAAATACGTGCCGAGGACTTTATGCGGCTATCAATGTTAATATTTTTTTAAATAACAGTAAGCAAAAGCGCTGCTAACTGCCAAGCGTTATGCTGAATAAAGCAAGAAAAATATTCTTAATTAATTTCAGTAATTTCTCAAGTGATGATGATGATGATGAACAATACTTCAAACTGCTACTGTCTTTACAGCCTTAACAGCCTTTCCTGGTAGCTTGTATTTTTTATGTGAAATGTCGCCAGTAAACGCATAATAAATTGATAGGTACCTATGTGTATTTTTATATGTAAGGTAACAGACGAGCACGCAGCACCGTTCCGCTGTCGCCCATGACCCATGACAACCGTGCCGAGATTGGGATTCTAATAGGTTGGTTAGTCAACACTACCAGACGGTGTTAGAACTTAGAACATTAGTTGATTAGTTTGTTAATAGGTAAGTGTGAGGACTTGGGCTTGACTGTTAATGATAGTTAGTCTTGTTAGTTAGTAGGTAATAGTCAAGTAACTAATTACTAAGGGTCTCGTTCTAATTCGGTCACAGATGCGTTGCTGCCCTTAAGGGGATAGATGGTCGTCTCAATAAAAGGTTAACTGACTCCATACCTTTCTATCCCATTTATATGACAAATATTATGCGGTAGAAATTGAATGGTACCGACTTAGTACGGTGGCGGGCGGTGGTCCTTCCCCGGGTGAACTCTAAGCCCTTACCATCTATCAAACTTGTTGGTTGTCATTCATTTTGCGAAAAGAAAATACTTTGTATAGCTATTCGTTATGATCTACCTGTAGGTACAGACAGTTGCGAAATGTATTTCTTGATTAAGTTATTTACGAGTATTAATGTTTAGTCGAACGTTTCTACGAAAAACTTAAAAGGAAGGTAAGGACAGTGGATGATAAATGTTACAGTGTTTGCTTGCCAAAACTACAATGTTAAAATCATGCCATAACCAAGGATCAACCAGACTTAAATTACTTATGATTCGTGCAGCCATTCAGGCACCACTTTATATTATCTTAAGACAAGTATTTGTTGCTGTAAATCGCTAATCCTCTCAACTAACATTTGAACCCCGAGTCGCTTGCAGTTCCAAAACCTAGATGCGATGAGACAAAGTCGAAAGCTATTACTTGACAGTCTGTGTCACATTAGGCCCGTATGTATATACGACTATTCCGAGCGCGTCACGTCAATCGGAACAATTTGAACGTTTTGAACCTACAGTGCTGCCTTTCGTATTCACACAAGCATATTTCAATATAAAATAAAAATTTCTATAGGCGGGTTAGACGACTTTTGGTAGTAGAAAATCTTATGGATTCACGTAAAGAACACGCTAAGAGCCTGTGCCCCCTGATGGCGCAGTACGGTAAACGGCTATTGATATATATATTGATATACATAATATATAGAGTATATAATGAAGAACATTTTGCTTACTAATGTTGACTAAATGCATACCTAATATACGTACATATTATAATGGAAGCCAACACTGTATTTTCGAGCGTAAGGAGTTTTTGTAAGTATAGAATTGTCATAAAATGCCATTAATAACGCTAACGGAGCGAATTGGACCATCAATCACACATATCAGAAGCAGCGACCTGATACCGAGATTCTATTGTATCACAGTTCCAGCCGATAGAATTGTACAACGATTAATGGTATTAGTTGTAGATACTTAATGTAATAATTATAGCAACTTAGTGTAGCACCGAAGTTTATAACTCAATTAGTTATTTCTCCTTAAAACTTTCATATTGCGCCTCAATCTCTCAACTGTTGTTCAGGTAATATCGTGTAGAGATAATTCTTTTAACAATCAATAGGTGGTAAGAGCTTAGAGTTTACCCATTGAGTACCACTTCTGCCGTCCTAATAATTGCTTAACAGCAATTCTATTCCGGACAGCAAGGTGAGGCGGTTACATTTTTAGAGGCCTCAAAAAATTGCAATAGAAGTCCTTCATACTTATTGCTTTGGCTTCAATCTATTCACCCAGCGACGCTGGGTGGCGCGCATTCGAAAGTTCGCTGGGCCAGCGAAGACGCGGCGGCTATTTGAACGATGTTATATTTCACCCATAATGTCATTCATGAGGCTTTCAAATAAACATAAAACCTTATTGATATCTCATATACAACTTGTTTTATTCAATTTTAAAATCGACCCGCCCTTTATGGAAAACCCTTTACAATAGCTGCCTACCTATAAAGCGGGAATTTCTAGATTAGAGTCTCGGTCTGGACAGACGTATGATGGATAAATGTTTATTTTCGGGTCGAAGCGTTTGTAATGTGTAATTTGTGTGTGTCTATCATTATGCCACTACGACACAAGAAATCCTAGGCCGGGGCGGGAGTGTTTATTTGTTTATTCATTCAACCTTACAAATTGTTAATTGCGTTTATGTTAGCAGCAGAACTTAGCTAGGCGAAGTTGAAGCCTTTTAAAGTTCTTATAATATATTCTACAAACCGCGTCAGTGGAACAGCGATCAAAGGAATCAGAACTTCAATAGAACCATACAGATTAGATGTTAATCTACTTTGCAACAATCCGCGAGCAAACTCGTATGTATGATGGTGTATGACTTTCATGCAAGTAACACTTCCCTCCCTCCCACATAGGAACATGCAACGAACAAAGAATGTATACACCAACATACCTACATACCACCACCAACACGTGTTTCGCCCCAAAACAGGGCATTATCAGGGTAAGTAGACTCTACGACGGTCGGTCGCAAAGTCTTTGTAACGCCTGAAACAATAAACTATCTAGAACCATACAGAGTTTAAACTTTAGGAAATACTTGTGTTCTTTCCTTGAATTGTTCAAGAACTTTATTATTTCTATAAATATGTCAGTAGTCAAAAGCAATCGTTGTCGAGGTATTTTAATACGGTATTAAGTAGGTATAGGAATGTGTCGGATATTTTAAACTTTTTATAATTAAACTTGCATTTTTCAAACAAATTCAATTTTATAGCTATGAAGCGGTGGCAGACGAAGTAAACAATTTTATTTAAAAAATTCCGAGATTCATCAGTGATTTATAATTTGAATTTGATTATTTATGTAATATGATGCGAAAGGATTTACATATTAACTTCGGGATATTTGGATACGAGTTTATTTTTACTTATTAAGGCTTATTAATGCAAGTATTTACTAGTCATTAATATTCGTCAGTGTACAAGCCAGATATTAGGTACTTATTCATTTTATGCCAAGGAAACTGGCGTACACCCTAATCTGAAAAACCACGTCACTGTAAGCATTTATGTGTTCGAGAGGTATAATGTATTTTGGCAGGAGAATTTGGTATGCCATTGAATTGTTATAAGGTTTTTTATTACCCATAACTTTTACCATCATAAAAATGTACGCTTTGTAATGTACCACATTCCGCTGAAACGTTACGTAAGGAAAGATAATTACCTCGTCTTTTCAAAGCTTTGTCGGCTTTTTAAATCAAGGCCAAACTTGAATATCTAATCTAAATTATACACAAACATTGTGTGACTATATTAATAAGCCTGCTCTTCGCTTCGGGAAACATACCCCATAACGATTACATTGTTTAGAGTAAGTGACATAACTTTATTTATGAACCGTTTAATATAAACAAACTCTGTAGGTAGATTGTGTAGAAGATACCTATTATTCTAAACGGACGCAAGGGCATTGTCAGGCTTTGCACTTTCAGGGAGAATCATTATAAAATATATATGTCGGAGACACTTGTCAGGATGGTGGTATAATGCTCCGATCGGTTGCAAGGTGAAAATAAAACACAGTGGGCGTTCAATACTTTTCTTAATGATTTAAATTAGGTTTCAGGTTACACAGTTCGATTTAATTTGATTAAAGCCTTTAGGTTAAGTTAACACGTAGCACAACGGAAATACACTTAGAGAAACGTTATGCCGTCGGGCATAGGTACAACGCAGTATAGGATTTTATTACAGAGAACACTAGTTAACCCAATGCGACCGCTCAGCTCGACGTCTCCTCGAGAAGTCCCCGCTGCTCGTAGGTGGCTAGGTGCCCTCTGTTGGGTTCCCCCTCTCCGATATCCCATCGAGTGACGTTTACAATTCGCACAGAGTAGCCATTAAATTACAGTTTCCGGATTTACGTTTTATTCAAAGTTTAATGATTTATTTAGTTTCATTTTAATCTAATTTTATTTCCGTCTCCGACATATAAATATTTATTGTTCTCCATTTTCGACGAAAATAGCAAGATGTACCTACTTAATGACAGGAAAACAACTAAAAATAACTATACCTACAATCTACAATTCGGTTGCTGCCTAATTTGATTTACTTTTATTTCATAGAATTCTCACCAAAATCGCTACTATTTGCTTTTCCCTGTGTCTTGGATTGACCTGTCAAAGTGTATTTAATTTTTTGGCATTAATATTAGTATGGATTAGAAACCTTTTTTGACAAAATTTTAATAATTAGATACCTTCGTTACTACTTTTCTCGGCCACAAATTAACTCAAGATAATTGTTATTATTTTACACTTACCATAAAGCAACCTGCGTCAAAGTTCTTCGTATTATTCTTGACCTGACCTTAACTTTGCCCATAAGAGGTGTAACGAGATAGGTATCTATAGTTGATGTGTTCCCGGTGGTCTCGGTCTAGTAGTCCCGTGACGGCACTTACTTGTAGTTATTTTGACGGTAGCGTATCTTCGGTCATATTCTAAAGGGAGAGCGCGAATTTTGTGAGTTTGAATTTTGTTTTAATAGGTAGGTTTTTTTTAAATACACCTATGAACACTTATATTTTTTTTCTATAACTAGTATCTATCCACACGGCAGAATAATTACAAAATAAATCGTACTTGGTACTAATTTGAAATTGATTGCCGAGGTCGAGCAAAACTTTATAATTGAGAATTTTGTATGTACCTCAAAAGTTATCTTCGGAATTAGGTATAATAATAAGGTGCCTATCTGTTAAAAAAAACTCACTGTTTGTAGGGTAAGCACAACAGCTCTTCCATACTTACATTGTTTGAAGAGTAGGTAACGTAGATACATTATTCCAGCATTATTCCGATTGAACAACTAAATAGAAAAATGTCATGCAACTTGAAAGCTTTTAGCACACAGTGTGAATAGTTAAAGTTACCTACACGATCATGATATATGATTGAATAGTTTCTTATGAAAAGTAAATAAGTTCATAACAATTATTTCTATGGGTAACACAGTAACATTTTTTTTTAATAATTATAGATACTTACATAAGTATTGATAAAAACGAATCACTTGGTTAATTATTTTAATCAGTAGGTTAGATTGGTAGATAGTAGATTAGTAAGATTTTATGTAGGTAATGGAAATACCTAAATTATTACAAATAAAAAGTTTCGCGCAAGTGACAAAAGAAGCTTTCTTCACAAGGAATATTATCCAGAACCAAATTTTGTCAATAATTGACTCTAGAGTCGAGTTGTTTCTCTAGTCAAACGGTATAAATGCCCACACCTGCCAATATTGCAAAGACATTGACCGATGAAAGATTTATACCCGACCAACCGACCATCAATAATCTCCTCCGGAATTAGTCACAGGTGTTGTTAATACTAGTAGAGAGTTTCGCAATAGCCGAATTCAAGTATCAAGGGATATAAACGTTCCAATTGTGCTTATTTATTTAACACGTTCACTGCGTTAGTCAAATTTGATGACTTTCAGTTGGTGCGGAATGGGGTCTATTATATCCGAAGCACAACTTTTTTCTGGTGCGTCGATGGGTCGAAAAGATCCGTTTGACTTCCATCTGTTTAGGAGGATTTATCTTCATAGGCATAATGTTTTAGAGCGTATTTTTTATAGCAATATGTTGACAAATAAACACTAAATAAAAGGCTGAAATCGTAGGTAGATACACTGCATGGTTTGTTAGTAAATAAAGGAATTACTTGGAGGATCGTAACGACCCGTTCTCCGCACTGGTTAATAAAAGTGTCGATATATTTTTAGTGTTGAGCATGATAAAAAACATCGATAGCGATAAAATAATATATTTTTCAAATCCAAACTTGATTTTAGGCTGGTTGAATAATCTTGTGTTCTAATATTTGTATTTGATCATTATGAGCTACACCTACTGGTAGATGGTGTGGGTGAATCTGGTAGCTGGGAATTGATGGCTGCAGTTATCAAGATTTGTAATGTGTGACCAGTTGACGGGCTAGTAATTATCGGACATATTCCAATTACCGATCATTGTTTGTTTTGGGGAACCTTCACTTACTTTATTTTTATTAGGTTTTTTACATTCACATGACTTAGACAACATTTTCCTGGATCGTTTCATGTTAAATACACTGTCTTTTGTTTATTTGCAAAAAACTTGTCTAATCATATGGACGTTACTAGCTCAACTAGCATATAATCTAGTGCGGCTATAGGGTCATCGGGCATCGGGTCGCTAAGAACCGATAGACGCACTAGACGTAAAAAATTTAGCTTCAATCGGCATCGGGTCGTAAGAACCCGATGCAATTTTTTCGCATTTATATTATCTATTTAACGAGGCAATTCCAAAACACTAACCATCTCATTCTTATTCACACGAAGAACAAATATATCTGTCCCGCACCAGCGGTAAGTACAGTAATTTTTACCCCGCACCGGAGGAAAGATGAGCATCGGATATAATCAACCCGCTAACGCACCGAACGTGTTAAAACAAATACTGTCATAGCATTTCGGGAAAAGATATAGGTATTCGAGACAAACAACAACATTTCAAGGAAGTTTAAGACTGTCATTTATTTATAACTTTCTTCTGTGTCGGAAACAAACATCGCGAAGATATTTGAAAACTGTCTGTCTGTTTTTAACTGAATGCAAAATAGGAAGAGGTTCTCAATTTTATTTGCTCTTTTTCAATAATTTTATTTTATAATATATTAGACAGCCGATTCTTTTCGGGTGGTGGGTAGGTACCATACGAACGACACCTGATGAATAGTTTTTGAGTTATCCCTAATAATACGTAATTAATTGACTTCATTTACGTTTGTTTAATTTATTTATTACATGTCGATATAGAAGTCGTTTTTTTGTTTTTAAACATTTTATTACTACATTTATCTAGTCACACGCAGTTTAGCCACTGAATGGAGTTACCATTGTCTTATTGCCCACGGACAAGAAAGTATCATGAACATGTTGTCCCCCACAAAAGAAAGAGAGTACCCGCACTAGGAACTTTCAAGTATCCCACACTGAAACTCTTTAAAACAGAACAAAATACCCCACCACCTGACTTGTACCTATAGCCTACTTCTAAATTATCGATTTTTAAACAGGAATAGGTAAATCATATTTGGCCTTGACCCTTTACTAAATGAAAATATATTCGTGACATAAATAAAAACATCTGAATAATTGCCGCACACCTGGACAAAAGTAATTTCCGTAAAAGTGTTGTCTACTTTAAAGCTACACAATCATGCAAGCCATAGTTTTTCTCGTAATTTAAGATAGCAAATGACTAAAACCACTTTTCCGCTGACTCTAATGACAATCATGACCGACCCGACAAAACCCTTATCGAGTTTAGAACGTTTAGTTCAATTAGCAAACGGTGTAAGAACATTACTTGCGTAATTAGTAGGCATGAGGGCTGGGACAGAGACTGTTAATTATAGTTAGTCTTGTTAGTGAAAGTCCAGTTAGTAATTGTTGATAAATAGTCTCAATTTAATTCGGTCACAGATGTATTGCTATCCTTGAGGGCTAAGATCTTTAAAAAAGTGTAATCTACAACACCTAATTATTTAATACATTTATTTATTTTCATATAATAAGGAAACCCATAGCTAGTTTATTCTTATCCGTGCTCACGGTTCTTATAAGTTTATATTTGTTATGTATGTTAGTCTGTAAGGTATTTATGATATGGACCTCTGTACATTCATATTACTTTGTAAATGGATGTATATTGTCTGAAATAAAGATTTATTATTATTATAATTATAAGCTTGTTACGGCATTTTAAATTTTCGCTGTTAATCTGCAATGTACGTAAATCACGGGGCGGAAACGTGGCATTTGTATGAGATATAGGTACTCCACGGAACATTAATTAATATCTAAATCTCAAGTACAAGACACCGTCCGTACATACTTATGTAGTTTAGGCGAAAGTTGGCATACGAAGTAAGTCCAGGTTTATGTTCTAAACATCTGAACTATTACCGAGACTTGTCAGAGCTAAAACCGACCAGAAACACGGTAAGCTATCCATTTACCAACTTGGCATCGCCTTACCTCTAAGTACGAACATTCGAAACTTTTCACTCAAACGTTTTTTAAAAAAGTTTGAGATTTGTGTAGTAGCACTTTTCTCACTTGTGAAATAAGACTATCTTCTCGGTACCTAAGCCATGAATTCCAATTCAGTAGTTAATGTTCTTTGTTCTAGATACCTCAAAATTTGTTTTATTGGAGACACAAACTTCGCTTGGAATAATAAAAATAAAGGAAGTCAAGTTGTCACCAGTTCACTGCAGTATTGTTCTATTCTTGGATATGTTTTCATTTTATCTTATTCTCTTCTCTTTAATCGTATTGCAACAATGCATTTTTAAATTTTGGAATGACAGTTCGTTAAGTTTTGCGGTGTAAGCAGAATTGTGATTACAGATCTTTCCTTTGTTTGATTAACTTCGTACAATTAAAGTCAAGCAATAATTCTGTAAACTATTATCGTACAGTACTTACGTATAATCGTACAATTACCACTGTTACTTTAAAAATTGAATAATATTAACAAGACTGCTTATAAATATGTTTCATATTTTTATGGTAGACATAAAGTAAGTACGAAAGTAGTAAATACTACAATGAACAAATCTCCATAAAAATATCCCGCTCAGTTTTCCAAGTGTGTAGGTTTATTTTATTACTTAATTTTAAGCGATACCTAGGGGTCTGTTTTGCTTTCTAACTAAACGTATTTTGCTTTATCTTAGACTTCATCTGCAAACTACCAGGTGGGCTTATAGTTACGCAATCAATTATAATAGGATTGCGAAAACTCGCATTGCGAAACTTACCTTTTCCGTTCACAAATATAATAATTATAGCAATAACCGCGACTCAGTACGCGTAGAAATTGGGAAATCTTGTTTTCCAAGAAAACCCTTAAATTTTCCGGGATAAGAAGTTTTCTAAAATATGACTCAGGGTTTAAGTAATAATTCTACCAATTTTCATGGAAATCTGTTCAATGGTTTTCATGTGATGTTCGGACAAACAGACAGACACACAAACAAACAGACAGACAGACAATAATTCTAAAAAAAATATTTTTGTACTCTAATACGTTTATTGAAGTGTCCCCTAATCGAAATTTTGCAAAAATATTCAATGTACAGAAAAAATGCACTTTGAATTTTATTACAGTAGGTAGGTATAGATTTTCTCAATTTTGATATAATTTTCATTGATGCTCCGCTCTTATTGATCGTACCGTAATGTCATATACCTAGTTTAAAGTATTTCGCAATAAATGGACCATCCAACATCTTTTAGGATTCCGTACCTTGAAAGGAGAAAACAGACCCTTAAAGGATCACTTTGTTGCCCGTCCGTCCGTATGTCAAAACCTAAAGGGTCTTCCAGTGCATAATTATGTCAACGAAAGTATGCCTACCCATTCTAAGACTCGCGTCTTCTATAAGGGCTAACTAGCTGAAATAGCCAATAACCGAACAGACGAAACATCTGATGGCCATGAGCATCAAAAATACAGTCAGTAATAACTAAAAATACAGTCGAATTCAAAACCAAGTTTTTTGAAGTCGGATAAAATACAATAGGTAAACCAAAGAAAACAGGATTTTGTTTTTCAATGATCATCGGAATAATTTGAGAACAAAAACAGTTCTGCGGTTTTAATCTAGCAAACCAGTTTAGTAGTGCTGCCGGAATCGCAATAAAATTTGTCATGGCTATCCTTTATACGATTCGCGCGTTGCGTTCACAAAAAGTGATTTGTAGACAGACAGTTTTGCAGTTTATGAAATGTTTTCAGCGGCACGCGCGTACCACTTTATTGGCTTTTAAAGTGGTTTTAGATCCATCGCCGGAAAGCTTTTATGTTTGGTACGGATTCGGAAACGTTTTAACAGATAGTGCTCAGTATGTAGGTTGGTGTGTGTTGGATTATCCGATAGTGGTATTGAAACAAGTTCCTTTTCGCACATTTTGAAAGTGGATTAAGTGGAAAAACATATCAGTTTGGTCGTTACACAATTATTATATCTAAATTCAGAATGATGAAAATTATCGAAACTTTTTTGAAGGTGGCACCCATTGGGAAGCTAGTAGGAAAGTACGAATTAATTGTACTTCGTTCTTCTCGACTATTCACAAGAAAACTGCCTTATAGCACGGGCTAAGTGTAAGCGGAAAGGTCTGAGTGAGCAAGAAGACTCAAAATAAACTCGCTTGTTTTTGGCAGTAGAAATAGTAGACAAATTATGAAAGTTACCTATAGCCTTTCAGGATGGCAGCGGAACCTAGGTACTCAAATAGTTACAGGTATGTAAACTCGATAATTTCCTGGTCCTTACCTTTTGTTTATTTTATGATTTAACATAAAACAATCTCATTAACGCTACCATCATTGGCCAATTGGATACACAAATTCGGCGTTGATTAGTCATGGCAACAATGTCATCGTAAGTTTTATAGGCTCTACGCTCTACATATTATAGGTATTGTATGTGTATGCTCTGAGCCATGTGTGCATTCGGGTGTCACGGTCATTTCGGATAAATTGCTACTGAATAATTGCGGCACTTAGTTGAACTACGTTAGTGTCTTGCCACCTTGTATGTGTATTTTTATGACCTGCCACACATAACACACATTATGTACTAAAAATAAAACTGAAAAAAAGTTGAATCTAGTCATTGCATTATGTTTACAAAAAAATAATTGAGGAGGTTACGAAACAGTAGATAATAGAACACGAATAAAAAAAAAGTTTGTCTGTTTATCTGTGTCTGTTTGTACGACGCTAATCTTTGGAACTACTGGACGGATTTGATTTCTTTTTCCAATGGACTGTAACTGTTGGCCCTAGTGGCCTTCACAGTTTTACGCGGACTTGTGGGCGGGACTGGAGAGTCCACGCCGAGAAGACAGTAATCGCACTGCGAAGTGGGGTGATAGCCCCAGCCTCGCGCGGAAGTAAAAAAGGTAAAATCCGACAACCTAAGGGCCCCTCCTGTGAGGGTCGAGCCTCGGCTTAGGTCCTCGCACATGGGAGACGGATTTGAATGAAACTTGTTCTGTTATACTTATAGCTAAGCCTAATAGCCTACAGTTAGGCCTGGACAACATATAGGCTAAAATTGATTTTGGAAACTAGAACACCTGATACATAACCACAACAGACTAGCTAACCTTTACCTAACCTAAGAGTTATAAAAATGGCGCGCTAGAAAAGACTTGTTGTGCGTGATGAATATTATCTGCTGAGATTATTAAATACCTACTTCTACTGAGATTATTATTACAAACTGGATGAAGAGTTTGGACATGAGTTTTAAACATTTCCATAAGTAGTACCTAAAAAGTGTTGCATGTACTGTCACAAGGAAAAAACTCTTTGGCATTTCCTTTTCCTACCAAGAACACTCATGGTAGGTAAGAATTTAATGAAACGACGGCTTAGTTTTACGTTATTTTATCACGTTTCTGTTAAAAATAATATATGCTTTTATACATTACGAGAAAGCCTAATAATTGTCAAGAGAGTATTTAAAATAGGTATTAATTTTGTTGTGCGTTGTTGTGATATTGTAATGGATTCTACCTACTTTCTCAAAGATTAATGAGCATTTAAGAAATTAATTAATTCCTTAGGTACAATACTTATGGAAGGCAATCATCGACAGTGTCGATTTCGTAGAACGTCTCCTCTTAAAGAGATTCTCGGAATTTCTAACAACGCTATTGTTTCAGGAAAATTTTTGCTACAAGCTCCAGGAACAACGATAAAGCAAATAAATTCTAAGATGAATTTTCCACTACCAGTGAGAGCTCTTTACTAGTTATGCAATTATTTTTTTAAATTCATATAAATTAATAAATAAAATTTAATAAGCTTTTAAATATTTCATTAGGAATACGTACATTAATAAACTCACATTCTCTAACTTTTTGCCTGCAGCACTCCAGCTTGTACACACCTAACCAAGTTAATATAAATTATTAAGATATAGCTATTGCCTGCGGCTTGGTCTACGTGGAAGTACCTACTTTTGAATGTGCAGATAGCGATTAGTTACAGTTTTGTTATATGTATAGATGGAAGAAGATGAATTTATTTTGGTATTGTTAAGATACGTGTCTCATTTCCATGTGACATTACGAAGCTGCTATGTAAGCAGCTGGCTCCCCTTAATTGCTTCTCCTACGGCGCGCCATGCGCCAGGGCGACCTAAATTAACAATAAATAAGCACACTCTTTGAACAACTTTATTAATAATAAATAATACATTTACAGTGCTATAAGGAGAAATATTTGTATTTTTCTATAATAATAATAACCTTATTGACATATTTTTACATTGCGATAATATGAAGTCTCTGATCCCCGAATTACTTCGAGACTGTGTCTCGGGGGTCTATATTTGTAACAAATAAAATCAACGTTAAGGAAAATTTATTTAGGGTTAAGAGGATTTAATTAAATCTCATGTAGAACAGTAAGATTCCAGTGTAACTATTTCAGATAGCCACTAGCTAGAACCACTAGATTACAGCAATAGAAATGATGAATGTTTCTTGTAACTACCACAATTCTACCGTTTCAGTACATCTCAAATAACTCTGGTACTTATAGTATTCCGACGTAATATGCTTCCTATGTTACTGATTCCTGGAAAGATTTCATGGAAATCTTCAAAACAAACAAAACAAAAATACAGATACAGTGCTAGTAGTATATACCTATGTAACTAATGTTTTGTCCTAAAATCTGCACCCGCAACGATTGGATATTTGCATTACCTAATGTCAGATAGGCAAGACTCTTGCTTGGGATGTCTTATTCCCTATTCAATCCATTTTTTTTCACACATATACTTTTTTCTTACTAAATGTAAGATAATGATCATGTAAGCTACTGCCGAAAGCCTTTAAATATCGGAAAGAGTTTTACCAATTTGTATGCGGTAAAATTTTCAGTATTTTATTTTAATAACTTTGCAGATCCTCATTAAGTGCTTCCCCTATCTACCTTGTCATTAATAGATAGTACTCGCAGGTACCTACTATTTCTACCACATACCTAATGATTGTTTTAATGGCAATTGTGTTTCGGTTGGTAAGGTACAGATTCGGTTACAATCTAATTTAAATTGATAAGATTAGGATTCGGTTGAAATCTAATTAATAAGCTAATACCTTATTTGCAATTACGGATTCAAGTATATCCTTAAATGGAAGGAAGTAGATTCAATTAAAATCGCTGAATTATAAATTAAAAAGAAACATTGTACTGAATTATAGCAAAGAAGATTAACACTTAAGCCAAACTAGAGTGGTACCAAAGTACGCAAAAGGCTAGGTATTAGCACTAGCGCACGGCAAACTTAATCCCTGAAAGGTTTCTCCACGAATTAACCTGAGATATTGCGGAGTACCTACATAAGTGTCGATAAGCTGTTTATAAATGCTTCATGCTTTTGGTATCAATATACGACTAACAAAATACGTTACCAATTGCTAACTAAAGAAAATTTAAAACAAACTCAATTTAAGCCCTAAAAGAAAAAAATAAGGGTTAAAAACTAGTTTAACCCAATGACGCAGACTGGAATTGAATAAATAAATATAATACCAATTAAGTATATAAGTTATGTCAATAAACAGTTAGAACCTCACAAGCAAGATTCTTTAAATAAATATAATGAGCATAAATATTTTAAAGAAAACTAGCAAAAATTTTTCTTCTAACAACGTTCACCGTACTATAAATATTTAGCTAATATTTAATTTAATTACCGCGAACTGGTTCGAAAACGTCACGCCTAGAAATAATTTTAACCATCTGCTCTGATATTTTATAAACTTAGCTTACCTTGTTCGCTGTATATTTTTGTATAAAGCTAGGAACTTAGTGAAACTGAGCTAAGCTTCAATTCCGCTATTTCTTATTTCTTTTTAACCCTCTTTTATTTTTAACTTACCCATAATGAATCGCTTTTTTATTTTCAAAGGAACTAACTATGGCTTAGTCTGCCAAGAAGATTTAACTTACCAACGACAGTAAGAATTTTCACAATTATCCAGATCTGAATTAAAAAAACTGCTAAACGAGTTCGTTCTAATTGCCTTATTCAGAAGTTGCAAACAATGTTGGAGTTAAAACCAATGTCTGTTGAAATAAACACAAAATGCTGGAAAACGATAGTCTCGAATTTTAGTTAATAAACCATCGATATTAAATTACGTCAATTCAACAAAGCATCAATATACCATTCGTTTGTTTGTTACCCTAAGGGTGCGTACAGTACCCCTATTATGAGTTTGTTGTAGTAAACGCAAAAAACGTTACTATTGATGCTATCGTGAAAACGCTGCTTTAATAGTAAATGCGCATAACTCTATTAAATACAGTACTTGCGGTCATGTTTTACTTACAATTTGGTATTACGAGTCACAAATTTGACAGATGCTATAGTAAATTACGTTACCCGTAGTAGTTACGGCACTCACGCTATTTTCTAAGGTGAAAAGTCACTATCGAAATTAAATGTCATTAAATATTGCTGTATATTTAAACAAAATCATGGATAGGCACTATTTTGCTTGGCAAATGATTCACGCAACCGAACGCAGAGATGAAAATAATGAAATTTTGAACTTGCGAGATCAACAAAATATTTAGCAACCTTTGATGTTTTAAATGTCTAGATTGAGCGTCGCCCTACAATGAAAACAAAAAAAAAACAAGGCAACATTATCAAGCATGTGTGCGTGCAGACGATGTTTTACCCGTTCGTCTATTGTCTATGTGTGCGTAATGTGTGCGTAATGATATTGTTAGGAGAAGAGTGACGTATTTCCTGTCAGTATGAAGCTATGAAGTCTATATAAGCGTTGGCGAGCTCAGTCTGCGGGCAATTCACGTCGAGTTCACTTGGCAAGGGGAACCACTGCTCGTTTGAATGGTTAAACTAAATATCCTGTCATTTAAATTTGCGTGTAATTAATTGTTAAATGTGATTTTTATTTTGCGTTCACTTCTAGTTGCTAAAAATATAAAAATTGTGGCTAACAGTTAGCCACAATTTTTTGACACGTTTTCGCGGATTCGATGTCCCATCTAGATATTTAAAACATCAAAGTTAGCAACACTTTGACACCACAGTTTGACACTGAATGCGACTGACGCAGAACGCTAATGTAATTAAATTGAAAAGGTACCAAACCGCCATTAATTCCACTCTTCTTTCACATTTCCTAATTTAGTCGGGTTATAGAGCATCCATAGACTTGTTTTTTTAATTTCACAAATGTTGGCTCGCTGGCCAGGGTCTCGTTCTATCCTTGTTGACATCATAATAAAAGAATGAGAGAGGTATTACTCATGGATGCCAACATAACGTAACGGAAACTGTACCGTCTCACGTCTTTACGATACCCGCTGTAGTTTCATTTCCAAAACTCATAATAGCTCATAATGTAACTACAGTATTAGACTATTCGATCGTAACCGCTAGAGGCGCTGTACGGATTCTCATACAAATTCTAAACGTTAACTGCAATAGTAACAGTTTTGACGTTTACTACAACAACTCATAATAGGGGTACAGATTATATAACATGTTTTATAACTTCTGTTACATAACACGTCCACATTATCTAACATTGTTGTATCACAATGAAACATATAACAAGACACGATGTGTTTTTGTAAGACATATTATCGTCCATATTTATAAAACATGTTATTTAACAATGTTTTATAACCTGTACGCACCTTAACTTAAAGCAAATGTATAACAAAACAAAATTGGGCCGGATTTTGTCGTCGGGAATAGGTATACATATTAGTTTACCGTGACTGGAAAGTGTAATAGTAGATTGTATGACAAGGGTGCAAAGTAATATTTTTTCGGCGAGGGCGTTTTTTGAATCCAGAGCGAAGTGAGGGATTCTAGAGTAGAATCCCGAGCGTAGCGAGGGATTCTTTAGTAGAATCCCGAACGTAGCGAGGGATTCAAAGTACGTCGCCCGAGCCAAAAATATACTTGCACCCGAGTGATACACTCTACTTTTCATCACCCACTATGAGAAAATAATATATATATATATATATAATAGAAAATAATACGTAAAAATGCACGAAAACTTAATTTTAATTTGAAAACGAAATCTTAATTTGATTTCTTTTTTATTATTCAGCTGGCGGGGCCCTCGCGTCGTACCAGACATTCTTTATTCAAACAATATTTGCGTTCGATTTCTTTAGCGCAAAATACTAAAATGTTCTAAATTCAAAATAGGACGGAAAAGATCTAGCCGGCAGGAAAAGTTGTATGAAAATTCATTCCCGCCCGCTGAATAGAAAACAGCAACCTTGGAACCCCGTAAGTCCGAACCAAGTCGTCTTTTTCGAATAGGTGTGATGAAAAATATATTGTCCGTATAGCAGGAGGGTAAAATTATAAGTAACTCACTTTTCACGTTTTCTTTCAAATCGAACTACCTAGTAGTTCCTGGGATCAGCCCGTTCAAACAAACAAACGAACTCTTCATCTTTATATATTGGTTCAAGAAAAAAAATAAGCATATTTAATTTCAGCTGGGTAAATTTTATTGCGTAATATACAACGTATCTACTCTAGCTTTTTGGTAAGTCTTTAAACACTTGCAGCTCACCACTGGACACTTCAACTTTTTTTCTTTTTTCTCGTATGAGACTGTTCTCCTTATCTCTACCCGTCACAATAAGTACGTCTACGAAGAAAAAGTAGAACCATGTTACGACAGCAGCTGCTGTCCAAGTATCATACGGTTTACCAAGTTTTCAAGTTTTCTTGTAGCGTAAGCTTGGTTGTACGTTATTACAATATTACGGACACTTTGACCTTTTCTTACATAGCACTTATTCGTAAAAACGCTAAAAACTATTCCTTCATGGAATGTGTTGAGCCTTCGAGGCCTTTGTCCCTAAGGCTACATAACAAACTAAATCACTCATACACAGAATGCGTAATAAGTAATTGACAACGTGTCTCATGTATTTCGTTGTGTACAGAAAATTCAAAGACAATGTAATAAATAAATACCGAGAGCTGTAAAGACGAGTCTGCCGGTCAGAACTATTTCTGTACGTGAGGGCTACGTGGCTTTACGTCCAGACGTTCTCACTCAGTTGCATAAACCGCCCGCAAATACCGAGCAGTCGAGCTTCAGTCGACTGGACACAATGTACCACAATGTTACTTGAAAAAAAAGATGACGTAAATAGGTAATAAGTACTACTACAACGGTAAGTTTTTTAAGAAATTATAATTGTGAAAAAACGTTTAGATCATGATGATGTTGTTACTTAGAAGCCGCTGAGCGGGTTATGGAGAGAGCTATGCTAGGTATTTTTCTACGAGATCGAATCAGAAATGGTGAAAGCCATCTAATAGACGAACGAAAATAACAGGCAAAGCAAAAAGTATGAATCAGCTGAGGTGGCAATGGGCTGGCCATATAGCTCGAAGGACGTTAAAAATAGAAGGAAGGAGTAAAATTTTAAATTTACAGTTATTTACTCAATGAAGCGACATTGATCTGATTGATACCATTAGTATAACATAAATTATATTTGCGAGAACGTTTATCTGGAATTTGGGAATTCGTGGAATTCCAGCGAAAACTGAAGTATGCCATTAATTGTTTTGTAATAAATGGATAAAATCAGGAACATTAATATAAATTTCAATTTCAATGGATGGTACAAAGTGGTATAAAATTTCAAATAAAGTTTATTAATGATGTACCTACCTTTTTTAATTAATGACATTTGATTTGAAATAAATTGAAGGATTTATTTCACTTTATCAAGATATACCAGAAGTTAATGAAAATAATGCATTAATCTGTTGGGATATTAACATGAACTTATTCTTACAAATCGGTGACAAAAAAATCTTAACCAATCAAGAAATATACCATTTATTTTTTCAAGGTTGTACTAAAAATTAAAATAATTAACGGCTTATATTAAATATTCTTTATGTTTATTATTTTTTATTTTACTAAGTAACGAAATTACTCACTGTATCCTAACCAACAAAGTTATAAAAACAAGGATGCGCTCCACAGCGTAAGTTTTCGACAGAAGTTACCAACGCTCTAACTTTACGAGCACTTTAGGTACGAACTACTACCTAAGTTGTGTGTATAACACGCAAACAAAACAGAAATGTATTAATAAACCTTTGTTATTTAAGTGTCTAGTGTTATGTTCTAATTACAAAAAAGAAATGGGTTATGGGATATGCGAATATTATTTGATTGTCACGCTACGTGGGTATTTGTTACAAGTTTATAGCACTAGTCTAAATGTAAAGAACGCAAAGAGATGTGAATGTCGGAAGGGTCTTGTAGTTGGTCCTTTTCAAATGCCTTCTAGACATTTTGTAAAGGATACAATGGACAAGGGACAATGACCGTGTTAAATTTATTTATTGCCTGTGAAGAAATATTTACATGTGGAAGTAACACAAGAAAATGATTTTAATCCTTGTTTTATATTATTTATCAATATAAATGTTATACAATCATAACATATCTACGAACAATATAAAAAAAATATGCATAAATATGTAAAATGGTTTGAATGAAAACCGTATTCAGCTCGCTTACGTTATTTCTTTAACAGCAACAATACACGAAAATAAAGAAAGCAGACTGATAGAGCAACTATAAATGTAACATCTCAAAAATGTTACATTTTAATGGTCAATGGTTTACAGCCATATCTCTCTTTGTGAGAGAAGACCCAAGCTACGCAGTGATTTGAGATGATGCCATATGTGATTGATTGACTTTAATTTAGAGTATGTGGGATAGATATTATACAGCTTGAAAGTTTGGTAATCAATATTCGCCGAATATGTGACAAAATTTGGCTGTGGTCCAAAAACTTTGTCTTCCTACTTCTGGATATGAAGCAAAATGTCTAAAGTTTTCGAACCACTATAAAGATTTCAATATCATAGGTAGGTATAATGTGTAAAAGAAAATCAATTGTTACACTCCATGTTACACTCATAAAATGAGTCAAATATCTACAAACCAAGTTTTCTGAAACTTGTTGCAAATAAACTCTGCAGCAATTTATCTAACTTATCTGAATAAAAGCACGTGAGCATTCCCCAACACGATGGAAAGACCTCATTATATCTGTGATGCACATGAACATTAATGATTGCTCTCACTCCGCCAAGTATAGAGCTACATGGCGACGACCCACAGTGACACAGAAATCGACCTAATTATGATCACGATCACTCTGCCAAGAGTGCACGATTGAGAAGAAGAAGATCTGAATAAGGGTCTATTCACACATATCAGTGAAGTCACCGTTCCGTCACAGTACCGGCACAGTGCAAAATATTCTTTCATACATTCTCTATGAACGCATCCCCACTTGTCAGTGTCAGTGACGACGCAGTGCTCTCAGTGTCAGTGCCGACAGCGGCAATCACGGACGCTATTGTTGACGACGATATTTTTTGTCGGATCACGGACGCCGACGCAAAATGGACGAGCGACTGATAGAATTGGTTCGTGAAAATAGGGTTTTCTATGATTTGTCTCATGTAAAGTACATGGATTCAAAATACAAATCCAATTTGTGGAACAAAATAGGAGCACAATTAAAATTAGATGGTAAGTAACGTTCGCATAGATACTTTATTTATCGGCTTATTATTCTATACATTTGTTTATTTTTTTATTACTAGTGACCCGCCCCGGCTTCGCACGCGTGCAATTCTGATACTAAATACACTACAGAAAAACTGTGAACACGAACACGTATTCACTGAAGCTCCGTGAACTGACTACTGATATTGTGTGAATTGAATCACTGACGCAACACTGAAGCACTGATACTGAACTGATCGGACACTGTGACGGAACGGTGACTTCACTGATATTCGTGAATAGACCCTTAGTTTAAGTTTAAAGAAACTTACGGTTATCTCGTAGTAATAACATTAACGCTACACACTCGTAGCCCAACGCTACGCGCACGCTGGGTGCTACGGACAACACACAATAGGTACATGAACACACCCAGACTAAGAACTGTTAAACTTATCATTCAAACCGCCTCGCTGGGAATCGAACTAGGCTCCTATGCACGGCCACACTGGTCGTCAATAGTGATTAATAACGAATAAAGACGATGCCCTCTACGAAACAATGGACGAGCTACGGCCTTCCGTTCCTTGTAGGTTATTACCTAGGAATAAAGTCCTGATGGTATGAGACTTATGTATATAAGCTAGAGCAGACCATGCTATAGTTAAAATTGATTTGCATATCGTGTCGGAAAGTTAATCAATAAATAATAAATAACGCTACACACTCATAGCCCCACACTAAGATTCCCTGTGTTGTGAGTGCCATGGACAACACACAAGACAAGGACACACACCCAGATCGAGAACGGAAACTCAACCTAATCATTCAAATTGTCGCCTCGCTGGGAATCGAACCCAGGACCCTCGGAACAGCGATGCGGCGTGTTAACCATTGCGCCATCCGGGTCGTCAATAACTGACTTTTTACAAAAAAATAACCGACTTCAAAGTCGAGATAACTCAAAAACCGATTTCGCTCCAATTTATAAGGTACCTAATACATCACAAGCACTACCTTTCGAACAAAAAAATTATAATTAAAACCGGAACACCTAGTAAAAAGTAATAAATTAAATTCACATTATTGAGAATAACTCAAAAACTAACCGTCAGACGTGGCTCAAACTAAAATGGGACCAGAAGGCACTCATTAGCTTTCGAATGTCTAAAGAATCTTAAGTCTAAAGAATCGAAGTCGGTTCACCCAGTAGTGCCCAGTACGAAGTTATGAGGTAACATACAAGAAAAAAAACATACAGTAGAATTTGAGAACCTCTTCCTTTTTTTGAAGTCAGTTAAAAATAGGTTCCTATTCGTCAGGGATATTTCTGTCTTTGCAACTAAGTCGATGTCGGCGGGTAGAGATATGTGGAGTGACAGTCAAACACGTTTTTTCTTTGTTAAAGACGATAGAAATATTTGAATTGGAAACAAAGCGATAATGTCAGTTAGAGAAACGACACTTGAGACGTAATAATGTATTATTGATTTGTTGTAGAGGTGATGAATTTGTTCTATAAACGTTTTAAAAAAAGTTACGCATGGTTGCAACGTAATTTTATACCATGAATAAAATTACTATTACACCTGAACATGATCGTATATCTTAGTGGACTGTACATATTTTGCTTTGAGTACTCACGATATATAATTTATATACCGGTATTTCAACTGTTTCATGGATTGTAGTGACAGGTCAACAGGTGGTACGAAAAAACCCGTCGTTTTCATGCAAATATTGCATGAAGTGCAGTAGCTGCATGATAGCATGCGAAAGCATCTTGTATTTTCTTTTCTAAATAGGTAGTTTAGTCCGCTCAATAAATATATATACCTACCTTCCTACTCATCATTCTCACAAAAAACTGAGCGTCTTTTTTTAAATAATTGAACAATTACTTAGGTAAATTCAATGGTCATTAATAATATTAACCTCACGGTTTGTGCAAGAGAGGGTTATTATTCCTCTTTATCTAAGACGACTTGTCTAACCGTCGATCTGTCTGTTAACTTAACAAAAAAAAACTCTCAATACACATAAACATTCTGTTTTCTTTCATCACACCAAATTGCACACAAAAGTCAATTACACTGGCTGTCTTTATCAGACCCTTGGATTTTTATTGTTAAGGGCACGGTATCTCGATCCACGCCAATTGTGTGTTGGAACAATCAGAATTGACACCATGGGGAGGATTCTGGGGGATGCTTACACTTTATCTACGGGAACCGATTCAGTATAGCGCGGGATGTCGCTTGATACAAACGTGTCTCGAATCTGATACGAGTCTACATGGGAATTTACTTTCGAGTTTAAATTTAGATAATTATGTCAAGCGTTTGTAACGTGCTTAAGTTGATTTAATTATAATTATTGCAAAGTTGCAAGTTTTATCAAGTTTGAAACTTTATCGTTAAGGACTTTTTGTGTTGCTTGGATTTGTTGAACTTTACTTCAGTTTCCCGTCAAAATGCTTTTCTTCTTCCTGACTGCTGTTTTTATTGCAAGTGAGTACCTATTAATTTAGGATATTTTTAACTAGATTACCAAGCAACAAGACAAAAATAATTATATGAATCACGTCATAAATTCCAAAATCATAGTCAGTTTTTTAAGCATTAATTTGATAAAAATACCCTTGTATATTGTAGTGTAAGTACATTAATTATAATCGGGAATGTTTTCCGCTAAGAAAGAAGAAACAAGAAAAACTTTTAAGAAACAAAGTAAGTACCTATTACCTAACATTATGCGTTTCAAATGTTTTACCTCAAAAGTTTTGTAGATAACGAAGGATTTTAAACTTTCATGCCTTTTCAAACTGTTATAAGTGTAAAATATAGTAATGTATAATAATTCGTTTTATGACCTTTGTTTGTTATGGTTTTAAATTTAGGTTTAGAACATTCCCTAAAATCTCTTTTAGAATAATTATTAGTATAAATATAAATCGTTTTTCGTTACGAGATCCATCTTAAGCCAAATTATTTTTTCATCCAACAGTCCAATACAATCAGAAAATCTGGAGTTACAAATGAAGATGCGTGAGTAATCCTATAAGATTCCCAATTTTCCATCAAAGAAACGCCAACCTAATAAAATTACATGGCCGTAATAGCCAGATCACTACAACATAAAATTTCATTAAAGATACAGCTCTGAATTAACAATAAAACTCAATTAAAAGCTGAGAAAAGCTTTATAGCCTTTTTAGTCCATCGATTGTCTTAATCTTTTTATACTTACATGCTACTCGATTCTCCACTGTTATCGTATTACCTAATCATAAAAGTATCCATAAAAATTAATTGAAAACTTACGAATTTTAATGGCTTTATAGAAGAATGTCAAAAAGCCTTTGATGGAGTTGGACTCCTACTAACTGAGTGAACCATCCTAGTCCTAAATCTTGTTCTATAGGTACCTATCGGTTACAGTTGTCATGGGCGGCAGCGGAAGGGTGGGTGCTGTACTTTAGTACATAGTATCTTAATGGTGCTGTATGCTTGTTTGCTACCTTAATTCCATAAAAAAGATAAATTAAAAAGATTCTCTCAAGATGTTTTCCTTGGTAATTAATTGCTTAAAACGCACATAACTCAGAAAAGTCAGAAGTGCATGCCCTGGGATTCTAACCCGGACCCCACCGAGTAGGAGGCTAAATTCTTAACTACTAGGCTATCACCGCTTAATTAGTTAATAAATTAGTTAGTTAAATTAGTAATTGAATAAAATGCTGATGCTAATATAAAAGTGTCTAATGTCAAATACTTTGTATCAAAAATTTCTTCACCACAGTTTAGCAGTGACCATGATTCATGCAATTGGCCGAAATATCGAAATACGAATAACATATCGCGAGGACCTGTATAATATAATATCTATCTACAGTCCGCGATGAGTTCACTTTGTAATCATAAATTGGAGCAAATCCGGTATATCATTTTACTACCTAATATCGTATGATATATTCGAAAGTCTATTATATTATAAATTATAGATTATTATTCATATTATTTATGTAAATCTTATGTGTTTTATCGACTTTTAATGTTTTTTCTGTCTTATATAAATTCTGTCTTTAATAAATTGGAGTGGAATTTTTCATACATTTTAGCTGTATAGCCGCCTATTTCAAGCTTTTTCTAATAATAGAGAATCTGGATTAAGTTTGCTCTCCTGTTAAGCTATACACGTAAATTGAATACCTATAGCTAAAATTGGCAACAAAAGAGGATTAAAGGGAAAAGAAGAAACATTTTAAATTATTTGATTAATTGTGCCTGGCTTATGAAAATATCTTTCATTGTTACGGCTAATGGTATGTGGAACTCCATCCATATTTGAGCTCAAGCCAATCCCTACTAATGTTATAAAAGCGAAAATGCATATATTATGTATATCCGACTGTCTGTTTGTGAGGCTTTAACGCCTAAACCACAATTGTAAAAAAAATGTTTTATACAGAATTGACTTTGGGAAAGAACATAGGATATTTTTTATCCCGATAATTAACCTCTTACTAAATATCGAACGGGAACAGAGAATAAGTATGTATACAGGGCCGTCTTAGACTATGCGGGGCCCTTGCGCACACAAGAATTAGGGGCCCTTTTGAATGTAAAGAAAGCGAACTCTACATTATTTTTTCGCTATGATCTGCTTTATTGATATTATAATAATACAATAAGTATGTTTGATATGGAACTAAATCAGGCCAAAGTGCCAGACTTACACCACTTAAAGGGGGCGGCGACGGGTCCCTAGGGACTAATCCGTCTCCGCTGCGGGAAGCGTAGGGTTTCCTAGAACCGTACTGCTAAGTCCTGACTCCTAAGAGGCAGGCGCGGAGACCAAAGGCGGTAAGGCCTATGAGAACAATGCTTCAGAAATATTTGAATAGCCATTTCGCAAAGCATTAATAGCATTGGCATGTGCGGACCATCTGGTTTCCGAATGAGACTTCAGGACTCTATTTACACCTAAATGTTCAGTCAAAATTTTCTCCACCAATCCGCATTGGAGCAGCGTGGTGGAGTATGCTCTAGGCCTCCTCAGTAATGAGGAGAGACCCGTGCTCAGTAGTGGGCCATAAGTGGGTTGTAGCTTTACTGTTTCAGTAATACACTCAACAGCTTGAACACCCACTAAATTAGCGAATGTGCCACACATGGAACATGGAACTTAAATTGCATATTCGCATACTTCTTTAATTCTAGACTGGACACCAGAGTACCTACTTTCCAGACATATTTGATGCATTGTCATAGCTCTGCCCGCGGTAATCTTTTATGGGGAAACAAGGCTTTCAAAAAAAATCAAAAGGATTTCGCATTATGTCCGTCCATAGGCAAAAATCTCTCAATAGGCTGTCCGTCTTTTATATGTATATCTAACTATGAAAGTGAGCTGATCAACGTGGGACAGATCCGGCGTAGAATCCACGCTAATAGAGTAGTATTTTGCTGATTTTAATTCATTGACAGTTGTTTTTAAAACTCGCTGTCCCATTAAATTAATAAAATTCGTTTGTAACGATAAATACGACACACTTCCTTTTCCACGATTTCCGCAGTTTTTTAAGTATGTGATCAGTAAGAAACGAATCAAATTCACTAAGCAGTTCTAAGCATAAACTAAGCATCCCAAATAATTCCCATTTGAAAACCACGATACAATCACAAAGGATTTCTCCAGGATTGGGTTTTTAAAACTAAGCTATTTTCACATTATTTTTTTTCTTTTTCTTGCAACAGTTAGAAAAATTGAAAACTATATGTTGGATCAATTCAAGCAAGGAATATTTGTTGCAAATTTGAAGCAAATTGAATAATGTTTTAAATTTTTTCCATACAAACTATCATCTCGTTTTCCAAGAAAACCCTTAAATTTTCCGGGATAAAAAGTTTTCTAAAATATGACCTAGGATATGAAAATTGGTAGAATTGTTACTTACAATTCTACCAATTTTCATGGAAATCCGTTCAAGGGTTTTCATGTGATGCCCGGACAAACAGACAGACAAAAACAAATTTTTGCTCTAATACGTTATTGAAGTGCCCCGTAATCGAAATTTTGCAAAAATATTCGATATACAGAAAAATTGCCCTTTGAATTTTATTATGGCAATAGATAGATTTTGTTAGCTTTTTAATTACCGAATAACTGAATAGACTAGATTATATATAGACTTTAGATTATAATCTTAAATAGTAAGTTATAATCATTCAAATTATTCATATAAATGTATTGATTTGAATAGCTGAAAATAATCGACGTTCGTACAACAAGAAAACTGCAATTCGTCCGACCATAAATAACATTTGGATATTTAATGTGAGAGAAATTGTCGGTTGTTCGGGGCCCTCTGAGGATGGGGGCCCTGGGCACTGGCCCCGTGTGCCCTTATGGAGAAGACGGTATAGTATGTATACTCATCATTGCAACACAGTGCTGGGCACGGGTCTCTTCTCATATTGTGAGGGATGCAATTGTCTACCACTGCCAATTGCGGATTAACCTCACCTTTGAGAACCTTATGGAACACTCTCAGCTTTCCTCTACAGGTTTCCTCACGATCTTTCTGTCCAAATTCATGGATTCATGCCTATTAGCACTGCGTTTTTATTTTTATTTAAATTTAAATTATTGTAACATATAAAACCATAACATAATAAAATGATATAAAATGTGTTCGAAATTTTTAAAGCATTTTTGTTACAATAAGCCATTAAAAGTAATATATTAACGTGGAATACAAAACAATGTACCTAATAGATATTACTCGTAGATAAATATAGTCAGAGGCACCTACGTCATTGGTCGTGGAAAAGTTCCGTTTTTTCGCAGGTTGCACGAAACTGCAAATGACAACGTGGAAAATGCCTCTTGAATGGGATATCGCGTTGCTGGAAATGTCTTCCTGTGAATTACTCCTGCTGATTTTGGCAAATGTACGAGTATATTACTTCAAGTGCCTTATATTAGCTATCTGAGTTAGGGTTAGAGACAATGTTGTGAGAATTCTTAAACTCCACTGGAATAATATTTTCATCACACCTATTCGAAAAAGACGACTTGGTTCGGACTTACGGGGTTCCAAAGTTGCTGTTTTCTATTCAGCGGGCGGGAATGAATTTTCATACAACTTTCCTGCCCGACTAGATCTTTTCCGTCCTATTTTGAATTTAGAACATTTTAGTATTTTGCGCTAAAGAAATCGAACGCAAATATTGTTTGAATAAAGAATGTCTGGTACGACGCGAGGGCCCCGCCAGCTGAATAATAAAAAAAGAAATCAAATTAAGATTTCGTTTTCAAATTAAAATTAAGTTTTCGTGCATTTTTACGTATTATTTTCTATTATTTTCTATTATATATATATATATTATTTTCTCATAGTGGGTGATGAAAAGTAGAGTGTATCACTCGGGTGCAAGTATATTTTTGGCTCGGGCGACGTACTTTGAATCCCTCGCTACGTTCGGGATTCTACTAAAGAATCCCTCGCTACGCTCGGGATTCTACTCTAGAATCCCTCACTTCGCTCTGGATTCAAAAAACGCCCTCGCCGAAAAAATATTACTTTGCACCCTTGTCATACAATCTACTATTAATTCAATGTTAGAATATAAAATAGTGGGTAATAGAAACAGCAATTGAAAAGTATGAATTAATAAATTAAAAGCCTACATTTTATAGAGGTTGGCCAACAAAACCGTTTTTATATAAAACCGCGCCGCCCAGTGGCCTTGGTTTTTGTTTGCTAATGATATTTTTTATAAGTGTTCCTTATAGTAATTTTTACTTTTATCTAAGACTAAATTAGGGTATTTGGTAACTCTTAAGTTTTTAGCTTCGTACTAGAACTTTAAAGTTCGGTTGTCGTCCCTTCACTCCATCAATTTTTAGGGTTCCGTACCCAAAGGGTAAAACGGGACCCTATTACTGAGACTTCGCTGTCCGTCCGTCCGTCCGTCTGTCACCAGGCTGTATCTCATGAACCGTAATAGTTACACAGTTGAAATTTTCACAGATGATGTATTTCTGTTGCCGCTACAACAACAAATACCTAAAAAACAGAATAAAATAAATATTTAAGTGGGCACCCATACTTTCGACGCTTCAACGATAGTTTAGTTACCTTTCGGTCCAAGAGATGGCGTTGTGGGTAATATGTGGCTACAATAAAACAATTAAATATTTATGTGAGGCTTTCATACATCAGACCACATTTTATGGCGTTTTTATACACAATGGTACGAAAACCTTCGTGCGCAAGTCCGACTCGCACTTGGCCGGTTTTTTGCACTACTTACAATATTTTGCATATCCGTCCAATTCATTAATTCTTTTTTGCACCTGGTAACAAAAACATTAAATTAAATTTATCTTAGATACTTATATTAAGTCTATTTAATGAAACTGAAAAGTATTTTAAAGAATGTTTACCAATGCTGCCTACCTGGCTTACAAAATTTTACTTTCTTTGCCTTCAAATGAAATATACGACCCGTCGACGCCTTTGCCACGACATAAAATAAGAGTCTTCACTAACAAGACGGGAAACTTAGAACGTTTATAATTTATTGTAGAATATTTGAATGAGTTGCTCTCGCATCAATAATCACAGGTTTATTTTAATTAATTTTGTCACTAAATGGTTGGTATAAATATTTGATGACGTCTTGGTATGTAAGTACCGACCTAATTAATTTTTATTTAGGTACCTATAGGTACCTACTATATTTTGGTAATGGAGCAAGCAAGAGCTTGATAGTTAGTCCTGTTGTAAGTAATTAAAAAATTACAAAATCATTACTCATGTAGGTCTCACTAATATCACCTATGCGCTTTTTTATGCTTTATAATCCTTTAAAATGGAGGCGAAAAATAGTCTAGTTAGGACCGAATTGTTACCAAGAGTCTCGTTGTAATTCGGTGACAGACGTGTTACCCTTGGGGATTACGTTGGTCGCCAAAAAGTGTAACATGATCTACACCTTCCAACCGAAATACAATGGCTATTACTTCCATTACCTACATGATAGTCGATATATCTGGTACTTAGTAGCACAGCATTATGTTAGTAGTTATCGTGATAGGTGGTGCTACAATCCAGCGAACTCATTACAAAACCTTTCTTACGTATTTACTATCACTATCGAGAATACAACGATAGTGAAAATTCTTCTTGAGATATTTCAGTCGAAGCGTGTTTAAAGTGAAACGAGTAGAAATTTCGTAACTTGTACTTTGACAAATGTAGCAACACCTTCAAATAAATTCGACATTGTTCTCAGTTACAATCAGTGACATAATAATTGCTCTTAGTTATAAATAAAGTAATAAAAGTACCCACTTAAATTGTTGTATCTAATTGAATTTCACTTCGGGAAAATTAGCATTCTTATACCTTTACGTTTGCATAATATTATAATAACCGCATCCGAAGCTGTCATCAGGAATACACTTTAATATAACATGCTTGGCTTTACAAACAGTATTGGACCGCATTGATTGAGAAAGTCCATCCACGCGCGCGCGTGTTAACGATATTAAATTTTTATGTTAACCCGATAAACAAAAAAGATGTGTCATCGGCGGACGTGCCATTATCTATTCTTCTATTCTATATATATAATAAAACTGTAACAGATCGTTGTTAGTGCATGCTAATCTCAGAAACGGCTAAACGGATTTTTATGCGATTTCCACTGGGAGACAAAGAAGGTTGTAGAGCAACATATAAAGAGAACACTTTTTATGCCGGAGTTCCCGCGGAAAAACTCCTATGTACGAACGAATACGCGGGCAACAACTAGTTAAAGATATTAAAACTAGAGTCTATAGATATCTATGTAGGTAGGTATAATACGTTCATGCAAAAAAGTTGCAATTTAGGATCCACTCCATAATGTTACTGTATCTATCTTACTGGATATGAAAGATAACTTCAGAATCCATGAGATGGCTACATAAAAAGTAAGGCAAAAAGCAAACTTTGAGTTTCAAATTATTAACTTCTTTTTTAATAGGGTACTTTCCGTAATGAAAAATAAATTATGAAATTTGATAAAAATTAAAATTTATGCCGAAATACCTTACTATTACCTTAATATTCTGATTTTGATTAATAATCTAATATTTCATTAGAGCATATAATTATTTTAATATTTAATATTAAAATTCGAAATTTTTAATCGGTATGTCACGTGACCTAAAACACGAGAGGCATTGGTGTGACGTCATTGGCAAACCTATTCCTCCAAGAACCAAACTGTCAGTTCAGTTTCGTGCTTACAACTTGAATGAATGCCGGTCTTACATACAGTGCCACAAACATATTTGACCCGGTAAGGGTAGCGCTATTGTCTTGGTATTTTTCTGACAACAGTATAACATTTGCATTACGGTCCGCCCAACTTAACTATGAAATGGCAAAAATTGGAACTAACGAAAAGTCATTCATAAATACGTTGTGTTCATTCATCTGTCAGTTACTAGTGTGCAATGATTGGTCAAATGAATGTCAAATGCGTCCAACAGCGCCTCTTTCGTTTCAGTCTTAAGTTGGGTTTACTTTACTTCCAATTTTGGCCACCGGGTGAGATAAGTTTGTGGCACTGTACAATTTGCCATTATTACGTCATCAAAATGGCTGACAAGTTCTGACAGCGTTTTTCCGGAAATAAAAAAAGAATATGTATTTTATTTTATTTTATTTTAAGGCGAGAAAGCGTGTTTATTTTGCCGAAATATATTTTTTGTTGCTTTTTATTAGGAAAATCAAGTTTATTTTTCACTACCGAAAGTACCCTATTATAATATACCTATCTAATTATTGTAATCAACTTAAGCATAATAGCAGGCAGAGTTAACCCGTTACCGCCTTGTTTCCAGATAGGGGTTTATGTAATTACAAAAACAACAGCATGATATCTAGGTATAATTTGGCGGTAGACGATATATTCATTTTGTTTAAAAGCTTTTGTGTGATAACGATATCTAACCGATTTTTTAAAATAATTAGAAGAATAAATAATGAAGCTTAAAACGAAACCTTTGCAAAGGCAACAGAGGCTCAGCGTGATTGACATATTCAATTTTGTTTCTGTACTGATACCCAAGTCCCAACCAATAAAATTTCAGTGCAGTAACATTGTATCGGCAATATAAAAAAAAGACGTGTGGCACTCGGAGACTGCCGCGGTAAAGCTATTGCATAGCATTATATATAAATTAACAAAACAAAAAATAATACTGCATTTGTGATAATAATAATAAAATGAATGTATATAGAGTACTAACTCATTTTCTTTCACTATTTTTTCGTGACTTTCTTCATTAATAAATGCACTTTGTTTATTCATATTTAAAATACTTTGTAGGTACACAAATTATACGAGTACAGATATTCACTGTTTTGCAGTGTTTCATAGGCAATATCACTGAAAGAGACGCATAATAATGACGTAAGCCTAATTGTTATACCGCCAACAGACTCACGCGAGAAGTCTCGAAGAGAAATCTTGCCGCGAATTTGCGCGAGAACCGAGAAAGCATCTACACTCATGCGACCTTCTCATTCGCATCCTCGATCATCATCCGGAATGGACGTCAGTGCAGCGGCTTTGGTTTTGTGTGCATTAATATACTATAATCTTGTGAATACTAAAATAAGAAATAAATTAATATAAGTACTAAAATAATAATAATAATTGGTAACCACAGACAGTAGATAATTTTAACTAGAAATGTAAATTTTAAATACAAAAACACACAACGGTCCCACTGAGACCGAACGAGAATGTGAATACGGTTCTCTTTTCTCGCCCGAGAAACCCTTTGAAGCGGGCAAAAATACCGACACCGATCCGAGCACAGGCGAGCCCGAGAACGAGACTGCGAGAAACCGATCACATTCACGCTTCTCGGGTGTTCTCGGGGGTTCTCGGCGTGAGTTTGTAGCCGCCATTAAGAATACGTACATCATAACGTCACATTATAGGTGCAAAACATTTTAATCTTTATTAGAAACGGATAATGCATTAATTTGTGCAAAGAAGATTTAAATATTCTGAACAAAAGCATAAGAACTATTTCAGTTGACAAAATAATTCTTTTTAAAAAGAAAATTGACATTTGACATTTAAGTCCTACAACGATCTTTTGGCGCGTGAATGACGTGTGGGTGACAGAGACAGTGCCTTACAGTTTGCCTTGCCTGTATGGCGCTGTCTCTATCACCCTCAAGTCATTAATATAGTGTCATTATTTTATGTCATGTTATTATTTTGTATGTTTTAAATCTAAATACGCGATAATTCGACTATTATGAATACATGTTGTCGATTCCAACGCCTTATTTAATCCAGATCTACATGTAATTATTCTTAAAACACCGAACCGACGGGGCGAAAATCAAACGTTTGACAGGTAAGATTTGTATGGGAAATTAAAATTTTCATTTTTAGTATTTTGCTCGAAATTTTTCATATTTTCTCATCGCTGCAACCTTCCCTGAACTTCCACGAATATTTCAAGACTAAAATTAGCCAAATCGGTTTAGCCGTTATAAAGTAAAAGTTAGTTAACTCAGTTAAAAGTTCTAGTATTTATTGATGTGTGGGTGCATAGACATAGTAACTATGTCTGTGTGTAGGGTGTAATAAATTTTCGTTACGAAATTTTTGCATTCGGTCCCCGCGCCCAAGGCCCGCGATAAAAGCTATACAATAGCTTAATAAGATAAAATCTTTCAGTTATTCCTATGGGGAATAAAATTGAATAACATGTGACAGGAGAAAAATAACAAAGAAAAAGAACATTAGACAAAGTGTGAAAGTGGAGCAAAGAAATAGGTACGTAGTGGGCTATCGCGATACAACCATGTAATGAGAAGCGATAAATTATATGCCACAAGAACAGTGTTAAAGTTTACGCTGTAAAAAATAAGGAAACAAAAGAGAAGATTTATGGATAGAACTATCGAAGAAAGAATTTTGGCGAGTTGACAAAGGACACGGCCGAATGCAAGTATCAGTAGACGAGTTTTGCTCGCGACTTCGGAGTAAGTAAATGGAAAACGATGAAATACGATTCAAATTATTCTAATAAAACGAGTTATAGGTTATAAACTGTTCTATGTCCCGGTTCATTTACTCGGTTATTAGAAATTCTTGAGATATGATTTCAGGTTTAAAAAGTGGCCATGTCCTCCACTGGGTTTTAAATTGTCTCCACAGCCAATTTCATCTTCTTTATGTCGGTTCTAGGGATTAAGTATAAAATGATCATACATAGATACAAACAAACAGATGTTCACATTCGCGTTTATAATATTTGTGTGGAACTATGGATAAACTTGATATACGATGATGGTGAATCTACCTAGATCTCAAATAATGTGATAAGAACATTATGTTGCTACAATAGCGATAATATTTAAGTTTACTTAGCCGACATATTTTCATATTCTGTATACCTCGAAACTCATTTATTCCGTTCGAATAATATGGGGATTATCAGAAGTGCGATCGCTTTGCACAATAACATAGCGTATTTTTTCCACAACCAATGTTATCGTAACCTTAGTGTTACGAGCCTACAAATATTTGTATGGGCGGGTGTAATGACTCCTCACTCTCCTTACACTAAACACAGAGTGAATATTTCTGACGAATTGCCATCGTTATAGTAACAAGCTCTCGCTTAGCTTTGATGAACATCATTTCGGTACTTAGGCGAAGGAAATATATAATTTTATAAAAAGATGCCCTTATAAGCTGTTTTTTAGTTAAACTTCTGAGTAGACTTCGGAGATGGTTGCGTTAAACATTCACGGTACTTCAGTAAGAAACGTGATTAATTGGGATAGAAATGAAAGATATGGTTACGTTAATTTGGTTTGCTTCAAACCATTATCTGCCCTCTATAGAGCATGGGTCTCTCCTATCATTGAGGAGGCTTAGAGTATACTTCCCCACGCTGCTCCAGTACGGATTGGTGGAGGGTATAGTGGCCAACAAAATTCATGTTGCACGAAGGCCTCCGACATGACTAAACAATAGTTAGTTCACGATAAAAACTGCTGCTGCTGATAAGAAATGCTCAAGAAATTTAGCCTGTAGCGGTTACCCAACCAACTACTGACAATTTAAGATGTTTTTCAATTTGGTTGATCAACGCAAGCCACCGCCGGCGGGCTGTGAGCGTTAATTTGGTTGTGATAATCTAATTGTACCTAAATATTGTAGATGTGGTTATTCCATTGTCCGAAAGTGTTATGAAAGTTAGTAAGTACAAAGAATAAATAAAAAGGAATACTAATGAATTTGGTACTTTCATTGCATAACCTAATTAATTCTAATGCGAACCTTTCTAATGAAATTAGACGTCAGACCCGCGTAATAATATTTGTACACAAATACGAGTAAATACGATAAAGATTAATGTCCATTTACATTTTGCGTGAAAATCATTAACACAATTTCATTACCTCAGCAAACTTGTACCGGTAGGTAACCGCGTAAAGTTTTGGAATAAGTGGATTTTCGTGCTTAGCTTTTGGCTTAATAACTTGGAACAAATTTCATAACAAACTTTTTGCTCAGAGGATACTTGATGATAGGCTTTTATTAGATTCCATTAATTGAATGTAACTGTAATTTAAAATTTGTTTTACCAACATTATTGATGTTATTTTGATTTTGACCAACTTTCAAAATAAGGTGGAGGTTCCATGTTCGACGCCTATATTTTATAAGCACATACAATGATTTCTCCGTTATTTATGAACTGAATTTGACCTAACTGAATTTGTTGGTGCTTGTCGTGTGGTTTCATTTAAATTTGAAAAAGATTTGTTTGAGTTATACCTAATATGCATATTTAATAAACTTTGAATAAGGTGATCGATGTTCTTATTTTATTACTTGTTGATGTAAAATGAACAATTTTGGAAGTAGGTTTAGGACATTAGAAAGAAAATAATATACCTATGTTAATATTAAAAAATAGTTGTTTTATATAAATTTCAAGACTGACCATTTAACTTGACTCTCGTTATCTTACTTCTTTTGTCGTTAAAGTCAACAAGCAAGGCATTCATAAATAATTATCAGCATCATTAATACAACCATCACCATTAAAGCATCACATGATGCGTAATTATTTATTAAAACATATAAAAAGTGACATCCCAGAATTCATTATTAAATCCACACATTTATTTTACAAAAAAAAACACAGAGCATATTTTCTATTGTGGAAAATAGATCTGCAATATTCCAGGAATTCTGCTAAGGGATTAATTGCTTTCTCTTTTTATGTTATCAGTTTGCAGTGGATAAAAGATTTTTTTATATATCTAAATCCGTATATAGGCACATGAATAAAATTACTAAAATTTTGTTGAATTTATGGTTTCAATTATAACGGAGTGCAATGTAAGTCAACCATTAAGTCCTACCTGGGCTAAATCACAACTTGACTGAGATGATATAAATGGGCGTTAAGTTACAGCAAATTACGCAAAGATTATTAGGTACAAAAATCTCAAGCTTACCTATATGAAAATTTAATCATTGCTTCAGTTAGCACAACTTATTGCTACAGTTATTTCTGAATGTTCCTTAAGCCTTACCAGTCCAGTGGGGTTCATGCTATAATAATAACTATTTAGATATTTTACTCTATTTCATCGTTATAGTTCAAGGTATAGGGAGGTATTATATAGGGAGTATATCATTTTCTATCTTTGGAGTTCATGCTAGGATTTCTGATTCCTGGCCTTTTATTATTACTCGAGGCACGGGAATTCTCGAGAAATTTTTCTTGAGTCGAGACGGGAAAAATCTCGATGACTTGAGACAGTAACGCCAGTCCAAGTCAACCGCCTACAATTGGTGCAGCCTACTGATTATTTATCGGTCGGTACCTACTCATGCGTGTAGGCAAAGGTTTTATCCTTCTCCAAAAATCAACCGTGAAATGCTTTTTACGTGTTTCGGTCACGGTATCGCAGAGCCAATCATCTTCTCGATGGAGTCGCCCGCCATTCTATTTGTCGTGTTCCGGCTGACAGCATTAGAGCTAGTAGGTACTTTATTTTTCTTCTTTATTGATCGGAAACGCATTGGTGATCCCGTAGGTGTCGTTCATTTTGTGTCGTTAATCATTTTTTTTTGTAGTATTTTGTATTATTTCGTTGTATTTCCTTTTTTGTTGTATTTAAAGGACCGCTCTGTAGACCTTTTTAATTAACGAGATCACTTATACCATTTTAGTGGTAGGTACGTAAAACATCACCAACGCATAATACGCCTATATTAATTTAAATTTCATGCTCAATTTAGCCTGCCTATGGCTCTGCCATAATAAATGAACGTGTTGAGAGATGACACAGCGGGTATGTCAAATTACATTAACATAGGGCCAAATATCATTATATTTTATGCTTACATTAATATGCTTAAAGTATTGCGCTGGTTTACAGCTGTATATAATAGTACATTACGATACGGTGCGTAAAGTTGCCCATTTTTGAACGGCGTGAAGTTAGCGCACGAGCGAAGCGAGTGCGATATACGCCGTTCAAAAATGCAACATTACGAACGAGTATCGTATAATATTTTATAGCACGAGTGACATAAACCCGCATAATTGTAGTTACAATAGATAATAGTTATGTCATGATTTTCTAATTTAATTTATTAATTTTGATAAAAGTATCTGATTTTGTATGAAAGGAGGTATTGACATATGAGTAACTGGCAGGTTAGCAAGAAAAGAAGAAAAAGATGACATTGGGTAATAGCATGAATGTAAATTAATCAGATTATAGAACCAAAAGGCAGATAGAACATTCGCAAAGAAAAGCGACGAATAATGTGAAGCCGCTTTTTCCCTATGTGTGCATGACAACCTTAATGTCAACTAGCAATTGCACCGTATGGATACGTAATTCTTTGTGTGTGTGAGGTTGCCAAGTGAAAGTCATAATCTCCCGCAATTTTGTAAACATTGTTCGCCATATTTTCAGCTTAAAACATTATGCACAATTAAATTGGCAAATTATTTATTACTAGTGAACGCCCTTGTTTCGCTTCGGTAAGCCCATAATCGATAAATGAGGGATGGTATTCTTTAAATTGACGTGATTTCTTATTTATGTACCGATTCTAACTAAATGTTAACCCAAGCTCATTTGAATACGTCAGTTGAAATCTGCATCTAAATTTGTTAAGCCGTTCCTGAGATTAGGCGGAACAAATGCACAGAAAAACAGACAAAAAATTAAAGTTTTATTGTATGTAATAATAATAATTGATTTTAATTTCTTCTGATAATAATTTCTTGAGCGCCTCCGAGCTTCGGAAGGCACATAAAGCCGTCGGTCCCGGTTGATATCGATACATCGATAGATAGCAGTCGTAAGCCGTGTCGGAGGCCTTCGAGCGGCTTGAAAACTTTCGACAATGTGTTGGCCACTAACCCCTCCACCAGTCCGCACTGGAGCAGCGTGGTGGAGTATGCTCTAGGCCTCCTTAATAATGAGGAGAGACCCTCAGTAGTGGGACATTAATGGGTTGTAGCCATATCACTAGTTATCAAAAAGTATTATATAATAATTATGTGTAAATGTTCTTTTAATATACCTATTTAATTTAATATTTTAAATATATTTAATTGTTTTAATTAACCTATGGATTTTTGTCTCTTTGGGTAGATATTTTTAATCAAAAAAAACATCAAAATATCAATATACTTATTTATTATAACAAAAATTCGGTTTTGATGATTTTTAATCAACCAATGTCCTTTTTTAGTGAGATAGGTACACGTCATCCTCACTAAAATGTAATGAGCGAACCACGCAAAATTAATTAACCAATTAATATCTTGGCTGCTTTTCCGAATAATATGAACCCATTTTTCTCTTGTTACAGCATCTGTCGGAAATCTGCAAAAATTATAGTTATTAGTTATTAGTAGGCTAAGCAGAAACTAAAATATTATATAATATTTATCATACATATTATTGGCACACGTGACATTTTCAGCAGTTAGAATGCTAATTTTATTGGCTGTATTGCCTGACTTTTAGGTTAAATAAATAAAACTATTTACTTTCAAAATATTTTTTTTCGATATAAATTTATAAATCGACCAATGTCCAAATAGTCCATGTATATTTCCCCAAATTTAGGGTAACCGATTTTCATTTAAACTGGTGTACAAATGAATGTTTGTTGAGGTTTTGTGTTCCGAGCGAACCGAAAAAATATTATTACAAATAAATAATAAAATAATGAACAATTACCTGTGAAAAGATATTCCGTCTTCTTTTCTTTGTTTTTGCGAACAACTTTTAGAGAATTTAATAATGCAAGACGGCATTATAACTGATAAAATTATTTTAAAAAATTTGACACTTGCGACGTTTATGCTATTTGACGCTTTCCGTAGTACTGACACGAGATTGTATTAGCTTTTTATTTTGTATTTGCTTTGGTAGCTTCACTTTATACTAGAACGACTACATCTGCCTTTTGGTTCTATAATCTGAGGTAAATTATTATAGCGATTGTAATGTTGGGAATACAGGTTGGGAAATAATAAATGTGTAATATGATTAAAGTATAAACAGGTTATTTTCATTATAGTTATGATTTAATACTTTAATTTCATATAGATAGCCATTGATGTATATGTATAGATGAGTAATCTTCGCGCAAAAGCGTCGCCACTTCACATATGTCCAGGGACATATGTGAAGCTAACGTCAGTTTAGTGTTCCGTGTGACGCTTGACAAATAACGTCGGAACGAAAAATTTTCAAATTCTTTAAATTTTTGGTTAAATGCACCGTGAAAGAATGAGATTCACCGTCACAAACGGTTAATAAGTCAACCGGAATCACGTTTCACAAGTAAGTTTATTATTTCTTTGTTATTTATCTACGAAAAAACGCAATAAAATAAATACAATTTAGATTGATTTTTCATTAGGTTCAGTGTTACCATATAAAACTTTGTTTGAGTTCCCCATATTTATGGGAAAAATTGTAAATTATAAAGTAAATGATTTTAATAAAGCTTTAACAATAACAACGCTGCAGGGTGCCTAAAGATCCTGAACGCTGCAATAAGTATGTAGAAATAAAATAAAAAATTAAACTGCTGTTTCAGCTGTAATAAATTGTATATTTTTAGGACCATTATTTTGAGGAGCAGATGGAACGCAAAAGGGAACAAAATATGGATGTCGATTCTGAGGAAACCAACGAAGAAATAAAAATCACTGAATCGCCACGAAAACAAAAAATGAGGAAAATAATTTGCCGATTAAAAATGTATCTGCTGGGGGACTAGGAGAATTGTTAATTTAAGTCTCTATTTATATGTATATGATTATGAAAATCATAATTCTTTAGAATTAAATGCATTAATCCTGTATACTTTTTCTTTATAATGAAAACGTTACTCTACATAAATCAATATCAACTGCATAGATATGGCTAAATGTAACCTCTGTGTGTCTCTTTTTGTCAGCGATTTAAAGTAATAAAAGTTATGATAACTCACTCATGTATAAAAATAAAAAAACCCGACTGCTTTATCTGCGGGCGTCATTTTGAGAATATACATAGTCGATGACACTTTTCTGAACATTTCAACAACAACTCATACAGTCTTACATGGATCTTTTGTCATCCACGCGCCAAAAGATCCTTGTACGGCTATATGTCAAAATGTGTCCAGCTGTTTGAACTGTAGAGTTTGACAAAGAAATAAACATCCATACAAACATACATACATACACCCGAAAAACGTTACCCTCCTAGCGCAGTCGGGTAAAAACTAGTATGGTATATTTTAAAATTTTACGATTTACATTTTTGTTAGTAAGTTACAATAAATACCTACATTATAATTCCTGCAGAACTACGTTTTCGGGGTCTGGTAGCTAATAACAAATAAAAAAATATAAAAATAGTATCTTATTTATTTAATTCCTTAAATATTTCCAATAAATACATAAATCGATTATTTCAAACTTTATTTTATTTATATGAAGTATTCAGCGTTTTCTGTGGGGAAAATTAACCAAAATTTCACATGGGTAGGCAACCCCATTCCGCGATTCCATATTCAAAAGCTACGTCATTGCGGTTTAAAAGTGGCTACACTTTTTAGAACGCATTAATATGAGCATTGCTTCTCTAGTACTTTAGTACATAGTATCTCAATGTAGATAGCATATCTTTTTAAGTTGTTACAGAGTTAAAACACTTTTTAAGTTGCGATGATGTTATTTTTGTTTTATGGTGCAAAAGAGAATTATAAAGTGTAACATGAAGAGTCAGATAAAAAAATACGAAAGGAATTATCACGAATTTATTAATATTTAAATTTAAAGTTTTCTACAAGTTCACACAAAATTAGCAGTAAGCGCTAAGTTGGCAACACAGCAATCAGGTGTCAGTGACGTTTCGCTAGTGTCAAATATGGCGACTGCGATTTGTCTCTCAGAACAATTACAATTTAACAAAACTGGATAATAAGAATTTTGCAGATATATGTTGTCGACTCAAAATCTTTGTTTTTTTATGTTTTATTATTCAGGCAAGAACTGCACGAAATTATGAATATAGATTCATTTTTGCACGGTGTGAAGTTAGCGTCATATGCAATGAAAAAATGGGGTATTTAAGTCACAGCTAAGTGTGGCGTAAATGCGGGTTTAAGTCACGCTGTGCTATAAACAAATTAAGGAAATACCGCTTTGACTACGTGAAAGTTATTTATACCAGTGTGTTTTTATAATTTGGGTTTTCGCTAACAGTTTTATCGTAAATAACTTAAGCGTGGTTACGAAGTGGGAGTTAAAAAGGTTTTTTAGCCGTATAAAGCATTTTATGATATATTATTCTGCCACGTCTCATAGCAAGGCATATAACTTAATTATTGTATTGTCTCGTCATTTCCTATGTAGATAGCCAAATTTGTCTTCTTCTAAGTCGGTACGCTCTTGACAGAGCGGTCGTGGTCGTCATGTGATGTTCCGGGTAGTGATGTTTTCTTCTTCACGTTTTCTCGCTATTTTTGCCTGTTAGTACCTACACTCATCCAGTGGACCGCCCACCGCAGACTTGACTTGGTCCTTGAAAAAATATAGGTACCTAAGTAGTAAAATACTTGATAGGTGGAAGGCACATTGTTGGTTTCGGCATTTTAGGAATAAGATTTTTTTAAGTTAATGAGCATACCATCAGTAGCAATAGTCATTACTTATCGTCGGGTAGGACTGTTGTCAAATGTTAATTTAGCTTCGCGTAAAAAAATCGAACGCAAGGTCACACAACTCCTTCACGCCAAAAAAAAATATAAATATCATCAATAAAATTGTTCAACCACGTATTGTGATCAATTACGTCCTTTTGTCCTACCACTCATGTCGGCGCTAAAATAGGGGTAATCTAAGCGGTCTGTATCAATGTACCTATTTGTGTCATGCGTGCTTATTCATAGAAGATATTCTTTCATTCTGGTTTTTGTGTCTATTATTTAGTAAATAGGTCATAGGGTAAGACCTCGAGTTGACACAATATTGGCATTGCTGCCAACATAAGGAAAATGTCGTCAATTGTGCGGAGGAGTGACTAACGAACTTTATAATAGTGATTTATTTCTCACTAGAACGCCATCATTTCGCTTCGCATAAGTTAAATTTCCTCCATTTCAGCCTCTTAATGGTTGGTTTTTGAAAAAATAGGTAGTTTATGTTTGACCTTGTGTCATATTTTTCTAAAAAAATTCATCGAAATCGTTCAAGCAGTTTAGTTTTTTACATACAAACTTTATAAATTTACATACAAATTTTTGTATAAATGTTGATAGCACGGATGTTCTATTTCAAAGTGTTAATCTAGTTATTATTGCAAAATAAACCCTCACCTTTAACAATATTTTCATAGTACGTCGATGATAATAATTGTTTATTAGTAACATAATTGCACCAAATTGCATACCTCTACAACTATAAATCTGTAAATCTATTAACTTCATTTGTACAAACGATGGATAGATTTGCAATGTTATACTTAAATGTACCTATGGTAAATTCTTATTAGGTACTACATATTTTATTATGAACTAAAAACTAATAAAAATGTAATATAAACTCAGGACTTAGGTATCTATTTGAACACTAGTTTGAATATAAAAGCTTATCTCTATATAACAAATGAGTATTCACATTCAAAATGGATACACAATCGCAATTTCGTTCACATTTGCTTAGCTGTTATTTATAGCATGTTTAAGCATGCTAATGTGAAAATCCTTCATAGTGAGATTTATGCTTTGCGACAATTTACAATGTTCGCCGCACAGAGAGGTGAAGCTGACTGGACAAACATTAATATTCGTATGATTATCAGGAATGTTGTACGCGAGCGTGAAATACGTGCACTACACGCGGGCGGCACGTGGATACGGAGGGGTGAAACGAGTATCTGATCCAGGGATGAGGAATCGTATTTTCGAGGGAAAATTTAAAGGGTACAACAACTGTAGGTCCTTTAAAAAACATCCAAGGGCACAGTCACCCTCCCATGCCCGTACCTACGTACGCCCATGATTGCACTTGAATTAATTGAATTACGATTCGATAAAATAAATACATTACTGTGTTGCTACATTTCATGAATTACTTACTGTTGAACGGGCACTCACGACCTTAATGTCGACCAAGAACCATAGTAAAATTAAAAATACATCTGGTTTGTTTTCGACTCTCCGTCGCTGGACCGAAAGGTCTCAAAAAATATTTCAAGGTAGATTTTGGAAGGACCCATGTAAATTATAAACTGAGTGAGATCCCAGCGAACTAAAACAGTATGGAATTGTCATTATAGCTACGTACAAAACGAGAAGCCAACCAGCAAGTCTACAGTTTCATTCATCGTTTCCAATTCCAATTTCATCCTTTCTAATTCCAACGCATTCATTCTATTAACCTTGTGATTAATATTGTAAATAAGCTCCCAAAAACAATGATTATTTGTTAATATATTGTTTAATTTGATATAATAATTTCTTGTAACTTCAAGTACCTAGAAGTTTATGTTTTATTTATTTTCATCTAATTTAAGTAGGTACTACATATAGGTATTTACTTCATGATATTCGCGTATACTAGATGAGTAATTGTCATGATATGGTATAAGTACCTACCTAATTAGGCAGCCGACAGTAATATGACATCGCTATAGATGTTATCATATTAATTACATGATATTGAACACTGTTAATGGCTCTCGACCTACAGATAATACAATTATTGCCTCCTCTACTCAAACGTTCAAGTTTTATCGTAGTAAATTGATCATTTGGCCCAAGTCACCTTTGGCAGGCCTTCACATACCTTTTGGACACATCATAAAGAAGTTTCGAGAAAATAAGGTGCAATGCTGCTTTCTTTTCAGAGCACGAGGTTTACATCGATGAATAGATGAAATCAGTAACATTCGAGCTATCCAGGCTCTATTCTGCTAATTCATTAATGCTTCAATTACTTTGAAAATTACCTACACTTTTAACACATTCTGTATGCAAAATGTATCAAACTATTCAAACGACATCCAATTTATACATTTATAAATTAGAAAAATCGGGGATTTAGATAAGTAAGATAGGTAAGTATTCACCGCCCGCCCTCCATGGACATCAAAATCACCATAGCCTTACCTATAGAGTACCTTCCTTTGGTAATAAAGTCTAGCTACCTCTTTAAACAGAGATCTTGCCCACGTAATCTGGTTCGTTATTCTACTGAACAACATCATTGAGGGTGTACCACTAGCAAAGGATGTTGGGATGAACTCAAAGATGGATTGAGCCCCTTACAAATTCAGTTAAATGGGCTAGAAGGTGATCAAGATCATTATCATAATTATAGCGATAAGGTTACTTTGAATATACTTTCTTTCTACATAGTTACGAGTATGATTAGGTAAGTAGGAAGAGGCAGGAGGTATAAATTGCAACAATATTGACACAAACATTAAAATAATCACGGATCAACAAGTTTGTAGCAAAATTGACATACCTAATTGACGTTGAAATTCAGCATGAAAGAAAAATGTCCTCAGTTGAATAACAATAAAAAGGAGATAAATTCTCAACGAACCCATGTAATAAGTAATTCAGCTCCTTTTTCCAATAAAACGAGTTGAATCTTCACTCACATTTTTTTCTAGATGTCAAGAAATCAATAACTATCTATTAATCACTCTTTATTATTTATAAGTAGTAAATTCCATATGGAAAATAGAATAGCCTTATTTATAATATTTGCAACTCTATTAAGAACCAGAATTTAGCGGAAGTTGATTAAGAAATTATAACCATTTCAATTAACTGTAACAAAATTCAGCAAAGCATTTCAAATATCTTCAAAGTTAATTGAAACTGAAATATTATATATATATAATGTTAATATAAAAATTGAACACAAATGCTTAATCCAAATTGATATTTGGCTTTTTAGTATTCAGTATAAAGATATGATAAGTAAACCGAAATATAATTTCTGAATGAATAAAAATGGGTTGAACGATTCATTGTAATCTTCTGATCTTTATATTAGGACAATTTTATTCAGTGATAAGGAAAATGGAAAATAAGCCGACGAGTCACGTACGGTATGAGTAACTTCGACGATGTTCGTCGATGCTGGTCTACAAATGGGAACCCCATTTGTAGAGTCACTTTTTGGATGGCACGTTCCTTAAACTTACAAAAGTGGACTAAACTCAAATAATAATTAATCTTAATATGTTGCAGACAGCCATGATGCAATTTCTCAGCGACTTGAAATGCTATCTGTATTTTTTTATACATTTAATGTTGGTAACATTCACAGTGTTAATTGTTAAAGATGTTTGACTAAGCGTGTGAGTATTCTGACTGTTTTTAACACATACCTACAATTATATAATAGATACTATTTTCTATTAATATAATATATAGATAAGTGATCTCAAATATAGAAACATTAAATATTAGGAACATTTTGTGATTTATGTTTTATTTAAAAAAATCGCGGAAAACATGTTTTGCCACATAGTAAACAAGTTTTAATCAAAAAAATTTAAATTCCCCATTCCCGTGAGATCTTCTGAATAACCAACCAAACAGTCCTTGTGAAAATACAAAGTTGAACACAAAATATAACGTTGTTTAACAATGATAGTAGGTAATGATTATACTACTCACATGACTACTCATATTTGTGCTTAGTGAGTTTCATCCCAATCACCTGAAATAGAACGTAATTACATTGAATATTTAAGTTCATTTGATGTCATCGGCGGGCAAGTAGGCTATTCTGCTTGCGAAAAAATTGGTCCCGGGTTCTAAGTCAGGGCTGATGTTTATTTATGTGACAGATAAATGTGCCAGATAAAATTAAATGTTTGCTGTCGGGTCGTGGATGTCAGTGAGGTGTTATTTATGTTGTGCATGCCACCAGCCACAATAAGCGTTAACATTAAATTTATTGTTCACTAGCTGGCCCGGCAGACGTTGTTATGTAACGTAGAAATATAATTTATATTTCGTGTTTTAAGCTACACACATCAAAAGTGTCTAGGGATCAAGCATTTTTATGCGGATTTCTTGAGATTGAGATGTGGCTTTGTAATAAATTTATGATTTTATAAATTTATATGGATCCTTTTTGGTGCATTTCATAATTTGAATCAGGAACTGTCAATCAAATTCGAGTAAAAGATGAAAATCAGCTGTCAATATTTTCCCTATAAAAACATACAACGCATTGAAGACATTATTAGTGCTACTGTTTCCCTACTACTGATTAAAACCAACGTTATTATGGAGCGGCGACGTCATTTAAGCAGGGAAGAAATGCTCAGAGCCGTGGGAATGATAGAAGCTGGTTCCCGGCAACGTACTGTGGCTTTAGCTCTGAATACAAGTCAGAGTGTTATCAGTCGACTTTGGACACGTTACCGAAGCACTGGTACCGTGGCTGAGCGCAATGGAGGACGGTATCGCTGCACCACACGGAGACAAGACCGATACATTCAAATCTTAACTCGAAGAGCTCCAACAATAACCGCCATGATGTTAGCCGTGAGGCTTCATCACTCTTCAGGGAACTTAATTAGCGACCAAACAGTCAGAAACCGCTTGCATGAAGTGAACCGTCATTCCCGAAGACCGCTACGGGTACCACCTATAGCAATGCACAATCGTAGGATTCGATATCAATGGGCTCTTGAACACAGAAATTGGGCAGAAGAACAATGGCGTTTCGTGTGCTTTTCTGATGAGTCTCGTTTTGGTATGAGACCGGATACAAGACGTATACGACACTGGAGAACCCCTGGACGCCAACAGCGATTAAAATCCTGCCAGGAAGTCCATCCTTATAGTGGTGGAACCATCATGGTATGGGCGGGTATTTGGATCGGCGGAAGAACTGAGTTGATTTGGATCAGAGGCAACCTCAACGCTCAAATTTATGCTGAGACGATTGTATCAGACGTCATCGTTCCTCTACAAGTGCAAATCGGTCCCTTATTTCAGTTAATGCATGATAATGCACGACCGCACACCGCAAGAGTTGTAAGACAAACTCTCGCCGCAGCTAACATCAATGTCCTGCCCGGGCCTGCTCAGTCGCCAGACTTGAACCCGATTGAGCATGCATGGGATATGCTACAGAGAAGAGCTCTGCCGAATATGGAGGGTATCCAGTGGCAAGAAGACCTTTTTTTGTTGTTGCAACGAACATGGGCGGCCATTCCACAGCGTGATTTGGATGAACTCATTTTGAGTATGCCAAACCGATGTTCTTGTGTTGTTAGTGTTCGCGGTAGAAACACGGATTATTAATTGTTTAAGTTACCCAATAAAATTTTAAAGAAAACTGTTATTTCAGTCTTTTTTTCGAACTTTAATGTTAGTGGTTCAAATGTCAAAAATCCCTTTATTAGGAAAATGGCAAATTTCTTTATTAATGCAAAGGTGACTTGGTTTATCGTTACTGTGACAAACGAAAACACTTTATTTGATGAATCCTTAAAGAAAATTTTAATTAATATCAATCAGGAGAAAAGTTATTGCAAAAATATATGTTGATCCCTAGACACTTTTGATGTGTGTACGTATTAAGAGGAAGCCTGCACTAGTACTTAAGTAAGACATCGGCCTTTCCCACACAACGCTATTTGCAAGCGACTAGGATGTTGTCCAAGTAAAGAAGCGACGCGTCTACGACGTGTCTCCTATCAGTGAACAGTGCCAGTGACAGCGAATTGTGGATAGCGTCGGAGTCGCGTAGGTAATAAATAGGGTAGTGTGAGAAGGGCCATATCCAGAAATAAATAATATAATTGTGAAAATCGCTACAATTTTCACCCTTTAGGCTTTGAGCGATGCACGGACAAACAGAAAGAAAGACAAACAAATACTGTATATAATATTTTGGGCTGCTATGTTTGCTATGTACAGACATAATCCTGATACATTTGTGGTACATCTATAGATTACACATCGTGGTTGTATAGGGTCTTTGAAACACCCTATATAAGTAAGTACCTACTTAAAAATCCGTGAAGTGTTCTCGAATCAAGTTACGCAGATTTTATGTGTTGTAATATAGGTATATTTAACATTAGCTAAACGATAACGTGTTGAATGCCAGTACCTTGGCTAAACGACTGAATTACAGCTATCGTTGAATACCACCCTATTCTCCCTTCTTATCGGTTTACGTATCTTTTCATTTCACTTACAACGATACTTAACGTTTTACGGTTTTCTGACGACATATTTGTTGCGTTCTGACAAGATCTGCTTGCTGCCTCGTTACCGAATCAGGCATTATTCATATTGTTATGCTCAAGTGTTGTGGAAATATTCAGTGAAAATTTTGTACCGATACAATTTTAAACGACAAATTTTGTTCAATTTAATTTCAGCAATATCAAAATAAAACTCAGTACCTATTAGTTCAAAGTGAAATAGACCAATTTTAAACCCTGTTCGATCACTTGTCTCATTTTGCAATGTGATCTGTAATTTAAATAGAACAACTAAGAATCGGTTAATGACTGTTATTATATTATATATTAGGTATGCTAAGTACATAATGTGTTTCATTTGAACATAATATATTGCATGTTTCATACATACATATTTGCTCGACATCGAGAATATCCATTGCTATGCTGATGACAGTACGGGAGATGCCCGGTACACAGGCCGTGCAAATATGTCTCGGGTGCAGATTGAGGAGAGGAGGATAAAACTTGTATCGGAAGTCGAGACATCTCTGGAGCGGGTCTCGGAATGGGGCAGACTGAATTTAGTCCAATTCAACCCCGAGAAGACACAAGTTTGCGCGTTAACCGCTAAAAAAACCCCATTCGTCATAGCACCACAGTTTCAGAACATTCCCGTTAACATCTCTACGAGCATTGGGATCCTAGGTGTCGACATTTCGAATGATGTTCAGTTTCGGGACCACTTGGTGGGTAAGGCTAAACTGGCTTCAGAGAAGTTAGGGGTGCTCTACAGAGCTAAGCGGTACTTCATGCCTGAGCATAGGATGTTGCTTTATAAAGCACAAGTCCGACCTCACATGGAGTACTACTCCCACCTTTGGGCTGGGGCCCCGGCTTGCCAAGTGGACCCTTTTAACCGTATCCAACGGCGAGCTATTCGTCTTGTCGACGATCCCAAGCTCACAGACGGTTTAGATCCGCTCGAACTGCGGAGAGATGTGGGCTCTCTCTGTGTCTTCTACCGTCTGTATAACGGGGAATGTTCTGATGAACTGTTTAACTTAATACCTGCGGTTAACTTTCGCCACCGCACTTCACGGGATAAAACCAGGTTCCACCAACACCACCTGGATACCTGGCGTTCGTCCACAGTTCGCTTTTCACGTCATTTTCTACCGCGTACGTGTAAACTGTGGAACGAACTTCATCCCTCAGTATTCCCACATTGCTATGACATGGGGTCCTTCAAGAAGCGGGTCTATCGCTTCCTTCGAGGCCGGCAACGCGTTGGTGGCGCCCCTGGTGTTGCCAATGTCCATGGGCGACGGTGATCACTTACCATCAGGTGACCCGTCTGCTCGTTTGCCTGCTTAGGCTATAAAAAAAATTGTTTTTAAGTACATTAAAATCATAAGCAGCACCTTAGCGAGTATTTATACATTTATAAGTAAGTGGCCAGGATAGAACTTCATTCTCCCACTGTCCTAAAGTTCACTGATTGAGAAGGTTTTAGCTTTTAGCTCTAAGGCCGCCTTTTTCCATTACTTATAATATAATGGTCATTACAAGAATAAATACCTAAATAAAACTATTTATGCCGCCTAACCCCTCCAACTGTTATCGAACAAAAACAATGGGGAGCTACGATTAACGTGTCTTTCGAAGCATAGAAGCAAGCTAGAATTGAATGCCATTTGCGGTCACCCAATTACCGACCGCGTCCGCGCTCGCTTACTGGGCCTTTTACTTGAGATGATCACAAATTAATCCTATTATGTGGTTTATTCCTCCGTATTGTAATTGAATATTACAGTCTTCTCTTGATAACAATAATCCAATAATCACAAGTTTCTGTATAATTATAAAGGACAATAAGATACTAGGTATATTGACATGATTCAAGTGGTTAGCGTGTTCGAGCTTATTATTACTAGTAGACACTGAAGTGAGCACTTAAGTATTTATTTATTTTATTTATTTTTTTATTTATGTACACACAAGAAAAACAGTTTACAGACATCTAAAACAGTTGGACATAATGTACAAAGGTACTGCTTATTTCTTAAGAAATTTCTTCCAGCAGACCTGCGACTGGAGAATGGTAGCGGAAAGGTAGGCTTAGCGTGTACACTCAATAAGTATTTTCAAAAACGAGGGTATAATATAAATAAATATATATACAAATACAAACATATATAAATATATAATAATGTTACGTGTCAGGAGTATGGGGTTCGAGAAAATGCCAAAATGTACCACAAAGACTTTATTGAACTCGTAGATACACAAATTACACGATGTACACAGTTCACACCAAAACACTCTGCACGTAGGTACTCGTAAACACACTCGTCGAACACTGTATCGCTCGTAGAAATCACTTCACTTCTCACTGGTATCGCTCGTAGGTATCGCTGGTATCTTCCTGGTTTCGCTTCCGAAACTAGAATGTCCGCGGTTGACCGATCGCCCCTTTTTATACCGCTCACGCACCATTCACGCCAATCCAGAACTTTCTCGCTAAGTCCGGACCCGCTTCGAACGAAGTTCGAGTATGTTCCTTGCAACCGACTTTCGCCCGTATGACTATTGCCGTGAGGTCAAAGCGTCGTGCGTACTTTCGAGTCGGCTAAGCGCGCTATTGTTCTTATTGTTCGCATGGCATGTTTATGGCCCCTATTGTTTATTGTTTAGCGAGGTGATACGCCAGGGCTGTCACAATAATATAAATATCCTTACTAATATTATAAATGTGAAAGTGTGTTTGTTTGTTTGTTTGTTTGTTTGTTTGTGACGATTTCACGTCGCAACAAAGCTATTATATGGTAAGGTTTATGTGTGTGGGGATAGTTAGGAGGGTGGAGAGTGACGTAGGCTACTTTTTACCGCGGAAAAACATCTCATTCCCATGGGAAGATCGATGTTTTGTTAGTTGCTAGATATTTATTTTCGGAGTTGTTAATAGATGGCGTTAATAAAATTCATTTGCAAGTTCTGAATTACGCTATCAAATACTACATGTAATTTACTTAAGTCATAGGCAAATGTAATAGGCTACTTTAGCTCTGCCTCGAGAACTCCCCGCTCCGGCTGTATTCAGTGTACCGCCCGCCCGCTGGCACTATCCTGTTGGCTGATGTCCGCAAGTTGCTGGACTCGCCGACACCGGTGGTGGGCGCGGGCGACTGGAACTGCAAGCATCCGGGGTGGAATAGCCTAGCTGCCAACAGAAGTGGAAGGCTACTTTTTGATGCCGCTGAACAGCACGGCTACACTGTCGAGGGTGTTGCACACCGTTATCGCGGCTCTGAATAAGAGAGAACGCGTGTGTGCAGTATTCCTCGACATGGAAAAGGCGTTCGACCGTGTTTGGCACGACGGCTTTCTCTACAAGATCTCGCAGTCGTCGGCGCCCCGGAGTGCCATTAAGGTGATCTCCAGTTTCCTCGAAAATAGAAGCTTCAGAGTAGTGGTTGAAGACGCCGAATCCACCGAGCGTCCGATCGCAGCCGGCGTCCCGCAAGGGAGTTGCCTGTCTCCGGTCTGCTACGCCTGATACACCGACGACATCCCGGCGGCAGGGGGGCGTCGCTTGCCCTGTATGCCGATGACGTGGCGTACATCACCACGTCGCTGAATAGAACCCAGGCCATCGTCAAGATGCAGCGTGCGCTTGATGCCCTCCCCGAATGGCTCGCCGCGTGGAGACTGTCGGTGAATGTTGGGAAGACGCAGGCCTTGAACATAGGAGGATACCTCAACAGGCGGGACCCTACTCTGGAGCTTCACGGACAAGATATCCAATGGGCACCACAGGCCAAATACCTGGGGGCAAAATCGACGGAAGACTTTCGATGAAGCCACAGGTTACGAAAGCCGTCGCGAATTCCAGAAGCGCGATGGCAGAAACCAGTGCTCTCCTCGAGCCTCCCTCTCGGACTGAAGCTCGGGGTCTACAAGACCTAAATCAGATCCCGCCTCACGTACGCGGCACCGGCGTGGTACGCGCTCGCCAGCGAACCGCAGCGCAAGAGGATGCGCGCGGTTCAGGCGATTGCGCTCCGCCGGCTGACTGGTGCGCCGAGGTACGTCAGGAACGCCGTCATCCAGAGGGACCTTCGAGTCGAGAGCCTGGACGACTTCATCGAGAGATTGGCACGCAACATGTTCGGGCGTGTCAACGCGTCGCGGTTCCCGCATCTGCAGGACCTGGTGCCGCTCCACACCCGTCCACCGGACCGCTGGGCCTTCCCACGCGACTTGCTGGTTGCGCGGGACGGGCCTAGCACTGACTGATACTGGGGCTTCGTAAGTCGTCGCCCGGCGCTGATCGGCTCCTGCTGGGCTTCCCACCAGCGGGATTCACCCGGTAGGGCCTCGATCGCCTGATCGCGAGAGACCCCCAAAGGGGAACTAACTGTCCCGAGGGCTCCACACACCTCAAACAGAGTGAAGTGAAGAGAGCGAGTAGTAGGCTACTTTTTAGCCTAAATTCCTACGGGAGCGAGACCTACGCGGCTGTTACCTACGGGTCCCGAAGCGAAGCGCGGGTGGTTCTCTAGTATATACATAATATAATAAATACACATAAATATATACTAAATATAAATATAAATTAAATGTTAAAAGCCAAATATGATTTTATTTTATTATACTAATGATAGATAATATTCTCGGACACATTTTTTAAAACAGCTTACGATTTTGGCATCACGTATGGTAGGGGGGGAGAGAGTTCCACAGTCTCACAGCATGAACAGAGAAGGAAGAGGAATAGGAAGAGCTTTTGTGCTGAGGGAATTTAAGCAGGGTTCTGAGGTGTGTTCTACAGGGAGCTGTAGAGGGACGGGCATAGGAAAACCTCTCACGAAGGTAAGAGGGGGATGAAGGACAGTGTAGGATATTGAAAAGCGAACATAATATCCTAGTGTTCCTGCGATAGCGGATTGGGAGCCACTTGAGTTCCTTGCGAAGATGAGAAACATGGTCATACTTTTTAATACCGAAGATAAATCGAATGCAAAGGTTTTGCAAGCGTTCAAGTTTGTTTAAAAGCTCCTCTGTAGCATCCAAATAGCAGGCGTCAGCGTAGTCTATGATAGCCTGAATTAGTGTTTGGGAAAGATATATTTTAGTCTTAAAGGGCAAAAAACCTTGGAGGCACTTCAGAGAGTGGAATGAATGTTAATAGGTAGACTAAATGTTGATAGGTATACTATACAGAAATTACTAGGTATAAATTATATTCAGTGACATTTTAGTAAACTTCTGCAATAACGTAAACTGGACCAATCCCAATCTCAATAGGTCCTTAATAAAAATGTAACTGGGTTATGACTGAACATAGAAGATAATTGAAAAAAATTAATATATGAAAGGTCTTCATAAGGCCAATAGAATCCGAGAATATTTATATTTTTGTCTCTCTGTGTAATTGTCCGGGCATCACGTACAAACTACTGAATGCAATTTGATGCGGTTTTCGGAAATCTAATGTTGGAAGTCTAACTTAAAATATTACGCATTTTTTATCTTAGAACCTGAGATATAAAAAAATAAGTCGCAGGACGACGTTTGCGGGTCAGCTAGTATTAGGTACATAAATACTGTAAAAATCCATGCGTGTGTCACCCTTACTTTTCGTCTTTACGATCGTAGTGGCTAAGTTGGGAGGAAATGTATAGTTATTAGTTATAGGTATTAGCTGGCTGGTTACAACAGCTATTGAAGGTAGGAACCTCGACCACCTGAGGAAAAATGTGACCGTCAAGGCATCATTGAAGTTTTTCCGTTGGAAATGACAGCGTATGACCCATAATTTAAATTATTTCCGACAGGCGCGTAGGCGGGTAAAATAAAAGTAGGTATCAGACAGTATCAGTTAGGTAATTAATTAATTGTATCAGGCGTTACTTTGCGGAACTTCATTTATACAGATAAAAGGAAAATCTACTTTGCAACAATCCACGCGCTCCTATGTGGGAGGAAGGGAGGTGTCAGATACTTGCATGAAACTATACACCATCATAAATACGATATTGCGCGCGAATTGTTGTAAAGTAGATTAACCCCTGAAGCGCTCATAGCCCGGCGGCTTGCGTCGATCCTAAGCGATCGACAAAGTTAAGCAACAGCGGGCGCGGTCGGTAGTCGGATGGGTGACCGCTAGTGGCAAAATTTCTTGAGCGCTTCCGTGCTTCGGAGGGCACGTAAAGCCGTCGGTCCCGGTTGTTATCGATTGATAGCAGTCGTTAAGCCATGTCGAAGGCCTTCGGGCGGCTTGAAAACTTTCGACACTGGGTTGGCCACTAACCCCTCCACCAATCCGCATTGGAGCAGCGTGGTGGAGTATGCTCTAGGCCTCCTCAGTAAATGAGGAGAGACCCGTGCTCAGTAGTGGGCCATTAGTGGGTTGTAGCTTAGCTCTTTTTTAGATTAACCTATTATCTGTAAAGGTATGTTAACAGTGGTATGTACTTAATGTCACTATGCAAGTAGGTACTTATAAAAATTATAGTACATCTAGGAGTATCTACATTCTTACAATATTTTCGGGTGTTTCAGTGCTAGAGAATGGTTTCCACTCAGCATATTGCCGTAGCTAATTTTTTACGTTATAACCAAAGTATGTTTTTTATTTTATTTGTAAGACCTCTTGACACCTTTCCGGCAGGGTGGTGTCAAAAGGGTTATGTCGGACCAGTCGGTTCAACCTCAACTCAACGGGTATCCTCTTTGACAAAATTACAGGATACGTTCTCGGATTGGTGATTCCGACAGTGTTTATCCCCGCTATTAAATACCTAGCGCAACTTATTAATCCTTATTATGTTCGTAGAATTCTGAAACATCAGATTATGTATAACTACACGCTGCAATTCGGCTTTGAATGACTTTTGCACTATAGACATGACACATGGCGACATGGCACATAGTTCACACGAATCACACGGTGACGAAAATACCCACATAAAAAATTGACTTTGACGTTGACTTTGACGTTACAAAGTCTGAATCACGCTTTCGAAGATTTTTACACCACTCGCATAATATACACAAGTTCCGACAGCCTAGCTGGAGATAGCCTTTTGTCAAATGAATATGACCGTAAACCGGGAAACAATCCACTTGGTGCAGATGTAAGCAGGGCGGGCGGCCATTGTCCAAAAATCATGAGGAATTTTAGCTTTTGTCCGTATAATAAATAGTAGATCTAGCAGCTACGCGTATTATAAACCACGAGTCATAAAATCACGCGGTAACATTTCGCCATGCGGGGAATGCCTTATAGTCATAAAATTCATATTGGCCCTTTAAATAAAAGTATTGTAACAAAAATCTTAACATTTTACGGCAGGATATGTCAATAAAGTGTACGAACGTTTTGGCATGGTAATTTCGTATTATACACAAAACCTATATGTTATAACTGGAACCAGTTGGTAAAATCTTTTTAACCGACTTTAAAAAAAGGATGATGTTTTTAGTAAGGTACCTGAGGGTAAGTAGAGTCGGGGTTTAACAAGGGCCACTACAGCAAAAACTCAGTTATAACAAATTTATTAGATCGTGCTTACGCACACATTTACAGGACTAATAGGAAGGCTAATATTCGAGATCACGTGATCGTACGATCCGCCATCTTGCCAGTAACCCCAAGACCGTCTAGGTAGTTGGTCTGCGTCACGCTGTTGTAAAAATCCTTCTACAAAAAAAAATTGTACGAAATAGATCTTGCCGTGAATAAAAATTGCTGTGTCATAGTTATAATGAATGAATTGTGAATATTAATCAAGGCAAGTTTAATTGTTATATCAATATGTATTTAACAATTTATATAGAAATTTTAAAAATGTGTCTCTTAGTCTAATAAGGGCCACATACATGGCGGGTAAAAAGGGCCCTATATTATTAAGCTTTTTTCAGAATACCAACTAATTATGGAATCTCCTGCTAAAAACTCCAAGGGCTTTGGTCTCTGCAGTAGTTAAAGCTCGCAATGGATCCTGTTCAAGGAAGATTGATGTCACAACGTACATCAGATCTCATTAGGCTAATAAGGGCCACCAAATTTATGGCATAATTTTTTTTATTTCATTTTCTATTGTTTTTTTTTAAGATTTTAATAGTGTTTCGAAGAAATTGTTCTAAAATATTAAAATTTTATGAGTATTTGATTTAATTAATATTATTAATGCAAATTTTCGATACGTTACTCTAATATGGCTCAATAATGTTTTTTATTCGTGATTATGACTTGTCCAATGTGTCATTCAAAAAATTATAACTGAAGTTAGTGGAAAAAAGAAAATATTGTGTTTGTTATCATAAAACTTAAAAAGTGTTCGTTTTGATGCGGTCCTTATTAAACTACCTAGGTTTAATAAGGGCCACAAAGAGTGTTTTAAAAAATCTTAAATTTGGTATCAAATAATTGAGGAAACCTAAAAAAAATTACTTATTCGAAAAAATAATAAAGGAAACCTTTACCTTATGTCCTATTTTTTATTCATATTTTCAAAATACGTAAAATATTCAGTTTTAAAATAAGGTGGCCCTTGTTTGCCGCAGGTACCTTACGACTATTTTTATGTACGTAACTTCATTACTTTTTACTGGGTGTACCAATTTTGATGATTCTTTCTACAATATTTTTATACCAAAGTTGATGCTTGTCGTGTGTCCAATTAAGCTGACCTGACGAGTCGTTTATGAGTTATCTCCCTTATTGCGTATTTAAATTACTTTGTTTACGTTAATGATGTTCTCCTTTTATTACTTGTTTCGTTGATATATTTAGGTCACTGAAACTCGTTCTGTAAATATTGCTATTTATTGTTCTCATTCAACCCGTGTACTGCTGTCACTTATTGCGTGAACTCAGTATATGACATGAGAAAAGGTTAATACCAAAATAGTACATTATGATACAAGTGCGCGAAGTTGGTCATTACAGTCGAGGCGGTATTGCACAGCCCGAGCCGCAAGGCGAGGGCTGTAATAGAGCCAAGACTGTATTGAACAAAGCACACGCGTATCATACGACGTTTTTCAACACACTTGCGAGGAAAAAAACAATTAGATATCGACATTTTTCAGTCATAAATCAGCAAATTATAAACGAACAAATGTTTGCACAAAATGGCGCGGAGGTTTATTTTTTCGCGCGCCGTATCTTTGGTTGAATAACTATGTATGCACGCGCAGGTTAAGTCCAGAGGCACCGAACACCGCCATTCAGCCACAATATATTAAACTAAATAATTATGTACCTATTTCTAATAAGAATTTACGGTAATTAATGATTTAAAATATTGTATTTTTTAAATGCTTTAATAGATAATTAGATGAAGTATAATCTTATCTTATCAGATTTTGACTAAGTACAACAAGTTTATTTATTTACAAAATAATAAATCTTTTGGTAACAACCTCTTTACGGATATTAAAAAAAGTGGAATAAGAAAAACACTAGTGCGGCAATGAAAAGTAAAACGCACTAGTGTGTAATAAACCGCATTCCGGGCGTAAGACTAAAGAAAAAATAGCAACTTTACGAGCAAGTGTGTTGAAAAGTTTATTATTGGGTGGACGAAATTCAATAAGCATCTGTTACGTGCCAGACGGGATGGCTGTGTGGAAAATCACACGACAAAATCAAGTTTATGTTACTATTTCATAAAAAAAATCTATTCACTATAAGATAATTTTATTGAAATCGTATTGTATTTTTTTGTAAATAGACAACAGTCAAAGTAACGAAGTAGACTGATATCCCTTTGTGCCTATAGAATAAAGCAGGTCTGTGATTAGTGATAAGAAAATGTTTATGATATAAGGATCATGTCCTGATAAAGGTGATGATACCCAGAACATTCAGGTTCATGACGTCACTATACACTAACAGAAAGACGGAAATACTGTCCTGTGGTTTAATTATTTTATTGATCTCTTTTAAAGTTATTATAATACACAACAATATTAGATACTCGTGAGCAAATATCGCAAGTGACTGCCACTTCTGAAAATTATAATATTAGAGTAGGTAGTAAGTTTTATGTAGATTTACCTTTAAGATTTACCTTCAAAAGGCCCTCTTTCGTGCTAGCGAGTATCCATACAGTCTTAACTGCATAGTAAATAATCGTCCTGAAAATTTAAGCTTTTCAGCAAAGCTAAAACGACGTAGGTCTGACGTTTCCAGGATCACGAATTACCACATTAAGTATTTAAAAGGGTAAACTCCTACCGTTGTGTTTGGGTCTCCTCTCATAACCTGAGGGATGCAGGGAGTCCAACACACAGGCCAAGTGTGGTTTAGCAGATTTCACAGACATTTGAAAACATTTCAGAGAACTCTCAAGAAAGAGGGGTATTATACCTAAGTTTGACTGTGTCTGTTTGTGTCTGTGTATCTCTATTCTGTGTGTCAGTCTCGTAGCACCATAGCTTATTGAAGGATGGACCGATTTCACAGGGGTTTTTCATTTGAATTCCTTGTGGTGGTTCTAAGCTATACCTATTGGGTAGAAGGCACTCCAACAGTTTGACGAAACTCATTTCTTTTCCAAAATGATGTGAGGCATTTGGCATTTTTAAAAGCTTATTGAAATTCCTCAATAAAATTATTGTAATACATGATTTTATTATAGCTCACGCGCAGTAGAATGCTCTTGTAGCGCAGCATAGGAAAGTAAGTCTAATTACTTTAATATGAAAGGTCAAATCTTAGCGTGCATCTCTTTTGAGACGTCTTAAGTAGGTACTTGGTCCTTCCAGATGGTGGCGGCGCTCAGCTGAGCGAGATGGACAACTGCGACCCTGGACAGCTGAAGCATTGCGTCGATATGACTCCGCGGACGCAAATTGGTCTGCCGCGGACTAGAGCGGAACTAGATGCGCATTGCCAGTAAGTTAAAGTATTACAATTGATAAAAATATACTTATTTGGGTATCCTATGTAACGACTTCGTTCGCGCATAGGGGTTTTTCAGAGGAATAAAAAGCAGACTACATGTTTCTCCACAACCTCCTCTATCTCCCAGCGAAAGTCCGATAAAGATCCGTTCTGCCGTTCCGGAGATTAGCCTCGACAAACAGACAGACGGAAGTACAGATAGACAGACAAAAAGTTTAAAATTGTTTGTGTTTTAGTATCATGTATCATATGTGCTGGAAAAAACTCTGTTATTTTGAAATCACAAACATACCCTTCAATTTTATTTATAAATTGTACCTGTAGATGTATAAAAACAGGAAAGAAATGAACCTACTTTTCTTGTCATAATGCACCGTAACTCACCCAGGAAATATAAACAGAGCTGTCAGTAGATTCGACATCCTAACATGCTGCTCAGAGAGTGTGGCATTGACTGACTTAACTTGGTGCTAATTGGGGCATTTCCATTGAGAAATGCTTGGTTTGAATTATGTCGGGTTTATCGTTTCATCGGATAAGTTAACTAGGAACTAGTAACTACTAACAAGGAAATCAAGATATGCTAGAGATAATATAATCAGTGATGTAACTAATCGATGCTAAAACAAGAGCAATTTTCTAAGAATTCATTTTACGTAGGTAGGTAGGTACTTAATAGATATAAATAGATACCTATTTAAAATAGAACCTAATAGCTTTTAAACTTTGGAGTGGCTATAAATATAAAACGTCTATAAAGTCTAAATATATCATAAATCATAACGATACTATAATCGAGTACAATAATAATTTATTTCAATACGTACCTATCCTGACTTCATCGTACAAACAATACTCGTATTTAAGCACGCAAACAGTGGGTGTATTTTTTAACTTTTATAGCCTATTTACAGGCGTGAAACAGTAAAGTTATAGCCATAGTAACATGCAATGATTTTATGGCATAATAATAAATTCATACATTTTGATAATGAATTCTACAAAATAAAACTAAGGTATGGTTACATTGTAGATGGATTTTTACATACACTCCTCATTGATGAAGGGAAATTTATGGACTAAGACGAGAGGGAAACAGGTTTCTTAGGTCCGAACATTATTTCATTAGTAAAGATCAGAACTAAAATGTGATGTGGCATTTTAGATTGGTGCTTTCAAAACTATTAAGAAGTCATGAGCGACAGTGGTACGGTGATGATGCCTGCTCGTTTGCTTAATTTCATAAAAAATAAGAAGTACTAAATTGTGACATTTTTCTATCCACTTGTCGTGGGCAATCTTTGATATTATACTAATCACCTTTACATTTCTCTCTTTGACGGGTTCTAAAACAGGTAATTTAGTATTATTAAGTCAGGAAGTTGGAGCTTCTTAATGATATTTGAAATGTAATTACAGGGATTCGTAGCAAAATCAAACGATGTCACTTTATTAAACGAGGCGACGTCGAACTAAGCTCAATTATTAGATACTGTCCACCGAACAAAAAGCCACTTCAAACCTATCAATACCCCAGTTAGTAGGCATTTACAAACTTTTGACACTTGGAAGCCTTAATTTAAAACGGATCACTCATCTTCAAGATTTAAGTACAATTTATTTCATGATGTATCCATCAACCTTATTTTATATACAATGTATTGTATGGATAAGTTTACTTCGTTGAATCGTGTTCAAAATATAATAATATTGATTATAAGTATAATCAATCAATTATTATTACCCTCTTTATTTTTGTCCTCAGAGCTTATCAGACTGGTATGGCTTGTATGGACAATTGGATCAAGCGATGCTTGCCCACGGATGGGCAGAAGTTGATACAACAACAGATCGGAGGCGCGAGAGCTCTGATGCGCTACTTGTGTACAAACGAAAGCGCGTTGCGGAGAGGTATGTAACTCTAAATCTAATTACTACAGGGAGCATTTTGTTTATATAAATCCAAGTAATTTCTCAACTTTATTTTCCAAGGCTAAGTTAGATATTAAAGATGTTATTAAGGATGGAGCGGATTAAGTAGGTGACAAGGGGATACCCCTTATCATCTAAGTAGATGATCCATTGTAACGGTTACTGGTTGGCTCATAATGCACAGCGTAAAATCAAGGAACGAAACACGAAAATCAAACAATTACAGTATTTACATCAAACGTTAAACTGTGTAGGTACCTACAAGGGTTTTCCATACATTTAGGATTTTTGACAATTCATCACGTAAAAGGGGTAAAATGGAAATTAATACTTCATACTTCATATAATTATAATTTGTAAAGTTTCTTTTGACGAAGTCGAAGGCAGAAGCTAATAAAATATCAAATAATTCGTTGTTACTAATTATAAAGGGTATATAATATTTAGGTTCAGTTGAAGTTCAAAAGTTCATTCTCATATGAATAATGTTTTCGTGTAGTACAATTTGCGCTGTCCCGTAAATTATATCAACGCCAATTTCATTATCATGAAATGAATATGCATGAAGGTATTTTGTTTTCAATGAGGCGAAATATTACATCATCATGCGACGTTCCCCCATTGTTTTGCAGTTAATAAAGATCTTTAGGACTTTCTTACAAAAACACTAAATAGACGGAGACAATAAATTCGTCATCATTTTTGTATACCTACTACTGAATACCTTATTTCCATTCTTCTATCTTATTTAAACTTTATTATAGCTACATACTTACATTGTAACATACAATGTTAGTTGTTATAACTATACCAACTTCTTCAGAAATTGTGGATGATTGAAGTCGACAGTTCTTAGATAAGTTGGTTCTTAGTTATCTATGCCTTAGTGTTGGTTGCTGGATAAGGGTTGTGGATTAAATTATCAACAATCAAAAAAGTTTACTCAAAATTACTGTACCGTGATGGGTACATATGTAGTATAAAACAAAGTTGCCCTCTGTCTGTCTGTGTCTTTCTAAGTCTTCTTCTTCTTAACCACGTTACATATTTTAATGCGTCTTTCACCAATAGGTAGAGTAATTTTGGAGTATAGTTTATGTACATTCTTATTTAATTTACTCGTAACTGATAAACACGATAAATGTGTATAAAGTCCTATCCGTTGAGACACTTCCGTGTATACGCTGCCTTAATGGTAAGTACGAGTACGACATGAAAATAATGAATGAGAGTATCATTCCTCTTTATAAGATCTACAAATAACTCAGCTAAAGCATTTGCTTATCTTTTAAGGATAACGTATACATTTTTTTATGGAATTAAGATAGCAAACGAGCATGCAGCACCCCCCTTCCGCTGCCACCCATAACAACTGTGACCGACTTAGAACTAGACTCAAAGGGACTAGGATGGTTAGTCCAGTTAGTGGATGGTGTTAGAATATTAGTTGGTTAGTTTGTTAATAAGTGTGAGGACAGGGACTGTTAGTGATAATTAGTCCTGTTAGTTAATGTTAGTAAAAGTCCAGTTAGTTATTGTTAGTATGACTCTCGTTCTAATTCGGTCACAGATGCGTTGCTACCCCTGAGGACTGAGAAGGTCGCCTCTAAAAAAGTGTAACCGGCTCCACACCTTCCTATCCGGACCACAATTGTTCTCAAAACAATTATTACACGGTAGGAATGGTACTAAGCAGCGTGGCGGGCGGTGGTACTTCCCCGGGTGAGCTCTGGGCCACCCATCAGCCTTTCTGCGCCCACTGCTGGACATAGGCCTCCCCTAATTTGTGCCACTCTGATCGGTCTTGCGGATTTGTAAGGTCGTCAGACCATCTGGTCGGAGGGCATCCTACGCTCCTTTTTCCGAAACGGTTATCTGTCCTTAGAGCTAGCTATATAATTAGGTTATTTATACCTAATTACTAGTAAATCCGCCCTCGCTTCGCTTCGGGGAACCAGTCCCTTCAAAAATCTTTATAAATTTTAACAAATTATGTTATTCCAATGTCTAAGCTATATTACTGCAAAGTTTCATGAAAATCCGTTCAGTAGTTTTTGCGTGAAAGAGTAAAAAACCCACACACACACTCACTCACTCACTCACACATACATCTTTACAAACTTTCGCATTTATAATATTAGTAGGAGTAGGATGGCCGGCCCATTGCGACTCATGTCGGTTAACCTCATTCGTCTACGGATCTCATCATTTCTGATTCGTAGTAGAGAAATACCGAGCATAGCTCTGTCTATAAACGGCTTATAAAGGTCCTTATGACCGGACATGGGCTAAGTAGATTCCCCATTTACCGCTCAGCGAAGCGAGGGCGGGTCGCTAGTTATTTATACATGTTACCGGAAATGTATGAAATCTAGGAATTGTATACATTTCCTAGGAAATGTATACAATTCCTAAGCTCTTTAGGCAATGTGTAAAATATTGTTTTAAAAATTATTTAATTCATACATTTCCTAGGAAATGTACACATTTCCTAGGAATTGTATACAATTCCGATATCGTATTAGGAAATGTGTATGTCGTGACCACATCGTAGATTTGTTAACTTCAAATGGTCGCATTTCATGAAATGGGCAACTCAGTTTGTCCAGACCGTTAAATCGTCTACGTTTGGTTATCCACGTTTGGCCAAATCGTAAAAACGCAGAATATAGGGCATAATTTCGAACCGTGACGTCTCCGGCGCTGCGGAAGGTGCAGCCCCTTCGCCCTTGCGTAACAAAGCACAGACACCCACGCTCGCCTGCGCAGCTTCGGCTTGCTGGTCGCCTTCGGCGACCAGCCTCAGCCGCTCCGGCTCGCCCGGGTGTCTGCGTTTTGTTACAGCGGGCGGGGGCTGCCCTCCCTCCGCGCCTCCGGGTTCTAAAAAAAACTCTAGGGGTAGGGCATACAAGACTACGTGGAGTAGGGGTAGGCTAATTCGGTTCTGTAACCAATTCGACCTACCTACACCTTGAAGAATTTGACTGAGTAGTAATGGAAATGAGTATTCATTGTTTTACACAATAATATTTTTGATTAAGGCACTCGGTGAGACAATCTGGTAAAAATCATAACGTAAAATAAAATATCTTCATATTATCTATCCCGCGTACCCATTAAAATCTTGATCTATAATCTTAATGTACTACATTTCCGATTGCTGTTTAGGAAATGTATAAATTTCCTAGGAAATGTGTCCAATATAATTAATTTCACACATTGCCTGGCGATTTTAGGCATTGTATACATTGCCTAGGAATTGTATACAATGACGGATTTAACACATTTCCGTTAACATACATATATCAATGACTCAAAGGTAAATTAGTATATTTTTGCTTAGAAACAGCTCCGAATATTTGATGAAGTTAATTTATTTCATTATATAGCCACCACAAAAACAACCTAATGAAGGTAAAACTTTCAAATTCGATTTCAATTCATTTACAAACGCATTCAGGAAGTTTATTTACTCTCCAGACTTCATTATCATAACTAAATATTTAAAAAAAATGTAACGGAAATTAACCGAATATCAATTATGGATTAAATATCAATATAAAATTTGTTTTGCTATCTAATTAAAAAATACATGAGTGTCGTAGACTACTAGGTTTGTTGCACTGTAACTTTTGACACTTGAGCATCTGACATACCTGATAGTAAGTATTGACTGCAATTAATAAAACTGCCCAATAAGCACACATCTATGACTAGACTCAGATAATAGCATAAATTTCTATTCCCGTCAAACAAACATCTTATACTTTTCATTTTCTAGCTTCCGTACCGTGCAATAAAGAACTTTGTTCTACTTTAGTTTTGAACTTTACCTAACCTGTAATAATAAAAGCTTGCTGTTGTTCATTCTACATTGCAGTATGTATTTAATTAATATACCGACGCGGTTCGAAGTTTATGCAAGAATATTATTATTTCTCTATAACGATCTGTTGCACTTGCAGTAGGTAGTTTGTATTGGAATGCGACGTAGTTAGAATACCTATCTATTCCAATGGAACGAAACAATGTAGCATCAATGAGCTGTACATGTGAAATGTAGGTGAAACATTCTCTGGTCGTTAACCTCTAAGAAAATTTGATTTTAACGGTGGAATAAAACCTTTAGTACATACAAAGTTATTTCATTGTTCATGTGTGTATCGAAAACGCACACCAAGATACTTCAAATAAGCTCATGTCCTCATGGTCTTTAATTAGTTTAATTATAAGGGTTCGTGGTCTTTCGTCGCCTTTTGACCAATTGCTTTCACTTTTTGGTCTGTTCAAAAAGAATTTCTTTAAGGTTCTTAGCATTTTTCTCAACCGGTGCATTTTAATTTTCCGAAACAAGGAATTATGTATAAAATTAAATAAATTTATACGTTCTAATGCGCGAATAAATCCGTGTTTATTAAATTTAAATTAAAGAATAAAGATTTTTTAAATGTAATCAATAAATTGAAATCTATTGATCCGATTTCAAAAATTCATATCTACACATTTAAAAGATGTATTATTTACGTATGAAACCAATTCGACTCTCTAGTATCTAATTTTAAACTGACGTAAATTATTTTCGCTGCCTGATTCACTTGAATGTTTGATACAGATTTCCTGAAAGAGCCGACGTGTTGGGCCCTTGTATCTCCAGACTGGTCGAGATGCGTGGATGAACTCCAAATGGCTGCTCGGGACATTTCAGAGCGTTCCCAACACCTCACCTTCTTCAATAAGAACGCCGAACTATGTTGGTAAGGTCATTAACGTTGAATTCCGTCATATACCTACGAATTCCTTTCACCAGACATTTGATTAATATTCAGAACAGCTTTGAATTAGGTACAGACCTACCTATTATAAAATAATACCACATTTTATGTTAACTATGATGAAGAGCTAGCTAACAGTTAGATCGTCACTTTGACGATCGTAGTATTCTTAGTTATTATTTCTTGGTGGAATGTTTGTCAATAATCGTACTTTTAATGCAATGATTAGGAAAGATGTCCCGTTAACTGGCTGATGTTTGGAAGTATGTTAATAAATAATAACCCACTTCTGTCCAAACAGTACCTATATATTATTATTGTTATACTGTTTATAATTATATTCCACTTTAAATTTGTTTTCTGGTAAATTACTTCAAAAGAAACGAGAAGTAAAATAAATAAAAACTTCAACCACATTTTCGCTTTACCGTAAAAACCTGTTTCAAAACTTTTTTACCTTTCATGTCTGAATAATCTGCTTATTACTCTGAAACATTAATTGGCGCACAATTTAAGGCTTAATTGAATTCTTTATTGCCGTAACACCTGAGCGAGAAAAATGGAATCCATAAGTTATCTTTACTTTATACTCTTCTGGTACTTCTGGTTATAACTCAGGAGAAATTTAGATTCATTTCAAATTTACATTTAGGGTTCGTACGTTGTTTGATTTGATTTACTTAAATTATATATGTCAACGGAAATGTGTTAAACCCGTCATTGTATACAATTCCTAGGAAATGTATACAATTCCTAAAATCGCCAGGAAATGTGTGAAATAAATTATATTATACACATTTCCTAGGAAATTTATACATTTCCTAAATAGCAATCGGAAATGTAGTACATTAAGATTATAGATTAAGATTTTAATGGGTACGCGGGATAGATAATATGAAGATATTATATTTTACGTTATGATTTTTACCAGATTGTCTCACCGAGTGCCTTAATCAAAAATATTATTGTGTAAAACAAAGAATACTCATTTCCATTACTACTCAGTCAAATTCTTCAAGGTGTAGGTAGGTCGAATTGGTTACAGAACCGAATTAGCCTACCCCTACTCCACGTAGTCTTGTATGCCCTACCCCTAGAGTTTTTTTTTAGAACCCGGAGGCGCGGAGGGAGGGCAGCCCCCGCCCGCTGTAACAAAACGCAGACACCCGGGCGAGCCGGAGCGGCTGAGGCTGGTCGCCGAAGGCGACCAGCAAGCCGAAGCTGCGCAGGCGAGCGTGGGTGTCTGTGCTTTGTTACGCAAGGGCGAAGGGGCTGCACCTTCCGCAGCGCCGGAGACGTCACGGTTCGAAATTATGCCCTATATTCTGCGTTTTTACGATTTGGCCGAACGTGGATAACCAAACGTAGACGATTTAACGGTCTGGACAAACTGAGTTGCCCATTTCATGAAATGCGACCATTTGAAGTTAACAAATCTACGATGTGGCCACGACATACACATTTCCTAATACGATATCGGAATGTATGAATTAAATAATTTTTAAAACAATATTTTACACATTTCCTAAAGAGCTTAGGAATTGTATACATTTCCTAGGAAATGTATACAATTCCTAGATTTCATACATTTCCGGTAACATATATTCTGTTAGGTAGATAGATAGATACGTATTCATGGACATGTTTCATAAAAGGAACGTGACATAATAAAGCTGAGATTTTTTCTTTGTTTCAACGTGCTAATCTCCGAGAGGCCAGCCGGATTTGAAAATTCTTTATTTTTATTATGATAGCCAGTAGCCACATTTGTAAAGGTTTGTTTTACCGAAGCGAAGAGCAAGGCTGTTACTAATTATAAAAAAAAATATCCATCAGTTGCTGTTAACATAGTTGTTAAATGCTTATGGCACAAGTAAAAAAATAAATAAAAAGGGAAAACAAAATATTATATTTCTGCTAACAGCAAGCTCTTCGTATTCAAAAGCTCTCACTGCTCATAATATCAGCTGGATTCAATCGCAAATTATGAAACAAGGTAATCAAATTCGTGTCTAGGAGGTTATTACACTAGAAAGAAAATAATTGAGTGCTTTTCTTACAAATTTTGCTTACAAGCTAAATTGAGCTGTAAGCACAAATAATAATATAAGAGATGAGCTTTTTTTAGCATGGCATGGCAATCCCGTATTTTCGGCGACCAGGGTATAATGAGTGTGGTCAATCTCAAGACCAAACACGAGATGTCAAAGAGCTCTGCGTTAATTCGCCAAAAACAAAGTTTACATTGATAATAAACAAATGAAACATTATCTCTACCTAAAAATTTGTACTTTCCCCAGGATCAAAGAAGACTCTTTTTTTATAATAAATTTAAGTCAGACTTTGAGTTGCTAAGCTGTGATACTTAATGCCATTATTATTGTAAAGCAAATGAAGCTTCAAAACTTTTAACAATGCAAAATAACGTATTTAGAAGTTATTATCTTCATAATATTTCATTGTTATACAACAAATATTTTTTCCGTGCTCATGAGAAAAAGAAAACAATAAAGAAGTACCTTTAGATATTTTTAACACGATCTGTAAAAAGTATCTACCCAAAAAGAAAGAATTATAAAGTAGCTAAATAATTCGGTAAACAATGAAACCCTGAAATATTATCAGCACGACTTTCACAAAAAGTTACAATATATCATAATAGGAAAAAAACTTTTATAACAATTTATATTGAAGAAGACTACACGGACTTAAAAAATATTCTGTCGGCATTAAGGTAATAAGTTAACGTACATAGTATCTCAATGTCTGTCGGTGGCTTCCTGTATTTTATTTGAAAACAGTTTCGCGTAGCTCTCCGGCATGAATTTAATTTTTCATACCTACATGAATCGGAGAGTAACTCAACGTGAGGGGAATTGAACTAATGGAGTTCGGTATGCCGATTTACGAGTAGGTAGCCAGTAGTTATTAGTCAGTCAGGTAGCTAGTGGTTAGTATATTACATATATTTATCTATCAAATGAAATGAACACGGACATTAAATGTAACAATGTAAGAGACTTTTAATGTCTGGTAAGTAAATATTAAACGAACTAGTGACCAACCAGCAACACTATAGATATCACCTAGTCAAGAAAAAGTTAATGGAAGAGGAAGACAACTAGGTACTTTGTACTGTCTAGATAATATTGTTCCCAGCGGAGCATGACACATCGTTTGACTGCTGACTAAAGCAAAATAATGGCAGCCTGTTAATTGGGGTTTAGCTCTACGGTACAACTGGGGCCGGCATCTGTCGCACCTTACTGTTCTGTCAGTGCGGGCAATATTCTAGACAAACTCAATACGGCCTGTAGGTGTACTACCTAATTGGTACTTAAAAATAAAGGGAACTATAAAGACCAGCGTCGAATTCTATTTACAGGGAGGTTAGTGTTGATTTTTTTATTTAAATACAAACATAATAAGGTGCCGTCGCCCATAGACTTGCTAATGTATTGCTAACGTATCTGTTTGCTTATTTATAGTAACTTCCACAACCATAAAATAAATTTTATCGTGTGCCAGACCTTTGAAAAAATAAAATAGCAGACGAACGAATATAAAATGGTATAAAATGTTCGAATCCCTTGGTAATACACCCAATAAAAACAAGCAACATTTTCTTTGGGTGCTAGTAAGATTTATAAAAAAGGTCCTTCGTATAGGCTAACTTCCAGACCATTACGTTATCCGATAGTACCAAGTTATATCCTTATAAGAACTGTGATTTAAAAGCAAGTTTCCTAAATCAATAATCAATATTTACTGCGGGCGTTAAAATTTATACCCTGTTGCAACATTATGTCCATCTTTATTGAGAGTGGCGACGGCGACGTTGAGAGAATAAATTATTTGGACAAAATACCTAGTTGTTGCGGATACCACTCGCAAAGTTTTTTGACGTGACAACGTTACGTTTTATATTTCGATATCGGCTGCACGCACGAAAAACATGACGTTTATGAGGCGTTATCTGACGTCATGAGGCGTTACCTCGCTTTGAGGCGTCCCATCTTTGATGACATTATTTGTCAATGTAACTCTGACGTCTCTTTAGTTTTGCTTTTTATCGAAATTATTTATAACCAGCCAGGTTTGTTTTGACTTGTTTGTGGCACATTGACATGACATAATATGCACAGACTAGCTAAAGATTAATGTTTCGTTATACGGTATGTAACGACTAGTCTTTTTGGTAAAATATTTAATAAAGGTTTTTAACTGCAATATAACAGTAAATAAATTATAACTAAGTATTCAAAGATAGTTTAGGATGACTATTAGTGATTATGCTACCATTCCATCAGTATTTTCTTAAGACGTTGTCACGTTCAACTATCGTCAGTAAACCGACTTTACAGACAACCAATTTTCATATGAGGGAATGTTAGAGAAATACCTAATATGTTTATATGGTAGGCATTATGTAATTTAGTGTTTATAATTATGTATCTAATATTATCTACCTAGGTAACACATTCAAATAACTCTTTTGACGAAATGTAAATTATAATAATTGGATGATTGGATTGGGTAACAGACGAGAAAAACTTTTAGAAGTACCCACTCAGGGAAGTACTTTTGAAACCACAAAATTGTAGATTTATGGATCGTTATCAGTAATAAAAACAAGAAAATTTGGCGTTTAATATTCCCAAAACTCCTCTCTTAGTTCCCCTACAATCCTCAAAGAACGTTTATGTAAAATTTCGGCTTCTTGCGTTTAGCAGTTTCGACTGTTCGTTGTCTGTTAGTCACTCACTTAGGAACGGAGAGCCCCTAAAATAATTACTTTTTTAACTTTTAATAGGTACACCTAAAACGTTTATTGTTCTGGAAGTTTTGTGCAAAAGTTGCTTTACGAAAAGTCTGGCATAAGTAAACGAAGGTAATATTGCTCGTGTCAGCTACTTTAGCAACAAGATCTAGAATTATAACAAGCCTCATAGCAACCTCATTTTACTGGACGGGAGAGATAATAAATCCAACTCAGATGTACCTACCTAACTTCATCTTCCGGAGATATTTATTTTTTCTTGTTATGTAGGGCCCATTGATAGAGTAGGTACATTATCATAATATTCACCTTTATACAATTTACACATAATTATACTTATTTAAACTTTTTTACCATTATGGTAAATGATAAATTATAGAATGAAAACAAGAATATTTTTATGTATTAATAAATATTATTCTTGAATAGTAAAGCGCACTCTTGATGTGGAGTGAAGACACCCACATTACAATCGAACAATCGTCTTCAGCGGAATTAATAATGTATGAATAAAGAAATATTTAAACATAGTTTGTTGTATGTTATTACCTATACCTAGATTATTATATAACCCTTTTCTTCATAAAAATATTTATTTATTTGAAAAGGGAGTAAAACGACCGAAAGGATCATCTCTACTCTACCTGGGGGATCATCTTACCCATAGATAATTACTTTGCAGGGTTAAAAAAAATTAAAATCAGAATAATTATATAAAGCATCAATTAATTGCTAATTTTGAGTATAAAGAAAGCCAGATAAATATACCTACTAGCTGTAATCGATTTTAGTTGTGCTTTATCTTGAAAAGTATGTACTTTACAGCGATTCCCGCTTAAGGGGATCATCTTGTACTACCTTCCCCTACAAATAAAGCAAAGAAATATTTTATCTGTGACGTAGTTAATAATTATGTTATTTATTTATTCACTTTATTGTTTGTATATCAAAGTATATGTGCATAAAACAATACAACAATGTTATATAATAGTTATTTATTACAAGTAAATACGTTGAACGTTTAACTGTAATTATCTTATTCATATAAATCGGTATAATCTCAATTCACGTTTACATTAAAAAAAACTGTTTAAAAAGTGACAACGACGGCTGTTTAGGGCATTGCCTCAAACTTCTATAATCATTTTCCTTTTACGATACGGGACATTTTGTGAATCCTAAGTTTCAATTTGGAACTAGGATTGATAGACAAAAATTTTTTTATGAAGTTTAAAAACAATTAAAATTATTTTATGTTTTGGCTACAACCCATTAATGGCCCACTACTGAGCACGGGTCTCTCCTCATTATTGAGGAGGCCTAGAGCACGTTGCTCCAGTGCGGATTGGTGGAGGGGTTAGTGGCCAACCCAGTGTCGAAAGTTTTCAAGCCACCCGAAGCCCTCCGACATGGTTTAACGATTGCTATCTATCGATCACAACCGGGACCTACGGCTTTAGGGTCACAACTCATTACAGCCACCCGGCACCCACTCCGCACCGCCTCGCCTCGCGCGGTTAGTATATGAATTTGTATGGACATGCGCTCATTACATCAACGCCGTAACGTCACCGGATCGCCTCGCCCATAAGCTGGCACGCGCAGCCCGCGGGTGGACCACTCGTTGACAACTCGCTGTTCGCACGCTTACCTCGCGTCGATGACGCGCGGGTCCCGAGTGGACCGCGCGCTGCCTGCGATTGATACACGCAATAAGCTTTCTTTTTTTATTGCGTCTTTCATTTTCTTCTTCATCAAGCGCGACAGCTATGATTACCAATTCACGGTTTGTAAAATTTGACATAACGAAACACACGTTTAATGTGCTAATTATTAACAGACTACTCGAAAATTCGTGGACCAAGCGGCGTTCACTCGTTGACCGCGCGGGGTCCACTGGTTGACCGCGAGGGGTCCACTGGTTAACCGCGGGACGTTTATTGGTGATAACGCGACGTCCACGGGTGGACGACCTGTTGACAACGGGTGGACGCCGTGCGACGAGGCGGTGCGGGGTGGGTGCCGGGTGGCTCTAATGAGGTGTAACCTTTAGGTGCCCTCCGAAGCACGGAAGCGCTCAAGATATTTTGCCACTAGCGGTCACCCATCCGACTACCGACCGCGCCCGCAGTTGCTTAACTTAGGATCGACGCAAGCCGCCGGGCTATGAGCGAGTATGAGCGCTTCTTTTTTATGTAGTGAGTATTTATTTAGTGATAAGAATGTAATCACTCGTGTTGTTGGAATCCGGTATTCCTATATCGAGTGCCAATTATGTCGCCAAGTGTATAAATTTAAATTATTGTCGATGATAAATCTTATTCAACAATAATTCACATTGTAAGAGAATCACTTAGGAATAATAAACCTCTGGAGAATGTCAATACAAAATAATTTAGACGTAATTTGTTTTGTTGGTATTCAAGTGATGCGATTGGAATGCCGCAATATAATGTTACCAAATACCAATAAAGAATATTGCGTGTTATTTAAATGAGTGACGGAACTGTAATATCAAAATATTCAGCTTTTTAATATCAGGATTCTCGTGATAATAACAATTCCGATTTAGTACAACTACAAATAAACAAATAATAAGAGGAATGAAATTAAAATTGGAAATTGTTTTTTTATTCGATGTTAGTACAATCACAATTCGAAATTCAAAGTTCAGACAAAGCTCCGACTTATTCGTTTACTCAATCATTTGGATATAGCATGGTGAGGGATCCAAGAGCGGTAAGACACTCCTGAGCAAATTTAACTGATCGAACCAAACAGCCATAACGTAAACTTAATGCCTGAATCAGTGTTTCCTCTCTGTTTTACCATTTCATTACTAAAGATACAATAGATTTTTAAAATCTAACGGGTTTTGAATTGCCTTACCGATATTTCGACCCAGTTACATAGATTATGTTCACGATGGTGAGACTCGTTGTGAAATATTGGTGAAACGGTTTTGGGTTTTGAATTGGTGTTTGCATCAAAAATTAAGAATATTTAAATAAAGAATACTTTTTATTATACCTTGGTGCCTTTTATGACGGAAGACTACGTCGCCGCTATGTGGTGGTATTATAGTCGAGCATTAATTAGGCAGTAAGGTAGTGATGTGCCGAGTCGCTGTTTTGATGGATCGAGTCGACTCGAGTCAGTTTATATGGTATTCGAATCATGACTCGATTCCCTGATTCGAGACCAGTACTCGAATTCTATGTTTGGTATTCGAATATTGACTCGAGTCCAGCTGGACTCGAGTCCGGCTGGACTCGAGTCTAGAAATTAGAGTCCGGAATTCGAGTCTGAAAATTCTAGTCCAGAACGAGTTTTTGAAATCTTTAAAAACGGAGTCACAGTTTTTGCACTTTATTTTACCACCGTCCACTTTTTCAAAACTCTTCCATAGTCCATACACATAAGGTTTTTGTCGGCGCTAGTCTATAATAAAGTTAAAATTACAACAATCTAATCACTTCACTTCCGGTATTAATAAACAATTAAATAAACTCATCCAGTAGAACTAGTCCATTCCAAAAAAAAATTTTCAAATTAGAGACTCTACATTGGAAGTCGTAAGCAAACTTGATATTTTTCCCAGCCGACTGGACTAAACTCATTACTCACAATAACTGCTAACTAGTGGTAACTGACAGAAAACAAAGAAATCAAAACATAAAGATGCAGGTTTAAACCTTTAAACTTATCTGTATTATTAGGCCCGCGCTACTTCATTGCTAAAGAAAATAGTTTGCGAGTACGAGCGAGTAAACCAAACTCGAATACAAGACTCGAATCAGTTGGACTCGCATAAATAGAATCGAGTTAGCGAGTATGAATCTATTCTTCCTGACTCGAGTACCGGAATCGAGTCCGGCGTACTCGAATCAAAATAAATTGGTATTCGAGTAGGCGAGTTCAAAGCAGGAATCGAGTCTGACTCGAGTCAAACCGTACTCGGCACATCGCTACAGTAAGGTACGTGAGCAAACAAGGTTTCAACGGATAAAGCTAAAGAGTAGCCGTGCCTACTCTCCCTGCCTTTACTATCGTCGCATCGCGTTACAAATTCACTTCGCCTTTCTAGAACAACGGGAAACTTACACGTAAGCTAGCCATATAGGTACCTACACGTATATTTTTTGCAGCAACAAATTCCTTTCCCTTAGTAACTTTGATTAGATCTAAGTTAACAGACAATATTAAACGATAAAAACTTTAATTGGTTAATTAGTAGGTAGGAAGATTGGGGCAGGGATAATCAGTGATAGTTAGTCCTAAATCTTGTTAGTAATAGTCCATTTTAGTAGGTAATTGTGAGTAAAATTCTCGATGAATGGAATTACAGATGTATTGCTATTGACGACTAAGATCATCTCAAAATAAAACATTTCACATAACCCCACATCAGGATTCCCATTCCTCGGACAACACGCAAGACAAGAACACACACACCCAGACCAAGAGCAGAAATTAAAACTCATCGTTCAAATTTCCGCCTCGCTGTCAGTCAAACCCAGGACCCTTTGAACAGTGATCCACCATTAACCATTGCATCAGATAACGGTATGATTTCTTTCAGCGCAAGAGACGCCTTCGTGCAATGTGTAGCGCACGCAGGGCGGTCGTGTTCCCCAAGTGCTGGTAACCTGCTTCGAAGGATGGCCTGGGTCCTCGCTCAGGATGTAGCAGCGTGCAGTCAACAGCCGCGATCCTACTGCTCAGCTCCCAAACGGTACACCACTCCGCTCCTCACCATGTTGTCTAGTGTACTTCTATACCCGACCAGATTGTAAATGTAGCTTAGATACCTACCTACGATTAAGTGAGATGAGCAAAACGTGAACATTAGAACAGATTATAGTTTTTGGTAGCCCCTTTTAATAAAGTTATTCTTGAGTCGTCGAGCTTATGGAATTTCTTACATTATGGAATTTATGTGCTCACAGGTCAATTAAGCTTGTAAACAAAATTCACTTAAGACATTTAAAATTCTCGAAATCGATCTACAATTAACTTCAATTAGGTCGGAAAGCTAGCATTTGTGTAGGTTGTAATTAAAAAGAATTTCATATCGGGCGCGAACGAAGTTGTATAGATTCGTGGCTGAGACATTTCCGTGCCGACAGAGTTAATGGATATCCCTAATGATGATAACATTTTAGGCAAAATGCCCCAAACGACATTGTAATCTTATTTCATGATTACATTTTGCCCATCTCTGATCTATGTTGCGTTAATGATAGAATTAAATCGATTTTACTATGTTAGAGGGTGTCTAGACCGCTTGAATTATACTTAAGCAAATAAAGAGTTTTATATGTCTGATAAAATCTGTATGTGATGTAAATAAAAAGATAAATAAATATAATATTATTGTAACGTGTTAAGTAGTCTCCGCCGCGCCGGTTATCGCTAGAATTACATATGTTCTGCGATAACAAAATGTAGGTATTTGTATGTGTTTAATGTTAACTATAGTTAAGTGGTAACTAAGAGTAGAACTAAGAGTAGATTCGATGCAAAAGAGGTAATGTTTACAAAAAATAATGCTTAATAAATATATTATTTATATTTTTGTGCGAAGTGAACTGATAAATTGAGAACTAATGAATATGTACTTGAAAATTCACAAAGATAACATCTGTATTGTGGACATATAATCTAGTCATGATATTGTGTCTGGGTATGTTATTGTGTTGAGTATTAAAGCAGAAAATAAACATTTTGAGATACAATTATGGAAAGTTTTTATTTTTTGTCATTCCAGTGTCATTCAACCTTCCAATTCAACTTTTCTACTTGTGATTCTGATGAACAATGCCGCCTATTCTCATCTATAGGTGTAGTATTTGTACCCTTTCATCAATTTTGTATACCGCTTTTGTTTTGTAGTAGGTATCCTGCTAACGAATTGACCAATTGACGTTAATAACACCCTGCTGACTACATAATATGCAAATAATATCCTAGTCCCGATTTGAGTATTGTTTAAGACTAAACTGATTCTGTAAGAAAAGTTCAGTACATCTTTGAGTTCAGGTCAGGAGTTCAGAAGATTGTATTCTGTATCACCCACTTTGGTATTGACACCAGGCAGGGACATGTCCAGCTCCTGATCTGAGATGGGAGGGCAAGGATCCTGAATTCCTGGTGCATTCAAATCGGATTTCCGAGGTAGATACTTTATCCGTATGTACTTCTCCCCCCTGCCTGTACTTGCAACGCCCATGACCAAGCAAAGGGAGTTGGTAGTGTTTTTACCTATCTGGCTAACTACCAACTCTAAGATCCACCGCGAAAAATGTTATTATCTGAATGTTTGCAAGCTAATAGAAGAGTATGTTAAACACACTACACACTGAGTGTGTTGATCACAGGTAACAGACGAATAATGAAAGGTTGATAATAACACCATAATGAAATTATAAAAGGGCAAAATAATACGACTCGTGTTACAACCATTGAGGTACTATTAGTACATAATATCTCAATGGTTACAACTTCAGTTACAATTTATTGAATGATGAAAGTATTGACAACAACAAATCTTCCTTTGCTGTCGTCGTTCCATTTTCAAATAGGTACCGGTCAGGTCGCTGGCCAGTAACATTTCAATAGAAAACCTGAAAAGAAAGATCTGACTCCTCTCCTCTCCTCACTCCTCTCCTCTCCACTAAAACACTACTCTGCTCAAAAGCACCGCTCCTCTCAATAGCACCTCTCCACTCCACATCTGGCAACCAGTATGCCAAAACTGCCCTCGCTTCCGCACATCTCATATCTCCACCTCCTGCAGTCATTGCTCCTCACAGTTGTTATAGCACAGGCATAAAAATCCTCCGTTACAAAATAATTTGCAAAGGAGGATGGGCGTTTTGGTACCCATGTCCAATCAAAATGATTTTAGTATCGTTTGAAAGGTCTTTTCAAGAGAACAAAAAATTACTATGGCGACAAACCCGTGCGAATTGTCCGTTTTGAAATATAGCCTTTAGAAGATACGGAATATTTAGTTTGAATTAGAATTTAAGAAATCATATCTCGGGCACAGTTTGACCGATTTTAAAGATGTTTACACAGATCTTGAGCTTATTAACATTCAGTTAACAGATAAAAATCTGTTACGATGAATACACAATAAAATCAGTTTGCTATTAGTTTCAGTTAGGGCCGATTTAGGTAAATTGATATAGTAGCTGGCGCTAGTATCAATGGATTCTGGCTCTGCACTGGCACTGGCACTGGATCGCGATCATTGGCTCTTAGTGTTTATACGGATCCAGTACCACTGGCAAGGGGTCCGTGGCGTTCGGGGGCAGTCACTGGATCGAAAAATAGGCAGCCCGTCTATTTCGATTCAGTGCTGGATACTGGATGCTGGACTGGATTGTTACATGAATACACTGATACAGTCCTGTCCCAACGCCGGAATCAAGTGATGCTGGCGCCAGCTACTGTATCAATGTAAATCAGGCTTTATGATGATATGATGATTCTTGTATTAAATAATCCTTACTAATATTATAAATGTGAAAGTATGTTTGTTTGTTTGTTTGTGACTTTTTCACGTCGCAACATGGCTATTATATGGTATGGTTTATGTGTATGGGGATAGTTAGGAGGGTGGAGAGTGACGTAGGCTACTTTTTACCGCGGAAAACATCTCATTCCTATGGGAAGATCGATGTTTTGTTAGTTGCTAGATATTTAGTTCCGGATGTTGTTAATAGATGCCGTTAGTAAAATTCATTTGCAAGTTCTGAATCACGCTATCAAATAGTAGATGTAATTTACTTAAATCATAGGCAAATGTTATATCTGATGTGGAGGAAGCTGCCTCTCGCCTACCCTCTACTCGTGCTACACGAACGATATTCCAGCGGAGGGGGGCGCCATGCTCGCTCTCTACGCGGACGACGCGGCGTACCTGACCACCTCGATTAAGTCAGGTCACGCCGCCGTTAAAATGCAAAGATGCGTCGATGCCCTCCCCAAGTGGCTACACAAGTGGAGGATGGCGATCAACGTAGGGAAAACGCAGGCCATCTAATTCGGAGGAACCACGATGCGCGACCCCACTCTAAAGCTCCTCAACCAAGACATTGCCTGGACAAGACAGGCCAAGTACCATAGGGACTGTTACCTGGACTGTTCCCTGACTATGAAGCCCCACGTGACCAACGTCGTAAATCACGCCAAGGCAGCAGCTGTAGCGCTACGTCCAGCGCTCTCCTCGAGTCTCCCGTTGAGGGTCAAACCACCATCTGGAAGACCTACATCCGCCTCAGACTCACGTACGCGGCCCCAGCCTGGTACGCGCTCCCGAGTGAACCACAACGCAGGCGTCTACGCGTGGTTCAATCGAAGACGCTGCGCCGGCTGGCAGGGGCGCCGTGGTGCGTGAGGAACGCCACCATCCAGCGGGACCTCAGAGTTGAGAGCCTGGACGCCCACGTGGAGGACCTAGCGCAACGGATGTTTGCGCGCGCGGACGCGGCGCGGTTTCTACACCTGCGGAACCTGGCGCCACTCCACGCCCGCCCCCCGGACCGTTGGGCACTCCCGCGCGACCTACTGCGCGGGAGCAGCCTGACATGGACCACCTCGGACAAGACCGCAAGCCGCCGTCCGGTCGCAGATCGGCTCCTGCTGGGCTTCCCACCAGCGGGTCTCACCTGGTAGGGCCTGATCGCCCGGGCGGCGTGAAAATCATCATGACTCCCCAAACTAGACACCCATACTCCACATCACCATCTGGACAATCTTCGAGGAACCATACAGGGTCCCAACCCAACGATCGGTCCATTGTTACGGACCGCGGCAGACACCTCAGTCAGGGGGCCACCGGCCCCGAAACTGAATCCCCACGGCTATGTTAGCCGTGAGTGAAGACAGGACGGATTCTGATGTTGATGTTCCAGTATGTCATATTATAGGCTTATCTTTGGCCGAGATTCCTACGGGAGCGGGACCTACGTGGCTGTTACCTACGGGTCCCGAAGCGAAGCGCGGGCGGTTCTCTAGTATAAACATATAAATACACGTATGAATGACTTTCACTCTCAGCCGTTCGCTGAAATATTGCAAAAGGATTCTTGTATACTTAGTACCAAAAATATATAATTTTCAAGTAGGATTACTACGATCGGACAATGAACCAGGACTAGCACCATGTGTATTCACAATCTACACAAACATACCTTTCCAACGATGTATCTTACCGATTGCTGCCGGTACCAGATTCCATACATTTGTGCCCATCCTCCTTAGCGAACATAATTTTGTTTTTTATAATAGCAATCCAATTATACTTAGGTACACACGTAGCAAGTCTACTACGTAGATAGGTTGTTTTTCCTAGTAGCTATACAAAGAAATAACTGCCAAAATATTACTCACATTTTATTAAAATTTCGGATATTAAAATATAACAAAAGCTACACAATATTAAGCGTCTTTATCTATTTAATCCAATGTTTTTCAATATATTTCCACTTTATTATCGTCACAATGTTTTGAACCTTATTTCTTATTGCAAACGGTATGTGCCTACGTTGATTGTATGAGGTGGTAGCCTGGTAGTCTAGCCAAGTACAGTAATAAATTATTAGTTTCACGAGCCCTTAACGAAGAGACTTTACCTTATTACTCGGTCCATTATTCAGCAGACAGCACTACGAATTTATTTGTTCATAGAATTTTATTTAAAAGTATATACGTACATATCTATTAATATATTGCCTAAATATGAAATAATCTCCGAAGTAGGTCAAAGTAATTTTAATGACAGAAATTAAATTTAATTAAACTTGTGGGCGGTTCCATAAATAAACGTGGTAGGTATGTATCTAGCATGTCTGTACTTTATGAATGGAAAGATACCTTACTGTAAGTGCTTATTATGAGTGCTTCTTATAAATTTAAAAAGATGTTTTCTTCATAATATTTTAAAATGTAGAAAAGTCTGTCTTCGTAATGTGCTTTTCATAAAATATGAGCACAATGTTAACCCGTGAGGAGGCGTGTTCTAAAAAGTTACACGAGCAGGCGCGTGCGAGCAAAACGCTCACGCACTTTAGATTGTATTTTCTTAAAGAACAACTATATTATGTAATAATTATAAAGGATATTAATATTTATTTATTTATTATATAAAGTATATTTTTGCATGCATTTAATGAAAAAAACTGTTTTATGCTTAAACTAAACAAATCATAGACTTTTTCCTCAGTTTTTGGCACACATTAAGAAAATGAACTGTAAAACATAAAAAAATCTATAATATTGGTAGAAATCAGTCTTGCCTGTGATTTTGAGATATATTTCTTTCGTAATATACATGACACACAAACATCACGTGTTTAGTTTCCAGTTATTTACTTTACAAAGTACATGCTGTTTTAGACTTTCAAAAACTAGTACTAAAAACGACTAAAGATCCTTTTTCTTCGGTATTCCCCTCTTTAAATATTACATCAGCCTTTGCAAATCCTCTATTTGATACAGGCCTACTTACTTACATACTTGGGCCACTCTTGACTATTCCCAAGACTTTCGTATCCAGCGGGTGCCCCGTACCATGTTCAGGTTGCCACACTTTTTTCCCTAGCGGTTATCGGTCCTATACGCTATGGGGCTAGCTCTTTTCTTATTGGCAATATCGGAAGGTAATTATTACGTGTTTAAAAACAAAAATTTAAAGTTTATTAACAAAATTATTTTTTATAATTTGAATAAAAACTCTAACACGGATAGGCGCGTGATGAGCAAAATGCAGCGCTTTGCGATGCAGTGCGCAAAATCAACTTACTGCACAAATTCAGCAGCACTGATCGAAGAATGAGATGTGTCAAAGGAAAGGGGGTGAAAAGTTAGGAAGGTACTGTTAAGCTTGTAGTTTCAAAGTATCGCTAAGGTAGAAAAAAACCGCAATTAATTTTTACGTGAGCAAAATGTTCATAACGCGCCTTCTCACGGGTTAACGAAGTTTTAAGATTTAAGTTTTCCTTGAACATTTTATGGTATCATATCTTATAATTATTTTAATATTGTCGCAGTACAACGTACCTACCTACTAAAAAGTAATGATGAAGACCAACTTACGAACGCTACTGCAAAGTCTAATTGAGAGCAATTGAAAACTGTTGAAAATCGCACTTGAAAATTTCGATGCAAAGTCTAATCTGTAATCAAATTAAATACAAAGCGACTAGACCAGTTTAATTAAATGGTCCAGAGATTTTGGTGGAACGGTACAAAGGTTCTTAAAATAGTACCTCCCTACATAATATGTATTCGTATGATTTATAAAATACCTATGAAAATTTTCTGTTTACCTATTGAAATAAGTGATACCTACCTACACAATATTATTTGCGGCGATTGCGACTCATTTGGAAATTTCACGAAACGTATCGAAATTGCCTACCTTTACGGCTCATTTTGATAATATTGTGTTTATTCAACGATCGATTACCTAAATAGTTGTATTTAAATATACCTTGTTACCTACCTTCTGACTTCTAAAAGCTTTTATAGTCAAACCAATTACTGATAGGTATTTATTTTAGAGGCCAACAAACATGAATGCAACACACAGACATAATTATGTGACGTAATAATTTGGTGGCGGCTCACCGCAGAGTATAAGTAGGTTCGTCGCAAGCGGGCGTGCATAGTTCACGGGCGGCACGCAGGGAGAGAACAAAAATGGGCCACGGAGAAGCTGCAAAGTAACTCAACACGTAGGTACACTATTTCAATAAAAGTAAATCGATGTCAGCTTGATAAGTTAGGCTGTTCTTGTAATAACAAGAAAAGGTACTACTACACTGCACTATACCAGTGGTTGGTAAGCCTCAGAGTATAAGTAGGTTCGTCGCAAGCGGGCGTGCATAGTTCACGGGCGGCACGCAGGGAGAGAGCAAAAATGGGCCACGGAGAAGCTGCAAAGTAACTCATCACGTAGGTACACTATTTCAATAAAAGTAAATCGATGTCAGCTTGATAAGTTAGGCTGTTCTTGTAATAACAAGAAAAGGTACTACTACACTGCACTATACCAGTGGTTGGTAAGCCTCAGAGTATAAGTAGGTTTGTCGCAAGCAGGCGTGCATAGTTCACGGGCGGCACGCAGGGAGAGAGCAAAAATGGGCCACGGAGAAGCTGCAAAGTAACTCATCACGTAGGTACACTATTTCAATAAAAGTAAATCGATGTCAGCTTGATAAGGCTGCTCTTGTAATAACAAGAAAAGTTACTACTACACTGCACTATACCAGTGGTTGGTAAGCCTCATTAATCCAATGAATATTAGAAGTACTAATTCCTATTAGTAGGCAGCTCAGGCCCCGGAAGTTTAAGTGCCACCCGAAAACGGCCGTTGCTAATCGACAGGAGCAATTACCAACCAAGACAGACGGCTTAACGTGTCGTCGCAAGGAAAAACTCGAATTTTTTACCATACCTAAGGTCGATAGATTTATGCACATAATTATGTAATATTATGAAAGGGATTTTTGTTTTTTATCCAATTACTTACAATTAATTTATTAGGTATTTATTTATTATTGATGGATTACAATAAGTATTTGGTACCTACAAGGTTACAATAAGTATCTATTTGGTACAAGGTTACATTACTTGTAATTTATGCCTGGGATACTTGAAGTGAATTCACGTAGTTCAGTTGCGTATACCAAAACACGTCGATTTAATAAGTATTATAATTTATTTTAAGTTTAGTCTTATTAGCCTTGTTTTTGCAAAATCACTGTATTATTTTGATTCCAATCTAAAGCGTTTTCAATGTTAGATATTATTTTTTAATTTTATATAAAGTATTTTAGCTGTTTCATGATGCAGAATTTTGCATTAAAAACACCACTTGCAAACCTGTGAAAACACGCTCACGGTATTGCTTTTTTTAAGTAGGTAACTACACGAAGAAATGCGCGAAAACATTAAATGGCTTTCGCTCGGAGGTGAAATGGGGTATGATAAATTAGGAGGTGGTTTTAGGGTGCAAATGAGATATTCAATCTGCCGCTAAATTATCCCTCATTTGATCCCGGACACACTGTACTATAGGTAGGTATCAGGTCAGGTATGTACCTATAGTGCACTTTGTAATAAAAACACGGTGAGATAAAGGCGATAATCGAAGATGTCTAGAAGATTATCACTATTATTAGTTTCCGCCCAGGGCTTCACCGCGTGGATTTCGTTTAAACTTCACCCATATTAACTTCTTTATTTGTTAACCGATTTAAATAGAAAAAGAACACAAAATTTTAAGTTAAGCTCAAAAACCGGCATTCAAATGTGATAAGTTGTTCCTGAGATTAGCGTGCACGAACATACACACAAAAAAACAAAATGAAAAAACATTGTTTTGGGTTCTCTTGCATACCTAGGTATGTGAAGGCCTCACATTCAAATTTCGTAAATATATTTTGCCATGTACAGTTAGCGATCAGTAACAATTTTGTTATAGGTATGTATAGACGAAGAAGATATAGGTAGATATATACTCCGTTTGAAATAATCTGGAATTCGTTATTGTTGCACGGTACACAAATGCCAGCGTTCCGACAATGTGAATAAGGTACATTTAAGATTGACGACGTTATCGAAAAATGTCCTCAGTAAATTTTTCTGACAAACTAAATCGAACTGTGAATACAGGAAATAAGTTTGGTTTTGGCGAGGAGTAGCAATTCCATTTATTTATTGTTAAATTCAGGCGCCCACCAAAGAGCAGCCCGGGGTGGGCCGTGCCTCCGCGGCGCGGCGCATCGTCGCGCGTCGCTACCCTACTGAAACCAACTGAACTGGAACCCATTGCGTTAACATTTATGACCCAATTTATGACCTCAATTCCAGGAAAATTGTTAAACGTTTTCGGAACATAACCAATATATCAAAGTGAGAACATCATTGTTCATTTTGTTTCCAGGAAAATTCTTAAACGATTTCGGAGCATAACCACTTTGTTCTTCCACCTGTTACGTATTGCAATTGATTTTGTCATTGGTCTAATTAACCTTTCTTTTAAATCTTTTAGTAAGTATATTCAGGATTAGTTTTTTTCATCTTTCAGTTTTAAATAAGTTTTTAAATAGTTTATTGTTAGATACAGTTCGTCTTAAACTTGTCTGCTTGTCTGGCCAGTCCATAATAGGATTATTATGAATTGTTGGCGAATTTTTGATTATATACCTAAGCACGGTGATAATTTATTGTCTCTGACGAATTCGTAGTACAATTTGTGCAAAGATTGGTACCTAATATATGCAGGGACGACAGGATCTTGTCAAATCTCCGTTATGTACCGATGTGCCGTAAAGTTTTGATTACCACCTGTCTGTTGTGCTCTATCTTGAAAGTAAACTCTGTTCGTCAATTTCGTCATTCTATCAAAATGTTTTTGTTTGACGCCGTTCGTGTGTTCCCCAGTTTATATAGCTACATTTTGACGCTGACTAGACATTGTTTTGTATTCAGTTTTCATCACAGACTACAATAGGTACCTACCTATATTTATTTTATTCATGTGGTTTCATTCACAGATTACAATTTTCCATTGTGCCAATCTTAACAAATCCATTCCAATCATTATTCCTTTAGATACCAATGTTAAGAGTATTTCAATTAAAATACCTGGATGCAAAAGGTACTTTGGAGTCCTCAAATAAATCAAACGCGGCTTTGTGTCAAGTGCGCCGCTCTCGGCGCAAACGATGTGGGCATCAATCTTTTTGGCAATATTGCTCAATACCTATCTATACATTTCACGTCTATTGTTTTGACACATTATATTCGATACAGGATTCTATACCGGATGGAAAAAATGACACACAACTTGAAACATGAAACGCTTAGCTACGGAATGAGCCCGGTTAGGTAAGTATATTAAAAGTATATTCAAGCCGGAAATTTTGTTACGCTGAAGTCTGATTGTACCTATACTATACAAAGTGGGTTAAGTATTAATTTATATTTTCGGTCCGAATTGTGTTATTAATCTTTATTAGCAGAAGTTTCATTTTCCATTAATAAAGATTTTTGAACATTAACATTATAATTATGCGTCCCACAAGGGACCTCCTTTTGTTTCCAAATGGCTCACTCAGCCCTTTCCACGAAACTCCAATGTGGAAATGCTAGTAAGTGCTGCGGCCGCACACCAGAGATACATCTGTATTACAATAATTGTAGCGCCACGCGACATACTTATATATCCCCCCCTATATTTGTATGTAAACCCGCACATCAAGGACACTTTTGTAGTAGGTGCAGTTTGAGGCGAGGCGTTTGTCGCGCCGACTCGCGCCTCAAGAATTGAAGATCGAACACGTTCGTTTTATGTGGCGCCGTGCTTCAAAAATGACAACAATGACGTTACGAAAATGAAAGACAATACAACTAGACACTACAACTGTGCTTCCGATGTGCGTGTACACAATACATTTGTCACCGCGTGAATATATCGCAATAATTTTGACGCCGTAAATATAAATGTTGCGAGCTTAGTAAGGTTGCGAGTAATATTATGTGGTGCCAGTGTACGGCCTCACTAAGTACGCATTTTTCTTTTGCAAATAGTAAACTGAGTCGGTACGTACAAAAACCACGTCCATTTTAACAGACGACGCGACGCTCATCTTATGTGTGTGACTAAATCGACATGGTTCATGGATGGTGATGACCTTTTATCTAAACTTACTAAGATGACTTAGAAACTACTTCTCAGTTTTCCCCAAATTTAAATTCTTATATAATTTTCTTTCCAAACTTAAAGCTTGTCGTCTGGACCCTAAATTTGAGCGACATCCGACGGGTAGTTTCTGAATTATCACAATTTATCGATTTTGAAGCAGATTATTTTTGTTTAGTTAAATTATTTTCATGCAGTTTAAGGCCGGCTCCACACGTTGGCGCCAACGTCGGCCCCAACGTTGGGGCCGTTATTTCGTCAGGCATCCACACGTTAACTATTATGCCAGTTCTGTTCCGTCAGAGCCAATGTAAAGATGTCCGATACAGAGAGCGAAATTTCTGTTAGCGCTTTTAAAGTACTGACTGCATAATTATTATACCTTATTTTTATGAAAAAGAAGAAACGGTCACGTCCAAGAAACTTGGTGGATGACGACACATGATAAAACTATAATAATAATAATAACCAATAACAATAAATATTAGGTACACCTCGAATATTACAGGACAGTCTAAAAGTATTATACAATCATCCTTTAACGTACATTCTTCTGCAAAAGGCGACAATAACTAACACTTGCGGAATAGTAAGAATTTTTTTAAACTTGAACGAATAACTATTTTATTAATTAAACAAAATCTAATATCGTTTGGCTAATAGATGTGCACTACCCCAGAAATATCAGTTAAATATTACAGATAATAATTAACAAAAATAATAACAACTATATAACATATTATAATTCAAATGTGTAAATCATTTCCATATCATTTTGAATAGTACCTACGCCATGCATCAGCTATTAAGTTTTTATTTTTGTGGTCATTCCGACTTGCGGTTCATAATATTGGATGTGACTGGTATATTTCTAAAAATTCTAAAACTTTTTACATTTGTCCATGTGGATTTTGTTGATATGGACGCCATTGTCGCTCGATTTCTAGACGTGTGTACTCGATACCTGCTGCAAGCTGCAACAGGACTGAGCGAACCCCCAACGTGTGGACGGATCGCGAACGTTGATCGTTGGGGGTATCGTACTCTAGTTCGAATGACGTTACCTCGACGGTCTATACCTCGATGTCTCTACCTCGATAGTATGTTTTGTCGATGGTCGATGGGTCATTACCTCGAAAGATCACTACCTCGAAAGTGGGCGAGTAGCGTTGGCGCGAACGTTGGCGCCAACGTGTGGATCAAAATCAATCAACAAATCATGAAGTGCAGGAGACTCGATGCAATTTTAGTTTGGTTTACCTCGGGAAGTAAAGTCCATTGCCGACATCGTCAGATTTAACTAAATGCCGTCTCATACGGAATATATTTAAACCACAATTAAAACAACACGTGTGGTTTGGATAAGATACATTATGTGACTTAAATCGCAAACACTGAGAAATTCGAAATGGAAACAAATACACAACAAGACACCATAGAGATAGGAATTAAATACATATACCAAGACACCGACAAATAGGACACAACAAGATGTCAATTCACTGACATATAAGACATAACCATGAAGCAAATGGACATAATGGTGCGTACAGACTATGTAACAAAACATGTTATAAAACATTGTTTAATAACATGTTTTACAAATGTGGACGCTATGTGTTACAAAACAAAGTTATACAACATGTTACTAGTTTTTGCAACAATGTTATATAACATTTGCACACGAGTTACCTACTCATGCCTTGTTATAAAACATTGTTATACAACAATTTTGTTTTAATGTGTACGGTCTTGTAACGTGTTTCATTGTTAGACAACAATGTTAGATAGTGTGGACGTGTTATGAAACAAAAGTTATATAACATGTTGCATAATGTGTACGCACCATAACACGTAGAAACGGTTGCCATTACAAGGTTATTATTATTAATTCATCAATCGATAGGGAAAATCAATTTGTTGAAATTCGTTTTTATATTGTTCAAAAAAACTTATTAATGTTTTTATAATAAATAACTCCATAGTTCACAGTAACTCCATAGCGCAGAGACCAGTTATACAACCTTCCTAGGTTTGAATTAATATTATGTACAGCACTGTGGAGTTGATGGGGTTCAGATTGAACATAAATTTGCAGATCGTCTGCATACAGATGATACGAACAGTCGAGAATAGAAGTGATGGAATTTATAAACAGTGAAAAAATTAACGTAGAGAGAATGCCGCCTTGTGGCACGCCAGCAACAAGATCAGTCCAATTGGAGGACAGTTCCCCCATACGAACAGACTGCTGACGCCCACGAAGATAGGATGAAAACCAATCCAAAACTGTAGGAGTGAATTGCAAATGGGAGAGGATGGCAAGCAGGATATCGTGGTCGACTGTGTTAAAAGCGTTAGATAAGTCGACAAGCACCATCACAGTAAGCTTTCTGTCATCCATCCCGCGTCGGATATCATCAGTAACTTTGACCAAAGCCGTGGTGGTGCTATGCCCAGGACGAAACCCAGACTGGTATACACTCAGTAGGTTATGTTTTAATATATGAGAAGAGACTTGCTTATGTACACAGGCTTCCAGAATTTTAGAAAGGAACGGGAGAATAGATATGGGTCGAAACTGGGTAGGGAGTACAGGATCGGAGACCTTAGGGATAGGAGAGACGAATGCTTTTTTCCAAATAGCAGGATACTGTCCTGTCGTTAACGAACAATTAATAATGTTAGTGATAGCAGGGACAAGAGCGTCAATTATATGACAAACCATAATCCTGCTAACGTCATCACAACCTACAGCATTGGATTTTATAGACAAAATATTTTTCTTGATTTCCTTTTCTGCAACAGGTGAGAAATTGAAGGCTGGACAAGAAGGGGATTGCATTGCAGCAATAGAAGTAATAGTCTGTGTGCGACTGACGTTATCTAGAAGAGAAACAGAGTTAGGGACTAGGGTGGTTAGTCCAATTAGTAGATGGTGTTAGAATGTTAGTTGGTTAATTTATTAATAAGTGTGAGGACAGGGACTGTTAGTTAATATTATTAGTATTGTCCAGAAAAGTAGTAGAAGAAGAAGTTTATAGTTAGTCGACGTCATCTAAGTACGTATTCCAACCTTAAAGTAGGGATTAGGAGTTTGTTTATAAATAACTATAATTTAACTGACAAATTGGCATTTATAAAATCTACGTACTGCGTAGAATTGATAAAAAAGCAATAAATCCACATTGTCTTAGCTGACAGCTTTAATAAATATAAATGATTTTGGAGTGAAATGGATTTGAATCAATGAGAATAATTAAAATTAATGGTAGATACATAGTCCAGTTACAACTAGTAGGACATATTAATAATATATTGTCTTCTTCTTCAAGGACGATTTCGACTGATTTGACTCGAAAGCAGATGGAGTATAGATGGAAGGATAATAAACATTTTATTTTAAGTACTAGCTACATACTAAATATCTGACTAAGTCATAATTAAATCGCTATTGATTGGAGTGCCTATACATTTTGAACACCTTTTTCGACTCCTAACATTGACATGTATTCCAATCATAGGTACCTACGTTACAATCAGGCATCTGTCTTGTTATTTTTCTTTGAATGCTACTGAATGATAAATGTATTATACAAATAAGATTGACGCATGAAAAGAATTCATAAGATTCCTTCAATAAAAAAATACGAGCCGATGAAGTCGAAATCCAATCTACATGGATTGGATTCCGTATGGATACCTTCTGATACCCGCAAATTATCTTCTTATTATTAGAACCTGATAGGTACCACCATATTGAATAAATTCACGAATTTTTTTTGTTGATTTAAGATCGTAAATTTTCAATAATTTCAGGTAGTCTTTTTTATAAATTAACAGTAAATAAATCAATAACGCTACACACTCATAGCCCCACACACATTACGAGTCCCTGTGTCGTGGGTGCCATGGACAACACAAAAGACAAGGACACACACCCAGACCAAGAACGGTTTAAACTCATCATTAAATTTCCGCCTCACTGAGAATTGAACATTAAATTATTATTATTATTATTGCGCCACGAAGGTCTGTAGGTATCTTTTATTTTTTTGACACTTATTGCTTTGAGAGGCAGTTGTACTTACTGGTTTTAATTAAAACAAAAAATATATTATAATTGGCCTCTGTTGACTTTCAACATAAGCATGTCTTATGATCCAGGATACCAACACAGCAAGAGATAGATACACAGACTGGCAGGTAATTCTTTATGGATAATGTTTCTTCCTGAGATGTAGATAGGTCTGTACGATCTTCTAAGACGTAGGAATCCACACTTACGACAGCCGAACGAAGCAACGCACGCGTGAATTATGTTCCTGCGACATTTAGACGCTGGCTAATCGCAACCGCAACATTTTATATTCTATAGGTATGTATACCTACTATTTATAACACGTTAATGTAACAATGTAATTCGTAATAATTGCATGTCACACAAATGCCAGCTTTCCGCCTATGCGAATAAGGTATTTATGAGAGACGGCGGGATTTATAGATTCCCTAAGTAAATGCTTAAAATCTGAATTATACCGTGAGCACAGGTAGTAGTTTTCTTTTGGCGAGGAGTGGGATATCCATCTCGGTGAGTCAAGTATAGATGATGCACGATGGATGAATGCATTTCGCCGTCGTTATGCGATGTTTAGTCGCGTCGCTGTCGTACGCGTGAATATACGCTGCAGAATCAAACTAAATCAAATGGAATCGTGAAAAGGACCAATTGAGAAAAATGTTCGTTCACAAGATATCGCAGGACTTCCTGTTTACGAGTGTCGTCCGTTGAATAAAATGTGGAAGGAAATACCTATAATATAGAAAAATCTAAAGGCATCAAACAGATTGGTACCTACTTGTCCTTATGTACTTCCATCTTTTATTTTATTTACAAGGATTGAATTATGTATATTGCAGGTTACTACGCAACTTAAAGTTCAAATTCAAAATTATTTAATCATAGAGGTATCACGTAGACGTGTATTTATATTTTGAAACTTTTAAATATCATAATTATGTCAAATACTCAAGACCGTATAAATTCTAAAACATATAAGTTTTAGTTGTAAATAATGCCGTCTCAGCTCCTGAACCTTCAGGATCCTATGAAGGTAGGTTTATCAAGGTTGGTCAAATCGGAGTTTCGGGGATGATATTATTAAAATGTAGGTATAACAACTTTATCCGAGGTCCAGAGAGGGTAGTTGCCCCTCCTCGGCTCCTACCTACCTGCATACCTCACACAACATGGTGGTACAGAATGTCACCGGCTGGCCTTGAGTGTGTACAACATGAAACTTTACTTTTGAAACTGGGTCATTATGGCCTAAAAAAATAAGGCACTTAATCTAATATCATCGTATTTAAATCATAGAATTCAAAGTGTTTGTATTAACGGAGCTAAATCATCAGGCTCACCAGTTACGATCGGTGTCCCTCAAGGCTCAATTTTAGATCCATTTCTTTTTTTAGTTTATATAAACGATCTCCCATTTCATGTTAGTAATTATGCTAATGTTGTACTTTTTGCAGATGATACATCTCTAATATTTAAAACAAATAGAGATAAAATAAATTTTGACGATGTGAATGACGATATGAAATATCTTGCCCATATTTCATACTGCTTTCCCATTAATAACTTAGTTCTTAACGCCAATAAAACTAAATGTGTAGAATTTATTTTGCCTAATGTAAAAGTCGGTATAAAGGACATTAGATTGAATAATGAGCTATTAAACTTTGAAAGTTCAGCAGTATTTTAGGAATAACCCTGGACTATAAGCTCCAGTGGGGAATCCATATAGCGACTCTTGCGGGTAAGCTCAGTAAGGCTGATTACCCTAAAAAAAATTACGACAATTTACAGACGTGGAAACAGCAAGGCTTGTTTATTTTGCCTACTTTCATAGTATTATGTCCTATGGTATATTACTTTGGGGTAAGTCTGCGGACATCGATACAATTTTTGTATTACAAAAACGTGCTATTAGAGCAATATATAAACTAAAATCACATGAATCACTGCGTGACAAATTTAAAGAAATAGATGTACTAACCGTAGCTTCCCAATACGTATACAGCAATTTAATTTTTATTAAGAAAAATTTAGGTCTTTACAAACAAAAAAGCGATATTACCAATCGGCAAACACGAAATATGCACCATTCAGTAACTTCCTCGTAACGCCTGCGTAAGGTACAGCTTTTGTGGGGCTTGGTGTACGCTTTTATAATAAACTAGCTTTTTCCCGCGGCTTCGCCCGCGTGGAATTCGTTTATATCGCGATCCGGGGAAGTGGGGAAGAAGGTACGTCATCAACTATCTTCCTGGGAAAATTCATCGAAATCGGTCAGGCGGTTTAGATTTTTCATACAAACTTTCATCCCCTATTTCAAGCCTTTAGGGGTTGATTTTTGAAAAAAAAAGTAGCCTATGTGTGACTCTGCATCTTCAACTATTTTCATTCCGAATTTCATCCAAATCGGACCGGTGGTTTTGCCGTGAAAACGTCACAGACAGACAGACAGACAGACAGACAGACAGACAGACAGACAGACAGACAGACTTTCGCATTTATAATATTAGTATGGATTGCCAAAATCCATTACTAATTCGCCCATACAAATATTTAAGAAACATGTTAAAACGCGACTTATACAGAAAAGGTATTACACAGTCGATGAATAGATATTTAAATGACAATAATGCTTGGAAGTAGCCATCCGCGACCAGTTCCGCTCCTGTTAGTACGTATAAAACTGTAGGTAGATAGATGTAAGTGATCTTTTAAAGATGCCGAGGAGTTTTTTTTTCGCCATTTTTTTTTCTCCTCCATTACAAACGAATATAAGGCACCTTTGCAAAAATGGCGGTAGAATCAAATAATGACATTTACAAGCGTATTTGTAAATACCTACGTGAAATAATAGTACGAGTAGATTGTATTACAAGGGTGCAAAGTAATATTTTTTCGGCAAGGGCGCTTTTTTGAATCCAGAGCGAAGTGAGGGATTCTAGAGTAGAATCCCGAGCGTAGCGAGGGATTCTTTAGTAGAATCCTGAACGTAGCGAGGGATTCAAAGTATGTCGCCCGAGCCAAAAATATTTGCTCCCGAGCCCGAGTGATACACTCTACTTTTCATCCTTATATGAGAAAATAAAAGGCGCCTCAAATTCAGGAATAATACTGTCACAGTCACTAAACTAACTAAACTGACTAAACCGACTAAACCGACTAACCCGACTAACCCGACTAACCCGACTAACCCGACTAACCCGACTAACCCGACTAACCCGACTAACCCGACTAACCCGACTAACCCGACTAACCCGACTAACCCGACTAACCCGACTAACCCGACTAACCCGACTAACCCGACTAACCCGACTAACCCGACTAACCCGACTAACCCGACTAACCCGACTAAACCGACTAAACTAATTAAACCTTGCCCTTTATTTAAATAACGGGCAGGAAAAGTTATATGAAAATTCATTCCCGTCCGCTAAATAGAAATCACTAACTTTGGGTCCCCTTATGACCGAACCAAGTCGTCTTTTTCGAATAGGTGGGATGAAAAAGATTTTGAGTTTGAGTTGCCATTCCAGCCTTATTCGTTTCCTTTCTAACATCTACTGTGAAAATGTTTTGGTAAATATATGGGTCCCTCTTGTTAGCTTCCAACGCCTCGGTAATGCCTTTGGGGTCTCTGAAAATGTTAGCAACAAAAACACTTTTAGTGTATTGTGTTAGTGATTCCTACATCAAAATGAATAACTGAAATAAAGGTATCTTTTACCCTTATAATGTAGGAATATTTTACCTACGGAATACTTAATATCAATGATACTTGACAGTTTGAGATGAGAGACACTCGGCATAGGTACCTACTACATGGTTTACTCAAACTTACAATACAATATGTCGAGATAATAATAATTCTAATTGAGGAATATTTGGAAAATACCTACTACATATCGTTTGAGTAACCTCGCATCAAACGTTACTCATACATTTATTTCTTTTTAGTTTTTGTAGTTGTATTGCTGGAGGTCTTACTTAATAATAGTGTTTTCATCACCCCTATTCGAAAAAGACGACTTGGTTCGGACATAAGGGGTTCCAAAGTTGCTGTTTTCTATTCAGCGGGCCGGAATGAATTTTCATACAACTTTTCCTGCCGGCTAGATCTTTTCCGTCCTATTTTGAATTTAGAACATTTTAGTATTTTGCGCTAAAGAAATCGAACACAAATATTGTTTGAATAAAGAATGTCTGGTTCGACGCGAGGGCCCCGCCAGCTGAATAATAAAAAAAGAAATCAAATTAAGATCGCTCGAACTATTTCCCGCGTTTTCGTGCATTTTTACGTATTGTTAGAAATTTTGTTTTGTTTTGAAAAAATGAGTTCTTCCAACGATAGTGAAAGTATCCTCCTGATAGTATAAAAACTGAAGCGAGTAATGTGATGAATAGTTTATTACCTGCGAAATCCCGGGAAAAATATTTGAAAGCCTATGATAATTTTTTGGAATGGAGAAATGCAAGAGGCGCCAAGAATTTTTCAGAAACTGTGTTTTTGGCGTACTTCCAGAACTTAGCCAAAACTAAAAAACCTTCCACCCTTTGGAGTATCTACTCAATGCTTAAATCAACAGTCAGTTCTAATAACGATATAAAACTGGACACATATTCGAAATTAATAGCATATCTGAAGAGGATGTCTGATGGATTTAAACCTGAAAAAACCAAAGTGTTCACAGTCAAAAATGTGGAGACTTTTCTTAATGAGGCACCCGACGAAATCTTTCTTGCCGTAAAAGTAAGTAACTATGTATATGGTGGAGTGGACTATTATAGTAAAATATAGCCATAGTGTTTTAAATAGCTGAATAATAAAAAAAGAAATCAAATTAAGATTTCGTTTTCAAATTAAAATTAAGTTTTCGTGCATTTTTACGTATTATTTTCTATTATATATGTATATTATTTTCTCATAGTGGGTGATGAAAAGTAGAGTGTATCACTCGGGTGCAAGTATATTTTTGGCTCGGGCGACGTACTTTGAATCCCTCGCTACGTTCGGGATTCTACTAAAGAATCCCTCGCTACGCTCGGGATTCTACTCTAGAATCCCTCACTTCGCTCTGGATTCAAAAAACGCCCTCGCCGAAAAAATATTACTTTGCACCCTTGTCATACAATCTACTATTGTTTCAACTTGATACGCCGCCTACAACCTTAATGTTGAAAATATTTTGCTAGGCAGTCTAAAGCCTTCCTCTATAAATTGACTATGCGAATGCGACACAAAAATATTTTTAAAAATCGGCCAAGTGCGAGTTGGACTCGCGCACGAAGGGTTCCGTACCATTATGTATAAAATCGCCAAAAAAATCTGGTCTGTTGTATGAAAGCTTCACTTAAATATTTACTTTAGTTTTTTGTAGCCACAAGCAACGCCATCTCTTGGACCGAAAGGTAACTAATTTATCGCTGAAGCATCGAAGCCATATTTCGACTTAAATATTTATTTTATTCAGTGTTTTAGTATTTGTTGTTGTAGCGGCAACAGAAATACATCATCTGTGAAAATTTCAACTGTGTAACTATTACGGTTCATGAGATACAGCCTGGTGACAGACGGACGGACGGACGGACGGACGGACGGACAGCGAAGTCTCAGTAATAGGGTCCCGTTTTACTCTTTGGGTACGGAACCCTAAAAACACACCAGGATTTCCTGAAATTAGTCAGTTTAAAATTCTTCAGCTTTAAAATATATATTGGTATGGATTTTTAATAATTATCTATTAGACATGTAGATATATTATATGAGGTAAGTTAGGTATGGTGGTTTATACCTCCAAATATTTTCGTACGTAATGAGTATACTTACCTATTTACAACCTTGTATCCAACGTCCCACGAGAACAGATTCTTGGAAATGAAAAGTATCTATCCTAGATAACGACCGGTAATGTTTGGGGAATTCATTGGGGAATTCATAGGGGACTAAATATATTTAGGTAATATATTTTGTTTTACTTGGTAAGCCAATATCGATAAGAAGGTATAATATTTTTGGAAAGCAAGTAAGTAAACAAATTTTTCCAGGCAGATGCGTGCTATATTATTTTTCATTGAGAAACGATGTACAATATTGTAAGTACATTTGTATAAATTGAATTCAACCCATCAATGGCTCACCACTAAGTGTGGATATCTTCTAATCATTGAGGAGGCTTAGAGCATAATCCACCATGCAGCTCCAGAGCGGATCGGTCAAGGGGCTAGTGGCCAACTCAAGTATCGGAAATTTTTATCCCGCCTGAAATGTTCTAACGTAATCCTCGTTGCTTTTTTATCGATAACAACCGGAATTAATCACTTTACGTGCCCTCCGAAGCACGGAGACGCTAGAGAAATTTCGCGGTCACCCATCCAACTACCTACCGATCGCCCGCAGTACGTAGGATCGACGCAAGTCGCAGGGTCAGGAAAGATTCACAGTTGATAACTATCTTAATGTACCTATTAAAGTTAAATTTTGTACTAAAACACGACCTTTCTTTACACATTTCTTTCTTTAAGCATTTTAGGGGGATCTGTTAGATAAGTAACCGCTAGTAGTCTCAAATTTTCTTGAACGCTTGCATGCATACATGAAGTTATCCATGGGTCGAATTATTGGTTACAAATATTAAACTTTTAAAGTACGAGTCGGAATTGCACCGATAGGGTTTAGTACCAACAAACCATGTTAAGTCTAATTATTTGGTTAATAACAACGTCATTAAGTACCTAATGTCATCTATTTCTAATCAAAAGATACCTGTGATATACAGACAGACTGCGAAGATACATTAATAAAGTTCCGTACAAAACCCTAAAACCTTAAATACGCGACGATACGTACAAAATAGATTTGCTTGTAATAGAGCTCATATTCCTATCTGCCGTCGGATGTGGGTGATCGAGTATTCGAACGTGGTCACCCCTATCGACAGTTTTATGAATGATTGCGATACTGGTACGACTACATGAGCGATGAATCCTGTAATTTTCGGGGGCTTCCTTTGTGAATACCGATATTTCACTTTAGTGTGTACTTAACTCTATGCTTGTCCTGTAATTTGTACTAAGGTAATATATACTCTTACATACTAACGACTATTTTACAAGATAAATAAAAAAAACCCTATCCAGAAATATTTTCCAAAAAATTATTCTAATGAGCTGAATAATGATGATACCTACCTATTTACAATTATAAAAACATAATTAAACAATAAAAACATGGTCGTGCCCCCGCCAAGAAAGCTCAGCAAAGCGCAAGTTTACTTTTCTCTACCTTTTCTAGCCATCAACCTTTGCTCGAAGTGCGTCGTCATGTTTATGAACCCTCATAACTTTGGTTTCCGATATACAAGATAGTTCATGACATATATCGTATTTACTTTCAAAATATACTGAAACTGCATTTACAAAAATATTGAAATTTATACATTCCACGTACGAGTTCTATCATAAAATACAACTTAGGTACATCCATGACCATGTACATCCATCGAGCTCGTTTGTGCAGTATAAATTGGTTTTCTAGTAGAAATATTCTCTATTAAAAATTTTGTGGTTTCTAACTAAAGATAATATTTAGATATATGTACCTAACCTTATCGAAACGATAACATAAAGTTAAAGCATTGTAAATAAATAATTTCCTTCTGGATTCAAATTAAATTAACATTCTGTTCGATGTTTTGTAAGGTTTCAGTAAAAATACTATTTTAATTGAATAATAATAATTTTACAAAGATTAAAACTATTTTACTAATTTAATATACCTACCACACAAAACTCCATCATTTGATGAAAGTGGCCTTGAAGGAACACCAACCAATATTGAAGGAGCAGCATCGCAAAAGCTGCAAGTTACAACAGCCAAAGAGACATACCTTGCCCTTATCATTAAACATCCACCACATTTCAAGAGTGAAGGACTGAAAAAAGAAGTAATTTATTTCTAATTTTGTATAAAACTAAAGGAGCGCTTATAGCCCAGCTTCCTTCGTCGATTCTAAGTGATCGACAAAGTTAAGCCACGTAGGAGGCATTCGAGCGGAATGAAAACCTCCGATACTTGGGACGATCGCCAACCCTACCAATCCTCCCAGGAGCATCATGTTAGTATATTTTACTCTCTGGCATAGTCGCCCCTCATCATTGAGGAGGACTAGAACATTTGCTGTAGGCCTCCTTAATAATGAGGAGAGATCCGTGCTCAGTAGTGGGCCATTATAGGATTGAAGCTGAAAACGAAATTCAAATGGACATGCAAAAGTCCAAACACGCGAATGTGTTCTGCAAAAGAACAACATTCAAACTACATACTAAGTTACTAAGCCAATAGCCCGAAGCAGCGATAAAATACTGTATATACATATATACACGTCAAGGTAAAAAATAGCTTTGACAGCTCAAATGCTTGTTGCGCTGTATCTAAAATTAAATCTGGATGCCTGTCACGGGTAAAATACTCCTTTAACCCCCAGCAATGTTTCAGTAAACCAACTCATTTCGTCGTTTAAGCAGCCAATAAAGCTATGCTTTTGTTGGCACGAAGTGTTTATAAAAACTAACATTATAAATTGTTTTATCTCTTGAATCAAAAATAACTCTAAGAGGCTTTGTACACCTACACAAAGCTTATTTGAATAAAAACCTGCTATTTCTACGTAACGAAGTGCTACGAAGGCATAACGATTGGGTAAATGCAATGAAATATTGAAAATTCAAATGCTATCATCAGAAATCATACATACATGGTATATTAGTAGGTACTAGCTATGTAGTAGAACCATCTAGTACAAGCTATTTTTCTTCCAATAATTGATAATGCCGATGTGTTGTCTGGCATAAATGAGGATCTATTTCCCACTATATCGTCGCCGACTCAAATGGCCTCCCATCCGTGAGCGTAGACAAAATCATTTGCATCGCTCTCTGTTCCCAGTTTTATTTTATTTTGTGATGAAAAAAATCTTCAAACAAATTCCATTATCTCAGTGAACCAAAGTAAAACTATCTGTATTCAGACTCGAGTTTTTTCACTTCTTACATTACATTTCCTCCACTTCTTTATGAGTAAGACTAGCACTCGTTCACATTGTAATGTGTTTAACGCAAAATTCTCTTTGTGAAAAAGGCAAGATATTATACGCAAATTAATACTACCCAATAGTGACTTATCTCCTTTTGTCAAATTTCATTTTGAAGTCAGTTTAAAAAGTACCTAAAGGATTCGTTAAATAAGGCTATTTGAAATAGGTATTTAAAACTTGTTTTCTATTTTATTTACTTTATTCAGCATAAACTTTTGCATTCCTAATGTAAAGATAGAAGTCATTTATTGCGTGCCGCCTTCCCCGGGACGTTTTACCAGCGTGCGTGCACGCGTTTTTTTTTTTTAAATTATTGAATGCACGCTCGCAGCTTGAGTGGCGGGTGGTTGATGTTGGGACCACGAGCCTATTATACTTATGCTCCGCCACTCCTACTGCAGATGTGCATATGAGCTCTGCTGATCTGGATTTTTCAGCAATCTTTTTACTATTTATCTATGAAACTATGATATGTATAATACTATAAAGCTTCGCGTGCACGCGTTGCACGGCCGCTTGCGGTGGCTCTTACCTCGTCTCGACTTAACCTGGAGCACAGAAACACTCAAGAAACTTTTGCCAGTAGCAAGTGGGATGGGTGATCCAACATGCAATGAGCACATTCCTATTCCTGTTCTTCTCGTAAATTAATATTTATCTAACTGTAATGTTTTCTTTTCAGTACTAGGTATTGAAGAAAACTTCTCCGTATTTACAGAGAGAAGACTACGGAGATAAAAACAATTGTAGTGACGCGAGAAATTCTTGCGGATATTGCAGTGATGTTTAGGGTACAAATTCAATGTGTTTCTCTTCATCTGCAGTACATAGACCGTGAAACTAAGAATAAACTTTCACGACCAAGTGAATATGTGTGATTATGTGTGATTTGCTTAGTTTTTATTTCAAATATATCTAAATATTTCAATGGGATTCTTTAAACTGGCAATACCTTTTTGTTTGAAAACAGATTAGAATTACATAGTTTTTTGTTTGAAAAAAGATTACAGTAAAACAAACACAGCTTTTTAATCATGATACTTCAGCGAAACTATATCCAAATTACCATAGCTGTTTTCAACAATACCTAATATATTTTTTATGTGTTATCCTTTTGTTATAACTGAAAATTAATAATGAAATCTACAATAACGTGGATAACCTTATTCACACATTATATCTACATACGTAGTAGGTACATTTTACCTACGCACGGACATTGAATCTACTTTTAGTATATAAATTTTTCTTTTAACTGAAGTATCTAACGTCTTATTTAATTCTTATTATTATTATTATTATTTATTATTTATGTACACACAAATGAATTGCAAACAGAGACCTTAAACATAGGATACAATGTACAAAGGTACTGCTTATTTCTTTAGAAATTTCTTCCAGCAGACCTGCGACTGGAGAATAGTAAAAGAAGGTAGGTTCAGCGTGTACACACAAAAAAAATAAATAGAAGATAAATCTGCAAATACATAAATATATATAATTAAAAATTAATAGATTAAAAATGTATAATATAACAAATAATGTGACATAAATATATATACATACATAAAATGATAATATACCATATATAAAGGTACATGAATATATTTGTGTTACAGGTGATATTCATATATACAGGTCTTATTTGTTCAAACACTTCAAGTCGAACTTGTAGTTATACGGAAACCTCCAGTGATCCAAAGTTGCTCCGCCTCGGGCATATACCTACATAATATACATTACAGACAGAGTTCGCGTGAAATTATCACAAAAGTTTAAAACAGCGCAAATTCAAAATAACGAAAGACAAAAGAGCATCAGTTTGTCGTCAAAAATAATCTATTATAAAATTAAATTGAAAATGGTGTATAAACCTTAATGAAAAGGCTTAATTAAATTTATATGATATTCCCACAATGTCACCAATTGCTCCCGGTGGAGTAGCATCGCGAGAACTGCAATAACCAGAGAAACCGAAATTCATGCCGTCATCATACAAATTAGCAACTGCGACCTTTCTGGCAAGATTAAACAACTGAAGAGGAAGATAGGAGGCAAGCACTGCGCTGTATATGATCAGCACAGTGCTTGCCTCCATTGCCAGTTATACTCGTAATACCTATATGTTTAATATCCAAGACAATTACTACTGAGTAAGTGTGAGTGGGATCATAGTAATAAATTAATATGAAAATAAAAGGTCTCGTACTTAATTTCACACTTACCACTCATTTAATACATAACTAAAAGCAAGTCGGATTTCCGAATCCAGGACAGAGAAGTTTTATTACTGGACACTGGACAAGTTGCGCAATTACAGGACAATATTGGATTTTGCGACCATCTGGAAACCCTGGCAAGGCAAGAACTGCGCTGTATATTATGATCAGCACAGGGTTGCCAGTTATACTCGTAATACCTATACCTAACTATATGTTTAATATCCAAGACAATTCTACCGAGTAAGTGTGAGTGGGATCATAGTAATAAATTAATATGAAAATAAAAGGTCTCGTACTTAATTTCACACTTACCACTCATTTAATACATAACTAAAAGCAAGTCGGATATCCGAATCCAGGACAGAGAAGTTTTATTACTGGACACTGGACAAGTTGCGGAATTACAGGACAATATTGGATTTTGCGACCATCTTCTAGAAACCCTGGATCAGCAGGATACATTTTTGAATATTTGTAAATGAGAGTAATCGATAGATATATTTTATCCAATTTTTCCACCGTCTTTCTACGATCACACGTCATAGTCATAGCGCACGGCGGGGATCCATCCTTTTGTTATTGACATCCCTTTCAGACTTACAAGTCCCTTCACATTATCCTTCAAAATAACATCTAAGCCAAAGTGGGATAGTTATACATAAGGTAGTTGCAACGATAAAAACAGACCGATGTAAGGCACTTCGGGGAAGTACCTAGGTACCTACTGTAATTTCATATCGAAATGATTACATAGTATTTCTCACCAATAACATAATATTTCTTGAGTGATAGAAGATTTTATTTACGAGATAGAGTATGCATAATTATGTCCATGAGCCTGTTGTTAACATACGCGTTTTTTATAATAAATTACTTACTCAACCCAGTCGAAAGGTATCGACATCTGTTAGAATCATTTGGAGTTAACAGATAATTGTGACTGTCAAATAATAACAAACAAATAATTAGCAATAAATTAAAATTCCGACTATAATTTGAGATTTAAACTATCCTATCTCTCAAGTTGGATCGAACTGCACATGGTGTGCGAATTTTATTATAATCGGTTAAGTGGTTTAGGAGTCCATTGAGGACAAACATTGTGACACGAGATTTATATATATTAAGACTAGCTTTTGCCCGCGGCTTCGCCCGCGTGGAATTCGTTTATATCGCGATCCGGGGAAGTGGGGAAGAAGGTACGTCATCAACTATCTTCCTGGGAAAATTCATCGAAATCGGTCTGGCGGTTTAGATTTTTCATACAAACTTTCATCCCCTATTTCAAGCCTTTAGGGGTTGATTTTTGAAAAAAAAAGTAGCCTATGTGTAGAGAATACAATCCCGGGATCCCGGCCGTTTTCTAGCCCCGAAAATCCCGGGACTGTACTTGGCTAATCTCGGGATTTTTGGGATTGCCACAAACATGTCTAGTTTGCATTCTGTAGTCCATTGTGCCTTGACAAAAACTTTGCCTAGAATGTATTAAAAGCATTTGTGAGACGATACATACTACACAGGTACAGCCCTAATAATATGTTTGTCGTAGAACTTAGAAGGGACTTCCCCGCTCGGAATACTTCAATACAATACCCTTAAGGTAATTCCCCAACGGGCCAACAGGGGAATCACCCAAGTACCTCAAATATCTAATGTCTATTCCTCCAACCAGCGTAGAACCTGAGCGAGCGTTTTCAGCTGCTGCTTATGTTGGCAATAAACTACGAAGCAGGCTTGGAAGTGAAACATTGGATGCTTTGATTTTTCTGCGATTGTATTTTCGAAATTCTAAATAGTTTTGTTGTGTTATCTTTTAAATTACTTTCAAAAGTTTATTTTTTGTAAATTTTCTTTTCTTACTGTATTGTGATTTATATTGTGCAACGAACGATATTAAAAATATTTTTTTTAATTACTCAAGGTTTTTTTATTTGAGCCAAATTAAGAAAGTCTAATCATAATATCATAATCCCGGGATCCCGGGATTATGCGTCATAAATCCCGTAATCCCGGGATTGAAAAACATGCTCGGGATTGTATTCTCTACCTATGTGTGACTCTGGGTCTTTAACTATTTTCATTCCGAATTTCATCCAAATCGGACCGGTGGTTTTGCCGTGAAAACGTCACAGACAGACAGACAGACAGACTTTCGCATTTATAATATTATAGTATGGATTAGGTAATAGTTGACAAGTTTAGATATACCTTATAAAGTTCATGTCAAACTACTTAATAGAAAATATAATATGATGTCGTTACAATATGCTAATACCTGTAGATCGTGTTCGCAGCCAATATTGCAGAAATTTGAATATGGTGACTATGTAGAGATATGATGGAGAATAAAATTATCTGGTCATTCTTATTTCTGATACCTATTCATTAGATATTCATAATATCGTTAGGAGTTTCAATTTGATATTTAATTGTAACTATGCTAGACATATAATTAATATGTATTTCTATTTTATGGAATTAAGGTGGCAAATGAGCATGCAATTACAGCACCACCCTTCCGCTGCCGCCCTTGACTACTATAAACTGTGAACTGTGACAAGACTTCATAATAGGAACTAAGATCATTCATTTCTTCGTTCATTCCTCTGAGTTGTTGTTAATAACAGTTTAGTTAGTTATGTTTAACCGACCTCTAACAAGGAGTTACCTCATAACTTCTTACTGGGTGAACCGATTTTGATAATATTTTTTTCACATTCGAAAGCTGGAAGTTGTCGACTGGTCTTATGTAAAGAGCGACATATATGTAAGGAGCCTCATAAATTTTTACTGTGTCAAAAATATTGAGCTTCGAAAATATTGCTTTTTATATTCAAAAACATTATAATAATTGTTCGCGTCTACGCATCGCGCGAGCTATCGGCGCGGCCCGGGCGCCCCGCGCCCGGCCTAACCGCGCCACTCGACCATCGGCGGCCCGCGCGGCCAGAAACTACGGCTGATTATTGTTCCAATTTTTGCAATCAATTAAATACAAGTAATCAAAATAATAATCAAACATCAATAACACAAAATTTAATTAAAAAATATTCTAACTATAACTATTTACAAAGAGTATGTACAAAGATTCATTAATAATTGTTCAATAAAAAATAAAAGTAAAAATAATAATCAATTAACTAAATATTCAGGTCCCTTATCTGTACAAGAACTAAATAACTCATCTATTCTTATTTTACAGCATTCTCAAATTGAAATGTTTCCCGAGGAGTTTGCCCTTCTATCAGCAGGTAAACCCCTACCTCGAAAAAATAGATTAATTTCTTTAACCCCATTTTTAGACTCCAATAATATCATTCGTGTGGGCGGCAGGCTTGATAACTCCCCCTACGACTACGATACAAAGCACCCCGTATTGCTATGTAACAAACACGCATTAACTAAACTTATATTCGAATCACAACATATTAAATTACTACATGCTGGTCCTCAATTGCTTTTGGCTAACATTCGTGTGTATCAGAATGGCGGGTGTACCTCACGGATTTTAATATTTCTTTCGGAATACAAACGTACCTGATGTGTACCTCAGTGTACCTGTCCTAAAAATCTGTGTACCTCCTTCTATGCAAAGATTTTAAATAAAATAGGTACACCCGCCATCCTGACGTCAGGACCGCGGGTGTACTTCTAATCGGCATAAGTAGCGAAGTAAACTGTTTATGTAGAATTGGTACCTCTTGTGTACCTGCAGAAACAAAATATTAAATAAATAAAAAATAGTAAGATTGCTGAGAAATTTAAAAAATGTTTCATTTATACAGGGTGATTTCAAAAACTGTCCCAATATTTAAACTACACCTTCAGAGAGTACAAGTGAGTCAATTATTAACGTATAATTTTACGAATTTAAAGTGAAAAAAATAACGACTTTATCGACATAAATGGCACCAACTAACATAATATTGTATTCCATTACAACAAATTTTACGAGTTAAAAAAAAGAATTAATACCTAGTACAAAAATTAGAAAGCAACATTTTAGCGCCCCACGCGGTACGATTTCGGCCACCAGGATCCCCCAGCCCGATCCCCCAGGGGATCCTAGTGAACTCATCGGTTCATCAGAATCCCCTCATAATAAAATCAAGTAAAGATGTTATCACACTGCTTAAAAATATTTTATTTAACAATATCTAAAAAATGATCCTAGGATCCCCTGGGGGATCGGGCTAGGGGATCCTGGTGGCCGAAATGCGCGGTACGCGTTAAAATGTTTCTGTCGATAGTCTTTTTTTTAGGGTTCCGTACCCAAAGGGTAAAACGGGACCCTATTACTGAGACTTCGCAGTCCGTCCGTCCGTCCGTCCGTCCGTCCGTCACCAGGCTGTATCTCATGAACCATAATAGTTACAAAGTTGAAATTTTCACAGATGATGTATTTCTGTTGCCGCTACAACAACAAATATTTAAGTGGTTTTAAGTAGTTTTAGAATCTAGTAGATAGTTTAGTTACCTTTCGGCGTTGTGCGTAAGATGTGGCTACAATAAAACAATTAAATATTTAAGTGAGGCTTTCATACAACAGACCAGATTTTTTTGGCGTTTTTATACATAATGGTACGGAACCCTTCGTGCGCGAGTTCGACTCGCACTTGGCCGATTTTTCACTTTAAATTCGTACAATTATACATTAATAATTATGACTCAGTTGTACTCTCTGAAGGTGTAGTTTAAATATTGGGACAGTTTTTGGAATCACCGTGTATAAATGAAACATTTTTTAAATTTCTCAGAAATCTTACTATTTTTTATTTATTTAATATTTGTTTCTGCAGGTACACAAGAGGTACCAATTCTACATAAACAGTTTACTTCGCTACTTATGCGGATTAGAAGTACACCCGCGGTCCTGACGTCAGGATGGCGGGTGTACCTATTTTATTTAAAATCTTTGCATAGAAGGAGGTACACAGATTTTTAGGACAGGTACACTGAGGTACACATCAGGTACGTTTGTATTCCGAAAGAAATATTAAAATCCGTGAGGTACACCCGCCATTCTGATACACACTAACATTCGTTTATCTTATTGGCCTCTTAAAGGCAAAAACCTCGCGAAATCTACTGTAAACAAATGCCTTAAGTGTTATAGATTTAAAGCAAAAAGCATTCAACCATTAATGGGTCAATTACCGTGTAACAGAACCAATCTAGAATATCCATTTATTAATTGTAACGTTGACTATGCGGGGCCAATACTGATTGCTGACCGCAAAGGTCGTGGCTGTAAGCTCTTAAAATCGTACATTTGTATTTTTGTTTGTCAAGCCATTAAAGCCGTGCATATCGAGCTTGTTTCGGATTTAACTAAAGAAGCCTACATAGCCGCTCTAAACCGTTTCGTAGCGCGTCGCGGTAAACCTCGTAGCATAATATCCGATAACGGAACTAACTTCGTAGGGGCATCTAATGATTTGTACCGTTTTTTACAGGACTCAAATGTTGCGTCTGAGGTAGCCCAGCAGGGCATTGAGTTCAATTTTGTTCCTGCATATATGCCACATTTCAATGGTATCGCTGAAGCTGCCGTTAAATCGACTAAGTACCATCTTAAAAGGTTACTCAATATCACTCATCTTACATTCGAGGAAATGTGTACGTGCTTGGCTCAAATAGAGGCTATTCTAAATTCTCGTCCTCTCACCCCACTTTCCTCTGATCCATTAGATTTTACGGCCCTTACTCCATCCCACTTTTTAATTGGGCGACCACTGACGTCTATACCACATCCACCCGTCTCCGATGTCCAAATCACCAGTCTTCAGCGTCACCAGCGGATAGAGAGCATACGACAACATTTTTGGAACCGTTTTAACGTGGAATATGTCTCTCTACTCCAACAGAAGTCGAAGTGGACGACGACTTCGAGCGACCTGGCCTTGGGATCGCTCGTCTTGGTCAAGGAGAAGGCGCTCCCACCACTGATGCGGTGCTTGGGGCGTGTCGTCGCGATCCACCCCGGCGGCGACGGCATCACTCGCGTCGTCGACGTAAAGACGAAGCGAGGCACCATCCGACGAGGCTTCAACACCATCTGCCCTCTACCATGTTGAAGAAACATTCTTCAAGGGCGGGAGTATGTTCGCGTCTACGCATCGCGCGAGCTATCGGCGCGGCCCGGGCGCCCCGCGCCCGGCCTAACCGCGCCACTCGACCATCGGCGGCCCGCGCGGCAGCACACCATCCGCGATCAGTTAAAGCAATATACTTCTTCATATACAGTCCGCTAGTTTTATTGAAGCCCTAGACCACCTTAGGGCACGAACAATAATATTATAGCTTTTAATTTTTTTATATGGAGCCGTTGCTTTAAAAGAGTTGTAGCTGACATTACCTATTTATTGCAATGTTGCTTTTTTCCTCACCCTTTTTGTGATGAAAGGTTGCCAGTGATATAAAAAAATGTAGATCGAACAAAATATTGAAAAATATTGAAACTGTGTGTGGCCTGTTCAAAATATTTCCGACAAGTGATAGAATGACGCTGAAAAATTAAAATAAACTGAAAATACTTAGCAAATAAGGTGTGCTTTTATCGTACATAAGTAAAATAAGTAAATTAATTTTACACAAAAATGGATCGAAGTATATCGATTCGAAAATGTTAAAAAAATGTGCATTTAAAGTGATTTAAAAACTTTGCTTGTGATAAAATTCATTACTTGAGAACACGCCTGAAGTATCGAGTTACTGTAAAGCCACGGGTTTACGATATCGGGAGAAAATTCTGTAAAAATCAGTCGGAGCAAAGGTTTCCGGCTTAACGGAGATCAGCTTACAACATCGGCGCTCGATATTGTCAACTGACACCAATATTTTGAATGCAAAAGTTTCACTGGCTACCTTTTTGTTAAAGAATTTCTCTATCTAAGTACCTATCTATTGGTCAAGTGCCACCAATAGTTTTGTTCCAACAGTCTTATAATCATAAAAATTATGAAGCTATTGAGATGGACTATTCCTCATCTACCTATTCCTTAGTTTAAAGCCAAGTGAGTACCATCTTGATTATGCTGCTGATTACGAAGTTGATGATGATTATGGAACCGATTGCTACTGGCTAGCTACTGCTCTCGGGTTACCCTTGTTTCGTAAAAAACTTTTGATATAATTTTAATAAATCGAACAACGTTTAAGATAATAATCACTTTGTATAATATCATTTGACATAATTTTCATTTGATTGAATATTCATTTTGTGTAATATTGATTGACATAATGTTCATTTGATCGAATATTATTTTATACAATGTTCATTTCATGAAATGTTCAGGTTATAAACGCCCTAAAGTCGGTTCTGGCACTCGCCGGCCGCTGCCGCGGCACGCTCGCTTCGCTCGCTCGGCTCGTGCGATGGTTCCTGTTAAGCTAACACGCTCGTCGCTTCGCTCCTCGCTAACCTAATTACTTTAATTAAAATTAGCGCATTTGAACATTCGATAAAAAGATATTATTCGAAACAAATGATGATAAGAAATAAAATTATGGCAATCAAATATTCGATCAAATGAATAATTATGTGAAATGACTTTATTCCAATTAAAATTAGTCGAAGCGATTTTCGACGAAAAGTTGTTATACCAAACAAGAGGCACCCACTGCTCTCTTGATTGAATCATCCGCCAAGCAATTTATCATGGTCCGCCTGCATGGGCATTGAGACTGCTTACATAATTATTTTAATATAACTATTAATACTTCTGTACATGACGATACAAATAAATTTTATTACTGATCCATTACGCAAAACGATACAAAAAATGCACTCTTTCTGATTTCATGACTTTTGTGAATTTACAAATGCTTTCATAGATCATACTTTATGCTCGCTTTCTTTAAAATTATGACTTGCTATTCATTATTGAAAGCACCAAGGAGAGACTGAATCGCTTTTCAGTTCTCGCTCGGAATGCAAAATCTTTATGCGACTGAATTTTCAACGAAGCTAAAGAGTTAAATTGAAGGAATTACTAAATAGGTATGCTATTTCATATTTCTTCACTCAAGCTTTTTAAAAGTTAATAATTTGTCAATTTAAAATACAGTAACCACGAATTATATATTATTGAAAGTATAGAAAACTAGGTCACGGAAGCCAGATACAACATAAAGTATGGTTTGTATAACGTCTTTAATTAGCGATTGATTTCTTCGTGTTACGTACCATGGTTCTAATTAATAAATAACTATGTATATAATTATATTAGGTAGAACTGAAATGCATATCATATTTTAAGAACATTTCTTACTATCAATGTACCTACATAACAACATTTATAACGTCTTTCCTACTATTCATTATTTTAGACTGACGTAATGACAAATCTCTTGTCTCATCATCATTTCACCATCATCATTTTTCTATTCTTTATGTAGTTCTAATGAAATAATGTGTTAACATTTGATACCTATATGAATTTAATTACAATGAATTGAATGACGATAAATTACGTACAACGATGTCTAATTAAAACAACTGGCACAATAGTAGATATAAATAGGATGATATTGTTTGATGCTATTTAATCTGTGGTAGGCGAGGTGGTCGATGGTGAATCGATACTCTGTGGCGCGCGGGAGAACTGTCATTAATGGAGAACCGAGAAATATGAAAAGAAATTAATATCGCATGCGATCGCAATCTTGTGCTGTTTTGCTTGTAAAAAGTTCCTTATTAATTTTAATGCCGTGAATCTCTAATAGTTGTTGATAAATAAAGTGTATCCGCGAGTGCGAGTGGTTCGATCGATAAATCAATATCGTAATATCCAAAGCAAATCCAATCAATACCAAAGCAAACCCAAACCGAATATTCATTCATTCTCATTCATAAGCCATACATGAGCATTGAATAAAGTAGCTGGTTGTGTGTTGTTGCTTGGCTCTGAACTCTTGTGTTTTATTTGATATCCTGACAAGTGTCCCCGTCATATATATACATATAACTCAATATCGTCCAAAGTGTCGCTTGGTAATTTTTGCCTTTCAAGCGTCGATATGTAGTATATATACCTAATACTAAAAACACAATTTTAGAAAACTAATTTAATCATACGTGCAAAGTAATTTTGTTAAGGAGGTCCGGAGCCAATTATGAACATAGTACCTACCTATCCTGCCATGTTTGTTATACTTACTTTCAATTGCATTGTCGTCGGACCTTGACCTCTATACTAATTATTAAGTAAATAAATCAGGCTTCTTGAATAAAAATTAGGCTGAATCAAAATCATAGACATTAAGCGTGTAAAAAATGTTTTTGTGGTCACCAATATAATTATGAATGAGTGGCGGTAAGCCGGTAACCACATACCGTCAAGAGGCTCGTCGGCTTGTTTATTGACATTCATAAAGAAGGTTTTTAAAATCCGCTATCTATAATAGGTCATAACCATGCGAGACCAAATTATTTAATTCAAAATTCCCAAATATCCATCATTCTATGCATCTACCAACATCATAACGTCACAAGTAGGTACGTACTACCGGTATTGTTATTGTAATATGTTTTACAATATCGCAGTTGCAAGATTGTTTACTCTGAGATTGAAAAGGCAAGGTTGATATGCATGCACGTAAACTGTTCAGTTTGTAAATTAGTTTTTTTACGAGCGTCCCAGCGGTACATTCAGTTCTCTGCAGAGGTTGTATGCTAAAAGGGTAAGCGACATTTTATGCAAATAAAGTAAATTACTCTAGTCTTTGTCTGTTGTAACGTGTGATACATAATATACAAGTACCTACATATTCCTCTAATATACTTTGCCTAGAATTTATTAGGTAGGTAACTCAATGTTTTTCAAACGATTTCAATATTATTGACACGAGTTAGGCAATACCCATGTGTCGTTTTCATCTCCTTATATTTTTATATAATTTCGTGTTAAAGCCATTAAATCAATAAATAAACAATAAATGCACACAGATATCCCAGCACGAGGATTCTGTGTATTTAGTAACATGGACAATTCGAATAAGACAAGAAACACCCACAACCTTAGAACAATCATTGATCTTTCACATGCATGTCTACCATGGCCAGAAATAGAGCCCGAGGCTCCTAACTTCAGAGGCCTGTTACCAACTAGGCTACCAACCAAGTTATGAAGCAAGCCCTACAGACACCTTACTAAGACAAAATTTTATCTCTATTCAGAAATAAACGTTGAATATAGGTACAATTCACGCCAGCATTCAAATAACTACAAAAGAGAGTTTTTAACGCTGAACATTTATTTTCCCTGTCAATTCTATTGTGACGAATATTATTTTCGCAAGCGTGAATAATACAAAAGAAAAGCATCTATAGCTATATATATTATTTGTTTTGACACTACAAATAACTATGTAACTAGGTACGCAAGTAATATAGAAACTTCCTGTGTTTTAATCATGTTGACCTGTAAACATTTGAAAGTACTTGAACTACTTAGTGCTTGAGTTTTTTCCACGTACGGAAAACAATTTGCTACAGATTTATTATAGGTATGTATCAAGTAGCTTTGTGCTCGCTGCTTCGCCTGCGTGGAATTCGTTTATATCGCGAATAGGGGATGGGAAGGGGATAATTTCTAAAATACTTTCTTAGTGGTCACTTGACGAAACTTTCCACAAAGTTTCAAGTGGATCTATTCATCCACATTTTATTCTCTTAGAGGCAGAATTTCCGAAAATCCTCTCTGACTGCTCCCCTACACTCCCCAAGAAACTAGCACGCCAAATTTCAACTTCTTTCGTTCAATATAGTTTCAGCTGTGCGTTGCGTGTTATTCACATAGGTATTACCTATTATATTGTTTATTTATTTACTGTCTTACTAATAAACGCTGTATAAAGTTATTCAGTGTTTAATTTTTTTTGTCTCTTTCTTACCTTTGACTTCAGAGAATCGTATGACAGGGACAAATAATTTTAAACATGGAATAAACTTTATACAGCGTTTATTACTAAGGAATTTTTATATTGTTCAGTATGGATAGTATGCATCATAAAGGATTAGATGTTTCATCGCGGTAATAAGTAACCTTTGTCATTTTCCAGCCTCTTTACTATTGCCTCATCCAAAAAAAATTAGCATAACATCGCTCCGTTGCGACGTGAAGAGAGGACAAACAAACCCACATCGCATTCATGATGTTAAGTATGGAACTATGGATTTTCAATTTATCCGGATGTAATTCGACGAAATTAACTGATTGCTTCCATTTCAAGCCAATTAGTTGAAAATGTAATCGATACCAATAATGAACACTTATTTGTGAGTTACTTTTTTAATTAAAATATTATATAAATAAAATATTATAAAATATTTCAATTTACCTAGTGCATAAAACACATTTCGAATATTACGCTCACTGCTTGCTTGAACATGCAAATTAGGCGCACATATCCATAATAAATATTCTCAAACTTCTGGTATTCCACTTAGTTTAAATTTATAGATCGCACTTTGCTACTACTACCTAACAGCAGGTTCCTAATAATTCTGTTGAAAGATAAAATTTACTGTTTTAAACTTTTATTTTGTGCTAAAACCAATGTTCATGAAATTTATTATGGTAACTTTAAAACTAGGTAATATAGTAGAAAAAAGTAATTGAGCGATTGCACAGAGAATAAATAAGAGTCACGAACGAAACTAAAATAAATACTCTGCTGAATGCCAGGATAAGGAAACTGAGGAACAACAACATTTTCTACCGCCTTTGTTACGAACAACTGGTATATTTGGTTAGGAGGAAGTCTATACCTAAACACATAAAACACTGATTGCATTTCGAAACACAGAAAGTGTAAGGCTTTACCCATCGTACTACAATTATACCTAATAAGTACTTATTCAGTAGGTATGTATCAGCAGATAATACAATATCAGTAGTTGCTTATTAGTGGAAGAGAGAACCAGATTTCCATTTTTCCATAACCGTCCCATGCAGGGCTTCGGTCTACTCCCACAGTGTGAGGGGTACAGGCCATAGATCATCACGCAGATTGGTACACACATCTTTGAGAATATTATGGAACACTAACAGGTGTGCACATTTCTTCAGGATATTTTGATTTATCGAAATAACTTTTGAAACTAAGAAGTGCGTGCACAATTCGCAGGCCCCACTATTTACAAGATCAGCGTTCAAGCCCCTTGACTATCATTGTATATGTATTGTACCTAATATGAACCTGCATGAACTTCATCTTTACTTACTGCATTTATTGTACATATTGTATTTCGATTTATCTACTTTTCCAAAAATAGTGCCTTTGTAATCCTCATACATCACTTCTTAAAAATAACAAGAACGATGATATCAAATTACAGGATTCAAAAACATACTGAGAAGCTAAACCTTGCACTCATTAATTTGATGAAACCCGTTGTCAAAGAGCCGACCTACATACTAATTGTTTTTCAAAGGAAAATATAATGTATCACAACTCGGAAACAATAAATGAGTTAGTAACTAACGAAAGCTACTGCTCCCTACCGTCACGCCCATCCATCTAAAGCCCAACAAACACAGACTCCAAGTGGAATACCAACTAAAACAAGCGAGTGTCACGTACAGTTGTGACGTAAATAGGATCGCAGAGCAAATCATTTCAGAATTATACACTCATTTCTATTCGCTGACGCTGCTTGCATTGCGAGAATTAATTAACCATAATATCTAATGCTGCAGTGTACTTGCGAGTTGGTTGAGAATATTACACTTTTAGAGGCGACCGCCCTAAAGCGGACTTTTACCTATCGACTTTTATTCATAATTACTATCTTGACTAATTACTATCATTGTCATCATCGTCTAAACCTATTATGGCTCACTATTGAGCAGGAGTAAAAAGTAAAAGGAGATTAATTTAGTCTTTCACGTTTTCTAAGAAAAGATTGGCAGACTTTGACGATTTTGCGAGCACTCCAGCATGTAAGTTTGCTCACTTTTTTTTCCTTCACACTTATAGCGAGTGACATTTAAATACTTAACACACAAAAACTATACTTAGTTATACAGTCGAATTAAGAATCTCCTACTTTTTTGAATTCGGTGAATGAATTTACTTAACTACATACCTACTTTAAAAATAAGTTTAACGCTACAATCTGAGTTTACAATAATATATCTCCAAAAAAGTACGAGATTTAAGTAATTCTTCTTTACATAAATTCCACTTTGCAAGGAATGATAAAGATTCGATCGTCCTGTACTGTCGACGTAACGATTAGCTCGTTACGGCTCATTCACACGAGGACGAATCGTCTTTTTTCACGAATCGTCTTTTTTCACGATTCGTTATTTTTTTTGACGGCGGCAATGCTTTTTAAATACTCATGTTCACACGCTTGACGAATCGTGAAAAAAGACGAATACGGATACGTCTTTTAGAAATCACGAATCGTGAATGTTTTATGATTATGACGGATACGTCTTTTAGAAATCACGAATCGTGAATGTTTCTGAACCAATCTGAACTGAGCTAAATCACGAAATAAATGTGAACTTCAATGCGGATATTTTGACGAATCGTGAAAAAACACGATTCCGTATTCAATGTGAACGTCCATCCGTCAAGACGTATCGTGTTTTTTGACGAATCGTCAAAGACGTATGCCGTGGGAATGAGCCCTTAGACGTCGATAGTACGGGACGATCGAAATCGTTTTACGATTAAGATGAATCGTTCTCCTGTCAAACACGTCATTAGAACCAGGACAAACTTTGGTAAGAACTAAGTATAACTTTACTTCGTACGCAAGTAAAACACTTTCCATATATTACCTAATTAATTATATTATTGGTTGAAAAGTTCCTTGCAATGAACAATTCTTAAACACTTATAAGACCGCAGTAGGATTCTTTGTGTCGCACGTGAATTCTATCAGGGCATGACAAGAATCCATATCTCGAAACATTCTCTTCGCAAGCAATGTCAATAACATATGCGCTAGGGAATTGTACGACGTGACTTTCAGGACTGGACCCGATTTTTTGGAAATACGACTTATGTAGGTATGACGTACATATGCCTACGACGCGACCGTGTCGTACCGACGTAATATTATATCGAATATTCATCATTATATTTTTAATATTATCATCTTATCTCTATACTAGAGAACCGCCCGCGCTTCGCTTCGGGACCCGTAGGTAACAGCCGCGTAGGTCCCGCTCCCGTAGGAATTTAGGCTAAAAAGTAGCCTACTACTCGCTCTCTTCACTCCACCCTGTCTGAGGTGTGTGGAGCCCTCGGGACAGTTAGTTCCCCTTTGGGGGTGTCTCTCGCGGCCCGTTAAAACGGGCCGGTTCTTGGGCTGGGCCCTAAGGCCCTTGGTTGTCCATCTGTGGTTAACCAATAGGTCAAGTCCGGTGAGTGGTGGCCTTTTTACAGGCCACAGAGTCTTAAACGGGATGGGGTTCATCTTCGCGCCGCCCAGGCGATCGAGGCCCTACCGGGTGAATCCCGCTGGTGGGAAGCCCAGCAGGAGCCGATCAGCGCCGGGCGACGACTTATTAAGCCCCAGTATCAGTCAGTGCTAGGCCCGTCCCGCGCAACCAGCAAGTCGCGCGGAAAGGCCCAGCGGTCCGGTGGACGGGTGTGGAGCGGCGCCAGGTCCTGCAGATGCGGGAACCGCGACGCGTCGACACGCCCGAACATGTTGCACGCGTGCCAATCTCTCGATGAAGTCGTCCAGGCTCTCGACTCGAAGGTCCCTCTGGTCCGCTGGCACTATCCTGTTGGCTGAGCAACTTGCGGACATCAGTCAACAGGATAGTGCCAGCGGGCGGGCGGTACACTGAATACAGCCGGAGCGGGGAGTAGCCTATTACATTTGCCTATGACTTAAGTAAATTACATGTAGTATTTGATAGCGTAATTCAGAACTTGCAAATGAATTTTATTATCGCCATCTATTAACAACTCCGAAAATAAATATCTAGCAACTAACAAAATATCGATCTTCCCATGGGAATTGGATGTTTTTCCGCGGTAAAAAGTAGCCTACGTCACTCTCCACCCTCCTAACCACACACATAAACCTTACCATATAATAGCTTTGTTGCGACGTGAAAGCGTCACAAACAAACAAACAAACAAACAAACACACTTTCACATTTATAATATTAGTAAGGATTATACATATAAAATATGTAGGTATACCTACGTCGCAAAGCTAAAAGAAGTTTGCACTAAAATCAGTCACAAAAAGTTGATGTAGGTACCTAATAAGGATTATAGGTAATACAAACATATTTGTACAGTGACACAGTAATGCAGAAAAATTATTTTTAACAATTTAAAATAACTGTGTGTTGTAAAAATATACTTCCTCCAAATAAATGATATTTCATTTGTATTCATAGTATCGAACCTAAGCGGCTTAAAACGGAATTAAAATTATCGCGGGTCTTGGTACTCCTAATGTGGGGTTGATTAAGAACTAAATGGTTCGTTAAATAAAGCAGTCCCTAAACCATTATCACTGCTGCATAAATGTGTTTAGTTGAAAGAATTTCATTGAGATTCCAACCAATTCAGCCTCACGGAATCACGTAGGTGATAATATCTCTAATATCTCCAAGTGTCACTCCACTTGTTTTAGCGATTAGCCGTATTAAGGGCGGCCTAGAATCTATTGTTGGAAGCCGGGCACCTTTCTTAGTGGTAGGTCTTTGCGTAAGAATTTTTGTCGCTGTTATGCCGGATTACCGTTCGAAAGGTCCTGAGTTCTATTCCTAGCAAGGCGGAAATATGATAATGATGATTTGATGAGTTTCCATTTCCGATCTGGTATTGTTCTTATATTGAGTGATGTCCATGGCACCCATGATATAAGGAATCCTAGTGTAGTGTTATGAGTGTGTGGCGATAAAAAAACTGAATGAAAAAATGCCACTTATCTTAGGCGTCTGCTCTGGGATTGAAAGGTATCTAAGTTCCCGCACATTAAGATGGAGGTAGTGGGTTGGTATTTCATAAATCGATGCAGTAACCGGCTCTTCAATAAGGAGAGGCTCTTGCTTTATAGAGTCGTTTAAGGGTTCATTTATATTAGCATCTGTTAGCAGTAAAAAAAATAGTCTTGTCAATGCTGGACGGTGGTAAGAAGCCCGAGAGCGAGTTAAATTAGACCGTAAATCTTTAACTAACTGCATATGACGAGAAATGATAAACCCTAAAGTTAATTAAAAATGTATAAAAGAATCAATAAAATTGTCTTAATACATTAAGCGCTCTGAATGCCATTTGCTCTCGCTTTTGATTGGAACTTCATTTTGAAGCCGGGTTTTAAATCCAATCCGAATCGAAAATCAATATGAAAACGTTCGAGTTCTCGCACGAGTTTATTATTTTCAGTTATAACATTTTATTTAATTTATTGATACGTGTCCCTACTCCACTAAGAGAATTGAATCTAGAGACAGCTAAAAAGACTTAGATTCACTTTGCAAATTGATAACAATTTCGGACGATATACGTATTACCAGTGCTATGCATGCTTTGTATGCATGAGATAATTTTGCATAATATATATAGACCATAAGACCATAACTGATATTGTATTTAAGTACTGTAAACATATTCGTGATTAATCATGATCTATAGATTATTTATTCTAGATTTATAGCATTTTCTGTTTATTAAAACGAAGATTATAATATACAGAATGTAAGGAAATGTTAACAATCATTTTTGAATGAAATTGCTTTTTGTTGATGTTTGCAAACATCCTTTTCCAATGAAACGGAAGCAAACATAGTTCAGCATGGTTCAGCATTCATAATGTTCGCTTAGTTTTAATATCTACCTATTCGTAAATATTTTTCCCCATAGATGGCCTTAAAGGTATGCGTATTCGTATCTTGAAGGAATTCGCGCATGGATATTGGATTCATTATTACCTGTCTGGCTAGGTATCACCCTTGTTCTACGCAATCAACCGTGAAATGTTGCTAACCTATGTACATATATCCATTGGAATTCCATGGACCCAGTAAGGTAATAAGCGGATTCCTCACTTCTTTCTTGAGTTTTCTTATTCTAATTTATAAAAATGAAGAGTTTGTTTGTTTGTCTTTTTGAGCGGGCTAACCTCAGGATCTATTGGTTCGATTTTATAACAATTATTTACTGTTGGATACCTAGTCGATTTATCGAGGAAGGCTATAAACTATCACGCTACGAGCTTAGGAGCGGAGCAACAAATTTCCCGAAGCGAAGCAAGAGCGTCAACTAGCGTGGATATTATAGTATAGGTACTCGTAAATGTCAACGTAAGTCTTATCTGGAAACTAGTAACAAGTTGTCTGGTAACAACTTTGGATTATGTACGATTACATATTCAGTAAAATTATAAATTGTTGGCTATTGATGACATATGAGCAAAACTAAAATACCCATATGGATTCTAACTCAAAAGAAAACTGTTCAAGAGATAGCGAAAGGTTAATTGATAACTGTTTCAATTTGTGGTTCGAATTAATTTTCCCTTTTAGCACAACTGGGGTTTCAAAGTTTCAGCGGCTATTACTTCAATTTGTTATCTAGTTTCAAAGTTTCCCATAATTCGTATCATAATATTCTACGTATTATTCATTATATCTGAGAATCAAGAAGTTCGGAGTGATAAAAAACCTTCGTTTATACAAATTCACGAAGAATTTAAATTTCATAAGGTCCTCAATATATTGAGAAAATTAAATAAATACTTAGGTACAATTCCCGATTCTATCTCGGTATTTTTTATAATATTTTTGGTTTTATTATCCTGACTTATAACTTATTAAACAAGGTTCATAGACAGTAATGTTTGTTTTCGCTAAACCGACGGGACATACGAAGACAGCTAATTAATAAAAGTATTTAAAACAAAGCGAGCTAGCTCTCCACGACAAATACGCGTAAAACGTAGGTTACTCAATATAATTAATTAAATTTATTAGCGTTCTTAACAACCTAAGTGCCATGAAAGAGGCAGACAATTTAAGTGAGGAAGCCCATTTTATTTGCGAAACATTATTATTTTATTACGTTGTACCTACTTACCTACGTAGGTATATTATATCTTGGTCCATAATTCTTTTCTTTCGCATACAATAGGCCGTTATTGTATAAGACGGCAAAATCTATAATCTAAGTAATTTAGTAACTGAAGAAGAAGAATAAAGTACAATCTGAGATAGATAAAAAAAAATTAAATTATAAATTAAAAAACCCCCGACACAAACATTTAAAAAGTAAAAAATAATATCTCTAAAAATAATACGTCGCATTGGGGGACCGCGCCTAACTACTCATTATCTACGATTTTTTTCATAAGTATCACATGCCTACCTACTTAGTCCTTTACCCAAGACTTATCATTTATCAATATTTTTTGTGTTAAAGTTAGAAGTAAATGGAGCGGTCCCCCAACGCGACGTATTATTTTTAGAGATATTATTTTTTACTTTTTAAATGTTTGTGTCGGGGGTTTTTTTAATTTTTAATTTAATTTTTATTTTATACTTTTTATAGGTAAGAATATTCTCGATTAAGTCATAAATATTCTCTTACTGTGCCCTTTCATTTGAAACCCCACACGAGTATATTTGCATACATTCGGCTATTCTTCCCCGCTTTTACCCCCCACAACTTTTAAACGGCTCAACCGATTTTCATCAAACATATCTAAAAACACGCGCTCGTAAGTCCCCTTTAATACAAAAAAAAAAAAAATTGAAATCGCTTCATCCGCTCGGGAGCTACGATGCCACAAGACACACAAACACAAACACACACACACACACACACACACACACACACACACACACGCACACACACACACACACACAGAGACACGTCAAACTTATAACACCCCTCTTTTTGCGTCGGGGGTTAAAAAACAGTACGGAGTACATTCGGCACAAAAAACACGAAAACGTTAACCATGGTGCCCAAACGGTCGATCGCGATCGACCGGTCGATCGCAAGAGGTTTCACGGTCGATCTTAGAGGTTAAGCAAGTATAAGATTTTTAAGCTATTGTATAGCTTTTATCGCGGGCCTTGGGCGCGGGGACCGAATGCAGAAATTTCGTAACGAAAATTTATTACACCCTGCACACAGACATAGTTACTATGTCTATGCACCCACACATCGATAAATACCAGAACTTTTAACTGAGTTAACTAACTTTTACTTTATAACGGCTAAACCGATTTGGCTAATTTTAGTCTTGAAATATTCGTGGAAGTTCAGGGAAGGTTGCAGCGATGAGAAAATATGAAAAATTGCGAGGTAAATACTAAAAAAATGAAAATTTTAATTTCCCATACAAATCTTACCTGTCAAACATTTGATTTTCGCCCCGTCGGTTCGGTGTTTTAAGAATAATTACATGTAGATCTGGATTAAATAAGGCGTTGGAATCGACAACATGTATTCATAATAGTCGAATTATCGCGTATTTAGATTTAAAACATACAAAATAATAACATGACATAAAATAATGACACTATATTAATGACTTGAGGGTGATAGAGACAGTGCCATACAGGCAAGGCAAACTGTAAGGCACTGTCTCTGTCACCCACACGTCATTCACGCGCCAAAAGATCGTTGTAGGACTTAAATGTCAAATGTCAATTTTCTTTTTAAAAAGAATTATTTTGTCAACTGAAATAGTTCTTATGCTTTTGTTCAGAATATTTAAATCTTCTTTGCACAAATTAATGCATTATCCGTTTCTAATAAACTTTGATGTAACTTTTGATAACTAGGCAACTAAATGAAAACTGGTACACCACTTTCTTATCCCACTGTAAAACAGTGAATATCTGTACTCGTATAATTTGTGTACAAAGTGTTTTAAATATGAATAAACAAAGTGCATTTATTAATGAAGAAAGTCACGAAAAAATTGTGAAAGAAAATGAGTTATTACTCTATATACATTCATTTTATTATTATTATCACAAATGCAGTATTATTTTTTGTTTTGTTAATTTATATATAATGCTATGCAATAGCTTTACCGCGGCAGTCTCCGAGTGCCACACGTCTTTTTTTTCAAAAATTTATAAATTACCTACTAAGCAATCCGATCGTTTTTGTTTCAATTCATTTATTTATGTGACGAACTGACTGACGGAAGATGTCGACAGGCGGCACTATGACCGCGTGCGACGTGCGTAGTGCCCAAAGATACGATAGAGTGAGATAGTGCTTTCTTGTCTAATAATATTTTTTATGTACAAACTTGTATTAAGATTAAGAAACTATGTAAAACTGTTTGATTGTAAACATATTATAAATCTAATCATTAATAATTAGGTACTTATTTTTACAACATAAAAGTTAATGATAATATAAATATAAATACGTGTTATTATTATTAATAGATAAAAAAAAAAGTCTGTAATCTATTTAATAAGTTTTTTCATTCAGTTTTTGAATCTGATATAGACACTTTAACATCATTACAGCAGCCTAGTTACTCTACGGGATCTACACTTGTCAGTTCTATTGAAATTACAAAAGAAATTGTAGAAAAACTTTTAAAGAATTTGGATATTAAGAAGGGAAGTGGGCCCGATGGATTGCCTCCTGTATTTCTTAAAAAATGCTGTAAAAACGTTGCCGAACCCCTCACCATCCTTTTCAATCTATCTTTAACCTCTGGTGACATGCCTGCTGTCTGGAAAAAGTCGTATATTGTCCCTATTTTTAAGTCTGGTGACAAACATAACATTGTGAACTATAGGCCGATATCCAAACTCAACACCATCGCTAAACTGTTCGAAAAAATTATTTACAACAGCATTTTTCCATTGTTAAGACCTTCACTGATAAATGAACAACATGGGTTTATAAATAAGAAATCTTCAGAAAGCAATTTGTGTGAATTTGTGCAACATGTGGCTATGGCCATGGAATCTGGCTATCAATTAGACGCTATTTATACTGATTACTCTAAAGCCTTTGACAAAGTCAGACATTCGGTCCTGGTGCGCAAGCTCGTGGCCATTGGTATACACGGGGATCTTTTACGGTGGTTAATATCTTACCTTCGGGATCGTAGTCAAGCGGTTACCATCAAGGGTTACTGCTCCACGTTTCTCCCGGTTACGTCAGGTCTTCCTCAGGGCTCGCATTTGGCTCCTCTATTATTTAATTTGTTTATAAATGATATTAAATTTATTTTTAAAAATTCAAATTTCTTACTATATGCAGACGATATGAAGATTTTTAAAAAGATAAAATCTTTATCAGATTGTTTTGATCTGCAATACGATCTTGATAAACTTATTGATTATTGCAAAATTAATCACTTGCAATTAAATATAAACAAATGTAATGTTATCTCATTCTCAAGGAGGCCGAATTGCATTAAATTTAATTACCATCTTGATAATACTACTATATCACGTGTTTCTGAGGTAAAAGACCTGGGTATAATCTTAGATAGTAAATTAACTTTTAATGATCATCTTAATCATATTATCCCCAAAGCTTACCGTATGCTTGGTTTTATTTTAAGATTATGTAAAGATTTCAAACATAGTTCCACCATGACCCTTCTTTTTAACGCATACGTTAGATCGATATTAGAATACGGCTCTGTTATTTGGAATCCGCAATACAAAACTCAACAAAAAAAGATAGAAAGAATTAATAAAATATATAAAAGACATCTCCATTATAGATTTAAAACTGTACATTCAACCGTAACAATGTGTAAACGGCGAGTAGAAAGAGACCAAATGTTTATGTACAAAATGTTAAATAATTATATTGAGTCTCCTTTCCTACTAAGCCATATTAAATTTAATTGCCCCCGTATCCACTCACGCTGTAGATCTCTGTTTTACACCCCTCCTATGAAAAGAAATTATACACGCAATACATTTATAATACGCTCTTGCAACTTTTATAACAAAAATCTTCAAAGCCTTGATCCCTTTAATGTCCCCTTAGCAACTTTCAGAAGAGGTGTACGACAAATCTTAGCCGATTTAAACCTATAGTTTAATTTTTTCGTTTTTAAATTGTTTTATATGTATAGTTTTTAAATTGTTTTATATTTTCGGTTTAATGCTCCAAATTGTTATTATGTATTAATGTATCTGTGGAAACTATTTCGCTTAATGTATATTGTATTTATCTCATGTAATTCTGTATTATATATGCCGTTTGTTTCCCAAATAAAAATAAAATAAAAAATAAAATAAAATAAAAATAATAAAAAAATACATTAAAATAAAGCAGTCGATCTTTAAACCCTTAACTTTTTCTCAAGTCGATCTTCACAGCAAAAAGTATGAATGTATAGAAGATACTAAACTTGTGGTCTACAAAATGTCTTCTATGGTCCTTAGGCACAAAGATGAAGGAGCTTCGGCTTCTTGCAACTTATGAAAATGGCGGGCTTGCTTCATCCTTATATTGACTATGAGAGCGTTAGTGTTGCAACACCAACAATAAAACGAGATAGACTTTGTACGTTTAATTGAATACAAAGGGATGAAACTATTGCTTACATACGTCTTTGTAGTGGTGAAATAAATGTGACTTCTGCTTATGTTTATATACCTATATGTCTGTGGATAGAATATTAAAAAAAAACAAAAATACGTGTGCGCGTACCGATACACTAACAATGTGAAACTATCTTTACAATTTCTAATTTATTTTCGTATTTATGTTATGAACATTATTTATGAGTTAACACACATAAAAATATATAATCGAATTGAGAACCTCCTCCTTTTTTAAAGCTGATTAAACATATCACGTGTTTCTCACTGAAAGTTGCGTTATTTGGCGAGTATGATGTTTGTTGATTAGCTATGTTAACGTTGTTATGATTTTCATTTGCCTGCGGCCGTGTGCTTTTCATTTCCCAGTTTTCCTCATTAACGATTTCCGCAAACTCAAAATATCACTTGAGATTGAACGAACTCCTATGGCTTAATTACTATTTTACTTTATTGACTAAATAAACGCTCTCGATCAAACTTGTTGAGAAGTTCATTTTCAGAAAGAAATTGCGATATAATAAATACCCAAAGATGTTTTAAATATCTAGATGGAACATCGAATCCGCGCAAACGTGTCAAAAAATTGTGGCTAACTGTTAGCCACAATTTTTATATCATTACGCACACATTACGCACACATAGACAATAAACGAAGGTATAAAACATCGCCTGCACGCACACATGCTTGATAATGTTGCCTTGTTTTTCTTGTTTTCATTGTAGGGCGACGCTCAATCTAAATATTTAAAACATCAAAGTAAATACCACACTCAGACCAATAAACTATAGACGGAGCGCCGGGAACAAACATGGGAAAAGACAAAAAGGGGTTGAAGCACTCCCGCCATTTTCATAAGATACGAGAAGCTCACTTTTAGTATGATTACCATAGACAACATTTTGTAGACCACGAATGTTTTGTATGGGGATTGTCAATGTGTGTAGTATGTCTATGTAGTTGTAAGCGGCATTCATTTTTCCCCATAATTATGTTAAGTCTGCTTATTTGTGGTTGCAACAACAAAAATAAAACGAGATAGACTTACGTTTTATGGGAGAGAAAGAGATGAAACTATTGCTCAAATACGTCTTTATATATAAGTACATAGTATAAAACAAAGTCGCTATTTTTGTCCGTCTGTTTGTTTGTCTGTTTGTCTGTATGCTTAAATCTTTAAAATTACGCAACGGATTTTGATGCGGTTTTTTGTAATAGGTAGAGTGATTCAAGAGGAAGGTTTTTATGTATAATACATGCATATATTCCCACGAGAACGGGATCCACGCGGGTGAAACCGCGGGCGGGCCGCTAGTATAAGTATAGTGATGAAAATTATGCTTGGTCTGCTTATTTTTTTTAAGTCTGTGTAAAACTTAGGTACATACAAAAATAACATGATTAGTTTTGCTAATTTTACAAAATTGTAAAAAATTTAATTTTGGTATTTAGGTATGTACCTACTCTAATATTACTTAGGTATATATTCCTATGCATGTAGTATAAAGCGATTATTTTAATGTTACAAACAGACGGTCCAATTTTATTTGTTTCTTCATTATTTTTTATATTAATTACACATAGGTATTCTTTCTTTATTTATTTCCATTTTGTTTTAGTTATTTTAGTTACGTATTGGCTGAATGTAAAAATCGTTACCAAATTGTACTTGCAAGGTACTTTTAAAAAAAGAATTCCCGCCAAAAGTTACCTGTTACACAGTATTTTACCTGCACCGCGCGGACTCTCACTTGACCCAGACAACGCAATCCTTCATTCTTTAGTTATTTTGTTTACACTTTTGCAAGTGAAACTAAATTATAAAGTTTCACACGAGCGTCTATAACAAGTCTTATTTTACTTTTAAAATATATTATATCCCTAAGTTACAATGTTTTCTCCTGAAGAACAACAAATTGAAATATGCTTATTAAAATCTAATTTGGAAGAAATCGAAAATGATATAATAGTTCAGGTAGTAATGTTCTGTTTATTAACATCTATTTCCTAATATGATTTCTAGAACTTTCTATTGAGATTATGGTTTTTTCAGCGGTCTGCACTTCCAGCACTTGACGCTGAAAATGAATTAAAATATCGAGAAACGATGAAGGCCTTGAGAGTCGTTCGTTCTTTAAATTCTGAAATAGAACGTCTAAAGCAAGAAAATGGTTTGTACATTTCGTCCATTTATGAGGTTACGTTAAAGAATAGGTACTGAGTTTAAAATTTAATAGGGGTAAATTGGTATGTTCCTACAGTTCAGTTGTTCAGGCTATGGAAGTTCATCGTACTCGCAGACATGCGCATGTCATGACTATGACTCGTGATTGATTTTTTTATGTAGGTAATTTATCGACAAACAAGCAGACATTTATAAGTGAGCCAGTCACAGAGTAGTTCATACGTACGTACTTAACGGCAAAGTCGTCACCAACTCGTTGCCGACCAAAAAGCAAACAGGGCCACGTTGTTACTTTTATTATATCGAAGGTTTCTAACGGCAGCTAAAACAGCACGCCATAGTGATAGTTTATACCTACTTATCGATCTTCTTTACCTATAATGCGTACAATTTTAATATTAAAACCCATAGATGTTCCAAACGCCTTCATATTGCCATGTCTAGTCCAGTTAGATTTAAATAGTACCTATAACGTTAAACTCTTTTGCTCCTAAGGAAATCAATATTCAGCTCCTTCGAGCTTTATCCTGAGCATAAAAGGTAAATAGACTAACGTTTAAACACAAAGTATTACAAACAATTTATTATGTTTAGGTGTCGTATCAATCAGGCCAAGATAAGTCTACCTTTACTGTTTATGTGGCTAAGTAATTCATGGAGCCTCATATTTTATTTCCGTTAAAATAACTTTTTACCTTATGCCACGGAATGTAGAAGAATACTCTTTTCTACCCTCTAAAAAGAAAACATTTACATTAGCCAGTGAGTCACAGTAAATAAGGCGGTCTTAGCGCTTTAACCCGATCTCTTCCAGACAACCTTTGGGCCGAGGGCACAATAAAAAGGCACGAAAAGAAGAACGAACGAACCATGTTAATCGAACCATGATTCTTGTGCTTTTCTCTACGGACGACGGGTACTCAATTACCTATAAAATTGTTGCTTTAATTTACGAGTGGAGTGAGGGCCGACGATAAACACTTAAAACCGCTATGCTCCTTTACAGACAATAAACTCCCTTTATGACTAGCATTTGACGGTCCGCTAGCCGATGTGACAACCACGTATAAGTTAGTAGTTAAAAAAGGGATATTGTAGGTATTTTTATTAGATACTACATGTGCCCGCGACTTGGTTCGTGCATAGGAGTTTTTTACATGTGAATCCCGATCCCGCGGGAACTCCAGCATAAAAAGTTGCCGACACAATTGCTCTTCAACCTCCTCTATTTCCCAGTGAAAGTCCTATGAAAATCCGTTAAGCTGTTTCTAAGATTAGCGTGCACAAACGTACAGACATACAGACAAAATTAAAAAACTTTGTTTTGGGTTCTCTTGCGTATATAAAAACCCCCCATTATAATTTTTTCATACATTTTCCATGTACAGACAACGATTAGTTACAATTTTATTATATGTATAGATAAATAGAAGACAATATAATATTTTTTTTATTTACTTCTCGACTTTTTTCTACGGTGTGATTTGAATCACTGGACGGGTTCAGTACAACAAACAACACATTTAAAGAATAGGAACCTACCTAGGTATAGTTATACTTATTGTAAAATTCAAATACCTACTAGAAATGTTTAATAATGTAATAGCAAGACCATGACAGTGTAAGCGAAGAGAAGACACATTGATTTAATGTACAAAAAATACATCGATGTCGCGAAGGCCTTCGACAGGGTGTGGCACAAGGCATTATTGTCTAAGCTGCCTTCTTATACCCGAGTCTTTATGCAAATGGGTCGCCAGCTTTTTATCGGAGCGGAGCATCAGGGTCGTTGTCGACGGTACCTGCTCGGACACTAAGCCCATAAACGCTGGCGTCCCACAAGGCTCTGTGCTGTCGCCCACACTGTTCATCATGCATATCAATGATTTGCTCGACATCGAGAATATCCATTGCTATGCTGATGACAGTACGGAAGATGCCCGGTACACAGGCCGTGCAAATATGTCTCGGGTGCAGATTGAGGAGAGGAGGATAAAACTTGTGTCGGAAGTCGAGACATCTCTGGAGCGGGTCTCGGAATGGGGCAGACTGAATTAAGTCCAATTCAACCCCGAGAAGACACAAGTTTGCGCGTTAACCGCTAAAAAAACCCCATTCGTCATAGCACCACAGTTTCAGAACATTCCCGTTAACATCTCTACGAGCATTGGGATCCTAGGTGTCGACATTTCGAATGATGTTCAGTTTCGGGACCACTTGGTGGGTAAGGCTAAACTGGCTTCAGAGAAGTTAGGGGTGCTCTACAGAGCTAAGCGGTACTTCATGCCTGAGCATAGGATGTTGCTTTATAAAGCACAAGTCCGACCTCACATGGAGTACTGCTCCCACCTTTGGGCTGGGGCCCCGGCTTGCCAAGTAGACCCTTTTAACCGTATCCAAAGGCGACCTATTCGTCTTGTCGACGATCCCAAGCTCACAGACGGTTTAGATCCGCTCGAACTGCGGAGAGATGTGGGCTCTCTCTGTGTCTTCTACCGTCTGTATAACGGGGAATGTTCTGATGAACTGTTTAACTTAATACCTGCGGTTAACTTTCGCCACCGCACTTCACGGGATAAAGCCAGGTTCCACCAACACCACCTGGATACCTGGCGTTCATCCACAGTTAGCTTTTCACGTCATTTTCTACCGCGTACGTGTAAACTGTGGAACGAACTTCATCCGTCAGTATTCCCACAGTGCTATGACATGGTGACATGGGGTCCTTCAAGAACCGGGTCTATCGCTTCCTTCGAGGCCGGCAACGCGTTGGTGGCGCCCCTGGTGTTGCCAATGTCCATGGGCGACGGTGATCACTTACCATCAGGTGACCCGTCTGCTCGTTTGCCTGCTTAGGCTATAAAAAAAACATCTCCAACTCATTTTCTTCTTATACTCTGAAAGACGTTTCTCAAAGCATACCTAATGTTTGAGACAGCGTATGGTTCGTATTGCTATATCCAAGTACTTTACATAATTGACTTTAATTTGGGTTGGTACCTACTTTTATGTGTAAATGCAATATTAGGTACATCTCGCGTGATTTCTTTACAAAAACCTATCTACCTATTTCACTAGCAAAATATGGGTAGGGCAGTTTTCTAGGACTTCATTCTTAGCAAAACCTATAGGCACAGCACAGTCTAATAATGGTATCTAATTTCACACATCTAATCCTCGTAAAGAAAATCGTCATTTTTAGACAAAAAACAAGGATTTTGGCTTTGTTCTTGATAAGCATTGTCGTAATCTGTTGTGTTATGTAATTAACTATTCCTGCTCATCCCCATAGTAAATTAGTGACTAAAAATAATTTTCATTTATGTTTATGTAACTGCAAAACTACATGTCTTACATACAAACGCAGTGTAAAGTTATAATAAGCTGAAAATAACTTGTCCCTGTCATGTGATTCTCTAAAGTCAAGGGTTAGAAAAGACAAACAAATTAAACATGTAGAATAATTATTGTTTTTAAAATAATCATTGAATGCATGCAAAATGTATCTGCGGCTGGTGACGGTTGTAAAGAGCTGATATAAAATATACATTTTCTTGTCTCCATTTAACGACCGACACCTCTCAACATGCCGTAAAATGCACAGTCCTTAAGTTTCTACACTGTATAAATATAAATATAAACGACGATGTAAATTGTAAGTAGGTAGGTACTTTACTGTTTTCGCACTAAGAAAATTTTAAATTTTAAAAACTTATTGCTTTAAATCCGATTTTTTAAATCAACTCACAGGTATGGAATCCAACTTTTGAGGTCCTGAGAATCGAAGCTATGCTATTTTCGCTATAGTGTAGGCGTGTGTGTGTGTGTGTGTGTGTGTGTGTGTGGTAAAACAGATCGAAACACGATTGACGGTAGCCAAAAGGTTTCCACTGAACTTAAGATTTCCTGAAAGACAAAACCCTAAATTCGTTGTATGTAGGTATGTATGTTTTTATAAGTATGGATGTAATCCCATAATTTTTAGTGGGTGAACAGATTTTAATGGTTCGTTATTACATAAGTATTTATATGCGAAAGCTGATTCCTTTCACATGGTCCTACTATTTGAAAGGCGGCATCTGACGAGTGGTGTTTGGATAATCTTTAATGAAGCGTTAATAGCTGACTAGACTGTGATAATGAGTTTGACTCTTTATTCATGTTGAAGTTGGTTACTTGGTTGGTTAGTCCTTAGAGAGTACCTAGTTAACAACATTAGTGTAGGTAGTGTATTTATTATATCTACGTTACGTAATAGGTAATGTCTTTCCATAACTTGAATTGTAAAATACAGTTATTATTATTCCATTACTCGATAATGATTTGATTCAGTTAGTAGAACAAACGTATTAAATTATTATCAACGTTTCATAATCACGTAGTTGGGTTGCCTCACTGGCCACAATTAGTGCTTGGCTATTAGGTATTGGAGAATTGCGGCGTTTAGAGTAAACACAGTGTTTATTTTAACTGTGTGTTACATACTCGCTGTATAATAGTTTAATAGTATTCCATTTATCCAAAGTGTAAAAAGAAGCACAAAACTATCTGACTAAAGAAATATGACTTACTAAAAAATCCGCCCTCGCTTCGCTTCGGGAAACCAGTCCCTTCAAAAATCTCTATAAATTTTAACAAATTATGTTATTCCGATGTCTAAGCTCTAAGCTAGTGTGTTTAGTTTAGTAGTGTAGTTTTTGCGTGAAAGAGCAACAAACACGCACACACACACATCCTTACAAACTTTCGCATTTATAATATTAGTAGGATGTAGGTATGTTCAATTTTTTAATCAACTCTGATGAAAGTAATAGATACAAAAAGTTTATTACGAAACGTATGAGACAGAAAAAGATGAAAATTGCTACAACCAGCCGTATTTGACTGCCTCACTTTAAGCGCGCCAATAAAATATCCTTAGATACATAATTTTTAACTACAATGCGGATCACTTTACAAAATTATTTTCTTTGTACTGATAATTTATATTATTCTTACAGCCAAACAAATATATAACTTAAAAAAAGGAGATTAATTATCCAAGAATCTCGTTTGGTTTCAAACGAAATCGTTTTATGCTCGTATCATCAAGGCTTGGCGACGCAAAACAGGGGTTAAAAAAGACACCGTCCTCATTAACTTTTTTCTCTAAACTTCTCTAACTGTCTTCTTCTTTTCACTCACTCTGTACTCTCTCATGAACCTCCATCATTATCGGATGTGCCATCACCTGAAATTCAGAGCGGTGATTACAAAGTTTTGGCCTAATTTGGCAAATATCCATAACACCGCAGTTTGGAGTTAACAAACCCAGAACTTTGGGCATTGATTGATTTATTATCAAATTATTTAATCATTATAATGTTTTAGCGAAAAATAATTATTCAAGAGTCGTAGATACGACGGACGTTTTTTTAGTAAATCAATACTAATCTCAAAGACGTCAAATAGATATTGACTACTAATTTGACTACGGTGTCATCGAAAAATTCGTAGAAGATTATCTTCACCTATACGTACAAATCTTTACTGTCCGTAATTATACAAATTATTTAATTAAAAATCAATTGATATCCTTATCCTACTAATATTATAAATGTGAAAGTTTGTGTATTTGTTTGTTTGTTTGTTACTCCTTCACGCAAAAACTACTGAACCGATTTTCATGAAATTTGGCACACACATAGAGGGCAACTTAGATTAACATATAGGATATTTTTTATCCCAGAAATCCCGCGGGATCGGAATTTACGCGGGAAAACCTTCGCGTATGGGGTATAAATAGCTTCTAAACAAACATTAATATAAAACTAACAAGTCTGTCTTCCCGGAAATCCCGCGGGATCTGGAGTTACGCGGAATAAACTCCTGCGCGTAGTTGCGGGCTTAATTTTTTATGCGACCTTTACTAGGAGATTGAGGAAGTATTGAAGCAACATATAGGGTACTGTTTATCCCTGAATTCCCGCGGGATTAGGATTCACGCGGTAAAAACTCATATCCGGGAATGAGGTCGTGGGTTCAGATGTTTATGGGACTTTCAGTGGGAGGTAGAGGAGGTTATGGAGCATTATATAAGCTACTTTTTGTTCCGGACTTCCCGCGGGATCGAGATTTACGCGGGAAAAGCTTCCATGAGCGAATGAAGTCGCGGGCTCATTAATATCTATATATCGGGATATCTATACATATATCGGGAATCGAACCGGCTTTTTTTCTCATGATCAACTTTATGTTGCTTTTTCGAGGGTCAGCATCGCTTTAGCTGGTCTTTATGTTTTCGCACCCGAATGAAAAACTACCAATGTAGTTTAAAAATATAATAGTTTGGAATGAAAAAACCCCGACGTTTATATCTTAAAGTCTTTTTATCGATTTTCTCAAGATCTACATAACGGATTTTTGTACGGTATGACTAAAACGTAGTAAAAAATCAACTGTTCTTAAGATGTGTGGAGTGTGTCTTAATATGTGTGGGGTCGGGATTAACGCAGGAATAACTTTGTGACACACTGAGTTCCACGCGGGCGGAGCCGCGGGCAACAGCTAGTAAAAGTATAAATTCAAAAATGTTTGTAATAAACCTGCTTCGAATAAATAAATTAAATATTTCTATATTCGTATAATAAATATATCAGCTCATGATAAGCATACCTATTTATCTAATATATATAAATCTCGTGTCACGATGTTGGTCCGCGATGGACTCCTAAACCACTTAACCGATTATAATAAAATTCGCACACCATGTGCAGTTCGATCCAACTTGAGAGATAGGATACTTTAAATCTCAAATTATAGTCGCAATTTTAATTTATTTCTAATTATTTGTCTCTTATTATTTCACAGTAAGTTTTGCAAGTAATGACAATTGACATGGGCCATGTCAATCTGCCATGTCACATGGCAGTCTTATTCACAGATGAACAGACACCTAGCGCCACACAAGAGAACTAAATTAAGAATGTTATTATTTGACAGTCACAATTATATGTAACAGATGTCGATACCTTTCGACTGGGTTGAGTAAGTAATCAATAGATGGCGCTGCTATGGTAAATCTAACTTGCACCCGTGCGAAGCCGGGGCGGGTAGCTAGTAGTATATAAACGCTCTTATTGTAGATAGTAATATTTTTTTTACCAAAGTTAATACACTAATGTCAAAGTTAAATTCATTATGGAATAGAAAGTACGAGAATTCTCAATATTCGAATCATTTGTGAACGTTGCTGCGTTTAGCGTAATCGCTATAAACTGGGTTGAGTAACAAATGCGGTCGGCAATTGGTTGGATGATCGCTATTTGCTAAATACATGAGCGCTATTTATTTAAGAGGCACGTTTATGTTGTATGTTTAGGTTTAAAATAGTAGATAGGACTTTAATAAAGTGCCTTTAGAAGCACTCGTAGGCTTACGTCGGCAAGGGCACAGTTGGTAGTCGGATGGGTGACCGTTAGTGGCAAAAAATTCTTGAGCGCTTTTATGTTTTTTTTTTAATTTATTTATCAAAAAGTCTTACATATTTTCATATTACAAATTCTGCCAAACTGTGTGCCAGTTTGTCGGCAGTACAGACACGGAGGACACGTTAAGCCATGTCGGCTTTCAGGCCTCCGCAATGATGAAGAGAGACCTGTGCTCAGTAGTGAGCCATTAATAGGTTGAAACCAAACCTTTTAAAGGCCTTTCACATAAGCTTCTAACAATCGGGCTAGCTATAAATCCTAAATGCATTGAAGCAGGAGTTGAATAAACCCCTACCCCCGAGGCAGCACACGTACCGAACCGCTAACGGATTGAAACTAGCATACTAAACAATCTGTTATCTCTGTTTATGCATAACTATCAAACTATGTATAGGTACATTATACTGATTCAATTCTGTTGTACCATCTGAACTCGTCAAAGTAGTTGGTAGAAATAATAGAGTTAGGTACGGGGGCGAGCGCGCAAACTGAAGTATCGTTTTAATTTTGTTAGTTCGGGCAAACTATTTATTTACTTGATGTTCTCTTAATTTTATATTCAAATTTCGAATTGTACTGACCTACGTTGAATCACTTGATTCTGTACCATGCTGTATATTATAATTATGTAGAGGTAGCATCAAAAGTAAATGTCAAAATCACTTGCACAATTACGAACCTTGAAGGTCCTAAATTTCAAACTACCGTAAAACCGTACCTAATTATTTTAAAAAGTGGTATATCTCAGGTATTGTTTAATTCAATTGTTGTTTGAAATTGTTTATAAATCACAGTTATCATCAAAAATTATGCCAATGACTCTATTATAACCTCCACATTGCATTTTAATACGTATTAAAGTAAAAAATAAAAACCCATTAATTAATAAAAACACACAAAATTACCACTTTGGAAGCACTTAGGTACTAGGTACGTGTTTTTCCATCCATTACATAAAATAACTTTCAGTGCGGTTAACGGCCAAGCGCATGCAGTTGAAACGGCATTGCGAAGACATTACACGCGAACTGGAGAGGGCTCGCAGGAACCGGACTGAACTCGTGGATTTATTAAAACAGGAAGAAGACGACATAGAAGACGAGATGTACGGCCTTTGTTCGCTTTAAATATCTTTTGCATTTCATATTCGCGTAGTCTAAGCATTTGCACAGTTTTGTCTTACTTAGGAAACACTTTATTGTCTGTTTAGGCCTTGTTTTACTTTTTAAGGTAATTTTTAGTTTAAATGCGTATATTGGTGATAACATGAATAATTCGATAGGCATTATGCATCTCTGTATAATTTAAAGGACATTAGGTAAATGTTATGTATCATAACACTATGATGGTAATATTAAGTGTCATAATATGATATAGGCTACAGTTAGTGTCAAAATTAATGAAGCTATTCCCTACCGGGAAAAGCTCGGTAACCCGCTGATATCAGTTGTAGTTATTAGGTCGAAGTCATCAAGCCTGTGGTAAACTGGCGGTCTGCATTTTAATTGCCATGTAGTAAATTAATTCTCCAATATCCCACAACAAATAGCGCGGGTTTTTGGGTCGCATACTGAAATACAACCCGTGACACCTACTAATGGATTGAAACATGACGTATTATGATTCCGCTTAAGTAATTAATCCAGAACACTACTTGTTTTTCAGCCGTAAATACGAAGATTTCCTACGTGATGTAACGGAGCGCTTTCGGAAAACAAGAGCATTTTATGTGAGTAACACGTTTTTAAATTTTAAACGTTGCCGGGCCGCTCAAACTCTCAAAGCTATAACCTGGGTTAGCAAATAGCGTTTTAGTTTTTGAACAATACAAACACTACAAAAATCAACGTGTAGTAAATTTTTATCAAAAAGTTTGCCTCGTTTTATAAACTAATAGATATTAAGTCGAAATTACTTTTTTCTTTATTAAAGAACAATTTCTTTGAAAAATTATATCAGAGCAATATTAGTCTGCTCGCTATATTCTTTTAGAATAATATAAGTTAGTAACAAGATATAAAAGCAAAAGGTGCAGTGTGTTCCATAACAAGGGTGCTCAGGATCAACAATTTTATTTCTCGCATTTTCCACAGAATGAAAATCAAATGAAAGCCGAAATAGAGTCACTTAACAGATCCAATATCGAATTGGAAACTGAAGAAAAGAGCAAGCAGAACACCCTTATCGAATTACAGAAAGAATTTGACCTGATGGAGCCTGCGATGCCACAAAACCTGCTTGATATCGTGTAATTTTAAAATTTACCTTCTACAAGTATTAACGGAATCTACAACTTCAAAACCCAGTCGTAAATTTCATAATCTATAAACACAATACACTTATTGCATATTCAGCGTATAGTAGAAGATCCGAATCTATATCGACATTCACCGGGTTGATAATAGAATCAAACTTATTTTATAATAAATTTCGTATATTAGAAAATATATTAAAAATGGGTTGACAACAAAAATCCTGGACAGAATATTTTTAATTATTTTTAAAAAAAATATTTTTCATAAAAAATGTTGCATGATGAAGATAATAATAAAATTTTATACTGGACTTAAAGTATAGAACATATAGAATGTGCAGACGTAGGGTAGACTATTATTTACCTGGACGAACTACTGGGTAGACAGGTATAAACAGGTATGTCAATACTAGTTACTTTTCACTCGATTTGATAATAGTCTGCACATTCTATATGTTCTATACTTTAAGTCCAGTATAAAATTTTATTATTATCTTCATCATGCAATATTTTTGAAAAATTATTTTTTAAAAAATAATTAAAAATATTCTGTCCAGGATTTTTGTTGTCAACCCATTTTTAATATATTTTCTGAGATACGAAATTTATTATAAAATAAGTTTGATTCTATTATCAAGCCGGTGAATGTCGACTTAGATTCGGATCTTAGACCAGTAGTAAATTTTCATTATTATGTATTTACAAAGAAAACAAACTAAAGTAGATTTTGAAATCAGATTTTGAATCTAGAACAATTTTTATTTTTGACGTGACAACGTCTTATAAATTGGTTTGCCGGGTGACACTTCAAGAAACTGCGTTACGCTCCGCTCACGTTATGCGCTCACAATGAGAGCGAGTGAGAGGCACGCGTCCCTTCCACTCGGGCATGGTTAGCCCGCCTAAGAGCGGATTATTTCATCCTTCTTCCTACTATACGAATGAATATTCACATTAAAATTATTTTACCACTCAAAGTAAAACTTCACGTAAAACTTTCGCCCGTATACCGACTTTACAGACAACCAATTTTTTAATGCAGACTTAATTTTGGTTTTCTTTTAAATTATTCGAATAAAGAATATTTTAGGTTTACCGAGACTAAAAACATTTCCAATATTTATTTCAAAACTAGCTCTTACCCGCGGCTTCGCCCGCATGGTCAAAGAGTTGTTTATCAAACATGACACATCATTTCTGGTGGATAAATAAGTGACTTCAACTAACTAACTCAAAACTATTGAAGCTTAACAAATAAATCTCATAAAATACCTAAAAGTACTTTTCCTTAAAAATAATTATTATTTAAAGCCAAAACAACAACAGACAACCAAAGCAATAAATAACATTGATTGATTGAGCAATTCACGAAGTGAATCAAAACCAAAATCAAAGCATAATATATGTTATCACTTTAATTCCTTTACTAAATATAATAAATATAAAATCAAAACAACAAATTATCCAGCGCGAATTCAAAATTCAATTGAATTTATTAGTTGCTTATAACTTAAGTAAACTGTTCTTACCTGTAGCTGTAGCATTTGATGCGTAATTCAGAATTCAGAATGAATTTTACTAACGCCATCTATTAACAACATCGGAACTAAATATTTAGCAATTAACAAAACATCCGATATTCCCATGGGAATGAGATGTTTTACCGCGGTAAAAAGTGGCCTACGTCACTCTCCACCCTCCTGTCTCCACACACATAAACCATATCATACAATAGCCATGTTGCGACGTGAAAGAGCCACAAACAAACAAACAAATATACACTTTCACATTTATAATATTAATAGTAAATAGTATGGAGTATGGAAGTCTGGATGGATAATATCGTTAAATATTGTAAAGTTAAAATCGTATCGGTATATTTAAGATAAGAATTTGAAATACTTACAACGTTGTTTGTACAAGTTTGTAGTTACATACGTGGAAACAAATTACATAGGAACAATTGAAGTAGAATTCTTGACTCATTTTCAATATTTATCTCCCATTGCCAACATTAGTAAACCTATATAATAATGTTACGTGTCAGGAGTATGGGGTTCGAGAAAATGCCAAAATGTACCACAAAGACTTTATTGTACTCGTAGTTACACAATCACACACTGTACACAGTACACACCACAACACTATGCACGTAGGTACTCGTAAACACACTCGTCGAACACTGTATCGCACGTAGAAATCACTTCACTTCTCACTGGTATCGCTCGTAGGTATCGCTGGTATCTTCCTGGTTTCGCTTCCGAAACTAGAATGTCTGCGGTTGGCCGATCGCTCCTTTTTATACCCCTCACGCACCATTCACGCCAATCCAGAACTTTCTCGCTAATTCCGCGGACCCGCTCCGAACAAGATTCGAGAACGTTCCTTGCAACCGACTTTCGCCCGTATGACTATTGCCGTAATGGTCGAAGCGTCGTGCGCGTGCGTACTTTCGAGACGGCCGTCCATTGTTCTATTGTTTCGCCTGGCATATTTATGGCCCCTATTGTTTATTGTTTAGCGAGGTACGCCAGGGCTGTCACATTGCCCCCCTCTTAGTCATGCTCGTCCCGAGCATTATTCGATCCATGAAATGGTGCCAATCTGTCCACATGCACGATCTTCGGTTTTCTTCTGTCCCCCTGTCTGATTCGGTAGGTCACGTCATTAATCCTCGTGACAACTGTGTAAGGGCCTTCCCATCGTGCTTGTAGCTTCGGAGACTTCCCTTTCTTCCGCAGTGGATTGTGCAACCATACAGAATCTCCCTCCTTGAAACCATGTTTCCGAGCATCGCGATCGTACCGGGTTTTCATCTTTTCGCTGGTCTTCAAACATTGCTCCCTTACAAGATCATGTGTCTCGTCCAATTGTTTCCGTAAGTCCGCGATGTATTCAACTGTTGGTTTCGGGGCATCTGGCGGTGTTCCGGTAAGCAAATCCAGTGGCAGACGCATTTCTCTTCCGAAGTTAACTTTAGCCGGTGTAAACCCTGTAGATTCGTGTATGGCAGAGCGATATGACATCAGGAACAGAGGAATGTACCGATCCCAGTCTCGCTGATGTTCCTCGACGACCTTGGCCAAGTGATTTTCCAACGTTTGGTTGAATCTCTCCACCATGCCGTCAGATTGAGGATGCGCCGGTGTGGTACGTGTCTTATTTATTCCCAAAAGATCACACATCTCCTGGAATAACGTTGACTCGAAGTTCCTGCCTTGGTCGCTGTGTAACTCCAATGGTACACCAAAGCGGCAAACTACCTCTTGGACAAGTTTCTTGGCCACGGTTTTCGCCTCTTGGTTCGGAGTTGCAAACGCTTCCGGCCATTTGCTGAAGTAGTCTTGAACCACGATAATGAATCTATTCCCGTCTTCAGACTGAGGGAATGGCCCAGCAACGTCTATGGCGATTCTTTCCCACGGGGCTCCGACGTTGTACAGCTGTAGTTTCCCTTTGGATCTAGTGCGGGGCCCTTTTACTGAAGCGCACACTGTACACTTTCTGCACCAATCTTCAACGTCCTCTCGACATCGCACCCAATAAAAGCGTTCTCGTATCTTAACGAGGGTCTTCTTGATGCCGAGGTGCCCGCCGGAAGTGCCATCGTGTACGAGCTTCAGCAAATCAGCCACTTTACTCCTAGGAATAACCATTTGCAGCGTTTTTTCCTTCCCGTTGAGTGATTCCCAGCTCCGGTAAAGCACGCCATTCTCTAATACCAGGCTGTCCCACTGAGCCCAGTATGCCTTAGTTGTTGCGCTTGAGGCTGATACATCACTCCACAGGGGTCTCTGTCCTTTGGCTTTCCATTCCATGATCAGGCTGAGGTCTTTGTCTTCCTTCTGAGCTTGGCTTAATTGCTCCGTTCCCCAAGACTCGTCTACGTCCTGCATCCTTATCACCCTGACCTCTTCTTTAGCCTCATGCTTGATGCAATGTCGACATTCGTCGGAGCATGGGCGTCGTGACAGGGCGTCGGCATTCGAATGAGCTCTTCCGTTACGATGCTCTATTACGAAGTTGAACTCTTGAAGCTGTTCGATCCACCTTGCAACCTGGCCTTCCGGGTTCTTGAATTGCAGAAGCCATCTCAGAGCGGCGTGGTCCGTCCTTATTGTGAACTCGCGTCCCAGCAAATACTTGTTGAAGTGCTGAAGGGTCTTCACCACAGCCAGTAATTCCCGCCGAGTCACACAATAATTCCTTTCCGGTTTCGAAAGGGTCTTGCTAAAGTACGCAATGACCACCTGCTGGCCGTCCTGTTCTTGCGATAACACCCCTCCGATGCCAGTATTGCTAGCGTCCGTGTCTACTGTGAATCTCCCTTCTCTTCTGGGGTAGCCAAGAATCGGAGCCGAGCACAGACGTTCCTTTAAGCGAACAAACGCATCTTCGCAATCGGAATCCCAACTGAAGGTTCTCTTGTCCTCCGTGAGACGGTGTAATGGCTTGGCTATCTCTGAGAAGTTCTTCACAAACCGACGGTAATAGGCACATAACCCCAAGAACGCTCTTACATCGGTCTTGTTCTTTGGTGTCGGCCATTCTTGAACAGCTCTTATCTTGTCTGGATCAGTTCGAACACCTTCGTCCGATATGATGTGTCCCAAAAATGATACTTCCTTCTTGAAGAAGTCACATTTCTTCGGATTGAGCTTTAGGTTGGACTCACGGAATCGTCTGAATACCTTCTCCAGATTTCGCTTGTGTTCCACGAAGTTTCGTCCCATGACTATGACGTCATCGAGGTATACCAGACAAGCGTCCCCCAAAAGTCCCACCAACACTCGCTCCATGAGACGCTCAAAAGTGGCAGGAGCGTTACATAATCCAAAAGGCATTACGCGAAACTGCCATAAGCCATTTCCGGTTCCGGTGGTAAAGGCGGTCTTCTCTTTGTCTTCTGGCCGGACTTCTACTTGCCAGTAACCACTCTTCAGGTCGACCGTCGAAAACCACTTCATTCCACCAAGCATATCCAACGTGTCGTCAATCCGAGGCAGAGGGTAGCTGTCCTTCTTGGTAACGGTGTTTAGCATCCTGTAGTCGACACAGAATCTAGTACTGCCATCCTTCTTCTTCACGAGTACCACAGGTGAACACCAAGGGCTAGTTGACGGCTCGATCACCTTGCTGCGCACCATGTCCTTGATCATTTCTGCAACTTCGTGTTCCTTTGCCAATGGTACTCGTCTCGGCCTTTGCTTGATCGGTGAAGTATTACCGGTATCTATTGGGTGAGTGACAAGATTTGTTCTTCCAAGGTCGCTATCTCCTCTGGTAAAAATGTCCTTGTAGTCCATCAACAACTTTGCTGCCTGAGTGTATTCTTCAGAGCACAAATTCCTCCTAGTCGCCTCCAGCAAAGATGTCATGTGATCCGTTGATCGAGGTTTGTCTGAGTTTTCTTGGACCTTCCTCAAGCTGTCCACGGCTTCACATCGGCCAATAACCGTATCCTTTGCGAGATGTATCGGCATGCTGCTAAGATTGATGACCTTTAACTTGGCGTCACGTTTGGTCATGAGCAGTGTCCTTGCCGTGATCCAACTAGGATGATCTCCGTAGTCTTCTACTATTACACATCGATCCAGCTTTATCTCTTCTGGAAACCTAATCTGGACCAAGGTTTCCGATCTGGGTGCCAGTTTCACTGTCCTCAAACAGTACACTGCTCCTGAACATGAACCCTCCAAGAAGACTTCTTGATCTGGGAAGCTTAAAACTCCTTTCGCTATGTCAACTATGCAGTGATGTGCCCGTAGAAAGTCCAGTCCGATAATGCAGTCGTCCGTTATATTCGCTACTAAAACAGACTGCGTGTAAATGTCACTTCCGAGTTTCAGTCTTGCTTCCGTAACTCCTAGGACGGTCACTGGCTGGCCTGTCGCTGTCTGCAGATTGCATGATGGTCGTCCATTTTCCCACATGATAGTCCGCTTGAGTAGTTCCGGTCGAACGATGGATTTCGATGCTCCCGTGTCAATCGTAAAGCGACAGGGTATGCCATTTATTTCGCCAGTAGTTACGAGGCTGTTACCATCACAAGCTTGTGATACCAATACAGTAGGGGCTCGACGAAGTCCAGCCAGTGCCCGCCCCGCGGCGCTGGCGCCTCTTAGTTTAACGGCTCCTGGGTGTCGACTTGGGTAGCGGTCGACACCGATTTCGGTTGCTTCCGAGTCCGGCAGTTAATCCTTATATGGCCTCGTTCACCGCATCCGTAGCAGATAGGCCCAGTGCGAGGTTGAATCGCTGCCACCACTTCGCGCACCTTATAACCTTTATAGTCACTTCGTACCGCTTCTACTTCAAGGGCGTGCGCTAAAGCTGCTTCCAAGGTTGCGTGATGACCCAAGCGCACCGTTGCTCTCACTTCGGGATCCCTTATGCCGCTGACGAAGGCCTCTAATACTTTGTCTTCGACGGGTGTGGAACTCGACGCATAGGCTCGGCGTACGAGGCGCTCGATCTCCGTAGCCCATTGTTGCAGTCCTTCGCTCGACCTCTGTGACCGGTCTTTGAGCTGCGCACGATATACATGCTCAAGGTGCTTCTCCCCGTATCGAGCTTCCAATGCCTTAAATAGCGACTCCAAGGTGCGTCGCTCGGCGGGCAGGTTCTCAAGGACCAGCAGTGCCTCCCCTCGAAGAGCTAAGGTAAGTGCCGCCAACGAGTGCTCGTCTTCCCAGCCATTCCCATTTGCAACTACCTCGAACTGGTGCCTGAACGCTGTCCACGAGGTCGTGCCGTCGAAACTTGGAACCTTAAATTTCGGGGCCCCAGGAGATGAACTGGTTGCTGCCGTGCTCATAATTTTTATTTTTTGCAGCTTGTTGTCCAAATCCACGAGCCTAGTTTCGTGGGAGTTCACTGACGCACTGAGGCTGTTGATTGACGCGTCATGGCTTTTGAGGGCTTGGTCGTGCTCGGATGTACGCACTTTTACCATTTCTAGGTCCTCCTTCACGACGTTCAAATCTCCCTGGAAACCATCCAGCTTTGCGTCGATTGCCTCCATGGTTTTGCGCTGGCTCCTCATGTCTTCGCGCATGCTCTCCATTGCTTCGCGCTGGCTCCGCTGTATGGCTTCGCGCTGGCTCTCCATGGCTTCGCGCTGGCTTTCCAGTTTGCTCTCCAGTTTACTTTCCAGGCGTTGTAAGACGGTTAATAAGGAGGCCATATCAAATGCGCCCGGTGTCGTCGCTGATGCAGCTGATGTAGTCGTACGTTCAGCGGTGGTCTCCGTTTCCGTGCGGTCACGCCCAGGCGACTCCATCCGTGCGGCATCCAATGCCGTTTGCCGTCGCGTGCGAATCCCGTCTTCACTTTGCGGTACTACAGGCATTCCGCTTCTGTCACCAATTGTTACGTGTCAGGAGTATGGGGTTCGAGAAAATGCCAAAATGTACCACAAAGACTTTATTGTACTCGTAGTTACACAATCACACACTGTACACAGTACACACCACAACACTATGCACGTAGGTACTCGTAAACACACTCGTCGAACACTGTATCGCACGTAGAAATCACTTCACTTCTCACTGGTATCGCTCGTAGGTATCGCTGGTATCTTCCTGGTTTCGCTTCCGAAACTAGAATGTCTGCGGTTGGCCGATCGCTCCTTTTTATACCCCTCACGCACCATTCACGCCAATCCAGAACTTTCTCGCTAATTCCGCGGACCCGCTCCGAACAAGATTCGAGAACGTTCCTTGCAACCGACTTTCGCCCGTATGACTATTGCCGTAATGGTCGAAGCGTCGTGCGCGTGCGTACTTTCGAGACGGCCGTCCATTGTTCTATTGTTTCGCCTGGCATATTTATGGCCCCTATTGTTTATTGTTTAGCGAGGTACGCCAGGGCTGTCACAATAATATAAAATAGGTGTATGAACTAATTCTAAGAATGTTTATAATCGGTACTTAGACTTAATAAGAGTGGATTGCACCGTAGAGACGGTTATAGTTAGCGTAAAAAGTAACTATAACAGTAACTTTGACGATAACGAAGAAATGTAATGTTTATGTTTTGTGTTGCACCAAGTTGCTTTCGGTTAATGTTAAAGTTAATAGAGTAGGCAGTGTAATATTTTACTTTTTATACTTAGTTCGTGTTTCGTTGTGGCAATTTCACTATTCAGATCAAGCCTATCGTCTTTAGAACCACCGCGACGCGAGCATGTCATCCGACCCGTATCCATCTGTGGCGTGCTCGCAGCACGATTGTATATATTCGGCCTCAGTCACTAGGTTGAATTTCCGCTCTGATATCCCTTTACCCGTTTGCTCCTAGATGTTAAAAAGTAAGATAACAGATACGGGTATATTATAATAATTTCAGTTGTGTTGCAATTAACACAAACAATAACTTTCACCTAAATCAAGCAGTTAATGTTAGCATTAAATGAGACATCATTTTAAAGGTGCTTTAATTGGTGCAACCAATGAATGGCTTAACCGTTGATTTGACGGCTGGTTAGGCTTTTGTTATAGTTAAAGTTAAATTTTTAACTTTCTGTTGGCATTCCAAATAAATAAATAAATAAATTATGCAACCCACCCTAAAACTTTACTTGCCGTTGTCACAGCAATATCGGTGCGAAAATGCGAATGAAACTGGTGTCGGCAATCCGATTGTTGGTACTGTGTGTCGGCAATCCGATTGCTGCCGATATAGTGGACGCAGTATGGAAAAATAAAGCGGTGGATGCGATCGGTTCGATGCGTACGATACCGATCTGTGGACGCTTACCTAGTGAGAATTTTTAAACCCGTGCTTGATATATTATGGTGTCATATACATTTTAACGAATTTGAATTTCGCACTATACCGACATTGCTATGACAACGCAAAAGTAAGTTTGTACAAAGTCTAAGTACCGCCTATTTTCACCTTTACACATGGACAGAAGGTACCTCATCCCAATTTTACTATAATATGGTATGTTTAGTTCATAAAATTATTGAAATAATATGTTAAATCTATGTGTAAAAACAGATTTATTTTAGAAAAATATTCTTACATCTAATTTTTAGAAAAATATACGTATGTACATTTTTCAGTTAATTTTAAATGAACATAGAGTTCGTACAAAAGTAATGCTGTATTTCCTGTATAAGTAAACGCGAAGCAAATGAAAGCGCAATAATAGACTTAAAAGTGTTGTTAGTGCCAGTTTTGTTAATCCAACCACACTCTCTTAGAATAGCAGTAGGTCTGTCCGTACCTACACAAAGTCCTCCTAATCTTATAGTGGAATTTTTCAGATTCCATATAAAACTCTCATATTTTTTCAGTGGCAAAAACGATCTGGATATAAAGCTGAAGGCACAGACTATGGAGTATGAAGCGTTATGTGAAAAACGAAATAAGTTGTTAAATTGTAAAAAAAGTATGCCTCGATATGTTTTCACCAGAAGCTTACAATAAGACCTCTGGTATTTAATTCATGCTTACATTTGTTATTAATTTAATATCTTCCAGTTTACTATTGATGTCAATGTTTAATTAATAATAATTCATTAAATTAAAGCTAATAAAAAGTCAGATCATAACACTATATCTTTCAATAATACCATTAGTCTAGTACCTAATTTTCAAATGAAGTGCTATCATTATCAAACTTTTAGGTGTATATTCACCATATTTCATTATTTTGTTTAAATTGTTAAAATTATCCCTTCTTGATAATAACACATGCATGTGACGTATTCGTGTCTATGTGAAACAATGCTTTTACATCAAGAATAATAATCTAATTTGGACCACAGAAATGAAATTTGGTCTGTGTCATTATTAAACCCGGTAATAACTTTGTGATTTCTCCGACTTTCAGAACCTTTCCCGCAGCTTTCCCATAATTCAACGAATTGAATAAAAGCTTAATTTCTACAGATGAATTAATTAATTTCACGTTTTCTGAAATACTCGAACAATAAATACTTACTTTGAGACGCTGCCTTTATTGCTATTATGAGTAGGTAATTCTTTGGATATACCTTGTATGAATACCTATACCTTGTTGAAGAAATTGTACATTATTTAATAAAAGAAGGGATATTACCTTTAATAAGTAATTATCGCTCTTCTTAAGTATATGACATAGATGCGTGATGATATAAGAGCTACTTATTTTAATTGTTATGATTATGTATGTTGAGATTTAGCAGGTCTTACCGAACTAAAAGTTACTTTCTTCTCCAGACATGTAGCTAAAAAAGTAAGTATTCCAAAAGGCACTGAGTACAGAAGAGTAGAGAGGACCGAATGGTAGAGGTGTGAGAGAAACAGAGAACTTCTAAAGCGTTTGCTTATTCATTTATAGATTAGGTACCCAGTAGTAAATACTGTAACATACGACATTTTTTAACAGAACATTTCTGCATTCCGAATAGAATAATGTTAAATATTCAACAAATTGTTGGCTGACATCCAGCTACTAGTCAACAGTCTCGTACATTTGGCTCGAAGTTGCTTTAAGATTCTGAGAGTACAGAGAGCACGGTTTACAGAATAATATTTTAAGAGCTTTGGCGTATTTACTTTAATGCCATTTAAATTTGTTTCCCAACGAATGCTGAGGAGGTTTTAGTAAGTATAACATCACGTCATAACATACAACTTACCCCAGAATGAAAGGGTTTGTCTAAGAAAATAAGAAGAAAACTAAAACTATACCTTAATAAAAAAATAATCATTGTGTATCTATAACGTTGTGTGTGGTGTAATGTTTTTATATATGTAGTTAAGGATAACTGGCCACAGTTTAGTAATTGGCCACTCGAAAATTTCAATGCTTTATGATAAGAAATTTAATTATTTATAATAATAATAATTAATAATTTTTAATTAATAGTTTAATTTCAAGTGGCCGATTACTAAACGGTGGCCAGTTGCTCCTGAAGTTACCCTAGATTGCAAATCTTTCATATAAAAATCATGACAAACGTTTTATTCCTGAGTCTGACATTTATGTGACACCAGTGGGCCGCCCTCGCTTCGTAAAACTTGTTATAAATTTACAAATATAAAAAAAGACGTGTGGCACTCGGAGACTGCCGCGGTAAAGCTATTGCATAGCATTATATATAAATTAACAAAACAAAAAATAATACTGCATTTGTGATAATAATAATAAAATGAATGTATATAGAGTAATAACTCATTTTCTTTCACAATTTTTTCGTGACTTTCTTCATTAATAAATGCACTTTGTTTATTCATATTTAAAACACTTTGTACACAAATTATACGAGTACAGATATTCACTGTTTTACAGTGGGATAAGAAAGTGGTGTACCAGTTTTCATTTAGTTGCCTAGTTATCAAAAGTTACATCAAAGTTTATTAGAAACGGATAATGCATTAATTTGTGCAAAGAAGATTTAAATATTCTGAACAAAAGCATAAGAACTATTTCAGTTGACAAAATAATTCTTTTTAAAAAGAAAATTGACATTTGACATTTAAGTCCTACAACGATCTTTTGGCGCGTGAATGACGTGTGGGTGACAGAGACAGTGCCTTACAGTTTGCCTTGCCTGTATGGCACTGTCTCTATCACCCTCAAGTCATTAATATAGTGTCATTATTTTATGTCATGTTATTATTTTGTATGTTTTAAATCTAAATACGCGATAATTCGACTATTATGAATACATGTTGTCGATTCCAACGCCTTATTTAATCCAGATCTACATGTAATTATTCTTAAAACACCGAACCGACGGGGCGAAAATCAAATGTTTGACAGGTAAGATTTGTATGGGAAATTAAAATTTTCATTTTTTTAGTATTTACCTCGCAATTTTTCATATTTTCTCATCGCTGCAACCTTCCCTGAACTTCCACGAATATTTCAAGACTAAAATTAGCCAAATCGGTTTAGCCGTTATAAAGTAAAAGTTAGTTAACTCAGTTAAAAGTTCTGGTATTTATCGATGTGTGGGTGCATAGACATAGTAACTATGTCTGTGTGCAGGGTGTAATAAATTTTCGTTACGAAATTTCTGCATTCGGTCCCCGCGCCCAAGGCCCGCGATAAAAGCTATACAATAGCTTAAAAATTCCCACGTTTGTAACATTTTTCATTGTTGCTCCGATTCTATTGGTCGCGATGACGTAGGTAGGTACTACAGCCTTATCACATTCCTTAAACTTAAACTTTACACTTGTGTTCTGAAAGCAAATTAACAAATATAGCTTCAGCTTACATAGCTCTGGTTTAAAATTATGCATGTACCGTTACTCGAATTACGTGCAAAGACTACAGTAGGACTAGTATGTAAATCTATAGCGGTAATCCTCGCATTTTACAATATACTTACAACGAAAACAAACATCTAAAACTTTAAAGTATTTTTTGGAATATACAGCGCGCATCTATTCTTGAGTTAACTAGAACAATGTAAATAGAGGAAAGCCCCTTCTGCGCAGTAAACGCTGAAAATTGAAAACCTCTACCAGTTTTATAATCCCCCTGGTTAGTTCCAGCGCCCCTAAAATAAACATAAAATTTTGTCATGTCCAACGTAACATTGTCGAGCATAGTTAGTTAAATTAATTAGCACGCACCAAACCACTTTTGACTTTATGTGTCCAAGACCTAGGAGTAGTAGTTGTTGAAAAAGCGGAGAGATTCTCAGCAACATGGCATTTGCCCAATGAAATGGAGCATAAGGCTATTACAACCAGAACAAAAACAATCCTCATTGTGCGAGCGATTACTCTCTGTAGTTAACGACAATGGAGTCACGAAGTAAAACTCATCAGGTTTTATACCGCCTTAGAAGAACAGGAAAATGCAAATCTTACTGACTTGAGGAACATTATGGAAAAGGAACGATATACCTAACTATTGTATTGGTATTTGCTCGGTGTTTACGATGAGTCATCTGAGTTATCGATATTGATTGCGTTTCATTGTAGGTATTTCCTCTCGTAGAGATGTACCTACTTGTTTAATAATACATTGATTCTTCATTGCAAAATATCTTAATTGTTGTGTTAAAAACTTGTATACTTATTATTTTATCGTTGTTATTATTTATTTAAACAGTTTTTCCTTGTGCTTGCTAAATTGTGGTCCATTATCGACATGTATGATCAATCTTACTAAGATTGTTTCTTTAACTTATAATAATTTAACAATTTTCAGTATACTAATAAGAATCATGTAAAGAAAAGACGAATTAAGGAACTCTACCTATTTTACACCTCTCTGCTTACATATGGACTAATATTAGGGTTTCTTGGGACCGTTATTGGAGGGATCCATACTCATTGACATCACTAATTAGGTTTTTTCCTAAAACGTCCTTCAAAATTTCTCTTCGTAGTATTCTTATTACTGTATTATTATATATATTATTTACTGTAATACTGTGAAAATAGTTCGAGTCTGTCAAAAGTTTAACAACCACTGACTCTAGTAAAAGAAAGATAAGATACATAGCTGTTAATTACCTAACCCGAGTTATAACTTCTGAATGGGTATAACAAAATAAGAGATTAAACATTCATTTGTGATTTATTTATTGGTTATCTTTAAAGTATAGGTATTTACATTGTTACGATAAATTAGATAAAGCTTAGTTAAAATATTCCCTTATCATTTAACATTTGCGAGTTACTAGTTACGACACTGCACTATACTGAACTCTTGCAATTATATGACTCATATTATAATTGTAATACTTAGGAAAATGTAGGATTAGAAATTGCTTAAGTAGTACTGGGGAAATGTTAGGAAATTCACTAATGTTTTTTCTTGTGGAAGTAGTTATACACGTCGTGCGCTGTTTTTCCAATGTTCACCGCTCGTATGCCCTTGCCCTGAGAACAAAATATAATATCTACATTACGTATACGTTATTACATAAGGTACACAAAATGCCTAGTGTTGATCTTTTAAATATTAACTAAAATAATCGGGAAGGAGGAAAAACACTTTTGCATGGTAATGGTGGTCTGGTAACACCCTTAAACCCACCTCCCTTGTCGCTAAAAATATTTAAGCTAACTAATAAAAATTGTTTGTCTGTAAAGTCGGTTTACTGACGATAGTTGAACGTGACAACGTCTTAAGAAAATACTGATGGAATGGTAGCATAATCACTAATAGTCATCCTAAACTATCTTTGAATACTTAGTTATAATTTATTTACTGTTATATTGCAGTTAAAACCTTTATTAAATATTTTACCAAAAAGACTAGTCGTTGCATAGATGTAGCATACACTGACGTTTAGATAGATTGGAAATGCGAAAGAGCAAAACATATGATACACGTATGACAGAGCGAGATAGGTAGACGAAACCAATTTTTAGACGGCATAGCGGGCTTAGCGGGCACTTGTCAAAAATTGTTCCTCAATTTTCTCAATATACCTACTTAATTTAGTTTTTACATTTCTATGTGGAATAACGTCCTTTGTAGTCTTAATTAGTGATTGTTACTTATGCGGTACCTGGATGTGACTCCTAAAGATATAAAAACCACCAGGAAGGCGTCACGCTCGGCGGTGACATTGACAGCGGGCGATTCATTTTTGGTTTCATCCAAGTGATACAATTGCCGATCTATAGTTATATAATAAATCTATGATAAAAACCAAATAGACGTCAGAGTTACATTGACAAAGGCCGATTGTGCTTCTTTGTCGCTCGTTCCGCGTTCTCGCTTGCACTTCAAGCTTTAAATGGAACGCCTCATGACGTCAGGTCTCGACGCATAGACGTCATGTTTTTCGGTCGTGCAGCCGGCTATCGATTTATAAAACGTAACGTTGTCTCGTCAAAAATAACAGATACCTACTACATAGCTATAACTTTAGTACATAGTATCTCAATGAGCTATACTTAATAATAAAAGTGTGGTTTCAAGGGTTGAGTCGTACTTAACAAGTCTCCAAGGGTACCGAATCACGACGAAACAAGGTCCGGAACACCAAATTTTCATTACATTTTGGAAATAGGGAACATTTTTGTGTACCGTCGCTATCTTTGGGGACACCGGAATAGACAACCGGAAAACGAGATTATCTCGTTAAATACGGGACGTCTGGTCACGTTAGCCATACCACACATTGGCGTTACTCATAATTTAGGGTTGCCAACCGTCCTGTTTTCCCAGGAAATGTCCTGGTTTTTGTAGTGTCCTGGGACGTCCTGAATAGTTTTTAAGCAGCGTCCTGGGTTTTTAAATTCCTACTCTAAAAGACGACAGCTTAAACGCCTTGTGGCTAACATATTTCAAGCAATGTATTTCTGAGGAGCAGTACGTAGAACTGCAGAAAGTGGCTGAATATCGTCGCCTCAATGCTTGTTTGTCCTATCTACCAAATTTTTCGAAAATTAACTTTAAATGCAGTTTTATTAAGACTTAAATTTCAATCCTTCTGGTTAAGACAGATTGCTAACTTTTTCTCTTAAAATAACAAAAAATGTCATTTAAATTTTATTTGTGACACGACATCGTAATGAAAATTTCGTGCTTATTTGTACTATTTCCAGATTTTGTTTTAAATCCCACATCGTAAGAAGAGACTTTGAGTGCTTGAGTGTTCTATCTCCACTCAATCGACCAATCACAGCCCGCGGCGCAATATTCTCCGCCATTTTATTTGATTTGTCACTTTGGCGGGAGACACCGAAGAATCCATAAAATAATCGTAAAACTATATAAATTATAGTGTTTTTGGTGTTTAGATAATTCTAGACATTAATAAAAGATGTCTAGAACAATTAATAAAAGTGAACATGAGCAGACGCAGCCGCAAATTGAACAATAAGTACTTTTTATTTTTAGTTTCAACTTGATCTCGTTATGAATTTGCAATAGGGTGTTGCTTTTTAATGATTTTGAACATCCCAAGAGTGCGTTAATACGCTCCAAAGATTCTCGCTCCCTTATTTTGAGACCGAATTAACGTACTGTTACGCAATTTACGCATGACAGTAAAATTAGATTTTGAGTTAAAAAATAAATATTTTGTAATGATTCCGTGTTGGGTGTCAATGAAGTGAGTTAATTAAGTAAGGGTAATGTTTTGTTGTGCGTTTTGTTAAAACGTAAAAAATAATAAAAGAAACTCAATCTTGAAATACGTAAGTGTGTGTTGATAATTCTAAAAAAATATGACGCGTTGGGGGACCGCTTCAACCTTAACAATTTAATTACGAATAGTAACTAACCTCATAACCGAGTTGGTTGACTCGTTTAAACCGTTGAGCCGTTTTGATAACCCGGATGGCGCAATGGTTAACACGCCGGCACGCTGTTCCGAGGGTCTTGGGTTCGATTCCCAGCGAAGGGGCAATTTGAATGATATTTTTTTTAGAATTAATAACACACTTACGTACTTTAAGATTGAGTTTATTTTATTATTTTTTACTTTTTAAATAAAATTTCTTGTCTCGGGGGTTTTTTAAACTTTTAATTTAATTTTTAATTATAGTCTTTATAAAACTCAAATCATAAATTGAAAGAAATCGTTCATAAAAACATCCTGTATATAATATCTGAAACATAGAACAAATAAGCACGAATAAATAAAACAGTCACTTTGTCCTATCCCAGTGAGTAGTGTTCTAAGTCCACATTCATAATTATATTTGTGCATGTTTGTTCTATCTCCACATAAAACCTGTAAAATAAGGTAAAATTAATTACGATCTTATATAAAACTTATCACTATCAAGTATTAAGAAAAACCTTAAAATCAAAAAACTACAGCTTTTTAAAAGAAATACAGCTAAAATTTCGTGTACTGTAAAATTTAACCAATGGTAGATAGGACAAACAAGCACTGAGGCGACGATATGTATTTAGTATACCGGGTCATAACGCTAATGTCGAGAGAGTCTTTTCCCTCATAAATTCACAGTGGTCAAAAGAAAGAAATCGATTACTGCCAAGAACAGTAGCTGCAATCATCAAAACTATTTAAATTATAGATATGAAGTGTGACCAATTTTATAATTATTTGTTAACTCAACCACAGCTACTGAAGGAAATTGGGGTTGAAAAGTACAGTAAAAATTAATAACTTATAACATAATATAGGCTACGGTTTATCCCGGAATTCCCGCGGGATCAAGATTCACGCGGGAAAAACCCCTATGCATGAAAGACTTTGAAGAACTTTGACTAGGTGATAGAGGAGGTTCTGGAGCAACACATAGGCTACTTATTATCACGGAATTCCAGTAGAATTAGGATTCACGTGGGAAAAACTCTTATGCGCGAAGACAAGTGATGGACTTAGATTTTTATGAGACTTTCACTGGGAGATACCTAAAGGAAGTCGTAAAGTAACATATAGGCTACTTATTATCCAAGAATTTCCCGCGGGATCAGGATTCACGAGGGCAAAACTCCTATGCGCGAAGTAAGTAATGGGCTTATATTTTTATGGGATTTTCACTGGGAGATAGAGGAAGTTGTAAAGTAACATATATGCTACTTTTTATCCCGGAGTTCCCGCGGCATCATGATTCACGCAGGAAAAACTCCTATGCGCAAAGTTGCGGGCTTAGATTTTTATGGGATTTTCTCTGCGAGATAGAACAAGTTCTGGGATAACACATAGACTACTAATTATCCCGGAATTCCAGCGGGATCAGGATTCACGCGGGAAAAATTCCTATACGAGAAGGCGCGGGCTTAAATTTTTATGGGACTCACTTGGAGACAGAGGAAGTTGTGAAGTAACATAATTATAGGCTACTTTGTATCCCGGAATTCCCACGGGATCAGGATTCACTCGGGAAAAACACTTATGCGCGAAATAGTGGGCTTAGATTTTAATGGGACTTTTTGTTTCTGACTTCTCGCGGGATCGAGATTTATGCGGGAAAAACTTTGTGACACACTTGAGTTCCACGCGAGCGGAGCCGCGGGCACAGCTAGTTTATAATATAAGAATTTATTAGATAATATAAATAACCTAAGTTTAAAAAATTTGTTACAAACTAAAGTGTTTGTTTTATATTTTAATAACTAGTTTTCAACTCGTATAATTTTATTAAAATACGTTTATTAAAACATATTATGATTATTTCAATTACTTGAATTTCATTTCACCTATTTTTATTTGATATTAATTTAACTATTGCAAGTCTATTACTGCGTCCTGTTTTCAAACTGAATTGTCCTGGTTTCTCCGACTGCAAATCCTGGTTTTTTAAATTTGAGGTTGGCAACCCTACCATAATTACTTCCAGTAGAATGAATTTACTTACGACAAGTTCCGCTCCTTTTTTAATTGCTTGTATCTTGCCTGGTCTTGCGTCAGCATTTCCACTGAACAATGCAATTAGACACATAACGAAAATGAATGTATTTGTGAACTTCATTGTTAATTTTATAATAATTATTCACGTTTTAACACTCTCTTTCCGATCGTCTGAGTCCGTAAAAGTAACTCATACATGACTTTGCTCTGAAGCTGTTTTTATACCAGCGTTCTTGCAATGTTTAGTTCTGCGAAGATAAAGTCGACGGGACTCTCCCTCATCCCGTTATCACAGTTTAGTTACCCAATCTCGTGATGTGTGAAACTGTTATTAACCATAATGACGGTAATCTTTTAGTTTGCCTTATTTATACTTAAATACTTTACCGTCGCCAAATGTATATAGGTAGATATACCTACCATCGAATGTTAGTTTTTGCATAGTTTATCAGACTTTATCATCAGCCGCTAAACTATTACCGTAAAATCATCATCACAATCACAAATAATTATTTTACTGATTTTTAATTGACCATGTGGGTTTTAAAGTACAGCAAGTAAGGAAGAATTATTCAATTATAAATCAGTAGGTAGGTACTTAAGCTGTTGGGGACCGAAAAATAAATATTTTCAAAAAAAAACAATTTTTTCTGTGATGTTTAAAAAAATTGATGAAAGACAAAAAATCATGTTCTCATTTTTCAATAATTGGTTCAAAATATTAGGTATATTTTGCCTCCGGCCCTTACTGTTGTAACATCGTAATAATACACCGAACAAATGTTCGATGTATTAGACAGGAAGGCGCACCTTCCTTATATTAGTATAAAAACCCCAGAAGTTAATTAAATTAATATCCTCAATTCGATATACACAAAAGGGTGATATAAATTATGAGATTAGTTGGCCCAACAGTCCAAGATTCTAAATTATGGTCGAATGATTATTATTTATCGTAACATTGTCATTACACCGACCAAATAATACATGATTGTATTTTGTATGTCACTAATTTTGTCAATTAATTCGAAAGTTTCACAATCAATATCAGAATATGATTGTGTTACACTTACACTACACCCCACACTGTTATTAGATACTACCGCTGTGGTTTCAATGTCATTGATTTTTTTTTCTTTCAACCCTTTTATTAGCTTGTACCTAAGTATGTAACGAAAACACTCAGTTTAATAAACTTCAAACAGTTTAAACTTCAAGAAATCTGATTTACATAAAAAATTGCACAGATGTCAAGACAAGAGAACTCTTCTACATTTAAAGGCGCAGTGACTACGTTTACTGTTTTACATTTATACTTCAGTTAGCAGGGTGTTTGTAGTTTTTCAAACTACTAATTAATTATGCTACCTTTATTTTTCTTTGATCCTCTATGGTGCCTAACGAAAATAGAATAAGTTTATGTAATTGCCTAAAGCAACGCACAGATTAGATGGCACAGATTAGAAAATCGTTACTTCGGTAATGAACACAAATCATGTGAATTGCGAGTATTAATGTCCACTATAAGACACTGATCCCTCGTCAAAAATTACAAAGCTTTGAGAATATTCCACCACGCTGCTCAATTGAACATTAGTGGAGGCGTCAAGTCAACGGCGTACTTATATCGCGCTTCGCTCGTGCGCTAACTAGCGCTAACTAGACTAACTTCACGCCGTTCAAAAATGGGCAACTTTACGCACCGTATCGTAATGTATGTACTATTTAACACTGCAGTGGGTACTCTAGTCATAGCAAGCCTCTACCCGCCCAATGGTTGCCTGAGAGAAGTCGCTTCTATCAGGCCGCCGTTTGTACCGTAAATATAAGAAAATTTTGTTTTCATCACCCCTATTCGAAAAAGACGACTTGGTTCGGACATAAGGGGTTCCAAAGTTGCTGTTTTCTATTCAGCGGGCCGGAATGAATTTTCATACAAATTTTCCTGCCGGCTAGATCTTTTCCGTCCTATTTTGAATTTAGAACATTTTAGTATTTTGCGCTAAAGAAATCGAACACAAATATTGTTTGAATAAAGAATGTCTGGTTCGACGCGAGGGCCCGCCAGCTGAATAATAAAAAAAGAAATCAAATTAAGATCGCTCGAACTATTTCCCGCGTTTTCGTGCATTTTTACGTATTGTTAGAAATTTTGTTTTGTTTTGAAAAAATGAGTTCTTCCAACGATAGTGAAAGTATCCTCCTGATAGTATAAAAACTGAAGCGAGTAATGTGATGAATAGTTTATTACCTGCGAAATCCCGGGAAAAATATTTGAAAGCCCATGATAATTTTTTGGAATGGAGAAATGCACGTATTATTTATTTTACGTATTATTTTCTATTAAATATATATATTATTTTCTCATAGTGGGTGATGAAAAGTAGAGTGTATCACTCGGGTGCAAGTATATTTTTGGCTCGGGCGACGTACTTTGAATCCCTCGCTACGTTCGGGATTCTACTAAAGAATCCCTCGCTACGCTCGGGATTCTACTCTAGAATCCCTCACTTCGCTCTGGATTCAAAAAACGCCCTCGCCGAAAAAATATTACTTTGCACCCTTGTCATACAATCTACTATTGTACTATCTTTTACTGGTGTACAAAATAGTACATTACGATACGGTGCGTAAAGTTGCCCATTTTTGAACGGCGTGAAGTTAGCGCACGAGCGAAGCGAGTGCGATATACGCCGTTCAAAAATGCAACTTTACGAACGAGTATCGTATATTATTTTATAGCACGAGTGACATAAACCCGCTTTATTGTAGTTATAATAAATAAAAGTTATAATTTGATGCTTTAATTTCATAAAGATTTTTGAGTTGCGATGATGATAATGTAATTTTATTGTGCGAAAGAGAATTACAAAGTGTTCGAAACATGAAGAGACAGATAAAAAAATAACGACAAAGCCTCCTGAAAGGAATTATTACGAAGTTGTTAATGTTTATATTCAAGTTTTGTACAACATAAAACTGTATTTAGGAGAATCTCTAACCTATGTAAATTCTTGCATAACCCGTATTAAGCACTAGTTTAGTATACTGAATCAACAATTTGAGAAGATAAGATAACTAATTATGAAATATTTTTTCGCTGATTTCACCAAACAGTGTCCTTTATCCTTTATGTGTACTTACCCATATTATGTTAAGTAAGTAGGTTATTTGTTTACTCAATAATATTTCCCATTAAAATATGATAAAGTAACAGTTTTCACCAACAATTTCACACATAGGTTCCTACCTACAATACACAAAACATACTTCAACTGAATTATTTTAAAAAGCAGTAAAGATAAATATGACTAAAGCACAGTATAGATAATTATAAGTGCAGGCTTACATGGTGGTGCTGCGTCACTCAATGTCATAAAGTACCCTCATGTTATATATTTTTTAATTTCTACCTTCGCAATTTTCAATAATTTATTTTTGAACGGCGTGAAGTTGGCGTCTTTTGCCATGAAAAAATGACCTACTTACGCCACTGAATACTGTGACTTAAATGCGGGTTTAAGTCACGCTGTGCTATAAAAGAATTTTGTTATTGTTGTTGTAGGTAGGTACGTACATTTTTGAACCTAAAGGCTTAACGTGTTCAAATATTATCTACTACGGTACTACCTATTCTTAGCCATGTTCCAGTCCTTTAACCGACTTCTTTGTTAATTGCTTCCTAAATATCATGAGCCGTCCTAGCCACGTTGATTACTTTAAATCTAGCTTTCTGAAAGATTAAAAATTTAATAAATTCAAAATTCTGTCGCTTAAATTTAAAAAAACCGGCCAAGTGCGAGTCAAACTCGCGCACGAAGGATTCCGTACCATTATGTATAAAAAAGCCAAATAAATCTGGTCTGTTTTATGAAAGCCTCACTTAAATATTTAATTCTTTTATTGTAGCCACATATTAGCCACAACGCCATCTCTTGGACCGAAAAGTATCTAAATGGTAGGGCAGGTTAAGTACCTACCTATGGGCGCCTACTTAAATATTTATTTCATTCTGTTTTTTAGTAGGTATTTGTTGTTGTAGCGGCAACAAAAATACATCATGTGTGAAAATTTCAACTGTGTAACTATTACGGTTCATGAGATACAGCCTGGTGACAGACGGACGGACGGACAGCGAAGTCTCAGTAATAGGTTCCAGTTTTACCCTTTGGGTACGGAACCCTGAAAAGTACAGCCTTTTTGTTGACTACAGATATGATCTCTAGAGACAGAACGTCTATAGGTACTTATATTTGTTTTAAATTGTTTCTTTTTCATTGATGATTCATAAATACTATATTAATATTTTTATCGCAGAAAATTATAATTATGAATAGAGCTTACTTTGAAATCTGATAACAATATTAAAGGCATGTACTCGTAGAACATTTAAATACAACGCCTGTCTAAGTTTTCCGTAAAGCCAACATAATTGGGATTCTCCAACAAGTTACGTTTGGGAAGCCTTTGCCGTGTACGTGATACTACTAGCAACCATTTTCCTCAGCAGATCGCATAACCCGCTAACAAATTTAATTAACAACACTTGATCGTGGTCGATTTTTCTCAACGTCACAGTTAATTTGATTAATTAACGTAGCTATAAAATAGATGTAAGATTTATTCAGTTCAATTACAGACGGAAGGTTGCAGAATTCAGTTGTAATATAGAATTTTATATAATTTATTAAGATGAAATTCTTAAATTTTATTCTGGTCGTGTTAGCGGCGTTTGCCTTATTATTTAACTCATCTGAAGCAGCTCCGAAAGTTAAAGCCGGCTCAGTCGTTGTAAGTTATTTTTATCTTAAATATTCTCTCAGATAAAAAATTGCAACGAGTCACGTCTTAAATATGATTTACGTTTAGTTAAATCTTTGTTAGTTTTTATAAATCCTTTGCGTGATACAACACCTGTCTTAATAGATGTTCATTTGAAATTTAATGTAAAATTTTGACAAATTGCTAATTTTGACAAAGTAGATATAGGTATATACGAGTAGATATAAAATAACCCCGATGCATCCATAAAGAGCAGTGCATTGCACTAAAGTATTGTTTATGAATGGCATTACGATAATCAAACAAGAAAATAATACTAGGTACTATAAATGGCGTCCAGCAGTAGATAGCAATGTTCAGAAAGCAAAAAATATATTATCTACCTTTACCGATAAAATTAATCTCGTAGATATTACTTATTAAAAGATATTTATTTTGAAATTCATATTGAAATTGATTAGGTATTTACAGAAAGGAGGATTACGTGCAATCAGCGCGGCCGGAACAGCACACGACATATACGAACATGTGAAAAACAAACTCAACCAAGGGTGATTCTTGGTAATACGAAGAAACTGTAAATTGTAAAATAACATGTCTAAATATACGTCTCTCATCTTACTTACAGTATTTTGTTTTCATTATCTGTAAAATTATTCTGTTTGATCTTAGCGGTAAACGAAAAAATGTGGAACCTATTTTTATTTACTGAATAGATTTAAACTGAATCCTTACAGCATCATTTATCTGTCTGTTGTAGACAAATATCTCCGTATTACGGGACTGAATACATCAGTGAAAACCGCATCCATATCGGTTAAGCTTCTTTTGAAGTTAAGAACATGCAGAGACAATTTTTATGAGTCTTCTATCTCATACTTAACAAATGACTGATTCCCTAATTAAAGTTCCACTTCCCGTTCCACATTCCCGTTGGAATGATTTTCAAGTAAATAAGAGTCCTTCCTAGAGTCTTATACTGTCTCGATTCTAAAATTCATCAAATTCAGGTCTGATAAAGCGTGAAACGGCAGCAGCCAGACGAACAGAGTACCTAATCTCCACATTTTTAACGCCCTACGTATGTAAGCGTAACCTGTATGTTTCTACCTATGTCAAGGAAACTTTAAATCTAATTTTCAAAAACTTCAAGAAGTCCGTTCAACTGGCAAATCCAGAGATCAAAAGCCGATGAATATGCAATTTTATAACAAACAATGGCAATTGGCTCCAGGCAAGGAAACTCCTCAAGGGTGAACCGCACTGTGACTACATTAATTGATTTGCATTTAGATTTCAGTTAGCTTTATGTGTCAAGGGTGTTTATCGTTTTTTAGATTATATTAGGTGTTCATTATCAATATTAGTATCGATAGAGATCGGTTTACTCAACTCACAGTAAATTTCAATTATCTCATCATAAATATCATCACCCGTTACTGCAACGAATACAGTCAACTCTTACAACTTTGCCCAGATTTCTTGAAATATTTTCTTTGATTCCATATTATTTTAAATTATATCATTAATTTTAACTTATGACTGTCCTATATCGTTGTTAAATGTATTAGGTTAGGTACCTACTCTTTGCATAGAACAATACACAAATATGAAGAAATACATACAAATGTGTTAAAAACCTCAATTTGTGCAGCGGGCTAAATTCATATCGCTTTTTACGACTTTGCCCATTTTACAATAACTTTCGTACTTTAATTATTTTCTAACTTAATAAAGTTTAGGATTCTAAGCTGCTTCGATACGACAAAATCAAATACCATCAATCAATATTATCGAACAATGATTAGTTAGTGAGACATTGAAAAGTATTTATCTTTACATGATTGTGTTTACCAGCTTATTTTTTTACGCAATTTACAGTTTTTGTGAAAATTTGATTTATTTTAACAGAGCTCAGGATAAAAGGAATATTTGCCTTATGTTTCGAAGGATGTATTTTGTCCCCCGTGAGGATGTCAGATGCGTTTAAAAATACTTTTTTGGTAATAACACACACTTTATTCCACTTTGTGTTTCAATACATAGTTACCTCAATTTTCACCGAGGCATGTCAGCCACATGCAACATAGCTTCAACCCATTATTGGGCCATTACTTAACACAGGTGTCTCGTCATCATTCAGGAAACGCAGAGCACATTGCTCAACGCTGCTCCAGTGCGGATTAGTGGAGGGTTCGTGTTTGGGATTCGTTTATGACTGGTATTCGTTCGGAATAGAAATTCACTGGGATAATAAACTAATACCAATGGTATTAGTTTTTTGGTATTGGATCGGAATAGGTCGTGGTCTGTAAGCTACGATCGCTTTACCGGACAATAATCACGGGGAAAAAGTAAACAAAAATACATTGAATTTCTCTTTTTACGTCACATGCGAATACAGGGTGTTCCGTTATGAATGGATAATACAGCACCTGCGTGTAGAGGGCATCATGCCGGTTCAGATAAATAAATGTTATGTTCAGTAAAAGTCTTTCCGTTTCTGAGATATTCGACATTTTCGAAATTTTAAAATTATTCCATCCTTCGCCATTCTTTTTGACGCCAGGACTACAAATGAAGACATTTTTGTATCTGTTTTTTGGATAGTATTCCTGGATAGATGTGCTATCGAATGTTATCAATTATTTTTATAACAAAAGCACGGATTCTTTTTAAATTAAGATTTAATACCAACTTAAGGTTTTTTCATATTTCATTCTTGACTTTTACTCTGCCGTGGTTAAAAAAAAATGTATGGTGGCTTGAATGCCAATTTCAAAAAAAACTTGCCCATTTCACCCAGATTCTGAAATGGTATGTTACAGGGTATAATCCACCTTTAGATTTTAAATTATTTTGTTTTATAAGGAGGTAGACCCCATTTTTATGATACTACAAGTTAATTCCAAAATTTGGTTTGTTACCTTAATAAGCTTCAAAACCATCCAAGTTCTTGGTAAAAAATCCAAATTGGTACGATATGGCCACGACACGTATACACAATTCACTTGTCGCCGCGTAAATGTATCACAATAATTGTGGTCCCGTAAATATTTATGTTGCGAGTAATATTATGTGGTGCCGGTGTGCGGCCTCACTTAGAATTTTGACACATTTTATATGCGAAATGTGACAAGATATTCAAATACGACGCAATGAGGGTAAAAGCGTGTGAATTCGCCGCTAGAGGCGCTAGTGGATAGTGAGGTCTGTCTGTCAGTGCACAAACTTATCTGACCCGGTAAGAGGGGCGCTACTGTCTTTGTCTTTGTCTGACAACAGTTTAACATTTGCATTAGTTCCAATTTTGGCCACCGGGTCAGTTAAGTTTGTGGCACTGTCATTTCTCACTTGTCTGAATTTCACTTGTCACTGTTTATGTATGGGCGGGCTTTAACAGCTAGACCTCACTCGACAATGGCGCCAACTGGTGAGCACAAAAACGGCGACGCTCATTGAACGAACTATGTATTTATAAATCAGCACAGGTAATTCTTCAAGATACGCCATTATGTTCTTACACTTAGTAGTTTTTGTCTGATAAATATTTAAATTTTATAACTGGAGTAAGGTTATGTTTACTTACAAGAACATTGCCTAGTTTTTTCCAAGTTTTTGATTTTTTTCTGTATTCGGTATAATAGTCATCAAAGCCGTCGAAGTAATCAAGCGGAAAATCATCAGCGGATACTGCAGCGACTAGCGTTATTACAAACATAAATAAAATAACCAACTTCATTTTGAACACTGAAAAATATATTATGTTTATAATAAATTTTGTTCGAATAAGCCAGGTAATAACAAAATTATATTAGTCCATATCTCACGTGCGTCACAAAATTGTTATACCTAACACTTTAAAACATAGACAAGTAACGCTACACGCGATAGGATTTCCTGTGACGTAGGAGGTAGGAGCCATGAACAACGCACAAAGTTAAAGGACTACACCCAAAACGATTTACAGGGAGTAGATTTGAAGTCACCAATTCAATTTCTGCCTCACTGAGAATCGTATCCAGGAATTTTGGAAAGGAGATCCGGTATGGACAACAATGAACAATTTAACGGCATGTAATACTAAATCAGTTCAAGTTTTTGTAATGTGATAGTATTTTTAAATCGTCAATTAAATTTACATTGCTCATGTGGTACATTAGTTATCACGACGGAAGCTTGAAGCTTGGATTCTTTGCAAGGTACAGATTGTACTATGAATTCCTATTCTCGATCTTGCTTCGAGCAAAGATCTGGGGATGTTCTTGTCTTCACGTATTATCTATAATTCCCATGACAATATAATATATGGAATCTTAATGTGGGTAAGTCCCATGAAATGATATCCTACTGTGTATGATGGTGAAGTGAAGTGATATTAATGTCACTTCATTTCACCATCATACATTATAGTAGGATATTATAATTATATTTTATAGAAATGCAGATTTATCTGTGAATTAAAGGATTCTGAAACATCTGATTTTAAATATTTTTAAAATCACAATGTGACCATTATTTCATTCTACACAACTTTACACATTGTAGCTTATACAAAATCGAGTATAATTTTCCATTTCGTAAATTATCTACTATTTTCTTAGAGCATCATTGAACTATTCCGATATTCGCAGAAAATAATGCCCGGAAAATAATTATTTAGTAACATTCCAGATTATCCGAATAGAATGAATAGTAATAAAATAGTATTATATGCCCTTAAATTATATTAAGTCACGAAGATATATCATCTATTATCATCGAAGTCGAAGAATCGACATCTAATTATCTATTACCTACCTATTATTACAAAAATTATACAATTACTACTAGGTACGAGTAGGTAGGTATAATTTATTATCGGTAGGGCACGTCAACTAGCTAAAATTGATACTAATTTTGTCTCACCTAAGTAGTTGTGTTTGAAACTATCCCATTTACATAATCTGACAAAGATCTAGAATCGCATATTGACTGCAGCAGGTTAGACTTTGCGACCTTGCGCAGTCTAAATCGCTAACGTCCATCCATCCATCAACCTTTAGATGTCCACTGTTGGACATAGGCCTCCCCTAAATGGCGCCACTCTGACCGGTCCTGAGCCCTTTGAATTCAGCGGATGCCCGCCGTCTTCTTCAGGTCGTCAGTCCACCTGGTAGGAGGTCGCCTTTTCCAAGACGTGGCCTCCATTCGAGAACCTTTCTTCCCCACCGGTTGTCAGTCTTCCGAACTATATCGCTAACGCAACTTTCACATATTGTTAAAGTTATCCCGGTTCAGAGTGTTATATTTCCAATTATGTATTGATTATGCTGACGTGTGGTACTCTGACCCCAGTATTGAACATTTCAATAAGCTGGATCACCTGATAAATTACGCCATTCGTTTCACCTACTGTCTACGAAAATTCGATCACATTTCCTCTTTCGTCGCTAGCTTAAATGGCTTCCCATTCGTGAATGTAGACAGGTCAAATCTCTCAGGACTCTTTTCTCTGTTCTCTTTGATCCTCACTCTCCTGAATATTTAACAGAAAAAATCCACTGTCTGCTTTTCATGACGTCGTATTAAGTAGGTATCTATGCAATCTCACCGTTCCAATTTTGTGTCCAATTCTTTTGCATTATTTTTTATTTATTATTACAACTAGCGTCCGCCCGCTGCTTCGCCCACGTGGAATTCGTTTTAACTTCACTCCCCTATTTCGACCCCTTAGGAGGATGAATTTTGACCCTGTCTCAGTGGAACATCATAGGGGCTTTCTGCATGCCAAGTTTCAGCCCGATCGGTTCAGTAGTTTCGGCTGTGCGTTGTCTGTCAGTCAATCACCAGTAACGCAAGAGTTTTATATATTATAAGATTACAATTACATTTTAAAATAACTTAGTTTGAATTTAGTAAGTTTTTAAGTAGCCTTAGGGTGAAACTTTAAAAACAATTAGCTACCATTCAGAACCATTCAGTTTAAATACTAGGATACTTTATGCTTGGAGGGAGGGCTAAAGCTCAAGTTATAAGTACAGTGCCAAATAACATCAATGCAGGTTTAACGAAAAACTTATTATAACCAATGACTGATATTTTATGAACCACTTTTTTAAATTAATGCCCGTACTTGACCCGCGTCAAGTACTTATCTTTGGCATTCAACATAAATTTTACTTTTTTAATTTTCCCGTTAGAATCTACCTTAATGAAAATATCAAGTTCCTTCGCCATCTACAAGTGGTCTATAATTTTGATAAGTGAATAAGTGAGTGATAAAAATTCAATAGGAAAATTATGTATTATTATAAAGTTTATCTGTGTCTATTATTTTACGTTTAATTTTAGACATTTTAGTAAGGGTAAAGTGGTGTAATGAAGATCAATATTTTAGAATCGAGACAATCTGCAGGCGAAATTTATGGAAATAAAAAAACATTTACAAAACACGTAAGTATATTTTAATACCAGCGCCAAGCCATGCGGATAATATTCCATTTTTACAAATAAAAAGTAAGTATCTAGTTTATAGGTCGACAATAACAATATAAGTACCTACTTGTACATATAAATGGCATCGATTAATAATTTTCTTGTTGACACTATCAACGGTATATTTTTGAACAACATTTTTTATTAGATATCATTTTAAATGATTACTTATTAAAATTTTAATTTATTCCTTAATCATCTTTAATCTCTTTTTAATAGTTTATCACGAACAACCGCCGCGCCGATTGCACCAATTCCAGCTTTCTGAAAAACAAACATGACCAATACGTAAAAATTAAAAAATTATAATATGTTTTATATACTGACCTGAAAACCTAGTTCTAGCCGACCGACGACAAATATGATACACCTAACTCAAATGAACTAGTGGGAAGCACCCAGTTTAACCACCGGCGTGCGGCTAAACCTAGTTCTAACCGAAAATGAGTAGGATACATCTTAGTTTAAGCGCATGTGGCCGGCTGCACCTATGTAGTAGTTGTAGCCGGCTAAAACTAGTACTTCGGCTATTAGCCGCAACATAATACATTTCTTTGCTCACTGTATTTATTTACTTTTATTGTCCTTCTATCTTTTTTAACCGACTTCCAAAAAGCAGGATGTTGTCAATTTGACTGTAATTGTTTCTTTAACGCACTTCAAAAAAGAAAGAGGAATAGATATACATATATGAAGCCGAAAGGCAGTCGTTCGTTACCTGATAAGTTTTATTTTACTGAGTGTACAATTTCTTGATGATGTTGACGTCGGTTTATTTTGTTAAAAGTCATCGATCGGTCATCTTTACTTACAGCAACTTTAAATGCAGTTCCCCATTCAGATCTATATCCGGGATAGTCTTCAATGTCCTCGTAGTACTCATCCGAAATATCATAACCGGCTGCTGCAGCGAATGTCGTTACTATCACGAGTAAAACGAACAGCTTCATTTTAATTATTTATTCAATGTCTGAAATATAGAATAACATATTAGTATATTTTAAGATATTGTAAGAGCCAAGTAATCACCCCCCGGACCACGGAAATAGAGGGGGTTGCAACCCTCGATTTTTTCTCCTTGTCGCATGATTTTTGTACGGCGTTGCGGAATAATGGATTAGAAGCTGTATTGAAACAGTATGAAACTGATGCCGTACAGGATCAAATGACCAAATTTACCCTGGAATTTTCAAAAAATCAAAAAAAATTACCGACTTTGTGGCTCACCATTTTGTTACGGGACTGCGCGCTTTCTTATTAAGCTATTGTATAGCTTTTATCGCGGGCCTTGAGCGCGGGGACCGAATTCAAAAATTTCGTAACGAAAATTTATTACACCCTACACACAGACATAGTTACTATGTCTATGCACCCACACATCGATAAATACCAGAACTTTTAACTGAGTTAACTAACTTTTACTTTATAACGGCTAAACCGATTTGGCTAATTTTAGTCTTGAAATATTCGTGGAAGTTCAGGGAAGGTTGCAGCGATGAGAAAATATGAAAAATTGCGAGCAAAATACTAAAAATATAAATTTTAATTTCCCATACAAATCTTACCTGTCAAACATTTGATTTTCGCCCCGTCGGTTCGGTGTTTTAAGAATAATTACATGTAGATCTGGATTAAATAAGGCGTTGGAATCGACAACATGTATTCATAATAGCCGAATTATCGCGTATTTAGGTTTAAAACATACAAAATAATAACATGACATAAAATAATGACACTATATTAATGACTTGAGGGTGATAGAGACAGTGCCATACAGGCAAGGCAAACTGTAAGGCACTGTCTCTGTCACCCACACGTCATTCACGCGCCAAAAGATCGTTGTAGGACTTAAATGTCAAATGTCAATTTTCTTTTTAAAAAGAATTATTTTGTCAAATGAAATAGTTCTTATGCTTTTGTTCAGAATATTTAAATCTTCTTTGCACAAATTAATGCATTACTTATCCGTTTCTAATAAAGATTAAAATGTCTTGCACCTATAATGTGACGTTATGATGTACGTATTCTTAATAGCGGCTACAAACTCACGCCGAGAACCGAGAACCCCCGAGAACACCCGAGAAGCGTGAATGTGATCGGTTTCTCGCAGTCTCGTTCTCGGGCTCGCCTGTGCTCGGATCGGTGTCGGTATTTTGTTTTGTTAATTTATATATAATGATATGCAATAGCTTTACCGCGGCAGTCTCCGAGTGCCACACGTCTTTTTTATTTTTCATGGATCTATCGATGGTGAAAATGCCGTACAGAATCATATGACCAAAATGTACTCCCTCTACCTGCACTTTTGAATTCTCACCAGCACTCAGTTGGACAGCTTACAAGTGACGGCATAGTGCTGAATCTTATTATTTTGTGCTCTTATATCGTCCTATATACATCACCTGGTGGTTCGTATGACCCATCCATTTTTGACATGGGCCTGTAGTCTATAAAATACTTATAAGTAAGCAATTTGACAATTAATTTAAATAGTAAAGTTAAAACTGAACCAAGAATAATGGTCATGAAACAAAGAAGAATACAGACGAAATTCCTGTCCCGTTGATCAATAAACTGGACGAGCTACGAGATAATAAATTATAATTAATTAATAATACCTAATGATTTTCCAGATCAGAGACATACTTACATTTCGTTTTAATTGTATCAAAATCAATATACTTTCTGTATCGTCATAGGTATGTAATCCAATAAAAAACTTACCAAAATATACTTAAATCAAACGATAAGAATCCTCAGACGGATTCAATTTATATTGGAGATCGTAAATCGTAAGTAATGTTATGTTGGTAGGACGTGTACTATAATTCTGACACAACTCAATTTAACGGATTGTAATAGTTAATCTATTGGTGTGTTTATAATGGTACAAATAATTATTGAAGAATGTTTCTTTAAATGGTACATTAAAAGTATAGCAAGTAATTGCAGGTAGGGGAACACAGGGTAATGAGAGCCATCGGGCAATGGGAGCTATGGTGATTTAACGAAATGCAGCCACATTTAGGCGATCGTAAGCATACGACTACTTCCGTCAACTATCGGCAAACTACCCCTGACGCGCTCGAACCATTAGTGCTATTCGTTAAGTCACAAGGGACAATTATGTGTTTTTCGCTAAACGCTTACAAAAAATTCGCCAATTGCCAGCATCAAGGTAAGCATGAAATTATATTGTTATTTTATTGTATTTATGCTCATTATATCCCTGGATTCGTTTAGTAACAAGTCCAATTAGTGGAATTGTGATTGAGAGTAGAATTAAATATTTATGTTATTTCTTTTTAAAATGGTGGTCAGCGGCTAATGGTAGCCTAGCTAAGCTCTCAGTAGTGCCATGCCAAAATGACTTGTTTTTTGTATTAGATGCCACGTACAAATATCGTTGAAGAACAAGCAGCACTTTGAAATAATAACAAGCACTCCAATGAAAGCAGTATTTAAAGAAGAGAAGAGGAAAATAATTGAAACGGAGAATAAGACAAAGACAAAGAAAGGAAATTGTGATAAAGAATACTGTGTCAAGGCCAAAAGTAACAAAGGCATATGAATTAAGTAGAAGAATATCAAAGTTACAACTCTCGACAACTCGTAGAAGAGCTGCGATCTGCCCACCAAGTGGCTGTCAGCACCCAAACTGCCAGGAGGAGATTGCATGAAATTGGTTTCAAGTCTCGTAGACCGTTACGGGTCCAAGCTCTTCGACGTGGCAATCGAGCACGACGGTTACAATGGGCACGTGATCACTTACGATGGTCTAACGAGCTGTGGGCTTATGTCCTGTTTTCTGATGAATCCAGGTTCGGTTTCCATCCTGATTCAAGAAGGATACGCGTTTGGCGTGCTTCAGGACGTCGTGAACGGCTTCAGTGTCCTCAAGAAGTTCTTTCCTACCAAGGTAGAACAATCATGGTTTGGGGCGGAATTCGAATTGGCGGGAGAACTGATCTCGTTTTTATACGGGGCACCTTGACTACCGAAAAGTACCGCCAAGAGGTGGTTGAACCCATTGTTGCTCCGCTCCGACAGCAAATGGGTGAAGATTTTGTGTTTATGCAGGATAATGCACGAGCACATACTGCACGGTCAGTGATGACCGCTTTCCGTACACATGATATCACTATACTAGACTGGCCTCCACAATCGTGCGACATGAATCCTATAGAGCATGCATGGGATTTGCTTGGCAGAAAGGCGTTTGAAGAGATTCCTCATAATTTATGCACCGAACAAGAACTTTTTGTGCATCTCTCTCAAACTTGGCTCAGGATTCCCCAGGCTATTATAGACAACCTGATTCTAAGCATGCCAAGGCGTTGCAGAGCCTTAGCTAATGCGTTAGGAGGTCCAACAGACTACTAAATGCCACTTCTATAAATTTTTGTTTAATAAAAATGTCAATTTGCCAATTTAGTTTTAGTTTTTGTTCAGCACATGTGTATTAATTTTCTTTCCATTTTTGATCTTTTCAATTAAACTTTTATTTTGTCACTTTTTAACAACATGGAAATTTTAATTTATAAACAAGCATTAAGTTACCCTTTAAATCACATAAAAATGTATCATAAAAAAGTTACATTTCTAAGCAGTCACCAAAAATGTGCCTGAGTCTTAGACTTTGTTGATGTGTGTATTTCATGGGTGATGCCCAGTCCGAAATGATAGAAGCAAATATTAACATTACATTTTATCATAAATATTGAGCGTTTAATCGAGTTGAGTCAACTCTGATAACAGTAGGTAATTTACCGAATTTAATTTGAAGCTTGAAAATCATTTCATGAAATTATCACTTAAATTTGACGAGGTATGCAAGGTAAATTAGGTCTGTAAACTAATTTCACTGTTTTATTGACCTTAGAAAACAAAAGTTAAAATTACCCTCTACAACGTACAAATGTAATTGCGAGGTTTAATTTATATCAATCAATTAAACATTTAACGTAATCCGTAACATAATTAATCCAGTCGCGATATTTAAGGTTTTAATATCAAAATTAATGCGTACCTATGTAAGTACTTATGTGAAGGATTTAAAACTCTTTTGGCTCTCAACTGAGTAGAGATTTTTAGTAATGATCCTTAGATACTTCTTTTTATTTCTGGACTATTGTTTAAAGTACGATTGCCGCAACTTCCGAATAAAGGATGGAAAATCAATAAGTTTCATTTTCCTTGCTTTATCCAGTAGGTAGGGGAATTGTGCTTAAGATGACATACTTTTTCTTTCAAGGGAAATATTTAAAATAATTTTAGTCATATGAGATCAGTATCTTGCGTATATTCTAAAAGGTATCATAATCAACAAAATTATTTAAAATTCAGAACAATCAACGTCATATTAACTTTGAAAACAAACATCAATGGCACTTAGGTTGACATGTGTAAAATGACATATGTATAGGATAAGATGACATGGTACCTACATTGCCACCAACTTATCTATGAAATTGCAAAAGTTGGAACTAATGCCGTCATGTTAAAAAGTCATTCATAAGTACAATGTGGTCATTCGTCTGTCAGTAACTACCTCTCGAATTGCGTCCGACAGCGCCTCTCTTCATTTCAGAGATAAGTTGGTTACTGTATGTCATCTTGCACCTTAAGGGTATGTCGTCTTATCAATGCTAAAAGCCAGACCATTCGATTATTCCTCACAGCTTGTGATGTTCATTAGTAAATGCCAGGCATTCTGTATAAAAAAAGAAAACAGGTAAGTTTTCCTATCCTATTTTACACGGATAAGATGACATAGTATGCCATCTTACACCCACGCCCTGTATGTCATTTTACCCAACGGTCACAAAATTATGGTTTAAATTGTCACGACCATACCTTTTACGTTAGGATGCGTTTTTAGTTATATTTGTGCAGTTGAATAACCCATTTTTACAATTCAAATTAGTTTAAAGTAAAGACCCTTACCTTACATGTATTTTCACCATCAAACAAAACCGAAAGCAAACTTTTGAGCATGTCAAAATCACAAAAACGTGCACTGCTTGCCAGTCCGCGTTCTTATTCCGCCATACTGAATTTGAGTACTAGCGACATCTATGTAGACTCCCGTTAACGTCACAATTGCACTCTTCACGCACTCTTAGCGCGAATATTTAAAGCAATATAGTAGGTGTGTCATCTTACCTGAGTATGCCGTCTTGAGCACATCTCCCTACATGATTTTAATTTTATTATCTTTTACATTTAATTGTACGAATGATTCAGTCGAAGTTAGATCTAATTTCCGGTAGCGCTCGATCGTGTGATGCCTTTTATAAAATCCGATTCGATTCTCGAACAGGTTTTAGCATGAGTAAATCCCCAGATCACAGGTAACGGTACCTACCTAATATTACGGAACGGAACGACATATAAAATTACACTAAACATCATCGTAAGAAATGTTTAAAGACTTCTCATTTACTTACCACTTCAGCTTCGTATAACATTTTCCAGAACTATTCTGCGGGATTTTATATAATGAGACTAATAACGAAATTTTAATGAGACTGTTACCGAATACTCATTAACGAAAAAGATTTTATTATTATGTTACCAAATTATAAACCTCGTTATTTGAAATCCCTTCTTTAAAATCTAAATTCAAGGCTGTTTCATGATACTTTTATTACAAATAAGTATGAAAAAAAAATTTTATGTTTTGGTTTTCCCCCCGCAGCTTCACCCGCGCCAGAGATGAACAGCTTCAAAGGTAAGTATGTTACCTATATCATCGGGAATAAAGTATCCTAAGTATGTCCCGGTCATGGTCTAGCCAAGTGCCAAATTTTATCGCAATCTGATCAAAATAATTATGATGAGTTTCATAAACCTTCACCTCCCTTTTTTACATCGTTACGAGGATACGTCTGAAATATGGTAGGTTTAGATCTAAGATTATTTTTAAAGCTAACTGTCTATATCTCCGATATTTAGATATAGTATATGTATCTTCACTATATAATAAACAATCTCATAAGAGCAAAACCAGTAAAATGAGAAGCTTCCTCGATAGAAAAAAAATTTAAAGTTAGGTCCAAATAGTTATGGTTTTCAAGTTTACTACAAAAGTTTTAATATTTGTTGATGAAAATATTTTTGAAACATAAAAAAAAGCTAAGCTACAACCCACTAATGGCCCACTACTGAGCACGGGTCTCTCCTCATTACTGCTGAGGAGGCCTAGAGCATACTCCACCACGCTGCTCCTATGCGGATTGGTGGAGGGGTTAGTGGCCAACCCAGTGTCGAAAGTTTTCAAGCCGCCCGAAGGCCTCCGACATGGCTTAACGACTGCTATCAATCGATAACAACCGGGACCGACGGCTTTACGTGCCCTCCGAAGCACGGAAGCGCTCAAGAAATTTTTGCCACTAGCGGTCACCCATCCGACTACCGACCGCGCCCGCTGTTGCTTAACTTTGTCGATCGCTTAGGATCGACGCAAGCCGCCGGGCTATGAGCGCTTTTGAAACATAGTAAATAATAAAAGTTAAGTTTTCATAAGAATGAAAAAATTTAAAATGCAATTTTATTAGCACTTACGTCAATAATATTAAAGCTAAAATTAAAACATTGCTATCTCACTATTTGCCTATAAATGAAATCATTCCATCTCTGTTTTTGAGCTCCGCTCATTCGGTTTTACATAATTATTACGGTTGTAGCCCCTTAAAGGCTGATTTTCGTGATAAAAATTATCGTCAGTATGCCCTTTCCCGAGTCATCTAAATCTATTCAGCGGTTTAGGCGTCAAAAACCGATGAACAGATAGCGTTACCTGTGGCGTTACCTTCGCATTTATAATATTATTTTTTTATATTATTTATAATATTATATTAGTGTGTATTATAATAAGTAATTGTCATCATCATAATAACGACCTATAACTGTCTCCATAATAACAACAGATAACAACCTATAAGGGCTCATTCCCACGGAATACGTCTTTGACGATTCGGCAAAAAACACGATACGTCTTGACGGATGGACGTTCACATTGAATACGGAATCGTGTTTTTTCACGATTCGTCAAAATATCCGCATTGAAGTTCACATATGTATCCGTCATAATCATAAAACATTCACGATTCGTGATTTCTAAAAGACGTATCCGTATTCGTCTTTTTTCACGATTCGTCAAGCGTGTGAACATGAGTATTTAAAAAGCATTGCCGCCGTCAAAAAAAATAACGAATCGTGAAAAAAGACGATTCGTGAAAAAAGACGATTCGTCCTCGTGTGAATGAGCCGTAAGTAAATCACTTGCGATTGCGTCACTTGAGAAACCTATAGGTACACACAAAGTTTCAAGTGAATCCATTGAAGGATATCCATATCCACAAAGCGTAAAATACGTCTATAGTCTCGATACGCACACAAAACAGAAACATTATATAAATGTTCTTATTTGTTTACTTATAGAAAAGAAAGTCGTTTCATTTCATAGCCCAACGGATATACCTACCTAACGTCAGCTTAGTAAAGCTTTGGTTTCCTAGGAAAGCGGTGCCATCATGTACCGGCCGTAATACAGCGGTGAATGACGTCACTAGAACGTTGTCTATGTAAACGAAATGGCGCGGTTTCCTCGAGAGCGGCAACTGACACCGTAACGTCAAAAAGCAGTACCGCCATTTGCATGACGGCCGTCTTGTCGACACCGATGGTTTGGTCAACGTTTTATTGATAGCGGTGAAGCTATTTTTTATATGTATTTGTGTTTTTTTTTTCGGAACAACGTCAAAAAAATAAAAAGTAAAGAAAAAAGTCAACTAAAACAGAATTGGTGGCGTGAAAGTGGAGAAATATTAAATTCTGATGAATTATTAATTATTAAAATGACTGACGGTGTGTTAAAACGGCCGTGGAACTTTCCACATGTCATCACCGTCAAGACGGCCGTCTACTTGCGTCCGTAATATTGCGGCCGCTACATGACGGCACCGCTTTCCTAGGAAACCAAAGCTTAACGGCCCCTCTCGCTTCGCTTCAGTAAAGATGTCTCTTGGTAGCCACATTCGGAAATTGCTAAGCATGATTTTTTAAGCTGGCATAACTTTTTAAATAATAAGTATGTATATTAAGTTTACCACATTATATTACTGAAGGAAGACTGTACTCGAACCGGTCCAGCCAGCCTTTTCTGAGATTTAGCGAGTACAAAACCACAAATAGGAAAAAACAAAAAAATATTTTTTCGGTTCATATTGCGTTAATAAAAGCCTCCAATAAAAGTTTTCTCTTTTAAGTTCAATATACGGACAGAAATCATGGATTAGTTAAGCCTCTGGTTTGGTTGACTGAGATTTTTTTTCCATTAGCTACTTCGGTCGTGTATGTATATTAAGCGGACAAGTGGGAACCGCGTAATTCTGTTCGGGCCTGATTTTAGTGGCGAATAATATAACACAGGTCTATTTGCTGTTTATTATTATCACCTTTAAGTAAGTTAGAACACAAAAAACTAATAATAAAGCTAAATTGAACTGTGCACACGTCATTTTGTTTTTAGCGGGATATGGCAAATCCATTTTCTAGGTGACAATCTGTACCATGTACTTACTTTAACCATACCTATACTTAAAGTGTTTGTTCTATGCTGGTGATAGTCTTTACCTCCAACGGGTCTCTCTTCATTATTGAGGGAGCCTAGAGCATTCTCCTTCACGCTAATCAACTGCCGATTGGTCGAGAAGTTGTAACCAACCCAAATATCGGAAGTTTTCTCACCGCCCAAGGCATTAGACATGGCTAGCTATATAAAGCCTACCAAGGTATTGATAACAAATGGGACCGACGGTTTTACGGGTCCGCCAAAGCACGAAAGCGCGCAAGAAAATTTTGCCAGTAGTGGTCATTGTTACCCATCCAAACCAACCGCGCCCGCAGTCCCTCAACCTTGTCGACTTAAGATAGTCGCGAGCCGCCAGGCAATTTTTTTATTTGTGTTTAAAGTTTGTTTTAACAGTTAACTTTTACGCGACGATATTTCCAAGCAGCTGATCAAACAAGAGTTAAAAAAAATCCAGCCAAAATCATTCGAATTAAGACCCACCACCCACATAAGAGCGGGTTTTAAATATTATAGTCCTAAAAACGAAAGTGATACTCTCAAAAGCTTTCAAGCAAGTACTCTATCAAAGGAGTTATTACTTGAGTGTGTAGGTAGTTCATAAACATCTCAAGCCTCACTAGGTCGAGTCTAACTTGAAATTGCTAATACTTACACAAACTGCCATTGGTTACTGGAGTAACTTACGAAAATGTTGAACACAGATCGATTTGTACCGCCAGAGTATGTAGGAAAGAAAAAATATTAACAGTTTTTTAGATAATCCAGAAGTTATAAAAGTACAAAACCTTCATAGATGACATGAAAAAAGAGTCAACGATAGCATCTCCCGTCTCGCACTGCTTGACGGTTTTTCTATGACAGCAAAGAACTTCGCAGGAATTTGATAATGGATTTAAGTGGATATCGAGGAAATATTGCTCTTGTGCCACTTACAATCATACCTTCTGATGCTATCTCATAATGGGAACGCTCTCCATCGCTAGACGTCTACGTCCATGGAATGGACACATCATGACGCTGATCATGAAATGTCAGAACTGAAGTATACAACTGCACATTGACATATAGTCGTTCAACGATCTTTTGGCACGTGGATGACGTGTGGGTGACAGAGACAGTGCCTTATAGGTAAAGCAAACTGTTAGGCGCTGTCTCTGTCACTCACACGCCAAAAGAATTCTTGTACGGCAATATGTAGGTATCTGCGTATGGAGGCGTATGTATGTAAGGAAATCAATATCCTTAGGAAAATCATTGTAATTAACCTTGAGATGGAGATGAGATGTAAACAAGTCTGATCATATTCAATTAGTATTTGTCTAATGGTAAGCGTAAGTAAATACTTCGTAATATTTATCCGTAAAATACTCGTTACTCATTAACCCTGGGTATGTAGTATGTACCGAGCCCTCATTAGCTTGCGGTAACATTCAGCAATATGGTATTGTGCTTTAATTAATGATATAACATTTTGTAAGCCAATCTAGTATTTATTCTTTATTGATTTTAATTGCATAGTAACATTTTATTACATATATTACCCTGGTAGGGTGTAGCAATTTTCAGGGCTGCAGTTGTTTATTACTATACCTACAAGTTATGAAATTATAAAAATTAGTACATGAATTCTTTTGATTTTACATCACTTATAAGCTAATTTTATACATGTCAAATATTAATAATAATAACAATAATAAAATAAAATAACTAATAATTCCAATAAATAACATTAATAATCAAACATCGCAATAAATTCAATGTAACTATGTACTTATAAAATAGTTTAAAAATAATAACTATGTCAAAATATCATCATCCATAAATTCTTGTATTGAGTAGTAGCATTTGTTTAGGTATTAATAATGTCTTTAACTTAAATTTGTATTTATTTATTGATTCTTCTGTTTTAAAGGTCTTTGGTAATTTATTGTATATTTGTATGCAATTATAGAGCGGGCTTTTTTTAAACATATTTATTCGAGGCATTGGGACAGCTAAGTTTATACTTCGTCGATCGCTTTTAACGTTTTCAAACATATGGAGATGTTGCTTTGTGAACATTGCAATTTCTAGTATGTAAATGCAAGGGACGCGGACGGTAAGAATTTTTCCTTTGATGAAGTATGGTCTACAAGTGTCTCTTGGTCGTATATTAAACAGAATTCGTAGCATTTTTTTCTGCTTGATGAATAAGTCATTTGCTTGGGTACCGCGTCCCCATATTATTATCTCGTACCGTAGCCAGGCGTGAGCGTAAGCGTAGTACGCGGACAAGGCACATTGCAAGTTCGTATTTCTTTTTAATATTACTAATGCATATATTTTGGATAGTTTTAATTTAATGTCCTCGATATGGTTTTGCCAAGTTAAGTGAGTGTCAAGAGTAATGCCCAATAATTTAAAAGTACTTGTTTCTTCTATGTTCAATGTATTTGTAATTGGTGTTAAGTCTAACGATTGCTTATTATATGGTTTGAACTGTATAATTTTAGTTTTACGGTCATTTATCTCGAGGTTATGCTTTAGGAGCCAAAGTTTTACTTCATTAAAGGTGCTAGTTATTAAGTTACAATAATTGTAGCCGTCCAAATTGTTACATTTAAATAAGAGTGAGATATCGTCAGCGAATAGGACGCATCGAGTTTTTGCTATTTTAGGCAGGTCGTTAATGTATACAAGAAATAATATACCTATTACGTTGCCTTGAGAAATTGAGCTGTTAGTTGTGATTATGTCAGATTGTGGGGTTTTTAACTCACCAGTGCTTTCATCCCAGTAATCCAACTGCACCAACTGTTTGCGGTCAGTAAGGTATGATTTGATCCACGTACATATGTGCTTCTCCTCGGATACCTACGTCGTATAGTTTATCTAGTAGGATTGGGTGGGATACTCTATCATAGGCCTTGGACATATCGAGAAGTATACCGATTCCATAGTTCTTGTCATTGATATGGGTCAAAATATCCTGTACATATGTATATATTGCCAATGTGGTTGAGCGATTTTTACGAAAACCAAATTGATTTTGATCTAATATGTTGTATTTTTCAAGAAATTTATAGATCCGATTTGTCATTGCCTTCTCGAATACTTTTGATATAACTGGAAGTAACGCTATAGGTCGGTATTGGCTTGGATTGTCTTGTTTACCGCCTTTTTTAAGAATTGCTTTGATTTTGGCCACTTTTAACTTGTCTGGGAGAATACCTTTGTTGAAAGAATGGTTTATTAGATATTGTAAGGTGTACCCCCACAGGTAGACTAGGAAGGGCTATAAAAGGGCAGTGGATGGTAGTGGTCGGTTTCATTCTCTCACCATCGCTCGTTCGGAACGCTGCTCTTGTCTACGGGGTACACGTGAGCCAATTCTTGTACTTTTTTTTAATTACCTAATTGTTTAAATCTTTTAATTGCTGATATTGATAATTGCCTTAAGTATTCATTTACGATAATTGAGAATTGCGTTATTTGGGTTGTGAACAATTTCTGTGATTAAGAATTATTATTTTTGTTAATAATAAAAAATTACAATTAATTAGATTTTGTTTTTTTTAATCAATTAATCTTACTTCTGCTAAAATCAGAAGTGGGATAAAGAATAAGTGCCCACTAACTGCTTAAAATAATTGCAATATTATAATTAAAGAAATTACTCACATACCCACATAAACTTTATTTTTTTTATTTTTGTTTTCTATACCCGCGAGTATTAACCTAACTGTTTAACGTGCTGATAGTGTTAACAATGCGTAGCGTATCGCGCGAACGGAATGGCTCACATGTACGGGGCCGCCCTCGGTCGCGTACCCCTTCGAGACCGCGTTCTCGGAGCCCGGCTTACGATAGGCGACGTTCTCGGGGCAGAACGCATCGGAGTAGTCGTTCACAATACCGCTCACGCACGCGCTCGCGCTCTATCTCCCGCGCTCGTAGTTTTCGCTCTCGGTATTCCCGCGATCGCCGTTCACGTCACACAACCAGTGTGACGCCGCCGCGACGACTCTCTCCCGACAATACACGTTCATGCAGCCGCGAGCGTTCTCGCCGCTCGGAAGCTTCTTCTCTCGCTCAAGCTTTGCTTACTGCTATAAAAACGGCACAACCCGCCCGATCACAAAATTATTTCGTCTCCAATTTTCATCCTACCGTTAACAATATCGATGCGTGGTGTGAGGAGGTTGATCGCGCGGTTTTAGCCAACGGATGGGGTGATCACGAATGTTTGTCAAGAGTGGCTATTTGCTTAAAAGGGGATGCCAAAGTGTGGCTTAGTGAGTGGGTGTCGAACGATCGAACCTGGACGAACTTTAAGCGAGAATTTAAACCGCTGTGTCCTCGTCGGTTGGACTATGCCAATATTCTCTTTGATACGATGAATACTACATCGGACAAGTACCCGACGTATGCGGAATATGCGCGGAGAACGCTCTTACGCTTAAAGATCATTCAAGGTCTAAGTGATGAACTAAGGACGATGATCGTTATCCGCGGTATAGAAAACGCGCAAGTTCGTGCGGCGGCTACTAATGCCAATCTCACAACGGACCAAATTGTTTCGTTCCTTGCTATCTACACTAAACCTAGTAACAGGCTTTCGAAGCCAGATACCTCATCTTTACCTAACGTTTCAAAGAAACGTTTTCCTCGTAAACAAGATCATCGGTCAGGTATTAAATGTTTCAATTGTGGACAGCGGGGACACCTTAACCGTGATTGTCGCAATAAATCAATGAAAGAAACGTCCAGTAACAACCCACCGCCGCCGAATATCCCATCTTCCAGCGATACCTGTACTTTTTGCAAAAAAAGAGGGCACACAGAGAGCACTTGTTTTCTGAAGGCTCGTTCGGGACAGCGTAACCCACGTAACGTAAATCTATGCGCTCAATCAAGTAGCAATTCACCAAATAATGACATTACTAGTGCTATCGTAGACGGTATTCCTGTCGACATACTCATTGATAGCGGCGCTCTTGATGTGTCCCTTATATCATCTGATGTCATAAAATATTTATCATGTCAGCCAAAGTTTAAGCAATGCGTCTTGAAAGGACTTAGCGACAGAGAGATCACCACTAACTCATACGTGACAGTCACTATCGAGTTTACACACATCGCGTTAGAAGTCGACTTGGTAGTGGTTCCATCGGCATATATGAACGCACCTATTATTATTGGCACAGACGTCCTTAATCGTGAAGGAGTTATTTATGTGCGTACTAAGGACGGTCAATATCTCACTCGTTCAAACGAACTGAAGGCTGTGAATTCGGTGGAAATTCATAATAACACCAAAGTTAATACTCCCCTTCAGGGTTCGGAATTTGACAATCTAATGTCCATCATCGGAGACTTCTCTCAATTTCTTATCAGTGGTACAGCTGCTACAACCGTTAAGACGGGTGAAATGGAAATCAAATTGACTAGCTCCGTACCTGTGGTGTACCGCCCATACAAACTCTCATACCAGGAAAAGCTTAAGGTAAGAGAAATTACCAAAGACCTTTTAGATAATGGCATAATCAGACCGTCCCGATCAGAGTACGCCAGTCCTATTATCTTAGTAAAGAAGCGAGATGGTTCCGACAGACTTTGTGTAGATTTTAGGGCCCTCAATCGCATCACTGTAAAGGAACGTTATCCTCTTCCGTTGATCGAAGATCACGTCGATAGGTTAGGCAGCTATAAGTATTTCTCTAGCCTCGACATGGCAACTGGATTTCACCAGATACCCATCAAGGAGGACTGTATCCACTTAACTGGCTTCGTTACTCCTGAAGACCATTTTGAATACGTGAAAATGCCGTATGGGTTAGCTAATTCGCCCATCGTTTATCAGCGTATCATCAATGACACGCTTCGTAAACTCATTGATGTTGGTAATGTCTTGGTATACGTTGATGACGTTCTCCTATTGAGCAACACAGTAGACGAAGGTCTCAAGCTGTTGCACGAGACCCTCGAAACTCTGACAACAGCAGGATTTTCTATTAACCTACGCAAATGCTCCTTCCTGGTATCTGAGGTGGAATACCTAGGCAGAATAGTCTGCAACGGCCAGGTAAGACCGTGCACCCGGAAGGTGGAGGCTTTGGTTGGTACGTCGGCGCCAGAAAACGTCAAGCAGGTACGTCAACTCCTTGGACTAGCTGGTTACTTTCGCAGATACATTAAAGATTATGCTAGGAAGACAGCACCTATCGCACGCCTTACGAAAAAAGGAGTCGAATTCAAATGGAGTTCAGAATGCGAAGAAATACGCCGCGATCTCATCAAAATCCTAACCAACGAGCCCGTACTCACCATTTTCAACCCCAAGTTACCTACGGAAGTGCATACCGACGCAAGCGCAGCTGGCTATGGCGCTGTTCTTCTCCAGATATCACCTGATGGTAAGAAACATGTTATCGCCTATTTTAGTAAGGTCACACAAGGAGCAGAAAAGAACTACCATTCCTACGAGCTAGAGACGCTTGCGGTGGTAAAAGCTCTCCAACACTTCCGCCACTATTTAGTTGGGCTACACTTTACAGTCGTTACGGATTGCAATGCCCTCAAATCAACAGAACGGAAAAAAGATCTTCTGCCAAGAGTTGCTCGATGGTGGATGTATCTCCAAGACTTCGACTTCTCTATTGAGTATCGAAAAGGCGTCATGTTACCACACGCTGATTACTTCAGCCGCAATCCCACAACGACGGTAAGTGTCAACCAAATATCTAGGCCTCGTAATTGGGCACAAATAGCACAACTATCTGATAACGAGACCCAAGAGTTGCTTGAGAAGTTAAGAGACGGACACATTGACGGCAATCGGTATGTAGTTCGTAATGACCTCCTGTACTATAAGTACACGCCAACAGGGGAGGAACCTAGGCTGTTGTGTTACGTCCCTAAGGGTCACCGACTGAGCTTGCTCAGAGTATTTCACGATGAGCACGAGCATATCGGTCCAGAAAAAACCCTTGACCTCATCCTTAAGCATTTTTGGTTCCCAGGGATGAAGCGTTTCGTGACCAAATACATAGCTCATTGCTTAATTTGTCTCTCAAAGAAGCGAGTTCCCAGAGCTCCCTTACAGACCATCACTTCATGGGAAAAGCCAAGTACACCATTCCACACTGTTCATATCGATGTACTAGGCCCTCTGCCAGTGTCTGAGGACTATAAGTTCGTCCTCCTGATAGTGGATGCGTTCACTAAGTACTGTCTACTATACCCAATGATTCGGCAAGACACTGAGGAGCTCAAACGTGTTGTCACCCAAGCTGTGTCACTTTTCGGCGTACCGAAACTTATAGTTACGGACAAGGGACGTATGTTCGAATCTAATGACTTCGTTACCTGGGTCAACGATCTAGGGTGTGACATCCACTTTATAACCCCGGAAATGCATCACGCCAATGGACAAGTGGAAAGGTATATCAGAACAGTACTCAATATGTTACGTATTGAAGTTAACAACAGGAACGAGTGCTGGTCCAGTACCTTATGGAAACTTCAGTTGGTGTTGAATATCACCAGACAGAAAACCACTCAGACTTCACCAATGAATTTGCTTATTGGAACAGTGGCCACTACACCTGTTATTCGGTCCCTGGTTCGTGATATAGCTATCGACGGGTCGAGCCCCAATCGAGAAGCATTACGAGAAATGACTAGAAACAGGGCCCAACAACTACTTAAAGAAAATCAGGCTAAACAGGATGAACGAGCGAATCGAAGAAGACGTCGACCACGAGAATTTAATCTTAACGATCTCGTGTTTGTTATAAAGATTTCTCAATCTGTCGGAAAATTAGATCCTGGCATGCGTGGCCCTTATAAAGTAACACAGATACTACCCAACGGCCGGTACGAGTTGAGGTTACTAAGTGGAGGACGTGGAAAGACCACGCAGGCAGCCGCCCAACACATGGTGTTGTGGAGAGGCGAGTGGTGCCCGGAGTCGTGCGCAGCTCTCTTCGAGGGTTCAGGTATGTTAACTCTGTAACATATTTACTGGTGCCTCTATACACCACTTTTATTTAACAGGCAGTTTAATTACATTGCTTGCTAGCTTATTCGCTAAGTTCGCTAACTGAGGCTGTTGGCTGTTTTACACCAATGAGGCGCGAACCATCTAATTAACGTGGCTCTGATAGTGGATGAGGCAACAGGTCCCCATGAACATTTTCATGGATGAGACAATGGCCCCTACGCTACATTACATCATTCATTACACAACAACAAAACACCACACTGATCAATACATCACACTATACAAACTGGATTTAAAGATACTTGCCTCACAGTCACACATCATGGACGAGGAAATGGCCCCTGTGAAGACAGATGAGGCAAAAGTCCCCCATGACAACTACATCATCATGGATGAGGAAACGGTCCCCGTATGTGTATACGGCTGAGACAAAGGTCCCCCATGACCAGTCCACAATAGAAACATGGACAGTTTGACAATATTAGTTTCAGGTTCACACGGAGCCTGCCAGCTACGGGTGAACACGCACAATACTTACAAAATGAAAAGGAAGGAAGCCCAAAGGGAATTTTTTTTTAAAGCCATGCGTTTTTCCATTTTCATTTCAATGCAATCATGTTACCTAATTGTGTATTCCAAATGATCGGTATGTGAAAGGGATGTATGAAATACTTGAACGCAGTATGAGTGTAAAATAACTTATTTTCTTTTATTAAATAGAAAAACAATATTCGAACATCAAACAATTGAATAGGTTGCAAATCTAATTACAGTTTCTTAATTATCATACTTTCCAGATGAAGGCGAAGACATGGAGGACATAAATGTCGAGTCAGAAGCAGGTCCCTCGATGCCCCTGCTGGATGAAGATCAACACCTGGATCTCGCTTCAGCTGAAGGGCATTGATCATGGGCGAGGACGCCCAAATGTCAGGAGAGGCCGTGTAAGGTGTACCCCCACAGGTAGACTAGGAAGGGCTATAAAAGGGCAGTGGATGGTAGTGGTCGGTTTCATTCTCTCACCATCGCTCGTTCGGAACGCTGCTCTTGTCTACGGGGTACACGTGAGCCAATTCTTGTACTTTTTTTTAATTACCTAATTGTTTAAATCTTTTAATTGCTGATATTGATAATTGCCTTAAGTATTCATTTACGATAATAATTGAGAATTGCGTTATTTGGGTTGTGAACAATTTCTGTGATTAAGAATTATTATTTTTGTTAATAATAAAAAATTACAATTAATTAGATTTTGTTTTTTTTAATCAATTAATCTTACTTCTGCTAAAAATATGTTATGGGTGCAGTTAATTCCTGTTTGCAGATTTTAATGAGTATTAGCGGAATTTCATCCACTCCGCTACTAAATTTATTTGGTAATTTGTTAATTATATTGTTTACTTCAAGTTCAGTTACTGGCTCTAGGTACATGGAGTTAACAGATGGTGTTATTACGGGTAAGCCCCGAGGTGCTGCCGGTCCGATGCAATATTCGTTACCTACCGAGGCAAAGTATTTATTAAATGCTTTTGTTATTGAGTTTGGGCTTTGGCAAAGTTGATCATTGTAATTTAGTTTTATATTTTCGTGTTGTTTATGGGGTTTTTCCCGTTGGCTCCCATTCCCGTTCTCACCCGTCCCACTAGACCCCGAAAACGATTAATTTGATTTATTACTTTTTCCTTCTTTTTTCAACGTGTACAGCCTATAGAAAAAGTGCTTTAAAGTATTATAATGATTTTTGTAAGGGCGTAGCTACTGCGTTTAAGCCGTATCAATGATACGGGGCTCCCGGGTTACAGGGGCCCCCAACGTGTGTAATGTAACTAGAAATTGGTAATTATTACATTGTTTTATACTACTTATTATTTTTTTTTTATTAAATTGCCTATATTGTTGTTTACTACTTATATTTTTTACTCCCGATTCTTTTAGTAAATAACGACGCACAAGTAGCCTCATTCTTTAGGATTCAGTCTCGTAGGTTCCATGGGCATTATAACACCCAGATCAAGAACCAGGCCAAACTCAGGATACTTAGAATGGCAATTCAAGATATCCGGCCGCGTGTTTCAATTTTTACTTTAAGACTTTTTCTGATAACTGTACTTTTAAGCAATGTTTGCTTTTATTTGACGTTATGTGTAAAATCGGAATTCGGGGTCTAGTGGGACGGGTGAGAACGGGAATGGGAGCCAACGGGAAAAACCCTGTTTATGCCTTACTTTTGACGTTACTCTATTTATTATTGTCCACATAGTTTTTTTTTATTCTTAGACGATTTCATGGTTTTTATTAAAACATTTTTTTTTTGATAATTTCATACTTCTAAGAATCTTTGTGAATACTTTAAAATGTTTTTTTAAGATTTTATTACCGGTCTGATTTATTAGTATCCGGAGTTGCCTTTTATGTTTACCTATTTATGTATAATACCTATATTAAATGTTATTTATAAACTCTTTATTGTTTTCTCATCATAATAAACAAACATACCTAAACAACACTATAAAATCAAAGGCACAGTACCTACAATGGGCGGCCTTATCGCTTAGAAGCGATTTCTTCCAAATAACCCAATAATAAACACAAAATGTCTGTCAGAAATCAGGGTATGATAAATTTTAGACTTAATTATTTTAATTCAATATAACATCATCAGGAACAAAAACAATGCAATGCTTGAATGATACGTGAGGGTGAGGGCAATGTTGTAGAAAACCAAATATAAAAATAGATGCAGATTACAACGACCCGGCACCGAAACAAGCAAATAGAAAGCATCAATTTTTTATCTTATAAATTTTTATTTTCTTGATTGTTACGATTGAATTTTCATACAACGCGAGTCGCAGTTTTTGATCCGCTCAAATGACGCTAAGGATGCGAATTACCCAGACTATATTCCTATCTCTATGCCTAGACTACTGAATATAAAACGGAAAGAGATTTCATTCTACGTCACAAAATATGGATAGTATCACTTGACATGACAGACATTTTTCCAATCTTTAAAAACTTTGAAGTATCGGTTATCACGACTCGAAACCGTTCGAATACCGGGCTGATTTATCTCGTTTAGCAGGATGTACACAAAACAAGTTTGCTTAAACAGACAAATTGACCCTCAAATCAGTCCCTAAAGCCACATGTTAGCTTACTAAACATCCACCAAAGTTTCAACTGAGCCGTTAAGAACGCTAAAACGGGGTTTCCCGGAGGCATTATATAAGTGAAATGATTGAAGATTTCCTACTGCCATGACAATAGCAGCCACTTTCAGAAGAGAAATCACTGGTATGCAGGTTTCCTTACCATGTTCGCCGTCACCGAATCATTTAAAAAAAATTCCTAAAACGCACATATTATTTTTACTTAAAATTGTGTGCAAACCGCAACTCTGTTCGGTTCCCTGGTTATGGAGATTATGGAGATGAAATAAAACAATACTGTATTCAACTACACAATTAGGTACATATTTTTATTAGGTACAGAACTACAAACTGTTGTTTAAGTTCTCTTGTTGTAGTTCAAAACTGTTTTATGTTACGAGTTACAGTCTATTTAACTTGGACCTTCAGAAATGAAGAAATTAAAGAAATATTTTAAATCATACTAAAATATTCCTTTGGATACGAATATTTAGACTCCTTTAGTCTCCCTTGTATGCTCGCATAAAAATATTATCTTCTATGGTAATACTTTGACTTTGCTAAGCGCTGTGTTTCTACTCGTAGGTGCCATTTTTCTGTAACAAAAATTAGATAAGTCATTCCATGGAAAGTAGGTAAACGAACACAAAAAAAATTTTGCAATAGAGAAGTGCTGTTTATGTACCTCTCTACGGTGACGTGAATGAAGATGTTGACTCTACGTGTAATTTAGATTAGGAAGATAAACTCCATGTGAAAAATGTATTATGGGTTTACATAAGGCCAAAAGAAGCGAACATATTCTTTTTAGATTTTTTCGGTCTGTATATTCGTCCACACATCACGCAAAAACTACTGAATAAAATTTGATTCGGTATTCGCAGCTGTTTGCGGGAGGACTAACTTAAAAACTGGTGTAGGTACCTACCGATGTTTTAATACGTCACAATGTTTTCCGGGTCAGCTAGTTTAAAAGTCAGTTATTTCAATTAATAAATAGTATGTAGGTATAAAATTATAATGATAATATATGCGGAAAAGACGAAATTTATCACAACTCCGATTCGAGACCTCAAAATAGGCACAATCACTGATATAAATATGAATCCGGATTACGCCGAATTTACGGTACTGCAAACATGCTTAAATCGAAATTGCCTTTCTCGCAATTCACTATTCCTGCAACGTTGTTTTCCTGTTCTTTGTATATTACTTCAAATGAGTCGATAATAGACAACAATTACACTTGATTGTTAGTGAAGACTGCGATCCTGTTTCCAATAGTTTTAGTTCGCCCGGAGCACTACCACTTACAAACTATTTCTCTTGTTTCTGCTGTTTAAATAATTCTTCCAAGTGTTCCAGTTGGAAAGGTGTGGATAAACAATCGGAATAAAAGTACTTATGTAATATAAACAAATAATTTATAAATGTTAACTAACAAACTTATTCAAAGGAACTTACGGTATTTTTCCTGCTAACTTTATTGCTGATCCGAATGGAACTCACACACCGATTATTATAACATACTACGAATCTTCATTTTAATTGTTATTTAACTAACAGATACACTCAGCACTAACCGTGTTGTGATATCGTGTGATCGCACTGTCGAGCTTTTATATTGCACACCAACATACGTAAAGGCAATATTGTTTCTTGTTATTGCATGTCTAATGAGAATAAAATCCTGATGTTCATATTCATTATGTTGCCGTTCTCCGAATGGATTATATTTGGTAAAATAATAGGAGGTAAGTAGGAGATTAAGGCGTTGAAGCTGATCCAAATTATGGTTTATAACGGACCAAACGGCGACAAAAAAATGCGCTTCTTAGAATTTGAATTCGAATTCCTCTTTCGAAATGCTAAATTAAGGCTAGCAGCTCTATACTTAATAGCTAATATATACATAATCAATTACTGTGACTTTTGGACAGATGTTTAAGATGTATTTTAAAAATAAACCCCCAAGGGGCTGAAATGAAAAATCTAAGCAGTTTAACCGACTGTAATTAATTTTGGCACAAATATATAAGATAACTCAGGATTAAACAATTCCTTCTTTTTTAATCGCCCCCCAACGGTTTGCAATAGGCGATGAAAGTTTAAATTATTACCCAATGGAATTAAGTACCTACACAGGATACCTACGCTGATACATACGCTGATGATGTTTCCATTTTATTACTTGTCGATGTTGAAGTCGTGTTTTTAAACATTCTTTATCAATAATTTAGGGTCTATAATAGGAACCAGGCTTCGGAACAAGTCATGGAATTTATTCATTGCGATAACGTGTTGTGGTTTAATTTCACAAAAGCCACGACACGATTCAAATTCCGTTTGAGTAAAGAGAAATTAACCAATTGAACCTTAGGTATATTTAGCTATTTTTATATTATTTATTTAATTAAATCCTCCAAACTTTTAAACACTGAAATCGAGTAGGTATGAAGTAACGAATGATGTTCAGTTTCGGGACCACTTGGTGGGTAAGGCTAAACTGGCTTCAAAGAAGTTAGGGGTGCTCTACAGAGCTAAGCTGTACTTCATGCCTGAGCACAGGATGTTGCTTTATAAAGCACAAGTCCGACCTCGCATGGAGTAGTGCTCCCACCTCTGGGCTGGGGCCCCGGCTTGCCAAGTGGACCCTTTTAACCGTATCCAACGGCGAGCTATTCGTCTTGTCGACGATCCCAAGCTCACAGACGGTTTAGATCCACTCGAACTGCGGAGAGATGTGGGCTCTCTCTGTGTCTTCTACCGTCTGTATAACGGGGAATGTTCTGAGGAACTGTTTGGCTTAATACCTGCGGTTAACTTCCGCCAACGCACTTCACGGGATAAAGCCAGGTTCCACCAACACTACCTGGGTACCTGGCGTTCGTCCGTCCACAGTTCGGTTTTCACGTCATTTTCTGCCGCGTACGTGTAAACTATGGAACGAACTTCATCCCTTAGTATTCCCACAGTGCTATGACATGGGGTCCTTCAAGAAGCGGGTCTATCGCTTCCTTCGAGGCCGGCAACGCGTTGGTGGCGCCCCTGGTGTTACCAATGTCCATGGACGACGGTGATCACTTACCATCAGGTGACCCGTCTGCTTGTTTGCCTGCTTAGAGTTAGTTTACAATGAATGTTGTGTATGGTTGTTGTTAGATATAAGACTCTAAAAGCTAATTGGTGCATGTTGTAGTGTTATTAAAGTATTTTTTATCTGTAACCCTACAAAGGGCGAATAAAACGTGTGATTTTTACAAAAACATCTTACGAAGCGTGCTAACATACTGCATTACATGAAAAAATAACTAAAAATGGGCATTTTTCTTCATCACAGAATAGGCTATATCTTTTTTCCTGCACTAGATCCAGACTTGCTGCCATACAAAAAGTTTTAGTACTTTTTAAGACCTTTTTAATGACACACATCATAAAGTGTTACAATACTTGGGACGAAACCGCCCATTCTCCTTTAATTATCATTATCAATCTCACCTCTGTCAATTTACATTCTTCTTTCTACTTCTTCTCAACCCATCATGGCCCACTATTGAGCACGAGTCTCTTCTCAGAATGAGAAGGTTAAGGCCATAGTCCACCACGCTGACCAAGTGCGGATTGGCGGACTTCACACACCTTTAAGTTTTGCGAACTCTCCGGCATGCAGGTTTCCTCGCGATGTTTTCCTTCACCGTTTGTAGCAAGTGACATTTAAATGCTTAAAAACGCACATAACTCCGAAAAGTCAGAGGTGCGTGCCCTGAGATTCGAACCCGGACCCTCCGTAAAGAAGGCGGAGCTCTTAACCACTAGGCTATCACCGCTATCAATGTCAATTTACATTAGTCATTAGTAATTTACATTATTAGTCATTAGTCATTACCTAATTAAATTAAAATTAGCAACTGAATTAGGTTATCCTAATTGCTATAACAGTATTATGGCAATCGCCAGTCAAATACCTTACTTATTCGATAATAACAATCTTGTATCTACTTACTTTGTGAATGTTATTACGAGATATCTCTTTTCGGTCAAAAATTTCCTGTTAGTCACCTTCTGCAGAAACATTTTATTACTCATCTTGTCGTGTCAATAGGTATATGTAATATTGCACCTTATAATTGGCATACAAGCAAATCCCATAGTGCCGAACAGTAGCTAGTACCGAATAAATTTAATATTTAATTACTTAAATACAGAAAATAAAAGAACCAAACCTTTAATTTTTTTCTTGTAGTTACCTACATCTAAGCATAGATGATTGGTTCCTAGAAACTTCCTCCTATAATCAGCAGCGATCTATAGAACATCGAAAGAAGACAATGTGCAACTTTCAGTAAAATTTTACCCGTAGTTTATAACTTTAATTAGGTAAGTCTTTGTTTAACATTTTCTACAGAAGTTTTTTTATATAGCTACTTATTACTTTGCGTTCTAGAAAGTTTCCAATTTTATTGACTCATTAGTGACCTCCTTCATCTATATCTTTAAACTGATATCATAAATACGGAAGCAACTCTGTCTGTCAGTTTGCTTTCGACCTTAGGAGAATTTTGTCGGTATCGTTGGGCGACGCCGCTAGCAAAATGTATCTCAAAATAAACTTCCCAAAATTTGGATTTTATTCGTTCAATTATCTCTAACTTGCTCGTTAGGTCCTTAAGTTGGAATAGTTCTTAGTCCACAACATCTGACATTATTTCGTTGTAAAAGTAGCAAAACTTTTTATTAAATTATTCCGAAAGGCAGCCTGTCCAACTGTAGTTTAGCGTCTGTCGTTTTCGTTACGTTTCGTGTCTTTCGTTAGTTGGAGACAGTGATCCAACTAACGAAATGAGTTTTTTTTTATCTTTTCTACAAATGGTATGCCAAGAATAAATTGTAATGTACAAATACATTCACACACGATAAACAAACGGGCCTGATTATAAATGGTCACCGTCGCCAATGGACATTAATTAGGTACACAAAAGACAGAACACCCATACATAATCACATTGAAGACTTTATTTTATTCCATGAAATTCTGAAGCTATAATTTCATTTACCTACCTAATCGTTTTTAATGAAATGAAAAAGATAATTCCATTTTCTAGATTCTCGTAATTTACATCATAAATACCATCGTACAACAAGCACAGTGTCAAACTGTGGTACAAGGGAGTTCTATTCCGATTTCAGATGAATCAAATATTTACAGTTTGTATCAATGCAATATTACGGATCGGATTTTGGTCATGAGGTTAGGTACTTGGTTAGCATTTATCAACAGGACCTACATTTTCGTCAAATACACATATACCACACAATGTATAGATACATAATTAAATAAGATATAACGTATTTGCAGATGCTTTAAATGTAGATACATATTCCTGATCCTCACAAATTAAACAATGGCATGTTAAGAAATAAAAACTATTATATTTCATTCTCCCGACAATAATAAATTTCCTATACCACGTTGCTCGGATAGAGGTTTCACTCATACTCTTATATCCGCTATGTGGAAGAAACAATATACTCGTATTTTACACAATATACCTACCTACTGATGTGTTTTAACGAGAATTTACAGGCTAGATATATATAACAAAACTTACAAGAATATTATTCTTCCCAAATGCATAAAAGCTATTAACCCGCCTGGCAAGCTACCACACTCTTTAATTAATAGACCCTGAAATTTTTGGAAGCAAGATGACATCCTTTTTAGCCAACAACGTACATTATGTACACTACAGATACTACACTCGTGGTCGTCAATGAGGGTAACCGTTTTTGTGCTCACCAGTTGGCGCCACTGCAGACGGCGGTCATGCTGTCAAAGCCCGCCCATACATAAACATTGACAAGTGACACTTGTCTGAATACTATTCAGTGAATAGACAAGAGAGAAGTGACAGGCAGACCACCCTCTACACTAGCGGCCTCTAGCGGCGAATCCACACGCGGTTACCCTCATTCTGTGCGGCCCGCAGCTAGATGGTATCTTGAAGCCACTGGGGCACGGTAATATACCGTGACTGGGGGTAGAAGGGCGTGCAAAACGGGGTGATTAGGGTCCCCGCAGACCGGACCGCGTTTCTAAAAAGAAGCGCCACAGCCGCCGGTGGCTGCAGTCAGTTTGCGGAGACCCTTATACAGACAGCGGCAGCCTTGATGGTGCAGCCCTTGGAAAGCAAAGTGTGTCCTTGTACAGTCCATAGCCAGAAAAGTACCTATAAGACTACATCCACTCTATTTCGAGATCAATAGACTACGGTTACTATGTCGGCTCATTTATTGGCAATTTTCATCAAAGTACTTCTCCAAGTTAATACTTTTATAATCCTACCTGCCTCCTGTGTATTGCACGGATTTCTAGTAAAAAATTTAGTAAGAACAACACTCTTTCAATAACAGAAAACTATGAATTTCTGTACCACAGCATGGTTCAAATACCTACAATACATATAAAAAGGGACTCACTTAATCCGCCAGCTAGTGATTTTAAACCTTTTGTTTCCCTAGCAAGTGATAATAGCATTTATTTGTCTAGAAACCCTATCGACTAAAGTATTTTAGCAATGGTACCGGGGGTGAAACGAAATGGACGAGATAATTAGATAATTACGTCCCACGGTCATACACTTGTCTAATACGTATACCAAGTTGGCCCTTAAAAGTTTATAACGCCCACATGTCTGCGGTCATACGCCTTTGACCCTTGGTAAGTTTTTTATATGCGGTATTCAGTTATTTTATTTTTCGTATTGTTTAGGGCTGTGGGAGGGAAAAGTAGATTTTATGGGTTAACCTACTGTGAAATTATAGGGAACGACCAGGGCCACCACTAGCTATATACTGCATGCAATATTGATTTTTTTTTTAATTAATATGTGACCTTCTTTGAAATGATGATATCTGCGTAATCAATTTGCCGCCCGCGTGCAATGCACGCCTTGCACCTCCGCTTGTTGCAGGCCTGAAAACTACTTACAAAACTTATTTCTCTCGCTCACAAATACAGAATTATTGCTCACAGTCACATGACGCAATCTAATAGCACTCATTAGATTACTACGAATCTCAAACACCAGATAAGAAAACAGGGGAAAGAAAAATTCTGGCTCTCCAGCCTTGAGCGGAAACGAGTCGTTTCTTAGCTTACTACATTTTGGTCTTTCGGAATAGGATCCAGGATATAATTATCTTATGTAATTTATATATCGTTGTTGTACAAGTATTTTATATGATTGTTGTCATAAAAATCACGTCTACAAGTAAAGAAAGAAGAAACAAATAAATTACATTTATCTCAAAATTTTATTTAATAAATAAATGAATTTATATTTTATAACCTACATGCGCGTTCAACACGTGTTCTAGTCGGACATTCAATACCACAGTAAGTGGACCATACAATAGATACGGGTTCAGAATACAATGGATTCAAGAGGGACGCGTGTAGAGAATAATAAGTTCTTGACAGAAGATGAACTAAATAAACGGATAAACAATTTTACACTCTCTAAAAGCATTTAAAGTCTTAATACAATATGTCTGAAAATGAACTCAATAAGATTCTGCACTTTACTAGCTCAATTTTATGTCCAAAGTACTAGATATAGCTTCGCGTCGTAACATGTTTCAACGTCGCGTCGTTGCATCGTCGGCTAAGTATCACAGAGAGTGTCCCAAGGAGGTGTTATATCACGTCTTTTATCAGGTGTAGGTGCTAGGAAGAACTGTAATGACTTGCTTGCGTCAGTGTTCCTATGGCATGAAGTCAAAAGTTGTTTGCAGCAAAAAACATGTTTTTATAGTATCGCTATCTCCTTTTACTACCTACCTATTCCGAACCTTCATTACAAACTGGTCGTCAAATTTGGATACTCTTTTAAGACTAGTTTCCTAAAACAGAAATTACACGATTTAGTTTTATTTCCTTGCCATTGTATTAAGTAAGACCAAGGACTTAAACAAGTCTGCGTTAGTTTGCATGTTCGATTTAGAATCGAATTTATTTATTTACTATTTATTAAGTTCTTTAACAACATATCACAATTTCTTCAATGTTAGTGCAGTCTGATGACTGATCAAGTCACTTACAGGAGTGCACATCATTCAGCAGTAATAAATTAGATCATTACATCCCAATGATATTAATTGTTACATCCATTATACAATACAATAGATGCTACTGTTTAAGATTGTTAAACGTGAATACAATGTATTTTAGCCTTTAAATTACTATTTAAGCTTTAAGACATTGTTGGTAGTACAACACCTTACACCAAAGTTATTTCGCTTTACCACCCAAGATTACATCGCCACTTACTATCCTAATTGTAGCAAAACATTATGTTATAATAAAACGTAAAAAAGTTGCACTACCCTGTCTACTTTATCAGTCTAATGTGTAAATTAAAAAACTTCGAAACAATGAAACCGAGCGGTAATTTCCAACTTTGAAAGCGTATTTGTTCTTCCGTAAAGACTGCGTCCAGCGAAACTAATTTGTTCAAATATTATTTTTCCTTAATGATAAAAATATAAGTTTAAGATACCATTTACTACAGTAGATAATAGTTAATTTAAAAAATAGGTATTATCTTTTACTACTAAAGAAAAAGAAAAACTTTGTGGTGTTGTTTATGATCCATACAATTCCTACTAAGTAGGTATACCTACCTACGAGTACGTCGTTGAGGTCAATAAGTCTCTGTTTGCTAAGTAAACGATAACATCATAGCTGCAGAGTACGTGCATCCACGTCTACGCTACCATACCTACTTGAAATTATTGTTACCGATGTTCGCTTTATTCACAGTACTTACTTTAACCAGGAATAATTAGACCACAGAACTTCCATTTTACAAGGCACTGCAGTTGACAAGTACCTAATTGTAATTAAAATAATTGTGGTCGCGAATATTAGATCATTATATACAGTAGGTACAATACAAAATAAATATACGAATACACAATAAAATATAACACAAAATAAATAAATGGATAGTTAAGTCACGTAAACCTGGACGGCACCTAAAGCCGGACAAAATTTTATCCTTACGAAAAAGTGCGCATTTTTGTCGCTGTCGTCATTGAAAACATTGAAAACTAAGTACTCTCCACTCCAAGTGAACTGTACTGTACCAGTATTCTCACAAGCCTTGACTTGTGAAAGCTCGCAAATTAGTCCCTGCGGTACTGCATCGACTAACATATTGACATAAATTCCTCGCTGCATTGGAATGCTTTTATTTGTCAAGCGAAATTCTGCCTGCTCTATATCTCTCTATCATTTCGTATGGTCTACCTTCTCTGTAGAACATATGAAAATTCTTTATAAAGTATATTAAAATGAAAAAAATATCTGATGGCCTGAATGGCGCAATGGTTTACAAGCCGGATCGCTGTTCCATGGGTCCTGAATTCGATTACGAGCGTAGCGGAAGTTTGAACTCCCGAAGAGACGAAGAAGAGCTTTGTGCCAGCCCCGGTCAAAGGCCTTAGGAATATCAAGGCTGATTGCAGATGAGGTATGAATTTTATTTTATAAAAGAAAACACAAATAGCTGTTTATTTCAATTAATTCACTGATTCACAATGACGCAATTAACCATTTTAATCCCTTATTGAAATTCATTATATTCTCTCTTAAAATAAGTCGATAATGTATCTAAGTACCTATATTTATGTTAAATTCGCATAAAACGCAAATCCCGTATGCGGTTACAGTTAAATTAAAACATTCAAAGTTACTAATATAACGCTGACGAACACAAAGGCACTGGCATTTTTCAATACATTTAAAATAGAAATACTGGCATTAAAGTCTGTGTTCGGTTTAATGGAGCGCGATCGGATATCCGATTGAAACCAAAATATAACGAACGATACGACTCGTACCTGCCGTGTAAAATGTCACCCAGTGCCTAACGATAACTGACGTGGAAAAATAACAACCTGAGTTTACCTATTTGATAAAGATTCAGATCTGTATCTCTTCTACCCATATAAAATATCTACTAGCTATCCTCCCACGGCTTCGCCCGCGTGGGGTTCGTTTTTTTTTTCATTTTCATCTCGCCTTTGAAGCCTTTAGGGGCTGATTAAAAAAAAGTAGCCTGTGCGTGACCATGGATCTTCAACTATTTTTATGCTGAATTTCATCCTAATCAGGCCGGTTTAGCTGTCAAAGCATCACAGATAGACAGAGATAGACAGACAAGATACCAAGGAGCGTTATGGATTGATTTTTTTACATCATTGTAAAAAATACTAGGAACTTAATTTTTTATCTTATTATAAGTACCTACTCTTTTTAGAAGTAGGTAGTTATTTATGATTAGGTATTTATGGTATGATATTAAAATTAGATAGATAAAGAGGAATTTGACAAAATTTTACGCATGCATCGCTTTATTCCATTCCATAAAATTTATGTTAGGCCTGGCGAGGTTACTGCGTTACAGAAATGAAATAATATTACTTGATGATTAGTTTTTAATATGTTTTAATTAGTTTCTGCTCCGAACTTGTATTGTGAATTCTGAAGTTTGTATATTAATAATCATATTGCTTCTTTTCTTATCCTCTGTCTTTAACGCTGTGGTAGATATCTCGTACAGTTCCGATGGTCCCGATTGCATCTATGCCCCTTACCTGAAAAAAAAATTTACATCATTCTTAGGACTACATAAAAATCGATATTGGAAGTAAACTCGACATAATGTACATACTATAATATACTAATGTGTAACCGATATTTAAGTGTTTTATAATGTCGACTTCAACCCATTAATTGCCCGCTACGGAGCACGGGTCTTACCTCGTTTTTGAGGAGCCCTAGAGCATACACCACCACGCTGTTATATTCCACATTTTGTAAATTTAATATTTTTGTTATTTTTGTAACTTTGATTAAACACTATTTTGTTTATTGGCTACAACCCATTAATGGCCCACTACTGAGCACGGGTCTCTCCTAGAGCTAGAACTTAGCTAGAGCATAGTTAGTGGCCAACCCAGTGTCAGAAGTTTTCAGACCGCCCGAAGGCCTCCGACATGGCTAAACGACTGTTATCTATTGATAACAACCAGAACCGACGGCTTAACGTGCCCTCCGAAGCACGGAAGCGCTCAACAAATTTTCCACAAACGGTCACCCATCCAACTACCAACCGCGCCCACAGTTGCTTAACTTTGTTCATCACGCAAGCCGCCGCCCGGGCTATGAGCGCTTCTTTACCTACTATACCTAATATTTGAAGTTCAAATTTGGATCTGGTTCAGAATTAAGTATCTTCTTAATACCATAATATAAGCAGGTATCTACTTATATAAATTAGATTAAAAAATTACGTAGAGATACTTACAATGACCTTCCCTCCCTTCTTAATGGTACTTCCGCTGACTCTATGGGCAGCGTATGAGCTACCTGACATCATAGTAACGATGGCGAGAAACAAAATATCTTAATAGCTGCATTTTAGTACTGTTACAGTGGAAACTATGATTTATTACTAATGTCAGGACAACCAACAGCTGTAACTCAAAGCTTCGATTTGACGCTCCATCGGCATTCGAGACGTTTATATTCCCCTTTCGCATAGTTCGAGCGACGCTACGTATTCACGTAGAAATACCAAGTAGCGATTTCTGAACTTCTTATTGGGTTTATTCAATTTTGTTACTTCTGTTTCCTACTTAGATTTTCCTTCTTAGTATGCAAGAAGGGCTATCCCAAATGTGTAAAATGTCGTACACTAAAGGAGTTTACTATTGGGAAAACCTACTTAAGTTATTTTATCCATCTACTTAGTAATTATCTCGTACAACACGCGTATTGTGATAAATCTAGTTACTCAACGCGAGCAGTGGTTTGACCGAAAACACAGTTTTATAATATTAGAGTGATTTTATTAAAATAAAATAATTTTAAAACTTTTAAATAAACACTAGATTTAAGATTTTTAAAATTACGATATGTATTCGTAACTTTGTTTGGGCTTCATTTGAGAACTTAGGTACCTATAGAGTCCTATTTGACACACATGTACACACAAAAGACACGCACGCATATACCTACACACATACATTACTTAGGTACTTTTACACATAGTAAATATTTAGGTATTATTCGTAATGGCAGAGCGGAGCCTTCTAATTCAGAGACATTTTTAATGTTGTGAAATGAAAGTAGATACCTACTCAATAAAGATCACCTAAGTGTTTGATTCGATTGATTTTATTAACATCGGCACATTCTCTGTACTATTGGGTACCCTTGTTCGTGTTCAGATTTCAATCTACAGATTCAATTCGACCAGGCGAGGAATACCGAGAATAGATCTCTTCAGACTCCGTTGTGTGACTGAGCTTGTAGGAATATTAAGCCGAACCTTTAGATATTCGTAGAAGATGTCAATAAGGTGTTAATTGTCTTTGCTTGTTAGTTCATAAATAACCTACATTTATGGCATGTAGGCTATTTACAATTACAATTTAAAAACGATGTCATTGACGATTGGATAAAATCACTTCGAAAATTAGCCATTATTCGTCGTAAAAAGTAAATGACAAAAAATGTTATTGTGGGATATTCATAAGAGATAGACATATACCATCGCGGAGTTTTCTGTAGACCTTTTCAATGTGTACAAATAATTAGTACATTATTTTGATAAATCTCGGATCTCGTAGGGTTCAGCCTGCGTTTGCAATGTAAGCGGAAAAAAATGATAATTAACGACATCACATTAGAAACCTCAAAAATAACAGTATTTCTCCACTATTTAATGGATGTTATTATACATATAAACCTTCCTCTTGAATCACTCTATCTATTAAAAAAACCGCATCAAAATCCGTTGCGTAGTTTTAAAGATTTAAGGACACAAAGGGACATAGGGACAGAGAAGGCGACTTTATTTTATACTATGTAGTGATTTTAGTTAAGTATCGAACAATGAAAACTGCGTCAAAATCTAAAGAAGTTAAGTGGCATTATTTCTTATGGATTAATTTTTATACGAACTGTGCCCGCGACTTCGTTAGCGCATGGGCGATTTTTCTGTGTAAATCCCGATCCCGCTGGAATTCCGGAATTAAAAAAGCCTATATTGTGTTCCATAATCTCTTTTATGTTACAATGAAAGTCCCAACAGTAGGTACATACCTTCAGCTGTTGCAGAGATTAGCTCGGACAAACAAAAGGCAGACTGAAATTTTGTTTAGTCTTCTGAATCACAGACACACACTTCAATTTTATTTGTATGTTGTATTTCTGGGACCCACCTATAGATGTAGGTATAGATAGGTGTAGGTACTACAACATATTAATTTGTGGTTTAAACACGTTGAGAGTAGGTACCTACCTAAAGTTCGTAATAAACATGCTGAAAGTCGTAGTAATTGTGACCTTTTTAATTTTCTTTTATATTAGATACATCCACTCCATTTAAGTTCGAATTTCACTTTGTCTGCTTTTATAAATGCTGTTTCAATTTAACTATAGGTAAATTTTATTGTAAATCGAGGTGTACCTACCTATTTTAAAGGTAAAAACTGAAACAATTTGTTCAATTTCAGTGGAAATTTATTAGAGCTCACCGCAACACATTTTACCTGACTCGTTATTAACAGCCTCTTTCAACATGATACAATGCCAGTATCAACTTAACGGTAACAAAGAATGTTTAACGGAAAATCGCGTTAACAAATAAATAAGTAGGTACCTACTTACAATACAACTAAGTTTACAAATAAGTACTTAGAGACATATCTACAAATAAAAATTCCTACATTCTTATTAAGAATACGATACAACTGACAATAACGAATTTTTACGCTTACAAAATATTGTATGCTGATAAGATAAGAAGACAATAAGATCAAAGTTTTTCCTTGCTAAGTCTTAGTGAAACTTTTCGCGAAACATTTTAATGGTAAACATTGATGTAAATTCAAACAATATAAAAAGTAGATATTATATTCTATATAGGTACCTACCATTAAAAAATAACGAATATATAAATATTTATAAATCGCATGATAATGCGGATATAGAAACCCTCGGTGTAATAATTCTAAAAAAAGTGTTTTATCTGCTACTTAACGTTACTGGTAAAGAATTTTAGATTAGCCTCTGTCCCGAACTTGTTGATAGATATCATGGCCGGTCCCAATGGCACCTACTGCTCCCAATCCATGTTTCTGAAATACAAAGCCTTTTGAGAGAATCGAAAACGTAACCTACGAATGTAGTAACACATAAACGAAAAAAGGAAATAAATTCAACGTAAACATAATAAATAAAAATACATAACCCACGAAATAATAAAATGTGATCCGCACAAGAAAATAACTCGACGTAAGTAAAAGTGACGAGATTGAAAGTGATTTTTTTAAGAGAAATATTTTTGCGAGATGAGATAGAAAAAAATTGTACAAAACCGAAGCATCCGTATAGAAAGTGGATAAACAAGATAAGATATAGATGAGAGTGATTGATATAAAAAATACAGTAGGCAATTTGTCAACTTACGATAATTTTACCACCCTTTTTTATCGCATTTGGATTTATCTTCGGGGCGGCGTATGAGGGGGTAAACACCATCGCCAACATTGAAATAACCAGTATAAAAATGTTGAAGAACTTCATTTTCAGTCGAGGTAAGTCTGTTAATTTCAATTTAACGACGTTAAATGTGAATTTTATGTAGTATCTGACTAACGTCTTGAACGTTTAGAATAGGAATGATGGTTCGAAGCCAGTTGGCGCCATTTATATTCAGAGGCATAAAGACGTCCGCTACGTATTGCTATAGTTTCTCACATAGGTAGATAAAAGTAATTGATTTTTTATTTAATTTAGAAGATTGTTTCATTTCTAGTTACCTAATTATATTAAGAGTTATCAATTTTAGAGTACCAAAGAAAAAAAAATTATATTTTCAAATTTTGGCAATTTTTTTTCAGCCAAATTATATTTTTATGATCGGCCTTCAACTATCATAAGGTACAAAACCATTAGGAAAGTATCTTTTAAATTGTTGTAAGCTTACAAATTGTGTTATGAGTTAACACAAGTTATAATTTATGGGCAAAAAAGCCTAAAAGCCCGCATAATTCTATACCTTCCACTTTTATGAAATAATTTTACTTTATAATTACTTTCATCGCTCAAGCTTGTTTGTTTAAAAAGTTATTAAAATCTAGTCCTTACTGGAAAAAATAACAAATATTTACAGCGACAGATTTTTTAAATTGGAAGTGAACTTAGTGAACCTAAGTAATCTCTTGATAAGGTAGCCTAGCATGGTAGGTTTAGTTTGGGTAAAATAAAGTGTAAAAACCGGCCAAATGCGAGTCGGACTCGCGTACGAAGGGTTCCGTACCATTATGTATAAAAACGCCAAAAAAATCTGGTCTGTTGTATAAAAGCCTCACTTAAATATTTAATTGTTTTATTGTAGCCACATATTACGCCCAACGCCATCTCTTGGACCGAATGGTAACTAAACTTACGTCGAATGTATGGGCACCCACTTAAATATTTATTTTATTCTGTGTTTTAGTATTTGTTGTTGTAGCGGCAACAGAAATACATCATCTGTGAAAATTTCAACTGTGTAATGTAACTATTACGGTTCATGAGATACAGCCTGGTGACAGACGGACGGACGGACGGACGGACGGACGGACAGCGAAGTCTCAGTAATAGGGTCCCGTTTTACCCTTTGGGTACGGAACCCTGAAAATGACATGATATACCTACCTACCTGAGGCCCGTTCGTGGTCCTAATACCTGCACGTTTCATATTTCCTATTTCTATTTCAAATATGTAGGTAACCTAATCCTTAGAAATTTGGCCCCTCCCTATAAAAATGGATTCAATTTAGATCTATAGAAAACAGGTAAAAATAAAGCTAAAACTATTTTTTTCCCTACACAAATTCACCAGGCTAATTTGCATGCATTTGCGTCGACGTAAAAACCTTTTGGCCCAAAAGGTTTCGACGCAAATGCAATTAGCCTGGTGAATTTGAGTAGGGATATAATTTTTTCATACTTTTCGTTAACATTTAATATCCCACTCGCATCAAGTCAGTCAATAAACCTACACGGTGTTTGAATTACAATTAGACGGACTTGCCAGTATGAAGTGCGGCCGGAAATAAGCTCGTTCTTTCATTTGCATACCAACTGAGCATTTTCCCTCTAGTTATCACTAGGGTAAAATCCTCGCGCGGTTATCCAATTATCCCTCTTTGCAGTGTCCACATCTGATAACAGTAATTATCACCTAATGGTGGATTTTATTTTAATGACCAGCGATTTCTAATTTAGTGGATTATTAGCTAGCTAGGCGGGTCAAAGTCCCTACCGCGATAATAATCGGGAGTATAGGTAGTCGAGATGTTGATAGATAAAACTAGGTACAATACCATTCAATAGCACTTATTACAACATGTTGATTTTTGATATTTAATTATTTCAGGCTTGTCTTTTGTTCAGCAGGAGCAAACACAAGCAGGCGAAGTTAGGAGCATGTTGGGGTCAGTCTTGGATCTTGGAGTCGAAAGCCGACTACGGTCAACTCGTTGCCACTTCAGCCAGATTATTCTCTGAGCTCGCTTATCTTACTTAGATTCAGAGGAATTTGGCTTGAATCCAAGGGGAATTACGTTCATTCATTCGTAAGCACTTTTTTGTAAACCGCTGGGGAACACGCCCCATCCCTTAGTGTTGTGGTTATGTGGGTCGATACCCAGATAACTTCTTACCCCATTCTTTCTACTTCATTTATTTCATTTTACCATTCGATATTTTTTTGTTCTTAATGGTAAGAACAAAAAAAATATTAATTGGTCAGTTAATAATATTAGCATCTCAAGAATGTACGCCCGAAGTAACAAAATAAGTTTAGGTAATTAACAAGAATGTGGCTAAACTTAACCATTACAATTTTTGAGTATTTTACCCGATGAATACCTAAACAAATGGCTTTTCTCAAGATCAGAAATAACTGGCACAGTATAGGAATTATTAATAAAATAGGCAGTATTTTATAAATTCATGTTCCATTAATTACCTAAGCTTTGCAGTTTCTCCTTAAGATTTGGTTATAAACTTTGAACTGGCTTTGATTTGTAACTTTGCTAACTTAAAATACAAATATTTGTTACTTCGGGATTTGCTATGTAGTTTCACAAATAAATGAGGTTTCTTGTCTGCTATTATGTCGGATATTTACATCAAAAATGCGTGAGTGTCGTAGAAACTCGATTGGAACAAAGTTATACCAATCGGGTCCAGTAGTAGAGTGGGCGGTCATTCGGGTTCATTCCCATTAGTTCTACTGAACAGTCCTACCGTAGAACTAATGGGACTTTTTTTCCGGTTCATTCCCATTAGTTCTACTGAACAGTCCTACCATAGGACTAATGAGACTTTTTTCCCACTAGTTCTACTTTTAAATGTTCTATCGAATAGTGGAACTAGTGAGAACATTTTTTCTCAGTAGTTCTACTACATTTTATTTTAGCCAAAAATAACATTTTACTTCAAAATCAGTTGTAACTTTCTGGGCGCACTTCATGATTAATAACATCATCATTCATTCATCATTTCAACCTATCACGGCCCACTATTGAGCACGGGTCTCCTCTCAAGAAATGAAATGAAGAGAAACAGTCCGGGTATGTCTTTCCCTCTCGGAGACAGGCGTATATCTATTGTATGTAAGAATAATACTCAGGTAAAATATTATGTTTAATATGGATTTTCATTTCCGTGGATGTGTTCATTCGCGTGGCACAGTTCTTTCATCGCCGTGGAAGAAAATTTTTAGGTCTCGATATCTCGTTAGTTTTTTATCTGCTAGACATAGCAAGGATACATACATTATCAAGATTTATAAAAAATGCCAAAATTTTCTTTAAAAATCATCAAGATAAAAAACTCCACGGAAATGAGAATTTTTATGGGCTTGTTGAAATTGATCCAAAATATATATACGGTCGAATTGAGAACCTCCTTCTTTTTTGAAGTCGGTTAAAAATAACTATTGATTTTTAATAGGGAATACATAATCCTGTGATTCAAAAAACGATAATACTTAAGAACCTATTTCAGTCTCTTTTTCTTTAGATTTACGTAATTTTTTTCTTTCGTCTTTTTTCTTTAGATTTAATATAACGTTGATAGCTTAGTGGTTAAGAATTCGGACTCCTACTCCTCAGACCTCCTCAGACTTTGCGGAGTTATGTGCGTTTCAAGCATTTAAATGACACTCGCTTTTTGGTGAAGGAAAACATCGTGAGGAAACCTGTATGCCGGAGAGTTCGCAAATCTCAAAGGTATGTAAAGTGTGCCAATCCGCACTTGGCCAGCGTGGTGGACTAATGGTCTTAACCTTCTCATCTTGAGAGGAGACCCGTGCTCAATAGTGGGCCGTGATGGGTTGAAATGATGAATGAATGATGATGTTATTAATCATGAGGTGCCCCCAGAAAGTTACAACTGATTTTGAAGTAAAATGTTATTTTTGGCTAAAATAAAATGTAGTAGAACTACTGAGAAAAAATGTTCTCACTAGTTCCACTATTCGATAGAACATTTAAAAGTAGAACTAGTGGGAAAAAAGTCTCATTAGTCCTACGGTAGGACTATTCAGTAGAACTAATGGGAATGAACCGGAAAAAAGTCCCATTAATCCTACGGTAGGACTGTTCAGTAGAACTAATGGGAATGAATCGTCATTCGTACTATTTACATTCCAGATAGGTATTCTTGACTAAATAAGCGGTTTAGGTCTGTTTGTTCCCCTCCGAGTTCCCCAGGGGAACCAGCAGGATGCAATGTGGGCTTCTTTCATACGTCAGGACGTGAGCTCAGGATATCAAATGAAACACAGGATTATGAGCCAATCATATGTAAACAACTGCTTTATTCAATGATCTCTTCGGCTCAGTATAAATACTCGTTTTAGGGTTTGTTTTAGTATTGAGACATGTCCGATTTACTTTACGGCATTACTATATTGATTTATCGATCGAACCACTCGCACTCGCGACTCACGCGTTATTTACTATTAGATATTCACGGCATTTCAACATAGAAGGAACTTTTACAAGATATTACACCGGTAGACATTCATTTCCTTATTTTTATTATTTTCCAATTCTATTGACAGCTATCAGATTCACTATTAATCATCGCGTACAGATTTAATCACAATAATCGCATCAAACCAGTATCATAGGTTTACTACCTCCGTCTTTGGCTGACCTTGAACATCAGTCTGATAAACATGAGTAGGTACCTCACCTGACAGCTGATTTACCTGACCTGAAAACATGCACCACATACCAAACCAGATCACTAAGCGGTCATCTATGACTAGGCTCAGCAAATAGCATATCCCAAACAAAAATCTTACACTTTTCATTTTCTAACTTCCATCTGTACCGTGCGATAAGAAACTTCGTTCAAAAAATATTTATCTTCGTACCTAAAATTGATTTTATTAAACTAAAGTAGCAAGCGCTAACAAAATGATAGCACGAATGCCGCGCATGAAGTAACTTCCATACCATATTGCTAGCCCCATTACGATCAACTTTATACGGAAGCCGTAAATTTCAGTGAACGGTGTGGGTGCAGCGCTTCATAAAACAGACCAGTAGGAAACCCTCGATAAACTGCCTTTCGGTTCCAACGATATTGCGAGGACGTGATTTTCTGGCTGTGGATAAAGAATATGAAAAACATTGTAGGTTTTTAAACTTACCGCAGATTATACATTTTTCGTAATTTTATGGGTACTCGCGATGTATTTTTTACGCCGATATTTTGATCCATTGTAGATATGTATCGTGGTCACGTCTAAACATCGGTACAATATACCTAAGTACATATAGTGAGTACCCGTATTACAATTAAATATACAGTACCTGGTTGACCGAGCTTTGCTCGGTTGAAAATTATATTTAGTATGAATCGCAAGAAATACGAGGAATTCCGCCATCTATTCAGGAGTCAAATCATACAGCTGTTCACTGAGCACAAAATTCATTTTACTTATGTTACGGCCAAAGGATCTCAACAGCGTGTTTCACAAAGTTGTACAGCGCCATCTAGTTTCATACTACTGAAATTTCAACACGTTACAAACAGTACCTCATAGAAGTTAACTGTGTGAGCGAATTAATTGCATTTTAAATAGGTACATACTTAATTAGATAAATTCATTGAACTTTCCTTCGTACTTTTCGCAGGCTTAGGCAGTCCCCGACTGAAATTTTTATTTGCGATAAAATTAAACAACATAAATAAATATACTTTTAGTTTAATGAGCAAGTTGTTAGGCGTACTTAAAATTTTATTGATTCTATTTACAACAATAGTAATTTCATCGATCTGACCATTATTTATTTAAAACTTTATTAAAATATATTATTAAATCGATAATAACAAAACTAACATTTATTTACAAATATTCTCGTAAATATCACAAACGCACGTTAAACTATCACTACGCGTCCTGCGAGGTCAAGCGAGATAATCGCACTGATTTTTAATTTTATTCAAACAGAAAATAGGTAGGTATAACGCAAAAATAGCGCTTCAACGTAAGAATGAATATAATATTAGTATTAGCCGAACAAAAATATATTCGAGCGCCATCTAGTTTCATACTACTGAAACAAACAAACCGTATCTCATAGAAGTTATCCTAATGTTTCATAGATGGCGTCAGTTCAACACGTTACAAACAGTACCTCATAGAAGTTATCCTAATGTTTCATAGATGGCGTCAGTATGATGTTTTCAAAATCTCTTTATCTCGGGAACCGAGCTTTTCTCGAACCTGGGACCTTGATAAATCGATTCCTTGAGCCGAAAACCCCCTAATCTGTAACTTTCATGAAAATCTTTGCAGCCGTTTCCGAGATCGTGATTATATATATATAAATAAATAAATATACAAGAATTGCTCGTTTAAAGATATTAGATTATGTTAAGTATTCTTGGCTATGCCCCTTTACTTATAATTATGCTAAGATCCCGTAGATTCCTAGACCATTTATTAGTTTTATTAATAAGTACCTGGTTGACCGAGCTTTGCTCGGTTGAAAATTATATTTAGTATGAATCGCATACTGATAAAATATGAATAATGTTCTTCGATCTTTCCGACATAATATGAGTTTAAAAAGAATTGCGTGTACTTATGTACGCACGTAAGAAGTTATACTTCTTTGGCATCATTAATAATAAATATTCAACGTTAATAATTTTGACAGCTGTCATCCGAAATGTAGGTCTCAACCAGACCTACAACTTTCCCAAAGACACCAGTGCTCCAGGAGCAGCCGTTGCCGGGATATCTCCGTTCGAAGTTTGACAGCTGTCATTGGAAATGTAGGTCTTGACGAGACCTACAACTTTCCCAAAGACACCAGTGCTCCAGGAGCAGCCGTTGCCGGGATATCTCGGTTCGAAGTTTGACAGCTGTCATTGGAAATGTAGGTCTTGACGAGACCTACAACTTTCCCAAAGACACCAGTGCTCCAGGAGCAGCCGTTGCCGGGATATCTCGGTTCGAAGTTTGACAGCTGTCATTGGAAATGTAGGTCTCAACCAGACCTACAACTTTCCCAAAGACACCAGTGCTCCAGGAGCAGCCGTTGCCGGGATATCTCGGTTCGAAGTTTGACAGCTGTCATTGGAAATGTAGGTCTTGACGAGACCTACAACTTTCCCAAAGACACCAGTGCTCCAGGAGCAGCCGTTGCCGGGATATCTCGGTTCGAAGTTTGACAGCTGTCATTGGAAATGTAGGTCTCAACCAGACCTACAACTTTCCCAAAGACACCAGTGCTCTAGGAGCAGCCGTTGCCGGGATATCTCGGTTCGAAGTTTGACAGCTGTCATTGGAAATGTAGGTCTTGACGAGACCTACAACTTTCCCAAAGACACCAGTGCTCCAGGAGCAGCCGTTGCCGGGATATCTCGGTTCGAAGTTTGACAGCTGTCATCCGAAATGTAGATCTCAACCAGACCTACAACTTTCCCAAAGACACCAGTGCTCCAGAAGCAGCCGTTGCCGGGATATCTCGGTTCGAAGTTTGACAGCTGTCATTGGAAATGTAGGTCTCAACCAGACCTACAACTTTCCCAAAGACACCAGTGCTCCAGGAGCAGCCGTTGCCGGGATATCTCGGTTCGAAGTTTGACAGCTGTCATTGGAAATGTAGGTCTTGACGAGACCTACAACTTTCCCAAAGACACCAGTGCTCCAGGAGCAGCCGTTGCCGGGATATCTCGGTTCGAAGTTTGACAGCTGTCATTGGAAATGTAGATCTTGACGAGACCTACAACTTTCCCAAAGACACCAGTGCTCCAGGAGCAGCCGTTGCCGGGAACAGTACCTCAAAGAAGTTATCCTAATGTTTCATAGATGGCGTCAGTATGATGTTTTTAAAATCTCTTTATCTCGGGAACCGAGCTTTTCTCGAACCTGGGACCTTGATAAATCGATTCCTTGAGCCGAAAACCCCCTAATCTGTAACTTTCATGAAAATCTTTGCAGCCGTTTCCGAGATCGTGAAAATAAATAAATAAATATACAAGAATTGCTCGTTTAAAGATATTAGATAACAACAAATAAATTTCAAATTTCAAACAAAACTAAATTTAAATTTTAAAAAGATCTAAGTATCTGTTATTCTAATATGACATTAGTGAGAATACCGCATCATAGTTATAATTGTACTGTGTTCTACAAAATGATACCTAATTAAGTACTACAAACTACCCCCCTCTAAGTACACGAAAACGAAAAAATTTCTTAATGGAAACGCAAGACGAAAATACAGTCTGTCTGCATAAGAAGAGCTCATTAGAGAACACGTACCTACTCTTACGTACATTTATACAATACTTTATGTGCAACGAGCAGAAAAAGCTTCTCTAGTTGTAATCTTTGCCGCGAACACTGAACATTTTAATTTTCATGGGTTCTCACGATTTTAAGTTGTTTCGCGGATATTTCGACCCAGTTACATGGAATCTCGCGGTGACCATGATATATCTAAGCATCTATCATGCAGTTGGTTAGAAATATCGGTGAAACAATTCTAAATCGTGAGTACCTGGTTTCATTTAAAATGTTTTCTAGTTGCGTCTGCCTTAAATGATTTTATTACCGAATAATAATTCTTTTTTCACATCCAATTTTGTCATCTCTACCCGCACTCCATACCGACCATGCCCAAACAATAACTGTTTGACGTTTCCACAAGTAGTTCCAGCGATTCTCCACAGATGGCGTTGAAAGATCAGCGCCAAACTTGACTGCGCTCCGACATATTATAATGTTATATAATGTAAATATAATGTTTTTACTATATTTACTCTAAAAGCTGACATACATTACTTGAGCGCCGGGCCTGGGTTTATGTTGTATGGGATTTGGCGGATCTCCTTTGCTTCCGATCATACCTGATGTAATTTATTACAAAAATATCTTTATTTGGAATATCTTTTAAAACACGTAAGTGCACATATATCAATACATTAGTAAATATATTCCTTAAAGTACAATTGTACTAACTATGTTACTGGGGCCATCCTTGTAAGCATTTACAAAAATGCCTGTGTCAGAAGGTCCCGCTCTTCCGTATCTCAATGAATATTTACAGTAGGTATTTTATTTTAAAGGTAAAGAAATTTCGTATAAAAGTATGAAAATAAAATTACAAACAAAATCATGCATGTAAATTATGTAAATATTGGGGTGTGTGCTTAAGTGTGTGTGTGTTTGTGTGTGTGTGTGTGTGTGTGTGGGTGTGTGTGTGTGTGGGTGTGTGTGTGTGTGTGTGTGTGTCTAACTCAATTGTACGCGTAGTAATAGATTTTCCGTTTCATTATAGCTCAGGTTTTTTAACCAACTGATTATTATCTTTTTACATTTCTTGGTAGGCAATTTATAGATATTTTATTCTTTATTTATCTTATTGTATAAAAAGGATGATTGTGCTTGGAATTGTCTTTCAGCAAATTTTGTTTTATTTTCTCTATTTTAGCAACATTTAACGTCCTTCGTCCAGTAACTAACATAGGATCGAATGGCATGGTTTTATGTAATTTAGTAGGTAATACTATGTAAAATATATAGTTTTCTAACAGACAGAAGATCACTTTGGTGGTATAAATTTTGAGTTGGAAATCTAAAAGGTTTAAATTGCATTATTTTTAATAAGCAACGCTGTCCCCTCTCCAGTATCAGAAAACTTATTTGTTAGCTCCACCCCATACAGGAATACAGTAAGAGAGAATTAATTGCACTAATGTGATGTATATCTGTATTAACAATTTAGGAGAAGTTACATGTCGGAGGGTTTTAAATATCCAGATCAATTTTCTGATTCTGTCATTGAGAAAGTCAATTTGTGCGTGCCAAGAAAGTCGCTTATCAATCACCACTCCTAGGTATTTAGTAGTGGATACTCTGCATGCCTTCGCGCATAGGAGATTTCCCCGCGTGAATCCTGGATCCCGCCGGAATTTCGGGATAATTAAGTAACCTATGTGTTGATTCAGAACCTCCTCTAACTCCCAGTGAAAGTCCCATAAAAGTCTAAGCCCGCAACTTCGCGCATAGAAGTTTTTCCCGCGTAAATCCCGATCCCGCGAGAAGTCAGGAACAAAAGTAGCCTATATGATGCTCCATAGCCTCCTCTACCTCCCACTGAAAGTGCCATAAATATCTGCACCCGCGACCTCGTTCCCGCATTTGAGTTTTTCGCGTGTTAATCCTGATCCTGCGAAAATTCCGGGATAAAAAGTAGCTTGTAGGTACATTGCTCCACAACTTCCTCTATCCCTCAGTGAAAGTCCCGTAAAAATCTAAGCCCGTAACTTCGCGCATAGGAGTTTTTTCCGCGTGAATCCCGATCCCGCGGAAATTCCGGTTTAAAAAGTAGCCAATGTGTTGCTCCAGAACCTCCTCTATCTCCCAGTGAAAGTCCATTAAAAATCTGAGCCCGCAACTACGTTCGCGAAGCTTTTCTCGCGTGAATCCCGATCCCGCGAGAATTGCGGGATAAAAATATAATATGTTGCTCCATAACCTCCTCTATCTCACAGTGATAGTCCCATAAAATTCAAAGACCGCAACTTCGCGCGTTGGAGTATTTCACGCGTGAATTCTGATCTCGCGGGAATTCCGGGATAAAAAGTAGCCTATATATTGGTCCACAATCTCCTCTATCTCCCAGTGAAAGTCCCGTAATAATCCGTAGAGTTAAAATTCATTTTTATACATCAAGCTGTTTTCGATTAAGTAAATAACCTTTCAACCCTTATTTTACCTATTTAGGAGATAGAAAGAAAGAAGACGAGAGAAACTTAAGAGACGAAAAGAGATAGAACCCATATTATTTTGGAGAACTTGTAGAGTTAATCTAATATAATATAATAATATAATATAATAATAATACGAATTGAAAACCTCCTCCTTTTTTTGAAGTCAGTTAAAAATACTTATCAACGCAAATGTTCATTTGATTGCTTTGTTTGGTTGCTGAAACTAACATTTTTAAGGGGTTTAAGTATTAAGTAGGTAATGAAGTAAATTAAGCTCAAATCTCTTAAATTAGAGCACATGTTTTGTTCTCTTGACAAATAAGGGGCAGTCAAGTGAATTTTGATGGTTTTGAAGCTTATTAAGCTAACAAACCAAAGGAGATGTTTCAAAATGTATGGAGCCCCGGCCACCACTTTGTACACCATACTCAAAAATGGAGAAACACAATTAAAACAGTTTTCAATCATCCAATTCCTTTAAATTGCTTTAGTTTTGTGGTATAACACAAAAATGTACACTTAAAATTGCAACACAAAAACAAAAGTCTGTCATGGCGGTAAGCTGTCATCACACGTCATGTTGGTTAATTTGATAGAAGTTTGACATATGTACCTACAATTCTGTCATTTAAAGTGACAGTAGACAGTTCGTGATCTATGATCAATGACAACTTGGCAAGACGCCATGTTGAAAATTGATAAAAATGAATTATAAATACAAAATTTGTACCAGAAAAGTATGCATTTAAGCAATTTATCTTTATTTTTCCCCAATTCCATGAATTTTTCTCGATTTTTCGAGGTACTGTACATATTGTGGGCCGGATTTGAAACATCTCCTTTGGTATTAACTTGTAGTATAATAAAAATGGGATCTATCTCGTTTTAAAAGAAAATAATTTAAAATCTAAAGGTGGATTATACCCTGTAACATACCATTTCAGAATCTGGGTGAAATGGGCAAGTTTTTTTTGAAATTGGCATTCAAGCCACCATACATTTTTTTAACCACGGCAGAGTAAAAGTCAAGAATGAAATATGAAAAAACCTTAAGTTGGTATTAAATCTTAATTTAAAAAGAATCCGTGCTTTTGTTATAAAAATAATTGATAACATTCGATAGCACATCTATCCAGGAATACTATCCAAAAAACAGATACAAAAAATGTCTTAATTTGTAGTCCTGGCGTCAAAAAGAATGGCGAAGGGTGGAATAATTTTAAAATTTTGAAAATGTCGAATATCTCAGAAACGGAAAGACTTTTACTGAACATAACATTTATTTATCTGAACCGGCATGATGCCCCCTACACGCAAGTGCTGTATTATCCATTCATAACGGAACACCCTGTATATGTCGTGGCCACATCGTAGATTTGCTCTACATCATGAAATGATCGACCATATCATGAAATGGTCGCATTTCATGATAATGGTCAACTGTCTATTGGCCACATCATGATGTGGTTTGAGCAGATCAATGATAAGAAATCGTTTCTCGATATGGGCAACTAAACGCGCGGCTTTTTCATGAAATGATCAAGATTATGTAACGGACGTGACGTAAGCTGATGCACCGCCAGCTAAATTGTGCCTAAAGGAGCCGCCTGCCAACGCATCACGTAGCCTTAGCCTTAGTTAGAGCCAAAGCCAAGCCAAAGCCACCGCCCGCCATATTGATGATTCCCTCCAGCCACAGCCAGGCAGCCGTCACAGCCAGACGGTGGAGCGGAAGGTGTCAATATAAGCCAAAGCCATAACCTTAGCCTTATCTGTAGCCATTGACGATACTTTTTGCATGAACTGATGTTATTTGAAAAAGAAAGATGTGACGTTGACGAATTTGATTTGGGATTCTATTCGATGTATTGTCATTGAGCAGAAAATTATAAAATCCTAACGTAAAAATAGTCGTATTATTTCCCTTCTTTTACAATTATTTTGATCATATCGTAAAGTAGTTACATTAATTACCGGTAGAAGCGCTGCAAGCGCTTTGTTTATGTCTAAAGATGGCGGCCGTCGGCGTAAATATTGTTTCTCTTGTCAATTCGGCCTAGCGTAAAAGAGTAGCAACAAAAATTGCGAATTACAGAATACAATTCACGTGAATTGTTAAAAACGAGTAACATTGAATGGAAGCATAAAAATTGAGTTGATTTTGGATAATATATAAAACAATGAATACTCATTTCCATTACTACTCAGTCAAATTTTTCAAGGTATAGGTAGGTCGAATTGGTTACAGAACCGAATTAGCCTACCCCTACTCCACGTAGTCTTGTATGCCCTACCCCTAGAGTTATTTTTAGAACCCGGAGGCGCGGAGGGAGCGGGAGGGGCGAGCGTGGGTGTCTGTGCTTTGTTACATAAGGGCGAAGGGGCTGCACCTTCCGCAGCGCCGGAGACGTCACGGTTCGAAATTATGCCCTATTTTCCGCGTTTTTACGATCCGGCCAAACGTTGATGACCAAATCGTGAAACGTAGACGATTTTACGATCTGGCCAAACTGAGTTGACCATTTCATGATATGGTCGATCATTTCATGATGTGAGCAAATCTACGATATGGCCACGACATATACATATATTCCTGCTGGAGAAGATCGTAGGTATAGTATTATTATTGTGTTCATTGGAATTTTATAATGCGAAAGAATGAAAAGATTTATCGTCCTCTTTGTTATTCTAAACCATACCTGCAAGCATTAAGGTAAATTGGAAGGGTCTATGCGCACTACGTTCGTAAATCTATTAAGTACACTAAAAAGGAGAGAATTAAGTAGGTATATTTTTCTCTACAAAATAACCACATTAGACAAATTTAATTCAGTTCTTGTATTATGTGGTTTTGATGTGTATAAATAATACAGATCAAAACCATTTTTTTTGCAGTTTTGTTAACTTTTCACATGTTTTTAATGTCCAAACGTTCATTATTAAACGTATGTTTCTACTTACAGAACACAGGAGGCACAAAGACATAATCAAATTTTGTTTTTAAATATTTTTTTCTATTACCTAAAGTAAGTTTAGAAAAGCTGACAGTTAAAATTATTCACCCAAAAATCTTTAAGACATTTGGTAATTGATTTACAATTATTACGTAGAGAATAATTTGATTTATTTTTTCTTGGTAGGTATCAATTCTCATAAACATATTGTTGGAAAAACCCAAAGCGAGTTTCTGCAACAGTGCGCATAGTTGTTAGCTACATATAAATTGATACTGTTGTTACTGTTTTAGCATTCAATTGTATTGCTTCGAGCGACAATAGACGTTTACTTCTCAATTTCTTTTTTGAAATCATTAAAAATGAATTTCTTCAATTTATTCGTGGTGATCCTCGCTGTGTTGTCTATGATGCTGGGTACTTCCCACGCCAATCCCAAGGGTGCTGGTGGTGCGATCCGAAAAGGAGGAAAAGTAATAGTAAGTATTCGTTTAGTTTTCATAATTAAATTTTTACAAAAAAAAACGGGTAGGTAGAGATAATTGAAAGACCACCGTCAGATGTTAATTTTGGAAAAAAATATCAAGATCGCCTAGTAAAAAGTTATCAGGTCATAAAAATACAGTGGGATTGAGAACCTCCTCCTTTTTAAAGTCTGTTAAAAAGTTTAATAGATTAGATTAGACTGTATTAACATAAAACAAGTAGCTAGTATTGTATTTTGATCATAAGTAGATTAGATAATTTTGTTAAATTCATTCATATTAAATTGATTGTAGGAAATGAAGGTAGTTACTAAGATACTTATAAATGTAAAACGTTCGAATTATTAGGTTTTTTTAATCATTAAACGTAAGTATTAATCAAATTAGTATTTATTGCACGTTGCACCTTCATTAAATAATACTTAATCGTTGGCCCAATCAAAGTCTTTCAAGCCGCTCTCTCTAATATAATTACATATTATGCAAATAACCATTGCAGTTACATAGGTACGTATCTAGATATATTATAATTATATATTTACGCATTTGCTATATCGGATCACTTATAAATTGTGTGAGACTAGTTTACAGCTGTAATAAACAACGCTTGTTATATTTTTTGGTGCAGAAAAAATGTAGAAGTCGAAATTGTTGAATAGATCAATATTAAAAAAAATACGATTAGTTATTAGTTATCATGGAGGTAATCTTTGTTTGTTTTAGTGATGCCGCTCGATAGGTGACTATCGATAGACTATCGATAGTATAAATTATGGTAATACTATTGGTTACCTGCAATAGTATCGATACTATCGATAGTATTTAAGTTTGAAAGTCAATAGTATCGATACTATCGACACTATCGATAGTTTTTGACTATCGATAGTTGTGTATTCTGTAATAGTATCGGTGATATAATACTATTGATACTATCGATACTATTATATAACGATAGTATAATACTATCGATACTATTGCAGATCATCAATAGTATTACCATATTATATGCTATCGATAGTATCGATAGTATTGATTTTAGCAATACTATCGATAGTCCTATCGATATCCAACTGATTTTCGAGGTCAACAATCGATAGTGTAACTATCGATAATTCGGCATCACTAGTTTGTTTTAATCCGGACTTTAAATCAACGCCTACAAATCGATGGGTCCTATGTATATGGGCCAAAATGTAAAATTAAAACTTTACAGGAGAGGCTTCCAAAGTTTCAATTTACTATAACTTTAAATTGATAAAACCGAAGTTCCCGAATCTTTGCTTATTTGCTAAGAAAACTATTTCCCTCATTTACACTGTAGTATTTTATATATACATTTATCTGGTTTTTTTTAAATGTCACATTGGCCCTTCTACGTTAGTTTTTGTTAAAATTATTTTTTTTGAAAACACCCTAAAAGGGCCGATATACCATGTTGGCCATTATACGCGTATTACCTACGCTAATTAGCATAATGTATATATTTTTTTAATTTTTTATCTATAAAATCAATAAACGATTGAAGTAATTGATAATTCATTAATTAGAATATAATATAAAATCTTCGTTTTAATTGTTGTTTTCATTTCCCAAAGCCAAATTCACAAAATTCCGACATCTAGACATCTTAGCGTGATAATTAGATGTCATTTTTACTTATTAAACTAAATTGTAACCCAAAAACACAACAATAACATTTCATATTCATCTTTATTCATCACAGTGCGGCCGATGCTCCGTTCAACGTATAAGTGTCAAAATGGCTGATTGTTCCAAACTATAAAGAAACGCGCGGGAAACTCCCCGCGTATAAATCTCTAACTACGCTTAGGACCTTATACGTTTAAATTCATGTTACATATGCCGTTATACCGTAATAAAAAATCGTGTTTCTATGCTGAAATCTTTTTTTTTTTAATAGCTCACATGATTCATTATATCGATAAGATGCGTTACCCACAAAAAAGCCAAAATCGCCAAATTGCTAGTTTGGCCCATATACATAGGACCCATCGAAATATTAAATAGCAATGAAGTATATTTAATGTTTCAAATGTTTGCTTGTGAGATAGCATAGCATGCCGTTGCCATTATTAGCTAGCTCAGTCTAGCTAGCTAGCAAAACGGTGGAACTTGCTATTAGATTTCTGTATAGACGAAGATAAGCCTGCCTAAGTAGGTACAAAAAAAAATCTAGCCAATCCATCTAGATACTTACTTTATTTTATTCAATTTTGGCGGCCACACTCATTCATATACTTATGAGGTAGGTAAGTATTTAACTATTTACTTAATTATTTCGATTGTAAATAGCTGTATGTAAAAATGAAAGTACAAAACCGAAAATTTTAAAATCTTGGACTAAGTGGGTATACTAAAAATCTTCCCAGAAATGTTTCGATAAGTTCACTCTAGAAATAAGTAGATAGTACCTACTACTTATTACGAAAACGGGAAAAAGTCCGATCATGTCTACAGACCCTTTACATTATACCTAAAAAAAACACCACTTCACAAATAAATAGAATACTTATTTAAAAAAAAACATCGACTAAAATGAGAATATCATCAACGTAATCGAAGTCACTTAAATAAGTACACATATTATTTTGCGACAGCTCAAAAAATACTCGATAGAGTCCAATTTTGAGAACCTCCTCCTTTCTTGAAATCGATTAAAATTAAGGAAGACTTTTTTAGGGTTCCGTACCCAAAGGGTAAAACGGGACCCTATTACTGAGACTTCGCTGTCCGTCCGTCCGTCCGTCTGTCACCAGGCTGTATCTCATGAACCCTCATAGTTACACAGTTGAAATTTTCACAGATTTTGTATTTCTGTTGCCGCTACAACAACAAATACTAAAAAACTTAAGTTACTTAAAAAAATATTTAAGTGGGCGCCCATACGATATGCGATAGTTTAGTTACCTGTCGGTCCAAGAGATGGCGTTGTGCGTAATATGTGGCTACAATAAAACAATTAAATATTTAAGTGAGGCTTTCATACAACAGACTAGATTTTTTGGCGTTTTTATACATAATGGTACGGAACCCTTCGTGCGCGAGTCCGACTCGCACTTGGCCGGTTTTTGTACAATCTTAAATTTTTTTACAGAAACATGGTTTAGGGGCAGTCGGCGCTATTGGCACTGGACATGAAATCTACGAACATATCAAGAACAGAGGATGACGCATCTTAGAAAATTCACCGGTTAATAGTTATTTTATCTTCCATTTATTTTAAGTTCAATAAATAACATTTAAGTAAGTAGGTACCTACTGGTCTCTTCTTTTCTTCGCCCAAACATCAACGTTTGCTTAAGTAGGTATAATCTGTATGTAGCTTACAGCCCACTACGGTTAAAATAATTTCAGACTCGACGTTAAGTGGTCAATGCCGAGCGAAAACCCTCTGATTACGATCTTTTCATAAAATTTATTCTATGTCGAATAAACCTGTTTCATTACCGGCAGCTTGGGTAGATTTTCACGTTTTCAAATAATTACTTAGTAGGTATTATTACATTCGTAACTTATTTGATTTACCAAAAATCACATCGCTGGCCCCGGGCAATAAAGCGGTAAACGTCTGTTACGCCCTTTTTACTTTTATTTGATTTTTGGCTTCTCTGAGTATCACCCTTATTTTTTTCAATTTTTAAATTAATATTTCGCAATAATACGTGACAATAACAACTTCATTGCATGGAAAATTCTCTTACGGCTAGAATAGTAGATTGTATGACAAGGGTGCAAAGAAATATTTTTTCGGCGAGGGCGTTTTTTGAATCCAGAGCGAAGTGAGGGATTCTTTAGTAGAATCCCGAACGTAGCGAGGGATTCAAAGTACGTCGCCCGAGCCAAAAATATACTTGCACCCGAGTGATACACAGTACACTCTACTTTTCATCACCCACTATGAGAAAATAATATATAATATATATAATAGAAAATAATACGTAAAAATGCACGAAAACTTAATTTTAATTTGAAAACGAAATCTTAATTTGACCTCGCGTCGTACCAGACATTCTTTATTCAAACAATATTTGCGTTCGATTTCTTTAGCGCAAAATACTAAAATGTTCTAAATTCAAAATAGGACGGAAAAGATCTATTCGGGCAGGAAAAGTTGTATGAAAATTCATTCCCGCCCGCTGAATAGAAAACAGCAACTTTGGAACCCCGTAAGTCCGAACCAAGACGTCTTTTTCGAATAGGTGTGATGAATAGTAGTTTATGCAACTGTCATATAATGAAGGGTATTAAAACACGAGTGTGAGTTTATGAAACGAGCGCAGCGAGTTACATAATAGTAACGAGTGTTTTAATACCCGTGTTATATGCAGTTGCATACACTACTTTATCTTCACTAATGCAATTTATCAAACAACAAGAGTAAAAGCTGACAATAGTTTATTTATAATAATTGTTCAAATTTTGGATGGTACAATTTTGAAAGTTAATGTTAATTATTGATCCTGCAGCTGTAGCGGCCGCGGGGCTAACAGTAGAGCTCGTAGACGGAGTCGGAATATTTATAATTACTTACTTCATTCGTCTTGTTTTCTATACTGTTCAAGATCGTATTTGAGACTTGAATTTTATTCATTAAAGACTCATCAATGTAGCTTTCAGCCACAGTAGAAGACTTCCACCCCCCGTGTCGTTTCAGTGCGGTCAAATCACCACCGCTATCTATGAGAAGGGTCGCCGAGGTGCGCCGGAAGCAATGCCCCGTGTACAACGCTGGGTTAGGCAGATTCAAAAAACTTGCGATAGTTTTTCCCAGAGCACCAAATTTATTAATACCAGTTCTTTGATCGACGCACTTCCCCGATCTATAGCTCAAGAAAAAGGCAGGGTTTCGACAGGGGGTGGGTCGAAGTTCCATGTATTTTTTACATACGGCATAGCAGTTGCCCGTCACAACGAAAGAACGATCTATTTTCGTTTTTGTTTTCGAAACTTTCACCATGATTGTACTGTCGTCTATGTTAGAGACTTCATCGAACTGGATGTTGTATAGCTCTTGCCTTCGGCATGCCCCCATTATGCCGAAGATTAGTGCAACCTGTAACAATAAACGATATAATAAGCTTGAGGTACATAGCCAAGGCAAAAACTATGATTTATGAAGTAGTAAAGTGTAGGTCCCTACTACCAAATTTATACACAAAGCGCTTAAACGGAGTGTCTAGATAACTTGCGTGTGTAGTACGTAAGTACTAGGTAGATTAAATAACAGAACTAAAATACACTTACCTTTTCAAAAAGATACAAAATATCTGGTGAATCTTCCAGGAACATCTTTATTTGACCTGATGTAAACGTCAAGGACTTTTTTTCCTTGTGTCTTTCTGAACTGCGTTTCAGGAACGCTATGACTTTTGAATACTTCGTGATATCAATATTGTTGTAGATACTCAGTGTGGACTTGAGCATAGAATATTTAGCCCACATAGAAGATGGCTTGAATTTGTCGGAGAGGTCTTTGAGATACGCAAGAATGACATTTTCAGAAAATGATGTAGTTTTCTTTTCGATCTTCCATGCCAAAAAGTTATTATAATTATTCTTTTTCATATAATTTTCTAGACTTTTCTGGCAAAAGATTGTGAGTTACTTTTGTTGCCAATTCTAGAATATCCGGAGGCGTACAAATATCATCGTCGCTATCCATTTTTAACTTTTAATTTGTATTTTAAAAACAAAACACATTCCGAAACATTAAATTCACGCGTACGTGTATTGTCACAGTGAACTTGCCGCCATTAAAATCTAACCAATGAGAGCGCAGCTGCGCGCGCAGGGCCAATCAGGAGCGAGCGCGCGCTGTTCGTTTTTTATTTAATTGGCACAAGATCTTACCAAAGAGTTTTGTGTATGTAAGTTTAGTAGTTTCGACGAAGTTTTCACGTATAACCCAACTGTTTTCAAAAGCCAGCCTAATATCAAAATTTTATACAACTTGTATGAGGATTTTAACATAAGGCTCGCCAGGTTAATTGGTCGCGTTTTATTGATGTTATAATGAGATTTTACGATATCGATGTGGATATTATACCATCATGTGAAATTGCTTAAATTGAGTGTTTTGTTATCTGCGCTATAACAGTAGTAATTATAAGTCAATTATTGGAAACATAAGTAGAATGTTATAACATTAGTGTAGATAAAATATATTATTGCATTACCTACTTTATGAAACAAAACACAAACAATCAATAAACTGTAAACATTTGATACGAAGTAATCAAAAGAGATTTTCATCACACCTATTCGAAAAAGACGACTTGGTTCGGACTTCCACGGACGGGGTTCCAAAGTTGCTGTTTTCTATTCAGCGGGCGGGAATGAATTTTCATACAACTTTTCCTGCCGGCTAGATCTTTTCCGTCCTATTTTGAATTTAGAACATTTTAGTATTTTGCGCTAAAGAAATCGAACGCAAATATTGTTTGAATAAAGAATGTCTGGTACGACGCGAGGGCCCCGCCAGCTGAATAATAAAAAAAGAAATCAAATTAAGATTTCGTTTTCAAATTAAAATTAAGTTTTCGTGCATTTTTACGTATTATTTTCTATTATTTTCTATTATATATATATATTATTTTCTCATAGTGGATGATCAAAAGTAGAGTGTATCACTCGGGTGCAAGTATATTTTTGGCTCGGGCGACGTACTTTGAATCCCTCGCTACGTTCGGGATTCTACTAAAGAATCCCTCGCTACGCTCGGGATTCTACTCTAGAATCCCTCACTTCGCTCTGGATTCAAAAAACGCCCTCGCCGAAAAAATATTACTATCGGTTGGTACTCCCAAAATCTAAAGCGGAGAATACGTCGTGTTATACTTATTCTTACAGTCCTGAATCTCCATGGTCGGTGTTTATAAAGTCATTAACGATGTTACAATTGAAACATTATCGTCTATAATTTGTTTTATACATTTTTTCAATTATTTCATTAAATATTTATACCATTACAATTATTTTTAAAAGGTTAAATGAGTAAATAATTAGCGTCCATTTGACATTTTGAATGCCTGTTTTGGATCACTGTACGCTGCACTATAAACAAAAATTAGCTTCTTTTATTTCTCCTGTAAAAATAGATTTTTGATATTACCGCTTTGTTGCCCGGGGCCAGCGACATCCAAAATCACATCGCTCTATGTTGATGTGAAATAAGTGGAAACAGAAAACACATTTTCGACGAGAAATTCATTTATATCACGAATCGGGGAACTATCTTCCTCAGAAAATTCATCGAAATCTGTCGAGCCGTTTAGGTTTTTTCATATAATCCTTCATCGTCTCTTTCAAGCCCTTAGGGGTCCGTTTTTGGAAAAGTAGCCAATACAATAAAAAAAATAAAAAAATATAATTTGAATTTTTAACGAAACGCTCAAGCATAATCAGGTTATACACGATACTGTCTCACACCTGTGTCTATATTTAGCAGCCACTTGCGTACTTTGTCTGTATTGATAGCAACTCATATTGTTTAATCCAATTTGAAATTAAATTAAGTGTTAATAAAATTGATTTTTAACGTTTTTGCGTCTGGCTTATCACTTACGTATTTTCATGTGTAAATAAGTAGGTATATAAGGTGTGCGTTATACTTACGTAACTCATGATTTATTTTATACTAGCGGCCCGCCCGCGGTTTCACCCGCGTGGATCCCGTTCTCGTGGGAATAGGTATATGCATGTATTATACATAAAAACCTTCCTCTTGAATCACTCTACCTATTACAAAAAACCGCATCAAAATCCGTTGCGTAATTTTAAAGATTTAAGCATACAGACAAACAGACAGACAAAAATAGCGACTTTGTTTTATACTATGTAGTGATACGCATACCTACTTATTATACCTAATACTACGCTATGCCATACTAAGCCCCTGTTACTTAGGTACCTCTTAACTACTTACCTTGTAATTTTACTGCATCCTACTCTTTTAGGTACCTTCTTTACCGGTCAGAAAGGACTTAAACCAACAAATGTTGGTTGATAGATACCTAACACAGGTATTCAGTCAGCAGATCATGGTAAGATAAACTTTCGTAGAAATTGATTACCTACAAAACTACCTACTTTATATTCCCAAATTCTGCAATAGAATGGGAAATATGTAGCCGTTTGTAATAGAGCAAGAAAGAGCCCGCGACTGCTAGACCTTCGTAATTTTGTAAAACCAGCAAGTTTTTCTGTACATATATCTCCCACTTAACTGATCCATTAAGGTGATTAAGGTTAATCAGGGATAATGAAATAATATGAAACTTTGACAGTTGATACAAATGTCACGTAAGTAACAACAGTGCATAAAACGGTTTGGTACTAATTTTGTTATCCTAAGTACCTAATGATACCTACTTAATAGATAATAATAAAACGAAATACCTAACTCTTTGTTTTTTAATATCTTCTTGGAAATTATATTACACATGACATGGCGCACATGACGTTCTCCATTGCCAGAGAGAAAGGACGTAACGTAACCCACTGCCATACACTCTGGAATTATACTAAACAACATTATTTTATAACTTTCGTTACATTAATATCTACCAAAATAAGTTTTTGCTGCCGCAGAGCGAGAACCCGTAATAACTCACATAGGAACAAAGGTCGTTATAACTGGTTTAGGTATAATATTAATTAATTAATTAGTTTTGCACCTCTACCAACGATTTTTTTTTTAACGTCTGTGTCCTCTGCCTTAAGGTTGTCTGGAAGAAATCGCTACTACAGCGATAAGACCGCCCATTGTGTCATAATAATCTACACTATATTGTATAACTTTTTCTCTGTGTGCACAATAAAGTATATTGTATTGTATTGTAATTAGGTAATCGTTTCGTTTGCGGAAGTAAACAGGATTTTTATTCCCCTAAATAACCAAGTATTTTTAAATAAATAGGCGACAAAATACTAACCTGCTTGCTTGACCATACTGTGGTCATCCACCCTCGTATGCAGTGAAAAGGCATGTATCACCGACGGATTGCCAGTCAACCTAGTTGGCTAACTGCCACCCTCCTGCAAAAGTGAGATCTTTAAATCTCGGTTACAATATAATTTATGATTTTGGTTTGATTTCCATTGGACAATCTACACTACCACTACCCTCAGTTGACCCGTCAGTCAGCTCAATCTTGGCTATTGAAGTTTGGCAAGGTGCTCAAATGATACAAAATTCTGTAAATAATGAAATTATACCTTAGTGTCTTTAATTATTATTGAACACTTAAGTAACTTCCTCGATATTATTCCAGAATCTCATGAAATATGGAATGAAATTCTGTTGAACGACCTACAACATCCCTGTGTATTTGGTTAAACTGGATAGTTACGTCTCAGGGATCTTCAAAATAGGGACTGGTACCCAATTCCTCCAACGACCTAATCCATAGTTCATCAGGTTGAACCTCACTCTCAAACAATGTGAGATATGGGTTCAAGGCTGTATTTGGCCGCTTACAGATTCAAATTAATATTTCTGGTACAAAATTTTATTATGATAAAGACAGTCGATGCTACAAAATAGCACTACCAATCTTATCATACAATTTGTATACCTACATATATTTTATTGCAACCTGAGAAAAAATGTGGAAGACACGTGTTCTCCTAATGTCATCGAAATTCCAACGCGGAATCCCGCATGGAACTCTGTAAGATGATGCAATACAACACGCAAGAAGTGACCGGCGTACAATGCAGTCAAACTCGAGACACAACCTATTATTTCGTGCGTCTCTTTCTATCTCACGCGAATTCAAATGTAACGCTAGACTTTTCATTTAACCAAACGTCTCTTTTATTCCTCGGATTTGACACTGAAAGGACTGTACGACATGTATACGTTTAAAATACCGTGCCATTGATTCAATTTCATTATCACAACCAGTTGAGCCAGTTCAATCTGTGACGGACTCAGAGTAAAGCGCGAGTGCAATAAATAGTTTCGTATAAGTCAAGACAAATTAGCGTTCTGCAACAAAGCTCTTTAGCCGGTGCCGGCATAAACTATTTTTGGCGTTGTTTATATTATCGATATCAGTGGAGGTAAATTAAATATTTTGCATTAACGCAAGTGCCAAATTTGTTATCAATGTATGATTCTTATCAAGTTACTTATTAATTTACGCTACGCGGAAACGGATACAAATACCGACAAATCCAGTACTTACAATAGTTCATTTATTTATATTAAAAATTATTCAATTAAATACTTCTGTTTTAACGGCCACAACCCTTAAATAAAGCTCATTAGCGTTATTATTATCCATATCTCTGTATCAGTGTTATTTGTGTTTGTGGTCCTAGCAATAAATAACTCATCCTTTCTTAGATAGGTACCTAACGGATACGACATTTAAAATTCATGTTGTTCTTCTCTTATTTCCAGATTCCCAATAATGTGTGGAATTTGGGCAACGTTTGGTGTAGATGGCGGTTTAAGTCCTACGTGTCTTAAATGTTTCTCTGCCATAGTCCACCGTGGACCAGACGCATGGCGTATAGAACAAGACGCTCGAGAACCTCTCTCCATACTTGGCTTTCAGAGACTTGCCATTGTAGATGGGCTATACGGTATGCAACCTATGCGACTCCACCGGTATCCACGCACCACACTAATTTGCAATGGTGAAATATACAATTGTAAACGACTCAGGGACCAATATGACTTCCCCTACGAAACTAACTGTGATGTCGAAGCCATTATCCATTGTTATCAAAACTTTGGAATCGCCGAAGCTATAAAAAAATTGGACGGTGTCTTCGCATTCTGTCTTGTTGATGGAGAGAAAAGAAAGATTTTTATCGGCCGCGATCCATATGGTGTGCGACCTCTTTTCAGGTTCCACGATGCTGTGAATGGTGTTTTTGCTATCAGCTCAGAAGCTAAGGGTTTGATTGGACTGAAACAAAAAGCTAGTGAAAATTCCACTTTGGGCCAATTCCCACCCGGACACTTTGAAGTATGGAATATGTTGGACGGAGGAAAAGTAAAATTGGATTACACAGAGCAATATTATACGCCAGGAACACCTCCACGATTCATTCCATTTGTCTCCGAAGAAGAGCTCTCAAAATTAAACGTGTATGAAAAAACAGCACACCTATTGGAGGCGGCTTGTAAAAAAAGATTGATGGCCGAAAGAAGAATAGGATGCCTTCTGAGCGGAGGTTTAGACTCGTCGCTGATAACCGCTTTAGTAGTTAAATTGGCACGAGAACATAACTTACCGTATAAAATACAGACATTCGCTATAGGAATGGGCGACTCCCCAGATTTAGTCGCCGCGCGAACTGTAGCAGAATATCTCGGTACCGAACACCACGAGGTACAATTCGATGAAAACGATGTAAAACAAAGTTTAGATAACGTCATCTATCACCTTGAATCTTTCGACATAACCACGATACGAGCAAGTTTACCCATGTATCTTTTGTCCAAATATATTAAGGAGAACACAGACTCCACTGTTATATTCAGCGGTGAAGGCGCCGACGAATTAGCTCAAGGTTATATTTATTTTAGAGATGCGCCTAACGAGTCTATGGGACACGACGAAAGTATACGTTTACTCTCCGATATTTATTTATACGATGGGTTAAGAGCCGACCGTACGACTAGTGCATTCAGTTTGGAACTTCGAGTACCGTTCTTAGACATACAGTTTACACACCATTATTTAGGTTTAGATCCTAAGCTTCGACAACCACAAAACGGAGTAGAAAAGCATTTATTAAGAAGTAGCTTCGCGAAAAGCGGACTTCTACCCGACTCTATACTTTGGAGACATAAAGAAGCCTTCAGCGACGGAGTTGCGTCGGTCAAAAAGTCGCTGTTTACTATAATAGCAGAGGTAATTGCCGAAAGATTGCCAGAGGACAATCTAAGCTTCCGAGGATTGCAACCTACCACAAAGGAATCGACGTATTACCGCCACGTATTTGAGAAATCATTCCCAGGTCAGGATAACTTTACCCCTTACTATTGGATGCCAAAATGGGTACAGGTAACAGATCCTTCGGCAAGATTTATAAAACATTATGCTGCAAAGTAAGAAATAAATAGTACTTACAATGTTTATTCCATTTTTATTTTATCCAAGCACTTATAGGTATTCCTTATTGTATTGTGGTACACAGATTAATTTATTTTTCTAGTTGAGGTTACATAAAGATTACATTGGTGGTCTTATGGAGTCTATGAAGTTTTGTAGACAAAGACAGTGTCCGTAAAATGTCTGCACATCATGTTTGCTTATATCATGATCAAGATACTCTGAAAAAGTTACGTGTTCATTACTTCGTCTCTTCATAATTCCGTTCACGGCCGTCGTATTTATAACTTTTTCACATAGGCTCGTACAAGAATTTTTAATAGGGTTGATACTTGATGTAGAAGTTGTGCTTTCTGCAAATTTCACACACTTCCCGCTGGCTTTATCACAACAGGAGATCCCCAACACAGTTTCAGTCTCCTCGTCTTTCCAAACCTTGCTCTCTCTACCTTTCAATAAATTTAATGCAATATAACAACCAGGGCAAGACACTGTGTTGCAGAGCAAATCAAAGTGAGGATTAAATGTATTGTCGTGTTTGAAACTTTGATCAAGAGCAGTTAGCAATGGCTCCGCTTGGATTTCCTTGTTGCTTGCTTGAGATTCCTCTTTAAAAGACCCCGAGACATAAGATTTTTCACATACACTACATTTGCACGTGAGATTAGCCAATTGTTTTTTTAGTATACACACTTCCAACGGTTCATCGTCATAGAGAATCATTATGGAGTTTGGTACTTTTCTCTACATTGTAGGCATATTGACAAGACGTCGTTACTCAAAGATTCGTTGATGTATTGTTGATTTTATTAACTCAGTTTATTAGAATAATGTAAATATACCAATTTATTGAGCTATTTGGAGTTTGGACACAATACATGTATTGATTTGAAAATGGTGTCAATGTCAAGCGAACAAACAAGTATGACACTGAAGGTCAAAATCTACATAGTTTTTATATCCATTCTGTTTAATGATGTTTACTTAGCGTAAAATAAATATAAAATAATTTAGATATAATAGAATCTATACAATTTTTACCATTATGCATAAACAACGAGTTTCATAGAAACAAAACATATTTTTGTCCCACAAAAGTAAGATTAATAAACTATAAAATTAACCTCATACTTACGACATAAATAGGTTTTATGGTATTATCAATTTATATACTGTCGTATTCATTTCACTCAAGAATGACGTACCTCATTTATATTATAGTGACAAATTTCATCAAAAGAACATTGCTTTTAGTTTCATTCGTTTATTTAATTATATCTAATGCATTAAATCCCTTGTAAATTAAAATTACAATAAACTGCAATGAAACGAACTTCTAGAAATAAGGGAAATATAACATATAAAGTAAGTATGTACTCATGAACTCATGATCTGTAATTGCTTGATATAATAAGATGTTTAAACACAAACTATAACTTAAAATGAACTTAAACAATTTAATTTCAGCCACTTTGTGATTGCATTGAATGCACTTGCGTAAATTGCCCTGATATATTGAAGTTACTCTCAATTTCCCTTGATGAGCCCGAATGTAATGTGACCGTCAAATCAAAGAAAAAAACAATAAGTCGGGACAGTCGTCAAGATAACCGCAATACACCTAATCCAATAAAAAAGAAGGCAAATGAACTAGATGTTAAGAATGATAACCGAAGCAAGAAAGACTGTGTTTGTGGAACAATAGCAAATACTTTGATATCAGGTATTCCCAATGACATTAATCAAGATGAATTTGATAATCCGTACAATAAAGGACATTCCTCGAAAAACATTAAATAAAACAACATAATGAGTGAAATATGAAACATCCTCTATTAAAATTCTTTAAACCATAAATAAATACATTTTAGCGTAAAACAACCAAACAGTGTATACAATTTCGAATAAAGAATTTTAGCAAACAAATCACTCAAATCTGTAACATCTTATTAGCTTTTAGCGTAAATATAGATATAATTTGTTCATATTTCCTTTTAATTTCATGTCAGTTCAAGCAAATAACATCATTGCGGATTATTCATGTACATTATTGGAAACACCATTGGTTTCTCGTACAACTTGATACTTGGAAAACTTTTGATTCATATAGTTCCAATACTTGTTCCTAATTTTATCATATTTTGTTGCCAATGCCTGACAGAGATCGATTGCTCTATCAACATTGTATATAGCATTACCTTCTCCTTTCTTCACAACTTCATCACAGATATCAATTATAAATGCTAATAAATATGGGGATCTACATTTGTTTTTGTAAAGCTCCTCACAAAACGCCGTAACTACAGCATTGCCACTGATTCCCCTCTTGTCGTGCAATAACACACCTCTTAAATAATTCCAGGCACTTTCATTGTTTTTGACAAACTTGATTTTTTCTATGGTATAACATATCTCTCTCTGTACATTCAGATCTGACCAGCCCAGGTGATTGTTCATGACAAAGTAACGTTGATTCCAAGCTGAATTGTTTCGAACATCCTCATTGATTAAACCATCCACAAACTCCATTTCTTTGTCAAAAAGCCTGAAAATAACACCATTATCAAATTACTATGCTGTTAAACTAAATTAATAATAACTACCAAAATATAAACTGTTTAAACCATTCTGTAGTGTAAACTCAACTCATACTCATTTTTTTTTAATAAAATGTAATATTTAAGTTACTGTTTGGCTAAAATCACACTTGTGTTTCCAACTCAACATATAAAAATCATTGGTCAGAGTAGAGGTGAAGTTGCGTATCTTAAACCAAACGTATTGTCAACCACCGACGAAAGCCTTTCTTATAGCGTTTTTTGAGCGTGCTTGCGTAGGTATTTTAAGTAACGTGTATACATATAGGTATACTTGTGATAGACATGTCGTGGCCATATCGTAGATTTGCTCACATCATGAAATGATCGACCATATCATGAAATGGTCGCATTTCATGATAAATGGTCAACTGTCTATTGGCCACATCATGATGTGGTTTGAGCAAATCAATGATAAGAAATCGTTTCTCGATATGGGCAACTAAACGCGCGGCTTTTTCATGAAATTTAGTTACGATAAAAAAATCGATCGCCTAGGGTTAGCGAATACGCCTATGCAAAAGCTACGCAGTCATAACCTCACACTAGAATCCTTATACCGTAGTTGCCATGGGCAACCTACAAAGACTAGGACACACACCCAGACCGAGAACAAATATTTAAAATCACCATTTCAAATTTCAGCCTTGCTGGGAATAGAACCCAGGACACAAAGCACAACTTAGGTAAACCTCGCAAAGACCGCTCACGGACAGCGACTGATAAATACGATTTGGTGTGAATAATGCCTTATATTTTACAAACGCAATGGTATTAACAACTAACTCGTATGCTTAATACATAATAAAAAGTAAGTACATTTAATACAGTAGCACAGTTTTTAATGAGTGTAATAAAATGTTAATGTCTACATTAATCTTACTTCTTTTTAAGTCTCTACACATACTTATGGTATCAACATGTTTCATATATTATGTTGATGGTTCTAGCAACTTTTATTGAAAAAGCATTTTTATTGATTGAATAGAATTTATTGCTGTTTTATAGAGGAATTGGGCTGTAATAAATGCCCTCAATCACCTGCCTGCAGTACCATGAAGTATTTTATGTAGATTTTTATTGTGATACCTATTTACTTATTTATTTCTTTTCAGTTCTTTTTTAAGGAGTCGGGTTTTTTGTTTTTATAACAATATTTTTATGTCAAATATCTCCATACAAATCCAAATCAGTTATGAGTAATCATAATCATAAAGTATAAAATAATCTTACCCAAAGGTCTTCATAGCCCATTGCCTGTGCTGCCAGGCATGATAGTTCTTAGGGTCTTGTTGAAGGGCATCACCCGTCAGTTCTAATTCTTGACTTGGGTCTTTTATCCACTCCACAAGCACTCTTCTGTGATGCCATACCTGTCACACAGGTTTATTTTAATTTCAACAAAAATATATTAGTATATAAGAAACTACAAAAGGCAGAGGCATGAAATCATATTGAAAATAACTGAAGAATCCAAGATAGATTTGTAGCATAACTTTTTTTATTATGGACTTAAGATAGCAAATGAACGTGCAGAACGACCCAGAACAAGATCAAATCAGGAGTGAAGATTAGTCCCTTTAACAGATGTTATTAATAAATGTTGTTGTTGTTGACTTTAGTGGAGTGCCGTTAGCTTTTAACCTCGGAATCCAGGGACTATGAATGAATTTTCATAAAAATTGTTGGACTGTATTTCAAAATGCACAAATAGAAAAGTTAAAAAAAAATAGTTCACCGATCTTTTTTTATTTTTTTTTTTATCTTTGTTGGTAAGTTTGTAACCCCATAACTTCGTGTTGGGTAAACCGATTTTGATGATTCTTTATTTTCTTGACAGTTGGTGCTCTTGGTATAGTCCCGTATAAATTTGAGCGACATCTGACGAGTAGTTTTGAATTAACTTGAATAATGTGTAAGGATGTTTAGCTGTGTGTCTTTATGGTTTTTTCCTAATAACTTTTTACTGAGTGTTTAGATTTTTATGATTCTTTTTTTATTTGAAAGCTGGTACTTGCATTGTAGTCTCATATAAACTAGAACGGCATCTGACCAGTAGTTTCCGAATTATCCTCAATATTTTTTTTGTATGTATGTTACCTCATATTTTACTATTTAGAGGTCCGATTTTGATCATTCTTTTTTTGTCGAAAGCTGTGGCTTTAGGTGAGGTCCCGTAAAAATTTCAGTTCCGTCAGACGAGTAGTTTTTGAGTTACTCTTAATAATGTGTATTTAATTTATGGTCGTTACCTCATAACTTGTCACTGGATGCTTCGATTTTGATAATTCTTTTTTTATTCGAAAGCTAGTACTTGACGTGTGGTCGCATATAATTTTCAGCGACATCTGACGGGTAGTTTTTGAGTTGTCCATACTTCTCGATTTTGGATTCGGTTATTTTTTGTAAAAAGTTATTTTATTATTTGAAAGCTAGTACTTGTCGGTGGTCCCATGTAAACTTGAACATCTGACGAGTAGTTTTTGAATTATCCTTAATAATGTGTATTTATGTTTGTTGCCTCATTACTCTCTACTGGGTATTGTTATATTATATATATTGTATATAAGTTAATTGTTAATCATTATGTTGGGCTACAATAAAAACACTTATTATGCATAGCATAACTTAATCTTACCTGATAATTTTTAGGGGACACCTTGATCACAGATTCAACATAATCCAATTCTGATCTCAGATCAGTTCCTAGTGCTTGTAACAAATCTCGCCTGAAAAGTGTAAAAACATATGCCTATTAATGTTCAAGTGATTAAAAGGAGAAATCAATATTCAGATCTAATCAGAAACATGTCTTGATGTGTGATTAGTATTTTGCCAATCTAAAACTAGTAAAAGGCAATAAAATTTAGCTACAGCAAACTCATTGCCCATCATAACTATAATCACAGTATAATAAGGAAAACAAACTAATTAATTATATCTCAACCCATCACGGCCCACTATTGAGCACGGGTCTCTTCTCAGAATGAGAAGGTTAAGGCCATAATCCACCACGCTGGCCAAGTACGGATTGGCAGACTTTACACACCTTTGAGTTTTGCTAACTCTCCAGTATGCAGGTTTCCTCACAATGTTCCTTCAATGCTTGAAACGCACATAACTCCGAAAAGTCAGAGGTGCGTGATCTGGGATTTGAACTCGGAACCTCTGAATAGGAGACCGAATTCTTTACCACTATGCTATCACCGCTACTGATACTGACACTATTACTGCAAGGTAATATAGATTGCATAATGTGTAAAACCTCATTTTGCTTCATATACAATGTATATGGTGAAGAGAAAGGCCAGGTATCTTCCAGAAGTCCTAGGAACTACAAGCATGACATATTTTTTAGACTTGAGAATGAGATAGTAAAGGAGCATGCAACACGGGTGGTGTTTTACATTTACTTTACTTTACAAGACTTTTTAACATTTACCTGTATTGCCATACTGTGTAGTTTGCAGAGTTCAGCTCCACAGCATCTTTAGTTAACTGTAAGGCTCTTTCAGATTTCTCATTTCTTTGAAGAATGGCTCGGAAATAGTCATATACATCCTCAACTGGAATGATAACAAGCAGGAATGAAATAATCATAATACACATTATTAGAGCACTATCATAACCAAATAGACAATTATTTACAATTATTATTCAACAATAATTCAAGTAATAACCATGTCACAAAATTAAATTTTTATTTTTAGTAATGTATGTAATAACATATCATTTATCTAGGAATCTTTATATTCATGTGTACACAGTAGGTTCCCAATTAAGACAGGATATCAATTCCTTAAAATTGTATATTTTTAAACACTATCTGTTACTGGGGTAATTTCAGTAGCTATAGTAAGTGTTAACTTATTAACTTCTTCAGTTTTTGAACTAAGCAACACTATCTAAAAGCAAATTATTATTATTAGCGTTATATTACATACATTTTTCAGAGTGTGCAATCACCACAACTGGGTTAGGGCCATCATTTTCTGGCACAGGAGTCACATCTCCCCAGTCAGGTCGGTCTTTGTAAAATATCCAACCAGCGTCACTATCGCCACTCTCAGACATATCCACGAATTGTTATTTGGTAGAACAATACAACTATCACTAAGCACTTGATATCAACTACTAAACACGCTCCATTAATTTGTGTCCCGCCAATAAACCGCACGTCAGCTCTTATCTAGGTTATAAGAAATGTAATTAACAAGTACCTATATCTTAAAATAAACACACAGGTAAATTTTAATTGTGGTGCTTGGCAAAGGAATCAAGAGAACAAATAGTACATATTAGTACGAATACCTACGTTTTGTAGGATTTGTTTGCTCGACTGAACTGACCTTGGGTATATATGTTCCTTGCGACTGACTGACTAGGGATGATCGATATTCATCGATGTTGAATAAACATCGATGTTTAACTGGAAAACATCGATGTTTTGACATCGAAGTTATGACTTCAATATTATCGACACATCGATGTTTTATGAATAAAAATATCGAAAGAAAAATTTTGGGCGTCATCTAGCGTATTTTGGATGCACTATCCCCTTGAGACCCTCAAGGTCAAATGTTCACATTTTCTAGAAACCCACGCGCGCGCGTTATCTAACGTAATCTGACACCGGTACTTGACTTTGAAACACTTATGTCGTTCATGATGAAATGTTTATGTTATAACAGGTGCCGGTAGCCGATTTCAAGAGCCCAATAGTTAAACTACGAGATGAAAAAAAAAACAGAACACGAGAACGTGTTTATAATTTTATACAGGCCGTTATTTCGGAGGGAACTAGTAAACTCTGTTAAGCTTTGGTTTCCTAGGAAAGCGGTGCCGTCATGTTGCGGCCGTAATACAGCGGTGAATGACGTCACTAGAACGTTGTCTATGTAAACGAAATGGCGCGGTTTCCTGGAGAGCGGTAACTGACACCGTAACGTCAAAAAGCAGTACCGCCATTTGCATGACTACCGTCTTGTCGACACCGATGGTTTGGTCAACGTTTTATTGATAGCGGTGAAGCTATTTTAAATATATATTTGTGTTTTTTTTTCGGAACAACGTCAAAAAAATAAAAAGTAAAGAAAAAAGTCAACTAAAACAGAATTGGTGGCGTGAAAGTGGAGAAATATTAAATTCTGATGAATTATTAATTATTAAAATGACTGACGGTGTGTTAAAACGGCCGTGGAACTTTCCACATGTCATCACCGTCAAGACGGCCGTCTACTTGCGTCCGTAATATTGCGGCCGCTACATGAAGGCATCGCTTTCCTAGGAAACCAAAGCTTTATGTTGACAATAAATATTTCTTATAAATATAATAATAGTGTGAGTGGCTTTATTTTTACATCCTTTTCTTCTACAGAATATGTAGATTCTAATAAGAAATAAAAACATTCTAATAAGAAATAAATAAATTCTCATTTACACTCGCAGTCCTCGAAACTCGCGAAAAAAATTCGATTTTCGCGGAAATTCGCACGCGCGTTTAACTCGATAAAAAACATCGATATTTTACACATATCGATGTTTTTGAATCGATTTTTATCGTACATCGATACTTTTGATTCGATGTTAACATCGATGTCAACATCGATGTTTTCTTAATATCGATCATCCCTATGACTGACTATCTGACTAAACTCTAACGTGACATCCGTCATTCAAGACTCTGTCAAGGTTGTGACAAGTGAAGTGACAATGACGTTGTTTTTTTTAACCTTGTGTGCTTGCTGCTTGTACCACAGAACACTATGCTTGCAGCTATGCCAAGCCAAGCATAGAAGCCAAGAGCCAAGAAGTTGCGAACTTGCGACCGATCACTTATTATAGGATGCAGGATGCAGAATTGTGATTGTGATTGGGATTTCAATACTTTTTTTATAATTCGACTTATTTATTAACTCATTGTACTTATTGCAAAAATAGTTGCATCCATGTTGCATCATTAATATTCCTATGAAAATACAGTAAATAAGTAAGTAAGGGGTTAGGTAAGTACGTTATTATGCATAATGTTATCTTACTTAATTTATTATGTTAGATAAGTACATGGAGATACTATGTAGCTATGTACTAAAGTATGTACTGTAATAATATTATTTTAATAGTTTCTTCGTTTTGTTTGTAATGCTCGACACTTTAAAAAGATTAGACCGTGTTTAATTAGGTGCAGGGGCGGTCTGGCTTCATTTGGGGCCCTCAAAAATTACAAAATTACCCTTAGTCCGGTCAACATATGTGTCTCAAATGACGGTCTAGAGTGCATGAGCGAAACTCTAAGCGAATTCTTCAGAAACGTGTTAGGTTGCTTAGAGTGAAAACATATTATACTTAAGTCCTGACGTTTAGGAGGTGAACCGGGAGGGGAAATGGGGGTGACAAAGGTGTTAATTTTTATTTTTTCGCCATATCTCAGAAATGGTATCTACGTGGTACAAAAAATGGTGCATTGTGGCTAGCAACGTTCTATTAGGAAGCTTATAAAACACTGCAACTTTGGTTCCGTCCACTTTTTCAAAATTCCCAATCGTTTTTGCAGTAAAAAATTTACTGACTCTAGCTGTTGTCCGGTCCGTGGCTTAGGCCGCGTGGAAAATGCTTATGAATGTGGACTTCCCTTTTTACTTCGCTACAGCCCGTTAATGGCCCATTACGGAACACGTTACTCTCCTCATTATTGAGGAGGCCTAGAGCATACTCCACCACGCTGGTCCAGTGCGGATTGGTGGAGGGGTTAGTGGCCAACCCAGTGTCGAAAGTTTTTCAAGCCGCCCGAAGGCCTCCGACACGGCTAAACGACTGCTATCTATCGATAACAACCGGGACCGACGGCTTTACGTGCCCTCCAAAGCACTTTTGCTACTAGCGGTCACCCATTGAGATACTATGTACTAAAGCGGTCACCTATCCGACTACCGAATGCGCCCGCAGTTGCTTAATTTTGTCGATCACTTAGGATCGGCGTGAGCCGCAGGGCTATGAGTATGAGCGCTACACTTATTAAGTTTTAATTTCCAAAAATACCACAAAAATATCATTGATTACTTGCGTCAGTTGAGGAAGCTACCAAAAGTACTAAATGTAACAAGCTGAAATTTGGCATGTATTTGTGTATGCCTTGTTGCAGAACACCAAGAAAGGATTTTTGAAAATTCCCCCCTACAGCTACAAAAAGGACGATTTTTTAATCGAAACATAGCATTTCTTCAATGGATTCACTTGAAAATTTGTGGATAGGTTTCTCAACTGACGCATGTGAACACAAAGAAAATATTTTAGAATTATACACCCTTCCTCTACCCCGTCGTACTTGAAAATCCTCCTGGACCCATTAGTGAAACCTAGCAGTGGAACCAACGGTCCGAAAGGGTCCTCTTTGGAGGAGTAAGAACGCAGATGAAGTCAATATAATGTATAAAACTCTTGTGTTACTGAGTGACTGGCAGACAATGCAGAGCCAAAATTACTAAGCGCAGAAGGTGCAATTCTGTATGCATGTTTCTTGGGGAGTTTAAAGAAGTACAAAGAAGGGATTTTTGAATATGGGGGGGGGGGGATATGAAGGGAATGGGAATTTATTTCTTCAACGAATTTATTTAATGTTATTTATTTTTAATCGTATTTATGGGTTAAACTATAGTGATATAGATATTTGTAATAATTCACTTGAAACTTTCTGTATAGTTTGGTCAAGTGACACAAGTAAGCAATTAGTATTTTTGGAAATTAAACTTAGCGAGTAATAAAAATATTATTATAAAAACAAAAAACCCGACTGCTAACAAAAGAACTCAAAAGAAAAAAACAAGTGTCACAATATCAACATAAAATACTTCATGCTGCCGCATGCGGTGACAAACGTAGTACTTGTGATAAATCTTTTTTTACCCGTAGGTAAAGCTAGGTTCACATTATTGTGTCGGGGTGTGTTGTGGTGCCGTCTGTTGTGTCGCAGAGTATTCATACTAATGTGCAGTGGCGGATTAACGTATAAGCACTACAAGCACGTGCTTGGGGCCCCTGTTCTCCAGGGGCCTCCATTCTCTGCTGGCGTTTCATTTTATACCTACATTTTATCGAGATTCACCCACAAGTCCGAGATCACAAGGCGCGGGCAGTCCGGGAGTGACCCCTCATACTGTTAGTGAAAATGATAATTACGTTTTGATATTACCTGTTTTCGGTTTGTCTAAGTTGTTTACTTCATTATAAAAATTTCCACGTAAACACCACTTTAGTATTTTTATTTAGCTTCCAATATAGCAAGATCATTCCAGGATCACCGACTTCGCCGGGAGAACTGCTTTCGACTTCTCCCTGGCCTACGGTCTCACTCAGGTAGTTACTGGCTTCACCAGAGTCCCTGACGTTGAGACCCATACTGCTTCTTTGCTAGACCTACTGCTGACTTCTCACCCAACGGACTACCGAGTGGTGGTCGGGGCTCCTTTTGGATCTTCTGACCACTGCTTGATAAGGACAACTGTGCCCTTGACGCGGCAAGAGGGCTCTCGGCCCACTGGCACGCGTCAAGTTTGGCACTATAAGTCAGCAGACTGGGACGGACTTAGGCTTCCTGTACATGATGCCGGATACGCACCGGCGCCGCACCGGCGCCGCACCGGCGCCGCACCGGCGCCGCACCGCAGCCGCACCGGCGCCGCGTAGAAACCGTATTGTCTCCGCGTTAAATAATAAAGCAGCGATCACAATTCAGTATAGCTCTGTCAGTATAACCGTACAGACTTCACTGTCTTGATATTTCGTATCTATTCAAAAGTTAAAATTAAGCAAAAAAAAGAAAGTGTTACTGACTTATCTAATCTACAAACAGTGGCTGGAACAAATTAACAAACGTAGAAGAAGATTTTGGGTACACCCTGTTTTATCCTGTAGGGAAAACAAGGGAGAATTTCATGTTCTTTTTGAAGAATTGAGAAATTATGAAGATAAATTTTTTGAATATCTTAGAATGAGTGTAAGAACTTTTGATGCACTGCTGAACATTTTACGAGCTAAACTTCAACTTCAAAATACCAACATGCGTCTAAATTAATCAATAACTCATAATCGAACTCTTCCATGTTGAAATATGGTGAAATGACACACGTGTGAACAACGCTGGCGCTGTGGCGGTCCGGCGCCGACGCGGCTCCGGTGCGGCGCCGGTGCGGCGCCGGTGCGGCTCAGGAACGATTTTCATTCATGTAGATAAACTTGCGGTCCGGCACCGGTCCGGTTGCGGCGTCATGTACAGGAAGCCTTAGGGAATTCCTGAGTTCGTACCCTTGGAAGCAGCTCTGCTTCGCTTCCGGGGACCCGAACGTGTGCGCTGATTCAGTAGCTGTTCTGATACGACAGGGTATGGAATGTTTCATTCCTAATTCTGTCGTATCCATCGGTGGGAAAAAGCAGCCCTGGTACAGTGGTTCATGTGCTGCGGCATCTAACCGCAAGCGGGCCGCATACCAGGCCTGGGCATCAGCGTACACTTCGAAGAACCCATCAGCCCCACCCCCAGAGCTTAAGAAAAAGCTCAATGCTGCCTCCCGGTCGGCTAAGAAGCAAATGTCCAGGGCGAAGGCCCAATTCATCGGCAGAATTGGCGAGCGACTAGTAAATCCGTTGTCCACACGGCAAAGGGGAAAGCCGAACTCCTTGGTACCCTATTTGCCACCAACTCGACTCTTGACGATAGAGGGGCCGTACCGCCTAACATCCCGCGGTTATGAGAGCTCGCTGAATGACATACTTTTTACTCAAAAGGCTGTCAGGCGAGCTCTACTGTCTCTCGACACCAAGAAGTCGAGTGGGCCGGATGGTATTCCCGCAATGGTGTTAAAGACGTGTGCTCCCGAGTTGACTCCCGTCTTAACGCGCTTATTCTCGCTATCCTAGAACCACTGGTATAGTACCGTCTTCGTGGAAAGTAGCCCTAGTTCATCCTATCCCCAAAAAGGGCGATCTCAGTGCTACAGGCTTATAGCGATAACTTCCCTGCTTGCGAAGGTGATGGAGCGTAAAATAAATAGACAGCTCCTAGGATATCTCGAAGATCGCCAGCTGATCAATGATCGGCAATACGGTTTCCGTCGCGGTCGTTCAGCTGGCGATCTTTTAGTTTATCTCACGCACCGGTGGGCTCAAGCTCTAGACAGCAATGGGGAAGCACTGGCAGTCAGCCTAGACATCGCTAAGACCTTCGACCGGGTCTGTCACAGGGCTCTTCTTGCGAAGTTACCATCTTACGGTCTCCCTGAGAGGTTATGCAGTTGGGTAGCCAGCTTTCTGTCTGAGCGACATATAAAGGTCGTAGTCGACGGTTGTTGCTCAGATACCCATAAACGCTGGTGTTCCCCAAGGGTCTGTGCTGTCTCCTACCCTGTTCATTCTGCATATCAATGACATGCTGGAGCGTGCTAACGGCATTCATTGCTATGCAGATGACAGCACGGGAGATGCCTATTATACAGGCCCTGCAAATGCCTCTCGTTCACAAGTGGAGGATAGCAGAATCAAACTTGTGTCTGAAGTCGAGAACTCTCTGGAGCAAGTTTCGGAATGGGGCCGACTCAATTTATTTATTTAATAATTTTATATGTACTTTCATTCAGCAAAAGAGGGCCTACACAGCCTCTGTGCTTAGGGCCTCGGAAAGTCTTAATCCGCCACTGCTAATGTGGTGTGTTGTGTTGCAATATGACGCATTTTTAGATCATTCGTATTTCAGGAGTTGTGGATTGAACACGTGTATAAAATGGAATCGTCTGACTCTGTCAGCGATAGGAGATAATATTGGGTTCATCCTTTAAATAGAACCAGGGAGACTAGAGGTGCATTTCATTGTCTTGTTCAAGAATTAAAAAGTGATGATGAAAGATTCCAGCGATATTTCAGATTTACTAAAATACAGTTTGAGCAATTACACAATTTTATTGAAAAGGATATCAAAAAGATGCACACTTTGAATTGTCGTACTAATTCAATAAGTTCATCTGACATTTTAAATAATAAACAAAAATATTATTCATTGCTTGAAGTTGCCCGCTCGCAATAAGGCGTCATAATGACATAATTGATCACGTTCACACTAGTGTGGCGCGACAGATCCCCCACCACCTCTCTGTCGCAATCGAGCGTCGAGCGATTTGACAGCGATACAACGCGCCACAACACAACACAACCTACTAATGTGAATCTAGTCATAGTAAATGTACGTAAGCGATTGCCTTCTGGTGCGCCACGACACACCACGACACAATAATGTGAACCTAGCGTTATAGTAGATAATATTGTTTGTCCCCGCCTGCAGCACCGTGAAGTATTTTATGTTGATACTAGAGAACCGCCCGCGCTTCGCTTCGGGACCCGTAGGTAACAGCCGCGTAGGTCCCGCTCCCGTAGGAATTTAGGCTAAAAAGTAGCCTACTACTCGCTCTCTTCACTCCACCCTGTCTGAGGTGTGTGGAGCCCTCGGGACAGTTAGTTCCCCTTTGGGGGTGTCTCTCGCGGCCCGTTAAAACGGGCCGGTTCTTGGGCTGGGCCCTAAGGCCCTTGGTTGTCCATCTGTGGTTAACCAATAGGTCAAGTCCGGTGTGTGGTGGCCTTTTTACAGGCCACAGAGTCTTAAACGGGATGGGGTTCATTTTCGCGCCGCCCAGGCGATCGAGGCCCTACCGGGTGAATCCCGCTGGTGGGAAGCCCAGCAGGAGCCGATCAGCGCCGGGCGACGACTTACGAAGCCCCAGTATCAGTCAGTGCTAGGCCCGTCCCGCGCAACCAGCAAGTCGCGCGGGAAGGCCCAGCGGTCCGGTGGACGGGTGTGGAGCGGCGCCAGGTCCTGCAGATGCGGGAACCGCGACGCGTCGACACGCCCGAACATGTTGCGTGCCAGTCTCTCGATGAAGTCGTCCAGGCTCTCGACTCGAAGGTCCCTCTGGTCCGCTGGCACTATCCTGTTGGCTGAGCAACTTGCGGACATCAGACAACAGGATAGTGCCAGCGGGCGGGCAGTACACTGAATACAGCCGGAGCGGGGAGTTCTCGAGGCAGAGCTAAAGTAGCCTATTACATTTGCCTATGACTTAAGTAAATTACATGTAGTATTTGATAGCGTAATTCAGAACTTGCAAATGAATTTTATTACCGCCATCTATTAACAACTCCGAAAATGAATATCTAGCAACTAACAAAACATCGATCTTCCCATGGGAATGGGATGTTTTTCCGCGGTAAAAAGTAGCCTACGTCACTCTCCACCCTCCTAACTATCCCCACACACATAAACCTTACCATATAATAGCTTTGTTGCGACGTGAAAGCGTCACAAACAAACAAACAAACAAACAAACAAACAAACAAACAAACAAACACACTTTCACATTTATAATATTAGTAAGGATTGTGAAAATTGTTTTTTTCTTTTGAGTTCTTTTGTAAGCAGTCGGGTTTTTTGTTTTTATATTAATATTTTTATTTCAGACTTTTTAGTGGGTTCGCCGAAAAATTCTACTTTTTGGGATGGTTTTTGACAATTTGTGTTCAAACGTGTGCCTAAACGTTACATGACATAATTATATATTTAAAAAGGTCTTTTCACGATCTTTCATTTGATACCCATATTGCTAAGATAAGAAAAAAACTCAAGATTATCTCCTCTTTTTCTTCTACTTTCGGGCGCCATTTTGAAAATTCATATAGCCGGTGACACTTCCACAGTGCCTCTATTATGAGTTGTTGTAGTAAACGTAAAGGACGTTATTGCAGTTGACGTTTAGAATTTGTATGAGAATTGTAGTTCAGTATCGTAACCGCTAGAGGCGCTGTACGGATTCTCATACAAATTCTAAACGTTAACTGCAATAGTAACAGTTTGACGTTTACTACAACAACTCATAATAGGGGCACAGTTCTGACGAATTCAACGATACCTCATATGTCGAAATCTGTTCTACCGTTTGGGCTGTGGGGCCTCACAAATAAATGGACATACATACAAACATACATACATACATACATACACTCGAAAAACATAACCCTCCTTCTGACGCAGTCGGGTAAAAAGGGGGATCCACGGTCAAAAGTACTTCCACGCGACCGAAGCCACGGCTACAGCTAGTGTTACAGTAAATTTAAAATTAATTTTGCGGCTCCAGTAATGGTTCTCACGCTGAATAAGTGTATATTTCCACATTTCTGTAGCATGTACCTACTTTAAAAACAATTGCAAATATGTAAACAGTGTATAGAACGAAAGCTGCAGCGAATTTTACTAGCTTTAATTTCACTATAAAATATTTTTGGTACAACGCACCATTTCTGATATATTGGCACAAAACCCAAAATTGACACCGTTGTCATCCCGGTCTCATCTCCCAGATGCCGGCAAGATAATTATATAAGTATATTTTCACCCTAAGTACGCTGAATACATAATTATTGTCAAAAGAAATCGCTTAGGTTCCGGCTCACGCATTCTAGACCCTATTGTAAGGCATTCGTTGACCGGACTTTTTGGTGAGGACATTTGCGCCCGATTGTGTATCTGGATATTAGTGATCAATGTAACTATGTTATTAATTCAAAATTATTTAACACAGTTTACTTTGAAGATCATTTACTGTTGTCCTTATTACGTTGCTCGTATACTTATGTTTTGTTAATCAGAAAATACTCCTAAGAGGAGCGATTTGGGGGCCCCCCTAACCCCGGGGCCCTCGGCGATCGCCGACTAGCCGACCTGGCCAGACCGCCCCTGTTAGGTGTACCTACCTACTAAAATACTTTATGACCATCCAATATACACACTGCAACGCAAAACCGGTTCCATTCAGCTATACATATACGTATACTTATACGGTACGCTATACATATACGGTAGTAAGTAAGATAACTGGTATATGCCTGGTATGCCATAATTAACAGTTCAAAGTAAGAATAGTACTTTAGTACATATGGTACGGGAGCCGACGATGCTAAATGTGGATTTACTCGAGCGTCATAGAGACCTATTGGGTTGCAAAGCTTAGATGATAAGAAGAAAAAAATGTTATATAATGTATACGTACCTTTTCATCGGTGGGGGAAGCGGCTATAGACTTTTGAATATGTAAAAAATAATGTCCATGTATACATTATACTCGAGCGCTTCAGATATAAGCCCCGCAAGTTGATATTGCGATGGAACCTTGTCACAATAACAGCTGCGTGACGTCATCCGTCGCAAAAAAGTACAGATAGCAAAAAGAATTGTAATAAAAAGTAAATAAGCTAGGGTTATGGGTTTATTTGTAATGGGTTTATTTCAGGAGCACGACTGTTAATTAATTTGTTACTCATTTTAACGGGTAACAGGTAACAAAACTAAACAACAAAACTCAAAAATAAAACAGGAAAACAAAAACAAAAAGCTATAGGTAACAAGTACTCGATGCGCGTAAGCACGTAAGCGCGGGCTTTCCTTGCGAACGGTACTGACGGTGCGCCTCGACTACGTCACTTTGACGTCACCAAGATGGGCGCCAATCGCAATATCAACTTGCGGGCTTGCGGGGCTTATATTGTAAGCATCAATGTTCTACGTATTTTTAATAATGTACTATGTTAATCTGATCGTTTGTTTGGTGGGGGTGACCGTACGTAAGGGTTGAAACTGAGAGAGAAAAAATCAAATCGAGCACGTCAGATTTTCTATGGGGGTGTTAAGTGAACCTAAAAAAAGCTCTCATTCAACAATCTGACGATTTCGATGTGACGCAAACTCGCTACCATTATTATAATGTGCAAAAAAATTCGAACCATACCCTGTAACATACCTACCACTTCGGAATCTGGGTGAAATGGGCTAGTTTTTTTTAATTTGGCATTCAAGCCACCTTACATTTTTTTTGAACCACGGCAGAGTAAAAGCCAGGAATGGAATATGAAAAAACGTTAAATTTATTTATTTATTTATTTATTTAAACTTTATTGACCACTATTCGTTACATAACGGTACAAAAGGCGGGCTTAATGCTAATTGCATTCTCTACCAGCCAACCTTTGGGCTAAGCAGAAAAAACACGATGAGCGGTACTAAATAAAATACATTATACCATGTCTACATAATATACCTACAAACATAAATTAAGTACATAGATAACGTATCTAAACACATATATACACATATATACTTAAATTAATACATACACATTATACATACATACATACATACATACATACATACATACATACAATTATTATTAAATATATATAAGAGATGACGAGCTTACGACTTATGACTAACAAAATATCAGTCCGTTAAGTGTGTCCGGAGTCTTCTTTTAAGTGTCAACTTCTTTTAAGTGTCAACTTATTATTAAATTGGTGTTAAATCTTAATTTAAAAAGAATCTGTGCTTTTGATATAAAAATAATTGATGATATTCGATAGCACATCTATCCAGGAGTACGATACAAAAAACAGATTCAAAAAATGTCTTCATTTATAGTCCTGGCGCCAAAAAGAATGGCGAAGGGTGGAACAATTTTGAAAATGTTGAAAATGTCGAATATCTCGGAAACGGAAGGACTTTTGCTGAACATAATATTTATTCATCTGAACCGGCATGATGCCTTCTACACGTAGGTTCCGTATTATCCATTCATAACGGGACACCCTGTAGATTTGCTTATAAGCGTATTATTGAAAATTTTGTAATTATCTTTTCTCAATTAAACTAATTTAGGTAGGTCTGTGTAGGTCTGTTTAAAAGAGTAATTTATAAAAAAGTAGCAAAGGTCTTCGTAAGGTAAAAAAAATGTTTGTCTGACGTTCTAAATTTGACTGGGCATGACGAAAAAACAACTGAATGAAATTTGATGCGATTTTAGCACCTACCTACTGTTAGAAGTGTTACTTCAGTTAGGTACTTGTCACCGGGTGCATGCGCATGCTTAGAACCTGAGATACAAATAAATTGTGTAACAGGACAACGCCTGCCAGGTCAACTACTAAAAATAAAAATAAAACGTAAACATTTTTAAAATATTTTATTAAATATAATTGATAATTGATAATAAATTATGTTAACATCTATCAGGTAATAAATAGAGGAATCTTTGAGCTCATTTACATTGTACAACTATGGCTATCGGCAGTTGAACTTCGTTCTGATCACCAACTGTACGCGAGCCCGAGGCCGTTGGTGTAAGTCATGTGGGAGACCGCTGGTGCAGCAGAGAACGCCACGCCTAGCAGACCGCCAGCAGCAGCAACCTATATAAAAAAAACATGAATCGTTAATTGATATAATTATAAACTTAAATCTATAGAAAGTAAGATAATAAAGGGTAACGTGTGCCAAACCCTTTTGGTACCTATATTTTTATATCTGCCTTTAAAAAAATAAAACAAATCGGTGAAATATTGCAAGCTGTAATAGAACTATTTCCTCTTGCTACACGAGCATGAAGTTTTGAATATTTCTTTAGGCCGATTTGTGACAAGCGTGACTGGTTACTACGTTCCTGATTGCCTCCGGACAAGTGAACTTCTCACTCTCAGTGATTACAGCACAGTGACTAAATTAACTAGTTTGGGCATTGAGATATTAGTATTATAGTATCTCAATGGCTTTGCGTATTTAATTCACATAGTCTTATTTATTCATATCTCATATATGTTTCAAACTATTAACTCATATATTCCAGTAACCTTAGCAACAGGCGCGCCGACACCATAGTGTGACACCACAGGCGCGGCCACGCCATAGTGTGACACCACGGGCGCGGCGTACCCGTGGTACGCGGGCGCCACCGCCACCCCCGGGTTACTGACCCGCACGTCGGACTTGCGCACGCTCGAGAACGGAGTGTCTATCGCTTTCGAATACGTTGATACCTGTTAGTAAAAATATATAAGTATTAAGTAACTAAGTCTCATAGTCCCACACTAGGATTCCCTGTGTCGTCTATGCCATGGACAACACACAAGACAAGAACACACCCAGATCAAGAACGCAAATTTAAACTCATCATTCCCGGCTCGCTATTAATCGAACCCAGGACTCTTGAAAACGGTGTGTTAACCAAACATTGCGCCATTCGGTGGGCTAAGTGCGAGTTTTAAATGACAAAACGCGCTCGCTACGTAACTGCGAGTTAGCTAAAATTTGTTTGAGTTCCAAGCTGAGCCATTTACGTCCCGCTAGGTGGCTCTGCTCCGATTCCATACAAATTTTAGGTAACTCGCAGTTACGTAGCGAGCGCGTTTTGTCACTTAAAACTCGCACTCAGCCCACGGGTCGTCAATTGATTTCACTCGTTATGACTGATAAATGTTTTTTAAGCTATTGTATAGCTTTTATCGCGGGCCTTGGGCGCGGGGACCGAATGCAGAAATTTCGTAACGAAAATTTATTACACCCTGCACACAGACATAGTTACTATGTCTATGCACCCACACATCGATAAATACCAGAACTTTTAACTGAGTTAACTAACTTTTACTTTATAACGGCTAAACCGATTTGGCTAATTTTAGTCTTGAAATATTCGTGGAAGTTCAGGGAAGGTTGCAGCGATGAGAAAATATGAAAAATTGCGAGGTAAATACTAAAAAAATGAAAATTTTAATTTCCCATACAAATCTTACCTGTCAAACATTTGATTTTCGCCCCGTCGGTTCGGTGTTTTAAGAATAATTACATGTAGATCTGGATTAAATAAGGCGTTGGAATCGACAACATATTGTATTCATAATAGTCGAATTATCGCGTATTTAGATTTAAAACATACAAAATAATAACATGACATAAAATAATGACACTATATTAATGACTTGAGGGTGATAGAGACAGTGCCATACAGGCAAGGCAAACTGTAAGGCACTGTCTCTGTCACCCACACGTCATTCACGCGCCAAAAGATCGTTGTAGGACTTAAATGTCAAATGTCAATTTTCTTTTTAAAAAGAATTATTTTGTCAACTGAAATAGTTCTTATGCTTTTGTTCAGAATATTTAAATCTTCTTTGCACAAAATGCATTATCCGTTTCTAATAAAGATTAAAATGTCTTGCACCTATAATGTGTCGTTATGATGTACGTATTCTTAACAATTAGGCTTACGTCATTATTATGCGTCTCTTTCAGTGATATTGCCTATGAACTTTGATGTAACTTTTGATAACTAGGCAACTAAATGAAAACTGGTACACCACTTTCTTGGCCCACTGTAAAACAGTGAATATCTGTACTCGTATAATTTGTGTACAAAGTGTTTTAAATATGAATAAACAAAGTGCATTTATTAATGAAGAAAGTCACGAAAAAATTGTGAAAGAAAATGAGTTATTACTCTATATACATTCATTTTATTATTATTATCACAAATGCAGTATTATTTTTTGTTTTGTTAATTTATATATAATGCTATGCAATAGCTTTACCGCGGCAGTCTCCGAGTGCCACACGTCTTTTTTTTATTTATTTGAGGGTTCATACCCTATCCAAAAACACTTCCCGAAAGTCAAACTACGCCAACTCTTCAAGAGGAAGTGGCAACAAACTCCATCGGAGCTTCTTTTCGTTCTCAGAGTTACAGAATGCACTTGCTACTATTATATCATTCTACTAATCTACTTCACTAACGCCTACCCTACAACCAAAGAACAGAGATCAACAAACCTACCTTACCTATCTACAAACGTGCAAACACAAGTTTCTGCGACCGGAATCGAACCCGGGAACTCACTCTCCAAGACTAAACAAGATAGTTACATACCTGTCCAAGATTGAATGGTGATCTCAGGATGTTGGAATGTTGAGAGGCTATGGCTGGTTGAGCGGGATACGAGTTGTAAGGGTTCCACGCTCCATAGTGGTACGCCGAGCCGTAACCCCCATAGGCTCCGACAGGGGCCAGTATTCCGCCCGCTTGAGAAACGGCCGCCGCACACACCAACAGGAATACCTTTAATCACAAAAACGTTCGTATTTTAAATATTAAGTGCAGTAAGCAAACTCGAATATTTGAATTCAAATAATAGGTGATAGCCAATGATGTTTTAAATAGATATTTAATATTTAATCTAGATAGATCGAGTGTCGCCCTACAATGAAAACAAAAAAAGCAAGGCAACAATATCAAGCATGTACGTGCGTGCAGGTGATGTTTTTTACCGGACTGCGTCAGAAGGAGGGTTATGTTTTTCGAGTGTATGTATGTATGTTTGTATGTATGTCCATTTATTTGTGCGGCCCCACAGCCCAAACGGTTGAAGGGATTTCGACATATGAGGTATCGTTGAATTCGTCAGAACTGTGGAAGTGTCACAAGCTATATGAATTTTCAAAATGGCGCCCGAAAGTGGAAGAAAAAGAGGGGATAATCTTCAGTTTTTTCTTATCTTAGCAATATGGGTATCAAATGAAAGATCGTGAAAAGATCTTTTCAAAAATATATATATCATATAACGTTTAGGCACACGTTTTAACACAAATTGTCAAAAACCATTCCAAAAAGTAGAATTTTTCAGTGAAAACACAAAAGTCTGAAATAAAAATATTATTTTAAAAACAAAAAACCCGACTGCTTACAAAAGAACTCAAAAGAAAAAAACAAGTGTCACAATATCAACATAAAATACTTCATGGTGCTGCAGGCGGGGACAAACAATACTGTTACCTACGGGTAAAAAAAGATTTATCACAAGTACTACGTTAATTTGTCCCCGCCTGCAGCACCATGAAGTATTTTATGTTGATATTGTGACATTTGTGACACTTGTTTTTTTTTCTTTTGAGTTCTTTTGACACGTTTTCGCGGACTCGATGTTCCATCTAGTTATTTAAAACATCAAAGGTTATAGCATTGGTCACAGGTCACAGGAGCCTATTCCTAAAATAATAGTTATCTTTAAAATAATGATCAATATCTATTAATTTCGTCCATTTTGAAAAAATAGTAAATAATTAATATTAATAACAATTATTTGAACAATAAGTTAGTAGTTAGTAATTAAAATGTGAAATTCAAGATTATGCCTATTCGAATGGTATACACCTACTAGGTAGGTATTAAGCCTAAATGGGAAGTTTTGTACTAGGTATAAGCTTGCTATGTGAAAAATAATAAAATTCTATATTACATTTTTCTCTTTATGAAAAACTAAAAACATTAAAAATGAACAGCTTTTACCTTTAGTAACATTTTGTAAGTGACCCCACAAAGCTCGGGTACAATATGGTGTCCCAAAGTACGCATGGAGGCTTTTATACTCCGAACGTTCCAAACACATATATTATTTCAAAGGACATGTGTGTGATATTGTGATTGTATCACATAATGTATTAGGACACTCATTGTATGTTGTCATGGCTGTAGGGCTTTGGAAAAAGTGGACGCAGGTGTGGCGCAGACAAGGACAATAATTTTATATGTGGCCTACTCTGGACAGTTTGCGGCGCCTAAATTTAATATACTCCTACCTACATAGTTGGGTCACTTACCTACTTGTTTAATAGTAAAATTTCTAACGACTTTTTATATACTTACCTACTTATAATATGTTAAGTAGGTACTTATAGAACAAATTTTTATATCCAAATTAGCCATTCATATAACTACCATTTTAAAAATCTTCCAAGTCACTACTAGTCCATTGAAAAGTTACATTTGGGGTTGCGTTTTTTAGAGGACGCAATTTTATTGTGTGCGTGTGGATTGAGTGAGCACCCTAAATAAAATTAATATCATTATGCTAGTTATTTAGTAAAAGTATAGAAACAATTGTAAAAGCAATCTCACAATTTGTAAAAAGATAAAACGCGAGATATATCAGTTAATGTATGCTCACTCAGTTCTCACCTAAGACCACCCTGATCTATGAATCCGTGAAGGATACATTTAAGATTTGTGTACTAGCTTTTTGTAAAACCTTTGTTAAGTTGTCGTTTTTAGACACCAATCGCCTAGTGCCGTATAAAAAAAAGTTACAAATGCTTTCTTATGCTCACTCAATCCACACACTTTGAAAATACCCGATTTCCTATAAAACATTGAATTAAATTTTGTCATATGTCTCGATTTATTTAAAGGTATTTATATGAATTTGTAAAACACAAAACGAACCATAAAGGTAGCACGTTTTTATATAATTTATTATTTTAAGTGCTCACTCAATCCACACAATTCTGAAAAGTAATAAGCACTTATATCTTTGAATTTATAGGTAGTTATAAAGATATAAATTGATCAAGTTTTAGTAAAAATTATTACAAAAAGTGTGCCATTTCGAATTCTTGTTTTTTAGTTTAGTTTAAAAGATATTAATTTGTTAATGTTTCAATGAAAATCTACCACACTGTAGGGTTGTCACGAAGAAATTTTTTTCAAATTAAGTTTTCATTTTCATAAATATCTATACGAGTTGAATAGTATATTTAATTGGATTGGATCTTTTCTTATCTTGGCAATATGGGTATCAAATGAATCGTGTGAATCGAATAATCGTTAAAAGACCTTTTCAAAACAAAACTTCTCGTAGACTGGGGTCAGGGGGCGGTCGTTGTAGTAAGGATTAAACGTGGTGAAAAAAGTTCTTCGTGACAACCCTACAGTGTGGTAGATTCTCATTGAAACATTAACAAATTAATATCTTTTAAACTAAACTAAAAAACAAGAATTCGAAATGGCACACTTTTTGTAATAATTTTTACTAAAACTTGAACAATTTATATTTTTATAACTACCTATCAATTCAAAGATATAAGTGCTTATTACTTTTCAGAATTGTGTGGATTGAGTGAGCACTTAAAATAATAAATTATTTAAAAACGTGCAAGCTTTATGGTTCGTTTTGTGTTTTACAAATTCATATAAATACCTTTAAATAAATCGAGATATATGACAAAATTTAATTCAAGTTGGTTTATAGGAAATCGGGTCTTTTCAAAGTGTGTGGATTGAGTGAGCATAAGAAAGCATTTGTAACTTTTTTTATACGGCAGTAGGCGATTGGTATCTAAAAACGACAACTTTACAAAGGTTTTACAAAAAGCTAGTACACAAATTTTAAATGTATCCTTCACGGATTCATAGATCAGAGTGGTCTTAGGTGAGAACTGAGTGAGCATACATTAACTGATATATCTCGCGTTTTATCCTTTTACAAATTGTGAGATTGCTTTTACAATTGTTTCTATACTTTTACTAAATAACTAGCATAATATTATTAATTTTATTTAGGGTGCTCACTCAATCCACACGCACACATTTTATTTTTTTGATGTGTAGGGGGGGTAAGTGTAAAGCTAAAACCAAGTTTGTGGGGTCGCCACCCTTGTCCCACGGCCGCCATCTTGAAAATAGGGGTTGAAACGGTTTTTATGATATATCTCTTAAACTATTTATTTGATAAAAAAAATTTGTTAACATTTTTTGTTGCAAATTAAATTCTCTACAACTTTGGTCCAGTAACTTTTTATCGTAGAACTATAAATAAAAAAGTTATAAGCGAAAATCTTCAGAAATTCGAGAAAAAAAATTATATTTTTCGATATAACTTTTTTTTTATCATTTTACGAAAAAATAATATCAGATCATTTTTGTAGATCGTTTTTTGTATAACTTTTTTAATTACAAATTTAGCAATATTATTAATAATTAATTATTGACTCTTTTCCCCACCACCCACGAGGTAGAGTCTAGAGGCGCGTTTTTTTTACGTGGTATCCCCAATAGGCATAATCCACGGTAATTTTCTAAATTAGAACTACTTCGTCCTCAGTGGTTTCGATGGACCAGGCTGCGGCTCAGCATCTGATTGGCTTTCTGAATCAAATACCAGTGGGAAAACTGGAGAAGGAAGGGGTGTTAATGTCGGCGGTTCATCATCAAAGTCATTTTCATTTATTAATTCTGAGAGTTCCATTACGTTGCTGCAAGTCTCTCCAGAACAATGGAAGCACACTGCACACACACACACACTCAAACTCCATCAGATTTAAAATTATTTTAAAAATCAATAATTGTTAAATCCTGTTATGGAGTGAGAAAGAGTCAATAATTAATTATTAATAATATTACTAAATTTGTAATTAAAAAACTTATAATAACAAAAAAAAACAATAACTGATGACATATTATTAGTACACACATATAATATACATAGGTATAGTTAAGAGTACTAAACAATAGTACTCACTTCGGAGCGCTGTAAAACCTTAGCTATTAACTTAATGAAAAAATGATGCAAATAAAAGTTGTTCCTCAAAAAACGATCTACAAAAATGGTCTGATATTATTTTTTCGTAAAATGATAAAAAAAGAGTTATATCGAAAAATATAATTTTTTTTCTCGAATTTCTGAAGATTTTCGCTTATAACTTTTTTATTTATAGTTCTACGATAAAAAGTTACTGGACCAAAGTTGTAGAGAATTTAATTTGCAACAAAAAATGTTAACAAATTTTTTTTATCAAATAAATAGTTTAAGAGATATATCATAAAAACCGTTTCAACCCCTATTTTCAAGATGGCGGCCGTGGGACAAGGGTGGCGACCCCACAAACTTGGTTTTAGCTTTACACTGACCCCCCCTACACATCAAAAAAATAAAATTGCGTCCTCTAAAAAACGCAAGGTTAGGCCTAAAAAATGTAACATTTCAATGGACTATACAGGCAAATCCTAATATTGAAACTGAGACTGGATGAATTAGGTACCTATACAGGGTGTGGCGTAATGAAAGGATAATACGGTGCCTATGTGTAGAGGGAATTATGCCCTCAGATAAATTTAATAAATGTTATGTTCAGTAAAAGTCCTTCCGTTTCCAAGATATTCGACATTTTCGAAAATTATTCCACCCTTCGCCATTCTTTTTGGCGCCAGGACTACAAAATGAAGAGATTTTTTGTATCTGTTTTTTAGATAGTATCTACTCCTGAATAGATAGATGTGCTATCGATATGTAGAGGACTATGTAGAGGACAAATGAAAATATACATTCTTATCTCTGGAATTATTGGCTCCTTGTTTGTATTTAGGTATGCTATCAACAGTATCAACTATCAAATTTCGGCCGCTTCCTCGTGGTTCCACTATTTTGTACCTACTACTATGACGTCATCGTTTTCTCGAGGAAGACCTATTCCTCGTGGTCCTACTAAAATTATAATTATTTCATATAATATCATAATGATATTTTATATTTTTTCTAATACTAGTGGTAATACGTCTTAATGATTTAATAAATATGCAGTAGGACCACGAGGAAACAGCCCAAATTCACACCTCGCTGGGAATCGAACCCAGAACCCCCTGTATGCCACGGTATACCATAGAGACCTGTGTGCACTAGACAGGTCTAGTGGTATTCAATTATTAATACTTATATCTAAACATATTGCGGTCATGTTCACATGGACTCGACCTGAATTCTTTAAACATTAGCACAACCGACTTAGTTCTACTGAGAAAAACATTCTTGAAGTCTTAATTAATTTTATTGCTACAAAATGCTGCTCGTACAAGTTCCCAGGCGAGGTTTAACATTATTATATTATAATTAAGGTTCCTCTAGCCCAGTTAGCAGTGACCCTGTTCGACGAGCGAGGGGCCCCAGATTCTAATCCCGGGCAGTTCAGACACGGGACAAATGAAGGTTTTTTTTACTGAAAATAATTATATAAATTAATGCTTAACAGCAATCCCACCACCCACCTGATAGTAAGATAGTGTCGTTGTTTTTGTGTTTATGTGCTATCGAGTCGTCTCATGTAGGTACATACATACCTGTTTTTGGGGTTGTATCCCATCTGTTATGAATGGATACAACCGTTTTTGGCTGCGCGGGTTTCGCCTGAGTTGGGAGTAGGGAAATTAAATAATATAGGTACCATAAAATTATCCCAAATTAAATTAATATTTTCATCAGATGGCATGAAATTATAATTATAATAGATTGTATTCTGTATCGTTGTATAAGAAACCGACCCGACTATATAATTATTATCATTCATAATACAAATCATAATGACAGATATTTATAAAGGTAGATACGGATACCTAGAAATCTCTTATCTTGAAGCGTGCTTTTTATAATTTTATTTCAAAGCAAACTGAAACGCAAAATTATTAACAGTGTAGTGTTCCTTCGTTATGGTTATAGAATCGCGCATTTTTTTTAGAGAAACCTTTTTAAAAAAATAACAACCTTGTCTATGAACTACATGTCCCGACCTGTCACTTTTTTTCGCGCGGTTGCTAGAATCGGTGCAAGCAAGTTTTAAGTGTCCCAAAGAAAATTATTTTTAAGGATGTGGAAATATCATAGATTTATTGTAGTGTATGCTAAATCTATGAGAAATATAGTGACACAACAATTCAAAAGTATAATATGCAATGTATAGGGAATGAGTTGAAGTTCTATGTGATACCTACTTGGACATTGAAGGTAAGTTCAGTAACTTAACTGATAATGGACTTTCCTGTGCCTACATTTTAATTGTAGTAATAAAATATTCTCAAGCAAACAGGTATACCTTACTTGTTGACTTATTTAACAGTAAACACGTTAACATCATTTCACTCGGAGTGATCAATACGTAAATCGATCATCGTATTCATCGTAATCGATAATCCTAAATCACATCTTCACAAGACCTTAAAATGGTATTGGCCAAAGGACTATGAAGTAACGTAAATCAACAAAAGGCCAATCTGTCTATGCTGCTGGGAGTCTCCGTGGCCGGCACGCGATGCCGAATACGAAGATCAACTTTTGTACGAGATACATTAGTTGATATATATTACAAAGTCTGACAATGTACGCGATACAGTCTTTCTTTGTACCTTCCCGATGACGAGTGCAGCCATTTAACATTGAGCATTACGTACGCGATACGTGCTAAAACTGAAAATGCATTATGATATTTTCATTCATAAATTACTCCCCGAGTGCAGCAAAGATAAATATGTAAGCATTACGTTCGAGAAACGATATAATGCTAAAATATTAAATACCTAGGGTATTGTTATAATTCCTATGAAATTAACCCCTGAGGTCCAGCTCAAGAGATACAAGTTCAAATCTTCATATTTCTGAAAATGGTACAAATAAGTGCAGAATTGTAACAGGCACTTGCTGAAGTTTATAATATACCTATGTGCAATAAACGAAGATGTTTCAAAAGATTTAGCAAGATAGCATATTCAAGATAGCTCAAGATAGCATATTGTGATAAATTTGCAAATTTATTTTTATGTTCCAATTTGATGTAAATGATGAAATTGAGGCAATTATCTCTAAAAGGGGGAGAAACAAAGGCAAGGCCATAGTAAACTGCCAAAGAGGGATTGCAATTTTAATTTTATGACACATGATGTCAGTATGTTATATCAATGTTTTTTTTCTAATGAAATGAATAATATGTTAAAGTTTGTTTGAGTGAGGCTATATGCTTTATATCTATATAGAGCTATCTATATATTATGCTCTAGCATAATATACTATCAGCATTAAAAAACTAAGATTTCACTTAATGCGCAATGAAACAAACAATTTCAGGAATAATAAAAATTGGATGAAATATCCATTATGTGATAGGATAAAAAATGCAACAAAGCTCAACAAAGCTCAAAAAAAGACAGGTCCATGACCAGCAGTATTAGTAACAATTAATAATACCATTAACAATTATTTGGGAAACCAGATTCAGTCCATCATGGTAAACCATCTAGTTCAACGATGGTATAAGAACGACTTAGTAGCCACTCTAGCTAGTAGTAAGAGTAAAGCTAGTGCCTGAGTTGCACTGTGGCTGCCAATTAATGGCAAATCCAATTAATGACACTAGCATTGATCCCTCTTCATCATTAAGGAGCTTCGAGTAAAGTCCACTTGAGTAACCAGAGCAGGTTGGTGAAGAGCTGCACAGTCATCACACAAATTTATTCACCTTCTCCAGCATTCCGAGAGAATCAAGAGAGCTCATTACAGTACAAGTGCAGTAAATAAAGCTTGTATTTGCAGGTAATTTTAAATAATTAAAAAGATTGTTCATCTGTTGGTAATCATTAATTAACAAATGATTCCAATTTACTGTAGTGGGTCCAAGCACATCACATTCCATTCAGAGTTATCAGGTTCAGTATACTGTTCCTAAAAATAATGAGGTATGAATTAATGAAAATATTCTAGTTAGAAACCGAAGTCATGCTGTCACTTACAAAGAATATTTTCCATGGTTTTTTCATACAAAACTAAATGGCAAATAAAGTTAAATATTACATCTGAAGCAATTAAATGTTTATATAAAAACCATTTTAAAAAATGAAGTTTTAATTTAAATTATAATTTGGTATCTAATCATTTATGTTACACATACTTCAAGGAATCATATTTATTATACATGCCCATAGTAAGTGGGTATAGTAAATATCTCAGCTTTGAATTTCATTGCATTGTGTGTGAATTTCCAGAATTACTATATGGACTTTGCACCTAGGATGTTTGCTTTTACCCAGTAGAGGTTTATGCAAGGCCAGCAAGGGGAATATAATGGTATTAATTGGACACATGGACATTGATGGTAATGTCAAGGTGGCATTATTATAAATATATATATTATTAAATATATATACTCTTATATGTATGTATTATACATATATGTATGTATGTATAAGAAGAAATACATACACAATCATTGAGTGGAAACTTTCTTTTGATGCATTAAATCAAAATTGAGAGGAAGTTGTAGTACACCATAAAATGATTATTTTGTTACTACATTAAATTCAATCAAGATAATTAAAATAATTTCAATCTTTTGCTTTGCTTAATATTTACAGAAAATGAAAGAAAGGGAAGCACTAGGATTTCTACTGTACCCATGGTTGACTTCTCAACCAGGGTATTCAACGCCCAAAGGGTTAGTGGTTACACAACTAACCATTTAAACCTGGCATTAAAATTATACTATCTCCTTTCAGCATGAAGCATAGATTTGACCAGTTTTATATGGCGGCGAGAATATTTTCACAGAAAGTACTCAGATGCAGAGGTTTGGCACAATGTTCACTTAATAATGACATAGCATCAATCTCCTTTATATCACTACTTGTAAGACGAGACTTTGCATTGTCAAGGAATTGACTACTAATATAGCATCAATCTCCTCAGGTATGAATAAACTTTATATCAATACTTGTACGACGTGATTTTACCATGTCAAGGAATTGACTATACAGCCTCAGTACCAGAAGTTTTATTCCTTGATTAATGTGATACAAATATATTGTATAATTCAATAGTTATATATAGTTCTTGCTGTTATAGCAAGGCTTTAATTAATATAACAGCATCACTTTCACTTCTATGGAGTGTTAAATAGGTAAGCACTGCCGGATTCAGCAGTACTTTAAAGGCATCCAGAGGATAAGGCAAGCCTTACATAAATATAAGCGGCCTGAAATTGTATTTTGCAGTTATTGTCTAGCTAGTGAAAAATGTAGTAAAAAAAAGTCACATTATTAGCATTGGCTACAGCGCCAAGAGTGCAGACCATACTAGTAATTAATTTGTAAAGATGTTGATTATTTTGAATAATAAAATAATCATAAAATTTGCGATCTTCGGGAGCAGAAATATAGTAGTGTCTACAACTAATTTTTTCAATTCTAATAAATATTCTGTTATCTGTCGAGTAAAGATCTTGATCTTTACAAACACGTGTTCATAAGGATTAAAATTCTAATTATATATTTGTTAACTTCTATAGTATAATATATTATAATTATAATCTTGAATACTAATGTACTATAATGTTACATACTAAAGAACATCTTAAAAGACTTTTACAGTTACAGTAAAAGTGCAATTACATAGTTACAGTTACAGTAAAATTTGAATTAATATCACAACTGTATATGTACTGTATATGCATCTACATTAGCTGCTAAGCAAGCAGGAGTATCAATAAATGTAATTAGAAAATCTGCAGATTGGTCTTACAACTCACTCACATTTTTCGGAATTTATATGGGTCAGTAAATGATAAATATGATTAATGCTGCTTAAAGTAAAATTATTGATGCTATAGGTATTGATACCTATAATATGAAACTATCACCTTATGAAATAAAACTTGTTAAGAGGGTTATTATAAAAATACTTTATGCATGTTGATTAAATGGTTGTATGCAAACTAACGATATACCTGGATTTATTTTGGTTATATTATGTAAATTATGTTAACTCGAAATTAGACTTATAAAAACATAGTCATGTGTTTATCTACGTATTTCATACTAAAATATTGGATGATCACGTTATGTAGGCACATGATTATCTCAAAATTAAGATACAAGATACAAATATTTCCAATTTTATTTATGACTAGCTTTTGCCAGCGGCTTCGCCCGCGTGAATTTCGTTTAAACTTCACCCCTTTATTTCACCCACTTAAGTGTCATAAACGTAAGAGTAGATAAAATATAGGTATACTTAATCAGAAAGCTTCGAACTGCTAAGCTATCGGGAGTTACACGTGTTATTGTGAGTCAACCATAAAAGATAGACATATGCTGTCGTGGAATATTTTTTATATAATTTTAAGGAGAACATTTCCGTCATACATGATTTCTGTGTAGCTTTAACCATTAAGGTTGCACACGCGACGGAAGCTTAAAAAATGGAGTAACTTCTCCCGTTTCCCCAACATTTCCCTTCACTGCTCTGCTCCTATTGATTGTAGCGTGATGAAAAGTATACTATAACCAGCGCGGGAGTATGAAAAATAATTGTACCAAGTTTCGTTAAAATCCGTCGAGTAGTTTTTGTTTCGGTTATACATCAGACAGACAGACAGACAGACAGACAAAAATTTTACTGATTGCATTTTTGGCATCAGTATCGATCCCTAATCACCCCCTGATAGTTATTTTGGAAATATATTTAATGTACAGAATTGACCTCTCTACAGATTTATTATAAGTATAGAGATAGATACCCATTTCGACGTAATTCTCTAAACAGCTACACTGTAGATAATAATTTTGCGTTTCAGTTTGCTTTGAAATAAAATTAAATAATTGGACGACTTACCTAAGGAAGTCCGATTATAATTTTATGAAAAGCAAACTGAAACGCAAAATACCCTTCCCTCCCTGCTGCTGTAAGCAGCCTTCTGCTTTACAACAACATTCCCAAGTCGAATGGGTAAAAATATCTTCTCTTTCTCTAAAAAGTGACAGGTCGGGACATGTAGTTCATAGACAAGGTTGTTATTTTTTTTAAAAGGTTTCTCTAAAAAAAAATGCGCGATTCTATAACCATAACGAAGGAATACTACACTGTAGATAATAATTTTGCGTTTCAGTTTGCTTTTCATAAAGTTATAATCGGACTTCCTTAGGTAAGTCGTCCAATTATTTAATTAGGTATTATAGCGTAGCTATAAATCTCAAGAGTGTTTATCGCTGTCAGAATACTTATAATATATAGGTAATAGGTACTTATCGCCTATCGGTTTATTGTGTTTCGTAATTTTCTTTACAAGAGGTAGACAAGTGCGTGCTAAATTGGTACTCAGGTTGGGCGCGGTCCGTCTTGTGTTGCAGGCCCAATGCGTGACCTAATCATGTCAGTAAATGCCAGATAAGCGGCTATGTATCTAAATTTCCATGTTTTTACATAATAGCACTTACGATTATGGTAATACTTAGATAGGCTCTCTGGATATATTTATACTTCACTACATAGTATAAAACAAAGTCGCTATTTTTGTCTGTTTGTTTGACTGTATGCTTAAATCTTTAAAATTACGCATCGGATTTTGATGCGGTTTTTTGTAATAGGTAGAGTGATTCAAGAGGAAGGTTTTTATGTATAATAACATCTATTAAATAATGGAGAAATACTGTTATTTTCAGGGTTTCTAATGTGGTGTCGTAAATTCTTACATTTCTTGCCGCTTACATTGCGTACGCAGGCTTAACCTTACAGGATTTAAAAAAATAATGTACTAAGTATTGTACACCTTGAAAAGGTCTACAGAAAAGTCCGCGATGGTATATGTCTATCTCTTATCGATATCCCACAAAACCATTTTTTGTCATTTACTTTTTACGGCAAATAATAGCTAATTTTCGAAGCGATTTTAAGCACTACAGCATTATTCCTTATTTAATTAAATACCTTAAATAGATTGTTGATTTAACATAGATTTATATGGCCTTTTACAGCACATAATTTCTTTGAATATTTTCGAAGATATTACAGATTTAAAAATACATTGCGTAGCGTTTGCGGCGGTACCTATCGGCCGGCAGCCGCCGACCGCAGCGCGACGCGACGCGTTCCTATACTTAAATTTAGACATTGGAATAACATAATTTGTTAAAATTTATAGAGATTTTTGAAGGGACTGGTTCCCCGAAGCGAAGCGAGGGCGGGTTTACTAGTATTATACAAAGAAGTCCTGTTTTCTGTCTTTCTGTCTGTTTGTCTGGACGCGATGAACTCGAAAATTACGAAACAGATTTTTATACGGTTTTCAACAATAGAAAGAGTGATTCCATGGGCAGGTTTATGTATATAATTTATTATACTTTTATGTATATTTCTAAAAGTATTTGCTCAGATTCCCTCTTTTTATTACCTTACAGTGCCATCTATTATTACAATGGTTCATTCATCGATTCATGAAAGCTAGCTGTCATTTATAAAGTTACAGTTCACTCACAATACGTTAGATGGCACTACAAGGAGATTCAAAGTTACAAAAAACTACTACTGGACAGAAGTACCTACTGAATCTTGAATATTGCTGGGTGGTACGGAACCCCAGTGTGCGTTTAACAATATGTCAGAACGACCTCTGCCGGCTCAGCTAGTATTATTATAAATGCGAAAGTAAGTAACTCGTAGGTACTTAGGCATTTGTCCGTTTGTTTGCTTCATTTTAACGCCCGGCGCCACCGTTTTATGTACCTATGTAGATAGGTAGTTTAGGGCAACGAAAATGACGTAGGATAGATTTTACTCGAAAATTATGCCCTTTGTAGTGAAAATCAATGATTTCGCAAGAAAGGGATATAAATTAAATCTGTTCATAAATTTACTTATCACATTGCGATGAAATTTGGGTAGACCATGACCAGACGTAAAACAAAAGATACTTTTTGGCAATATATTCCCCTGGACTCCCCTGGGATATTGTTAACGATATGTACAAAAGTAGTGCTGATGGTTATGCCATTCCAAACACAACACGAGTGAAGCTCGGACCAAAACTAGTGTAGGTACCATAAATTGTTGCACCGTAAAGTAAGATATCGCAATTAAATGAGAGTTAATAAAACGTTCAGTTAGCAAGTAGCACAAAATAAACGAAGCGTAAAAGTTTCTAGATATTTTTAATCACAGGTTTCTTACAATCCCCATGCTGTCCCCACAGAATAGGCCAAGTGCATCGCATTCTCTAGTATACGGCTAGTTCTTATCAACGTCTAGTTTGCAATGTAACATTTAACTTGTGGACCTTGTGGTGGAAATTATTTAGTTTATATTTAGTTGTAGGTATATAGATAACAATGCGTTATCTTAGAGAACGTGCCACGATCATTTCATATATGGTGCTCATTATTAAGAGTGAACAATGGTACCCAGCTACGGTCACGGATCATTTAAAAACATTCGGAACAAAAAAATCGAGTTCAGTAAAAGACGATCTAAAGGATATTCCAGTTTTTTTGCCACTCTTCGAAAGTAAATCCGATAACACAACGGTAAATAAACCAAAATGGCATTTTTCGCAACGTCATACTATTCAAAATCAACAATCAACCGGAAGTGATCCTTCAGGATTGTTACAAGAAACATCATTTGCAACCGTTATCGAACCTCAATCTGGAGACTACTTTGAAAAAGGTGACTCAAACAACGCGCTACCTTCTCGTCCTAAACGAAAAGTCCTAAAGAGGTGTCCATCCGTCCAACCAATACAGAAGAAGCGGCGTTATTTAAATCCATCTAGAAAAGGAAAATTTCTGGAAGTCTTTGAAGCCGTGCAATTTGAACACGTGCCTTGCAAGTCCAGTAGTGGACTAGAGGGCACATGTTTGCATGAATACGACTGTCAATCAGTTGGTGGATCTAACATGGGTTCATGTGCTGATGGTTATGCCATGTGCTGTGTAAGTAAGTATCTACCTAATTTCTTACTTTTACTATAGGTAAAATTAACTGCTTCGATGTTTCCAATTACTGATAACCACTGGTTAATCAGCAGAGTGCTGGTTAATAACCAGCACTCTGCTGATTAAACATGGTCTTGGCACCGGATTTCTTCTAAGTATGACTAGGATTTTCACACAATCGGAAGTGAGAGTACTGTCCTCGCTGGCCCTCACACCCGCACAGTAGGTATCTCTCTACTATTGTGCTGTAGCCTGTAGCCCTGTAGGTATTCCGGGAATAAAGTGGCGGAGAGTACAGTTCCTTTATGAACCCCGACATTTTTTGCTGTCGATTGCAAATAACAACCATCAACAACAACTTAGAGAAACCATTTTCTTATAAAGTCTTTTAGCCTATTCGCCGTAAACTGTCCGTCCTATTTGGGCAGATAACCTTCTCCGTAGATTGGTTAGTTGTTTTATTGTGCCTACTTATGACTAGTAATAGTGAAAAAGCTAAAAATTTGTTATTGGTCGTTGTTGCAGTTCAACTGAATTGTGATGGGCGCTCTTCTTCGCCAAACGGATGGATCACTAACCCCGACTTTCCTACACCAAGTACCGAAAGAATATCATGTACGATTACCTTAGATAAAAGCTCTCCAGAGATCCAACAAATTCGTTTGGACTTTTTAATATTCGAGGTTGGTATTTTTTACTGATAAGATACTGAAATATTAACTTAGTGTTAGTAATTGTGTTAGTATGTAAAATTTTCTTTAATGCATCAGCTTCTACCGCCAACATCAGGATCATGCGAAGATGATCAATTGATTATATCGGGACAAAATTCAAATAATATAGTACCCATCTTATGCGGAATTAATACTGGACAACATGGTAAGATTTGCTACATAGGTAGGTACCTACCTACAATATTTTGAATCTTTGAAGCTATGAATTGTGAAAAATGCGAAATTTACCAACTACCTTACAACTATCTACTACTTAGTTCCATACAAAACGCAAAATTAATTCAAAGCGTTTAAAACTTCATTGCCTTGTAATACTTAAATGATTTGTACGATTTGTAAATTTGATCCTACATACCTACTACGCTACGAACATCTTTCACTTCCTAATTTATAACTCCGTTCATATCAATTATTTTTTAATTTCAGTTTATATAGAGGTCGGGGATGTCGATGGCCCGATATATCTTTCGTTTCAGACTGTTAACCCAGAAAAACGGTTATATGCGATAAAGGTAAGCGAGTAAACTTTGACAATAAATAAATATACTTACTTGATTATTTTTATAGTTTTAGTCTCATAATCGAGGGTACCTAGATACCTAACGTTGAAACTATGTAGCTTAATGAACATTATTTAGTACCTACATACCTTTGACTGACAGTACCTAATCTAATAAATAAAACTCTTGCGTTATAGTAATAGTCCAGTCAGTCAAGACAATTAATTCATTATAATTCGAAAAGTTTTCAAATTTTGATGTAAGGTTCGGAATGGTATTAAAACAAACTATAAAATTTTGTAACCTGTTCTGCGGTCCGGAACATTGTTAAAATTGCAATTAAATTAATTTTTGCTGTATGGTTGTGAAAAAAATTCCAAAAGTTCTGCAAACTTGGGGAAGTTTTCGATATAATATTTCATATCACTTATTAAATTTGCAACCAGTCTAAGTGTACGGAACATTTTTTGTTATTGAAAATTAATGTTTTTTTTTATTAAACTGAATGAAAACGTTCCAAAAGTTCTGCAAACTTGACACATATATCGGAAAAATATACCGAACGGTTGTATAAATTTGCAACCTTTTTCGTTGACCGGAACATGTTTATTTATAATTTTTTTTAATTCGTGGTCATTTTTATATGATGGTCAGTATGTATGATAATAAAATTATTTTTTGTATATAGGTACTCAAACCACAATTCAGCGTCACCTATTGTTGTTAGTAACATCATTAACACAATCAATATTTTACTTAAGGAATTGACTGACTAAGCGATTTATAATAATTAATAGACAATAGGCAGATGAGTAATATTTACGCATGTTATTTAATGGTATATCCGTTTAGGTGACGCAGGTTTCAAAATCCGACGACATAGCAGCACCAAAAGGTTGTCTTCAATATTTTAAAGGTGAAAACAGCTATTTGGAATCGTTCAACTATCGCGATACTTCTGATATTGGCATTCCTCGATATTCTAGTTATTTGGTACGTACACGTATGTATTTTATTTCACCTACCTAAGTAAGTATAGGTAGCTTACTTTTCATTTTATTTAGGTCAGTACTTAGGTACCTACTTTGAAATAAATTTCATTTCATTTCATTTTCAACGCACGCGTTCAATTCATAGTACATTTATCACCCTAACAATATAACAAATCACATTTTTTGTCTGCAAATGCGCAGTCCTTGAGTTATTATCCATATAATATTATAAATGCGAAAGTAGGTATATTCTGTCTGGCTGTGACGCTTTCAACATTATAGGTACCTTTTTTTTCTTTTTTTTTGACGAGGGGGAAACCTTCAAAAGGTACCCGGTGCCGTGGGAGCGACACAGGGTAATGTGGGATTTTTACCCACTAAAACCCCCCCGGTGGCCTACCTCAGCACTTGTGGAGAACTCCGGGATCTCCGTAAGGAACACAACCGGAGTCCTCCAAGCGCGGCGCCCTTTTGTTCGGGCTCTTCCCGCGAGGGACTAAAGGCCCCGTCACTTACCAGCGCCTTACAACGGTATGTGGCCACACATACCGTCGGCGTCGTCCTTCCTGGGGTTACCTTTACATTATGATTACCTTTGTATATGTGTCGTGGCCACATCGTAGATTTGCTCACATCATGAAATGATCGACCATATCATGAAATGGTCGCATTTCATGATATGGTCAACTGTCTATTGGCCACATCATGATGTGGTTTGAGCAGATCAATGACAAGAAATCGTTTCTCGATATGGGCAACTAAACGCGCGGCTTTTTCATGAAATAGTCAAAATTATTTTGATCATATCGTAAAGTAGTTACATTAATTAGCGGTAGAGGCGCTGCAAGCGCTTTTTTATGTGTAAAGCTGGCGGCCGTTGGCGTAAATGTTGTTTCTCTTGTCAACTCGGCCTAGAGTAAAAGAGTAGCAACAAAAATTGCGAATTGCAGAATACAATTCACATCATTGTTAAAAACGAGTAATATTGAACGGAAGCATAAAAATTGAGTTGATTTTGGATTAAAGCACTGAATACTCATTTCCATTACTACTCAGTCAAATTCTTCAAGGTGTAGGTAAGTAGGTCGAATTGGTTACAGAACCGAATTAGCCTACCCCTACTCCACGTAGTCTTGAATGCCCTACCCCTAGAGTGTTTTTAGAACCCGGAGGTGCGGAGGGAGGGCAGCCCCCGCCCGCTGTAACAAAACGCAGACACCCGGGCGAGCCGGAGCGGCTGAGGCTGGTCGCCGAAAGCGACCAGCAAGCCGAAGCTGCGCAGGCGAGCGTGGGTGTCTGTGCTTTGTTACGCAAGGGCGAAGGGGCTGCACCTTCCGCAGCGCCAGAGACGTCACGGTTCGAAATTATGCCCTATATTTCGCGTTTTTACGATCCGGCCAAACGTTGATGACCAAATCGTGAAACGTAGACGATTTTACGATCTGGCCAAACTGAGTTGACCATTTCATGAAATGCAACCATTTCATGATATGGTCGATCATTTCATGATGTGAGCAAATCTACGATATGGCCACGACATAATATGTACCAAACCAAAAATGTTATAATTTGTTTTAGAATAACCTTAATTATGCAATGTGCATAGAAAGATCTGCTACGTCGTGTAGCATTACTTACACAAACGCCGGGCAACTGCAAATACCTAACTACGACACAGGTAAAATATTTTTCTTTTATAAAGTTCCCGCAATATTTATATTTTACAGCTGTGTTTTACATTTTTTATTATACTTATCCAAATACTTATAATATTACGAGTACTTATATAAGTACTCGTAATATTATAATTAATTAGAAGCTGTTATATAGTTAATAGATAATCACAATAACTTCTGAATAAGATATTACAGAATCTAACTTTAACATTGAGGTACGTTTAGTACATAGTTAATATCTCAATGAACTTTAATAAAAAATCGATAAACAGAGATAACTCAAAAAAATACCCGGCAGATGTCGCATGCCTCATAACTTTCTACTGGGTATTCCGATTTTGATGATACTTTTTTTTTGAGGTAACGACCATAAATTAAATACACATTATTAAGATTAACTAAAAACTACTCGTCTGACGGAACTCAAATTTTTACGGGACCTAACCTAAAGCCCCAGCTTTTGATTAAAAATAAAAAATGATCAAAATTTGAAATTTGATTTGAAAAAAGAATGATCAAAATCCGAACTGTAAGTAGTAAAATATGAGGTAACATACATACATAAAAATATTAAGGATAATTAAAAAACTACTGGTCAGATGCCCCTCAAACGTATATGAGACTACAATGCAAGTACCAGCTTCCAAATAAAAAGAGAATTATAAAAATCTAAACACTCAGTAAAAAGTTATTAGGAAAAAAACATATATAATTATACACTACTAAACATCCTAGGTACATTATACAAGGTCTGTTCAAAAAGTATCGCGACTTTTTAATTTCCGTGGGTTATGAGTAGGGCATGATATCCGGATATCCGGATATCCGTTTTATCCGGATATCCGCCAAAAAATACTATCCGGATGGTAAATCTTCTATTATCCGGATAAAACGGATAAAACGGATAGTAATTTTAAATCATATTGAAACCATATAGGGACATTTTGTATGCTTATGTTACGAAAATATAATACTTTAAGTCTTTCTTTGGTTATTTGGCGGTGGCTTCTGCAACTTATACCAAATTTTTCATAGCATTATGATCCAAAAAATTGTTTTACCGAAATTCCACGCCACCTTTTTAATTAAGCCTTCGCCTGGGAAGCAATGGCGACCCCTCTGGTGTTGCACCCTTCCAAAAACGATAGTTCTTCAGAACCGCCCAATGTTGAGGTTCGAGGAAACTACTACCAGCAACTAAAGGCGGCCAAAGAATTATATGGTTCCATTTTAAAAGCAGAAAGTCAACATGAACGAGCTCCTCTTGGTAGTAAACTGATAAACTGTGTTTTTAAGACTTTGAATATCACACGATTCAGAAGATTCAGTATCTTCCCATTGAAACACTACCCGAAATTGTCTTCATCCATACTGGCCGGAGCACTCTACAGCATCTCTCTTATATGCTATCCTCTGCGTATTTCGATGTTCGGTAAGAGCATGAACATCGATGTGCAGTAGAAATAGCGGAATAGACGTGTCAAGTATACAGGCTTTTAGTACATTCATTGGAATACCATCAAGACCACTGGCTTTTTTCACGTCTAAACACTGTAAGGATTTGAGAATCTTTAACAGTCCCTGTCCAAGCCCTCACACTTATAAACAAACTAACGGACTACCATCATTTCTAACTGGGCTTACTATCCTAGTCTCTAAATTTAGTCTTTTTTCGGTCAAAATTGTCATGGTTGACACCGTGAGGGTGGTGCTGTTCGCTCGTTTGCTACCCTTGATTCCATTATTCTCTTTCTTAATAAACCGAATCTCTCAGAGATATCCTAATGAGGTATTAGTTGAGGTAAATACGGTATTTCTAGCATCCACACATGGACCTGTGGCAATAGACACGCGGTTGATTAGTCACAGAATTTCGCACCAAGATTTTTGGATGTTACGGTGAAATTAAAGGCTTTCTGCTTCGCACTTATATTTCTTGCTTGCTTCGCACTTTGCAAACTCATGTATCAACCCGGAAAAAAATATGACACGAAGTCTCGCAGTTATGTTTAAAAACAGTTTCATTTTTTTGTTCCAAAAAGATTAACCGGTGTTTAAGTAGGTACTTTGCGGATTTGAGAGATTATAGAACTAAACGTTATGGTATATTGGAAGTTATTTGACCGCAATTCAATTGGTCAAGCCATCAAAAAATTATGAGAGGTTCACCTACATATAGACCATCGCGGGGATAGCCAGAACAGTTTCCTAGGACCCCAAAACGTGGATATCTGATAAAAACTCGATTTTTGGAAGTTGAAGTGAGACAAGTAACTTCCAATTTTCGATAATTTAGAATTTTATTAAGAGGAAGTCAAAAATATGTAAAGGTTTATGATTCGTTACACTATAGTTAACAAATAAAGTAAAATTAATACATACTACGGTTATTTTTTTTAGAAAAATATTGATTATCCGTATTATCCGTTTTATCCGGATAATATCCGGATAGTAGAATCAACTATCCGTTTTATCCGGATAGTAAATTCGGGCGGATAATTGCATGCCCTAGTTATGAGTATTTGATTTTAATTTTTTTTGTGGCGTTATGTTGGTACACATGTCTGATGTACGAGTATGCCGACAAGTTCGGCCATTTTGAACATTCAGGTAATTGTTGGCAGCTGATTTAATGGCTCGCGTCGTGGCTCGGCTGCGATTTGTGCCTATTCAAAAAAATGGATCAAATTATCTGTCTTAAATTTTGTGTTAAAAACGAAATGAAATGCGCGGACGCATTCCGAATATTGACTATAGCTAATGGAGAAGCCACCTTGGACTCAAGCAACGTTTATCGGTGATACAAAACGTTCTCAGAGGGCCGAGAAGATGTGAACAACGAACAACGTGTCGGACGCCCGAGCACGTCAAGAACAGACGAAAGCATTAATGAAACGAAGAAAATAGTATGGATTGCAGTACGTGGTGCATCATGAGTTCTTGCCAAAGGGTAGAACTGTCAATAAGGAATATTATCTGCAAGTTATTCGCAATTACCGCGAAGCAATCCGCCCGGCTTTGTGGAAGAACAAAAATTGGTTTTTGCATCACGATAACGGCCCTACTCACACATCGTTACTTGTGCGTGATTTTTAGCCAAAATAACCACTCTAATGATACGACAGCCACCGTATTTTCCAGATTGGCTCCCTGTGACTCTTTCTTGTTCTCCAAACTTAAAAGGCCCATAAAAAGACGACACTACGCTATTTTTGACGAGATAAAACGGCATCGCAGGAGGAGCTGAACTAGATCACAAAAAACGACTTTTTAAAGTGTTTCGAGGAGTAAAAGAAACGTTGGCACAAGTGTATAATATCTAACGGGGATTACTTTAAAGGACACAAAATGAAGATCGATGAAAAAATAAATAATTTTCGAAAAAACATAAAAGTCGCGATACTTTTTGAACAGACTATGTATACTTATGTTAATTCAAAACTACTCGTCAGATGTGGCTCAAATTTATATGGGACACACTAAAAGCACCAGTTTTCAGGGAAATAAAGAATCATCAAAATCGGTTTACCCAACACGAGTTTATGGGGTAACAACCGTACCAACAAAGATAAAAAAATAAAAAAAAGATCGGGTAATATTTTTTTTTTTACTTTTTTATTTGTGCATTTTGAAATATAGTCCACCAGTTTTTATGAAGATTCATTCATATTCTCTGGATTCCGAGGTTTAAAGCTTACGGCACTTCACTATGGGGGATATTTGAGAAGAAAATATGAAAGGCCCTCATAGGGAAGCAATAGAACAGCCAAAAATATTATTTCAGAATTTCTGTAATATTTAATTACCTATACCTAATGTTTGTCCGCGCGTCACACAAACATGGTTTTCGCCAGTTGAAATGCTAAACATCTGACTTTAAAAAATGGCATAGAATGTGTCTATCTCAAATCACTACTTAGCCTTAGAATCTGATATAATAATACATAGCATAATATATTAATATTGTAACAACCCTAGCGCAGCTACTTCGGAAACAATAAACAATAGGGGCCATAAATATGTCGAGTCAACAATAGAACAATAGCGCGCTTGCCCGTCTCAAAAGTACGCACGACGCGGCGACGCTTCGACCATTACGGCAATAGTCATACGGGCGAAAGTCGGTTGCAAGGAACGTTCTCGAATCTTGTTCGTAGCGGGTCCGGACTTAACAGGAATGTTCTGGATTGCCATGAATGGTGCGTGAGTGGTATAAAAAGGGGCGATCGGTCAAGTGCGGACATTCTAGTTTCGGAAGCGAAACCAGGAAGATACCAGCGATACCTACGAGCGATACCAGTGAGAAGTGAAGTGATTTCTACGAGTGATACAGTGTTCGACGAGTGTGTTTACGAGTACCTACGTGCAGAGTGTTTTGGTGTGTACTGTGTACGTTGTGTAATTTGTGTATCTACGAGTACAATAAAGTCTTTGTGGTACATTTTGGCATTTTCTCGAACCCCATACTCCCGACACGTAACAATTGGTGACAGAAGCGGAATGCCTGTAGTACCGCAAAGTGAAGACGGGATTCGTACGCGACGGCAAACGGCATTGGATGCCGCGCGAATGGAGTCACCCGGGCGTGATCGCACGGAAACGGAGGCCACCGCTGAACCCTCGGCTACATCAGCTGCATCAGCACCAACACCGAGTGCATTTGACATGGCCTCCTTATTAGCCGCTATACAACAGAGCCTGGAAAGTAAACTGGAGAGCCAGCGCGAAGCCATACAGCGGAGCCAACGCGAAGCAATGGAGAGCCTGGAAACTAAACTGGAGGGCCAGCGCAAAACCATGGAGGCAATCGACGCAAAGCTGAATGGTTTCCAGGGAGAATTGAACGTCGTGAAGGAGGACCTGGAATTGGTAAAGGTGCGTACAGCCGAGCACGACCAAACCCTCAAAAGCCATGACGCATCAATCAACAGCCTCAGTGTGTCGGTAAACTTCCACGAAACTAGGCTCGTGGATCTGGACAACAAGCTGCAAAAAATGAAGGTTTTGGGCACGGCAGCAACATGTTCAGGCCCTGGGGCCCCGAAATTTAAGGTCCCAAGTTTCGACGGCACGACCTCGTGGACGGCGTTCAGGCACCAGTTCGAAGTAGTTGCAAGGGGGAATGGCTGGGAGGACGAGCACTCGTTGGCAGCACTCACACTAGCTCTACGAGGAGAGGCACTGCTTGTGCTTGAGAACCTGCCCGCCGAGCGACGCACCTTAGAGTCGCTACTGAAGGCCCTGGATGCTCGATACGGGGAAAAGCACCTCGAGCACGTGTATCGCGCACAACTTAAGGACCGAATCAGACAGGGGGACAGAAAAAAGTCGAAGATCGTGCACGTGGACCGATTGGCACCATTTCATGGATCGAATAATGCTCGGGACGAGCATGACTAAGAGGGGGGCAATGTGACAACCCTAGCGCAGCTACTTCGGAAACAATAAACAATAGGGGCCATAAACATGTCGAGTCAACAATAGAACAATAGCGCGCTTGCCCGTCTCAAAAGTACGCACGACGCTTCGACCATTACGGCAATAGTCATACGGGCGAAAGTCGGTTGCAAGGAACGTTCTCGAATCTTGTTCGAAGCGGGTCCGGACTTAACAGGAATGTTCTGGATTGCCATGAATGGTGCGTGAGTGGTATAAAAAGGGGCGATCGGTCAAGTGCGGACATTCTAGTTTCGGAAGCGAAACCAGGAAGATACCAGCGATACCTACGAGCGATACCAGTGAGAAGTGAAGTGATTTCTACGAGTGATACAGTGTTCGCCGAGTGTGTTTACGAGTACCTACGTACAGAGTGTTTTGGTGTGTACTGTGTACGTTGTGTAATTTGTGTATCTACGAGTACAATAAAGTCTTTGTGGTACATTTTGGCATTTTCTCGAACCCCATACTCCTGACACGTAACAATATGTTTGTTGCAAGACAATGTCTGCGATCTGCGAGGTCATTTAGTCTCAAAAAAAATTATAATCATGTAAGTGACTCTACAGACCTTACTTGACTTCGTAAGTAACTTGATTATCAGGGTCCGTTCACACAGACCGGCTCGGAGTGAATCGGCTCGCATTTTCTTGGAATAGGCCGGAGCGGAGCGGAGCCGCCAACTCTTTCACATAAACCGAGAAAGAGAACGCAATCAGAGCCAGGCTCCTCTTATTATTTCACACGAAACGCATTCAAGCATTAGGTACTTAGTACTTACTAATGACAAAAGAAGTGCATTAGTGCACATCCATACTAATATTATAAATGTGAAAGTGTGTTTATTTGTTTGTTTGTGACTCTTTCACGTCGAAACATGGCTATTATATGGTATGGTTTATGTGTGTGGGTATAGTTAGGAGGGTGGAGAGTGACGTAGGCTACTTTTTACTGCGGAAAAACATCCCATTCCCATGGGAAGATCGATGTTTATGTATGTATTAATATCTAGCAACTGCTAGATATTTAGTTCCGGATGTTATTAATAGATTACGTTAGTAAAATTCATTTGCAAGTTCTGATTCACGCTATCAAATACTACATGTAATTTACTTGCGTCATAGGCAAATGTTATATCTGATGTTCCAGTATATCATTTATAATAGGCTACTGTTTAGCCGAGATTCCTACGGGAGTGGGACCTACGTGGATGTTACCTACGGGTCCCGAAGCGAAGCGCGGGCGGTTCTCTAGTACAAAAATAAATCTCAATACTCAAATCTCTGTTTCCATCGTAATAAAAATCTGCTCTCCTTTCCAAGCTGATCTGTGTGAACGATCCCTTAATTGGTTATTGCAGACGGATTGCCAGTCATACCACCCAAACAAGCAGGGGTGGAAATATTCAACTGTCCAAGCGATTGGTTGTTGATATCAGCAATACGGTTATGTGGGGAAAGATTCAATGATGGATCAGTGCTTGAAGATTTTTCTCTAGATGCTCCTGTTACAGGTATATATTGTTATAAGTATAATCACTTTATATCAATTTAGTGTCTAATATTTAATGAAATGTTCTGAATTAAAATCTGTCAAACATGTGAATTATCTTTTATCGGCAATTGTTATATTATAACATTGCTACAAAAAGTTTATGGTCCGAGAGCTGGCACCAATTTTGGGTAAGTAGGTATTTGAGGCAAGCTGAAACTTGTCACATAGCTCTCCTATCATACCCCAACACAGTAGTGCAGACTTGGCTGGTCAGTAGCGGGGCTAAACGGCTAAACCGACCACAAATTTTTTTCTTCATAAAAATGTATTTGAGGCAGTAGGTATGAGATTTTTATGAAAAAAAAACATGTTCGGTTTAGCCCCGTAACTTACCAGCCAGGTCTGCACTACTGTGTTGGGGTATGACAGGAGAACTATGTGACAAGTTTTTCAGCTTGCTTCAAATACCTACCCAAAATTGGTGCCAGCTCTCATACTATTAGGTAGGTATTTTTAATTCACTATGTAGGGGCATACTAAAAAATTATGCTAAAAAATACATGACATGATTAATTCTCTAATTCTATCTCGCTTTCTCTCTTTCACACTTCTTAGAATCACTACATAGTATAAAACAAAGTCGCTATTTTTGTCTGTTTGTTTGTCTGTATGCTTAAATCTTTAAAATAACGAGGCTTTGGGCAAAACGTCCCACTTGGAAAACGTCCCGTGGGACGTTTTTGTCCGTTGATTTAATTTAATATTTTTCTTTGGGCTAAACGGCCCACTTATAAGAATATACAGAAATTCTATTGTTCGCTGCATGTTTTGTACAGTCTGCAGGAAAACAAATAAATAGTTTGAAATAAAACAGAATATTCATGAATATAAAAAAAAGACGTGTGGCACTCGGAGACTGCCGCGGTAAAGCTATTGCATAGCATTATATATAAATTAACAAAACAAAAAATAATACTGCATTTGTGATAATAATAATAAAATGAATGTATATAGAGTAATAACTCATTTTCTTTCACAATTTTTTCGTGACTTTCTTCATTAATAAATGCACTTTGTTTATTCATATTTAAAACACTTTGTACACAAATTATACGAGTACAGATATTCACTGTTTTACAGTGGGCCAAGAAAGTGGTGTACCAGTTTTCATTTAGTTGCCTAGTTATCAAAAGTTACATCAAAGTTTATTAGAAACGGATAATGCATTAATTTGTGCAAAGAAGATTTAAATATTCTGAACAAAAGCATAAGAACTATTTCCGTTGACAAAATAATTATTTTTAAAAAGAAAATTGACATTTGACATTTAAGTCCTACAACGATCTTTTGGCGCGTGAATGACGTGTGGGTGACAGAGACAGTGCCTTACAGTTTGCCTTGCCTGTATGGCACTGTCTCTATCACCCTCAAGTCATTAATATAGTGTCATTATTTTATGTCATGTTATTATTTTGTATGTTTTAAATCTAAATACGCGATATTTCGACTATTATGAATACATGTTGTCGATTCCAACGCCTTATTTAATCCAGATCTACATGTAATTATTCTTAAAACACCGAACCGACGACGGGGCGAAAATCAAATGTTTGACAGGTAAGATTTGTATGGGAAATTAAAATTTTCATTTTTTTAATATTTTCGTCGCAATTTTTCATATTTTCTCATAGCTGCAACCTTCCCTGAACTTCCACGAATATTTCAAGACTAAAATTAGCCAAATCGGTTTAGCCGTTATAAAGTAAAAGTTAGTTAACTCAGTTAAAAGTTCTGGTATTTATCGATGTGTGGGTGCATAGACATAGTAACTATGTCTGTGTGTAGGGTGTAATAAATTTTCGTTACGAAATTTTTGCATTCGGTCCCCGCGCCCAAGGCCCGCGATAAAAGCTATACAATAGCTTAAAAATATTTATTATTTATTAAATATAAACATATATTTATTTACAATAGCGGCACGCTATGATGGCCGGTTTGACGTTTGTCCGCTCATGAAGTTCCGTATTAATTGATAACGACTTTGAAGGAAATAATTGTATTACTTTATTGACGATAGTGATGTGCAGAGATTCATAAATTTTATCGAATGTAGTTTTAGGTTTAGGACTCAAAATTTATTTATTAAATTGATTTCTAAAATGTATACAAGTGTAGAAAAATCAGTTTGCACCATTTAAGGGGTGAATGTACTTGTGAATATGAACAATTTTCACTATGTGGACAAACCTCTGAAATCGCAAAAAAATATCAGCTGTTTCATACAAAAGGTAAAATTTTTATTTTTATATGATATATACCACAACTCGGCATTTGGTTTTCTAAATTGAAAATTTTTAAAAATGGAATCTAATACGATCGTCACATAGGATCGCTGGCTAGCACAACTACTACCTCCGGCAAACTCGCGTCAATGCTCAATGCAAAACAAAGCAGTTTCGAATTGACGTTGCTTCAAAAAGTATAAACTGTCAGTGCAATGCGATTGTGATATAGTTTTGACCTGGCTTTGGATTTCAAATATTGATACTGCATTACTGTTGACCCTTGCTCGTTAATTTGGACTCTGTTCAAGCCCTTTGTTGTGGATTTCGTCGATATGACCGAACGTACGCAGAGAACTGTTCTAAATAGTCAGACACGTGAGTTCGTAATACGCCTTCGTAACTATTTCGATCGTGAAGCTCAAAATGGAGGGCCAATTTTACCTATAACGTCAGTGGTTGAACGCGTAGCTGATGCGCTTAATATTGGACAACGAACTGTTAGACGGATAACTAAAGAAAAATATGGCGAGACTGGCACAGAAGAAAATAAACTTCACACACCAAAAAAGAGAAAACGAGCAAAACCAGTCGTAGGCATCGATAGCTTTGATGCCGATGCTATCCGAAGACATGTTTACGGCTACTATTTACAGAAGGAGTATCCAACAAGAAAAAAGTTGGTGCATTCACTGAAGGAAGCTGGATTATTCTTCGGTGGGGAAAGTTCTTTAACGAAGATTTTGAAGACCATTGGATTTCGATACAAAAAATGTAACAAACGCAAAATATTGATGGAAAGATTTGATATAGCGATGGCAAGGTATACTTTTTTACGGCAAGTGAAAGAAATCAAAAATTGGCAAAATGTTGTGTTCTTGGATGAAACATGGCTTAATGCTAACCATACTGTAGGCCGTTCTTGGAACGATGACACAGCAGCATCTACTTCCAAAGTTCCTGTAGGAAAAGGATCGCGACTTTTTGTCACGCCGGAACCATCAACGGGTTTGTCGAAGGTTCTCTCATGGCTTTTGCGTCAAAAACCACTGGAGACTATCATGAAGACATGAATGGAGAAAAGTTTACTGAATGGTTTACCTCAATGTTGTGTAGCCTCCCTGAACCATCTATTATAATTATGGACAACGCCCCATACCACTCGATGCAAATTGACAAGCCACCTGCCCAATCCCAAAAGAAAGCTGATATCGTCGCATGGCTTCGTAAAAATGGCGTAGATGCAAACATGAATATGTTAAAAGCGGAATTAGTACGTCTTTTAAAAGAAAACAAACCAACCAAGATCCGATACGTCATTGACGAAATAGCATTAGAACATGGGCACAGAGTTATACGGTTACCGCCTTACCATTGTGAGTATAATGCGATTGAGTTGGTGTGGGCTCAAATTAAGGGATATGCTGCAAGACACAATACAGAACCCCCATTTACCACAAAAAAAATGCTAAAATTATTAGAAGAAGCTTGTGAACATGTGACTAAAGGAGACTGGGAAAAGGTTGTGAATAGAACTGTTAAATTAATAAGGGAAGATTATGAAAGAGATGTGAAAATAGATAATATTATAGAAAACGAACATATAATTATTAATGTAGGTGATGATAGCAGTGACGACAGTGAAAATAGTAGTATGGACGAATCTGATTAATTATGGCCTTTTGTGGCACCTTTTTTGGTATCTTTTGTATTCATGTTTCTTGTGTGCATATAAAGTATGTATATTCATTTTCATTCAAATATTCAGTTCGTTCAAATAAATTAAATAAACATTTACATTTTTGTTTTATTAAACCTATTTAATCAGGTACAAAAACAAAACTTAATTGTTTTTTGTTCGAGAATAAATTGACATTCCACATCACTGTTGTAATGTGTCAAACCGGCCATCATAGCGTGCCGCTAGTATAGGTATAGTATATTTTTTATTTACAGTATAAATCAAAATTTCTTTTTAAAACATCACAAAATGGAATACTAATTACTAAGAATGACATTAAAATCACAGTTTAGTTATTATTATTATTATTTTAAATTAAGTTAAACACTACTCTAGAATCCAATATCAACAAAAACATATTTTTAAAGTTTCTTATGCGGTATGCCTAATAATAAATAATTAATCCATACTAATATTATAAATGTGAAAGTGTGTTTGTTTGTTTGTGACTCTTTCCCGTCGCAACATGGCTATTGTATGGTCTGGTTTATGTGTGTGGGGATAGTTAGGAGGATACTTTTTACCGCAAAAAAACATCTCATTCCCATGGGAAGATCGATGTTTTGTTAGTTGCTAGATATTTAGTTCCGGATGTTGTTAACAGATAGCATTAGTAAAATTCATTTGCAAGTTCTGAATCACGCTATCAAATATTACATGTAATTTACTTATGTCATAGGCAAATGTTATACCTGATGTTCCAGTATATCATATAGTAGGCTACTGTTTATCCGAGATTCCTACGGGAGCGGGACCTACGTGGTTGTTACCTACGGGTCCCGAAGCGAAGCGCTGGCGGTTCTCTAGTAAATCATATTTATTAACAACAATTGCAAAAATCACAGATAGGAATTTTAGGTTCACACATAATAATCACAGATAGGTTCCTACAAATATCAAGGTACGATTCTTTTATTAAATACTTTAACATAGTTTTTAAAATCAGTCCAATATTATTTAATTAGTCCAATATTATAATATTATTTGGCTGCTTAAGAACTTACCCACAGTGTGTTCACGTCACATAATTCAATGATTAATTCGTACGTTCGTGGCTTGAAAATTCGAACCTTGCAGGTAGGTATTTGGTGCACATTTGGAGAACCCCACAAAACAAAAAATGCAGTCTAGCAGTGGAATAGCCTTATTAAAAAATATATTAAAGCGAGACCAAATACAGCTTAGACATCGGAATAACATAATTTTTTAAAATTTATAGAGATTTTTGAAGTGACTGGTTTCCCAAATTAACCAAGTTAATCAAATAGAAGTTAACCTTATAATAATATTTAAATATTAAAAATATGTAACACCGAGCATGCAGATTTTTTTGCTGACTATACTATAATTTCATCTTGAATTTCTGGGACCAATTTGACCAAGTCAAAAAAGTTTTGGGCAAAACGTCCCTTGGGACGTTTTCCAAATGGGACGTTTTGCCCAAAGCCTCAACGCAACGGATTTTGATGCGGTTTTTTGTAATAGGTAGAGTGATTCAAGAGGAAGGTTTTTATGTATAATAACATCTATTAAATAATGGAGAAATACTGTTATTTTCAGGGTTTCTAATGTGGTGTCGTAAATTCTTACATTTCTTGCCGCTTACATTGCGTACGCAGGCTTAATCTTACAGGATTTATAAAAATAATGTACTAAGTATTGTACACCTTGAAAAGGTCTACAGAAAAGTCCGCGATGGTAATTATGTCTATCTCTTATCGATATCCCACAAAACCATTTTTTGTCATTTATTTTTTACGGCAAATAATAGCTAATTTCGAAGCGATTTTAAGCACTACAGCATTATTCCTTATTTAATTAAATACCTTAAACTTAAATAGATTGTTGATTTACCATAGATTTATATGGCCTTTTACAGCCCATAATTTCTTTGAAAAAAATTTGAAATTTTCGAAGATATTACAGATTTAAACAGGGGCGCCGTAAGCTGCATCGGCGCCCGCGTGCGAAACCGAATTTCCCCCCCCCCCCCCCCCCCCTCTCGTCGTTCAATGCCAATCTCATACAGGCTTATGTTTACCGATTAACTCATTTCAAGATGACAGATTTGGCTACCCGTAGAAAATTAATAGACCTGACTTTTTTACACAAACTTTTCAATGACACTATAGACCCATGCTATAGACTGCACAGAACTTTTTCAAAAACTACAAATTTAATATCTTGCCCGTCTCGCCTTCCGCGTAAAAAAACATTCAACCTGTTTGTATTACCGTATATACCAAACCTTGGTCAACACTCTGTTTTGCCTAGGCTCCGCAAACAATACAACATTCTTTCAAAAAGTAGCGATATAGACATAACGGATAGATGTTACTTCTCTGTTAGGTAATACTAATATAAAATCTTAAGTACTCTCTAATAATAATTCTTTTAAGTATTTTTTTATATAGGTATATATCACTTACCTAGATACTAAATTCATCTCATTAATTAGGCATCATAATGTTTTGTCATTAATATTGTCATATACATAATCATACATACATATTATTCATATTTAGTTGTCTAGCTGCAAAATTGTGCACGCTGTGGCACCCTATAATTATTATGGGTACACTTATCTAAGATCAATAAGGAATTGTAATTGTAGCTTGAGCCCTGTGTTATCTGTGTTGGGTGTCCTTTAATTAAATAAATAAATAAAGGAGACTGGCGGGTTTTCAAGGGGGGTCCGGCCTGGTCACCTACATGGCTAATTATTATATATTCTCACAGCGTATATTATTAGAAACTAATAGGTATTTGTAATTTTTTCAGAGAACTTGTCTGTGTAGCTTAAATAATTATTTTAATTTACCTAAGAGTAGACATCTTATTTGATAGTTGACACTTAACTGTCAAAGTAAACATTGACAGTTGAAGTAACAGAAGCAACAACGGAATGATAGTGACATTTTACAATGCGCCATAATCCTACTGATGTGAGGGTGACAGAGACAGCGCCTTACAGTATGCCTTCCCTAAAAGGCGCTGTCTCTGTCACCCTCACATCAGTCATCGGCCAAAAGATCGTTGCACTAAATGGCGCTATACGACTAGATGTCAAACCAAACCACAGATACGATATGACATTAACGCATCGATCGATCATTCGTCTGTCGAATGATTTACTAAAAAATCGATATTTTTCATTTCATGCTCATGAAATGTGTTTTTATTAATTAATAAGTGATAAATCTATCAGAATATCTATTGGGGTACAAATCTGTTTTAATTCTGACCAACAACCGTATAACGATTAACTAGTTTTTCTGTATAAATCGATTCACGAAATATATCGATTTACTGAATTTAAAAAACAAAGTTTACTTTAAACAGACAAGTTCTACGAAAATGCTAATACGACAATCTAATTCAGAAAAAAATAATGTATTTTTATACATAAGTCTTATTTCTGTAGGACTTGAGGCCGAAAACCGCCATTCTCCTTTATGCCGCCCAATTTTGGTCATGTCATGCGTGGCGCCCGCGTGCGCCCTGTTACGGCGCCCCTGCTTTTCAATAATGAAGTAAATCATAAGACAAGTAATCTAACATTAGGAGTGTAAGTATATACAGTCCGTTTTTAAGGGTTCCGTACCCAAAGGGTAAAACGGGACCCTATTACTGAGACTTCGCTGTCCGTCCGTCCGTCCGTCTGTCACCAGGCTGTATCTCATGAACCGTAATAGTTACAAAGTTGAAAATTTCACAGATGATGTATTTCTGTTGCCGCTACAACAACAAATACTAAAAAACAGAATAAAATAAATATTTAAGTGGTTTTAAGTAGTTTTAGAATCTAGTAGATACTTTAGTTACCTTTCGGTCCAAGAGATGGCGTTGTGCGTAAGATGCGGCTACAATAAAACAATTAAATATTTAAGTGAGGCTTTCATAGAACAGACCAGATTTTTTTGGCGTTCTTATACATAATGGTACGGAACCCTTCGTGCGCGAGTCTGACTCGCACTTCGCAGATTTTTTAGAATAGAGTTAACTACAAAACAAATCACTGAGTTTCCGAAACATCAAATTTCCACAATGTTACACGCGTGAAACAACTTACAAACAATTCAATCGGTTCACTCGGTATATCGCACTGTGTTTTACACCAAAAACTGACTTTAAATTACAATAATAATATAAAAGGGCAAAATAATACGACTCGTGTTACAACTTCAGTTACAATTTATTGAATAATGAAAGTATTGACAACAACAAATCTTCCTTTGCTGTCGTCGTTCCAGTTTCAAATAGGTACCGGCCAGGTCGCTGGCCAGTATCATTTTAATAGAAAACCTGAAAAGAAAGATCTGACTCCTTTCCTCTCCTCACTCCTCTCCACTCCACTAAAACACTACTCTGCTCAAAAGCACCGCTCCTCTCAATAGCACCTCTCCACTCCACATCTGGCAACACCAGTAGGTATGCCAAAACTGCCTTTGCTTCAGCACATCTCATATCACCGCCTCCTGTAGTCATTGCTCCTCACAGTTGGTATAGCAGAGGCATAAAAATCCTCCGTTACAGTCGGCCATCCTGAAACAATTGCGTCCCGCAATTGGCACGCATACCACAGTATTACAATTCAACAAAATCAACACCAAATAACAAACCATAATGACATGGCTCGGCATAACATCTGCATGGAATACATCACCTTTTAAAGCTGAAATAAAAACGATAACTCCTCCATCTAAAATAAATTCGAAAATTCTGCTCAACGTTTCTAGCGACCCTTCATTTGTCAATAAAATCAACTCAAGCTTTCAGTTGCCATAGCATTGCAAATAACATCGATTGTCAAAATCCTTTGCTTCACTTTTTTCCAATTTACATTTTATACCACAATGACAAATCATCTCATAATTTGGGGTCAATTCTTCACGTTTACCAAGCTTTACAATCTTTCTATACGCCACACATTCACTTAATTCCAGCTTAATTCTCTTTGACTTCACATTTATTTTCAATCAAATAGGAATACATCGCACTTTAGGTATTATCAGGCCTTCACCATTAATATTCTTCGAGATTGACTGCGATCAAAGCTGTCTGCATTTATCGTCCACCTTCATTTGTTTTCATGAAAATGCATTCTTTTGTTTCCCAGCTTCACGTCTTTCGTTTTCGCTACTGACAGTTCACTTCTTTTCTCAAAAATACGTATGACATTGCAATTTATTGCGTTCTCCACATCATGGAATATCAGTTTCCATTACTTGCTTTCGCATATTATCTCCAGAGCAACAAACTTTTTCGTAGGATGACACGATGACACTTTCTCACAGGCGAATCTGATTCGAGCGCTCTAAAATCTTTCCGCACATTTTATCCAAACTGATGAACTTTAAGTCACAACGAATCAATACCATTAACAGCCTTGCTTCGTAATCTCCTCGTTAAATCCATTTTTCACCACAATATCGATCGGACATCCTTAGAAAATTTCTCTGACACATCACGTCATACGATTACATATTTCAAATCTTACTGCTTTTAATTGAGAACGCTTAATATTTCGGCCATTGTTTTCTATTCTCTCCATTATTAGCACGTAGGTATTATGTTCTACAACATAAATATCCCACTTCTGAATATAAAAGGGCAAAATAATACGACTCGTGTTACAACTTCAGTTACAATTTATTGAATGATGAAAGTATTGACAACAACAAATCTTCCTTTGCTGTCGTCGTTCCAGTTTCAAATAGGTACCGGCCAGGTCGCTGGCCAGTATCATTTTAATAGAAAACCTGAAAAGAAAGATCTGACTCCTCTCCTCTCCTCACTCCTCTCCACTCCACTAAAACACTACTCTGCTCAAAAGCACCGCTCCTCTCAATAGCACCTCTCCACTCCACATCTGGCAACACCAGTATGCCAAAACTGCCCTTGCTTCAGCACATCTCATATCACCGCCTCCTGTAGTCATTGCTCCTCACAGTTGGTATAGCAGAGGCATAAAAATCCTCCGTTACAATAATGAATTTCATACATTGTGCAAATCCATCAACTTCACTTTTCACAGATAAATTTCAACATGCATTTCAACAAGAACTTGACATGTTTGACATTTTTTCGATAATTGCCACCAACTTATCTCTGAAATGGCAAAAATTGGAACTAACGCCGCCATGTTAAAAAGTCATTCATACGTACGTTGTGGCCATTCATCAGTCAGTTACTACCTCTCGATGATTGGTCCAATGCTTCCGAGAGCGCCTCTCTTCATTTCAAGGTTAAGTTGGTTTTACTGTACTAGCCGACCACGATAATTAGGCGCATGTCAGTTAAGACGTCATTGGAAATAGGGATGGGAATACGTAGTACATTCTGCAGTAGTACCAAAAGTACCATGGTGAATGTTTAATGGAGGTACAATTTTTTTTATGGAATTAAGATAGCAAACGAGCATGCAGCACCACCTTCCGCTGCCGCCCATAACAACAGAACTGTGACCGACCCAGAACTAGACTCAATGAGTCTCGTTCTAATTCGGTCACACATGCGTTGCTACCCCTGAGGACTGAGATGGTCGCCTCTAAAAAGTGTAACCGGCACCATACCTTCCTATCCAGTGTTCTGGATATCCATTGTTCTTAAAACAATTATTACACGGTAGGAATGGTACAAAGTACCGTGGCGGGCGGTGGCACTTCCCCGGGTGAGCTCTAGGCCCTACCACCTGTACTTGGTCAGTTACTGTACCTGCGCAAACATCTCGGAAAACGAAGTTCACATCAGCCTAGTCTAAATGACCTTAATGTACAATTGTACACGACTGCGCCTCACTAGGGGACGCGCGGGGCTAGAACGGGGTGGGGGGCCCGCGTGACTGCTATCTGACATGCGCCTAATTATTGTGGTCAGGTAGTACATGTGTAATGTCAATGTCTTATTGACTACTGTGACTTTGACAATTATCGGCCATATTTGTTTTGTAGTTAACTCTATTCTAAAAAAACGGACTATAGGTAGGTATCTCAATACCAATAATAAGAATGAAGTACAAATTTTGTTATTATCTATATTTATTTTATACCCAACTTTAAAGCTATTACATTTTATTTGCCTTAATATTTTTAAACCCCGTGATGTAGCATAAAATAGGTTACAGTTCCCGTAAACTTATCTGACCTGGTAAGGGGGACACTACTGTCTTTCACTTTGTCTGACAACAGTAGGTATAACATTTGCATTAGTTCCAATTTTGGCCACCGGGTCAGATATGTTTGTGGCACTGTAACAATATGCGTAAATGCTAGAATATATTAAAAAAAGACCATGAATATAAAATTAAAGGAGAATGGAATGGTGAACAAAGTCTGTATGTGATAGCGTTTTAAACTGAATTTTAAAGTATTGTAAAATGAAAGTATTAAAATTACAAAATATTACTTAAATAAATGTGATGTTGTTTATACCATTCATTTATAATATCTGTGACCAATGAGGGTAACCGCGTGTGAATTTTCCGCTAGAGGCGCTAGTGAAAAGGGAGGTCTGTCTGTCACTTTTCGCTTGTCTGAATTTCATTTGTCACTGTTTATGTATGGGCGGGCTTTGGCAGCAAGACCTCACCTCGACGGTGGCGCCAACTGGTGAGCACAAAAACGGCGACCCTCATTGTGATAAGAGGCTGAGGGACTGACTGAAAAATAATTATATTTATATAACACAAAAAATGAGTGGCCCCTTATATTATATTGGACCTTTATATTCTCAAAAATATCATGTACACATTCAAAATAGTTTATGGTATAATATACTTTTATTTTGGTTTTAGATAATGGTGCTGGTCCACTAGTCATATGGTTCAGGTCTGACGATGGATATGTCGGTCGAGGGTTTAAACTTTACTTTAAACAAAATCCTTGCTCTGTCTCTACTTGAGAAGGCTTACTGAAAATCTATTTCTATTATAATATTATAATAATATCACATTCGTTGAAAGTCATAAAAAAAAACATTTTTAATGTTACGATTTAATTTATTTGCACCCTTTCCCTTATTTTGTGAAACAATCGCATACATATCTCCACTTTTGGTCAAAATAATGAGTATAAAAACGATTTTCTTATAAAATCCACTTGAAGATATGTGTCTTAGGTGGTAAAATGTGCTAACTTCGCGGAAGCTAATCAATGTTAATAAATGACTAAGGCCCTTCACACATGGGGTCGTACCATAGCGTAATATTCTTAAGCCATGCGTACGAAAAAACACTATGAGCATGAATACATGTGTGAAGGGCCTAAATGTTTATCTGAAGAAAATATAGGAAAATCTTCAATTTATTGTCAATAATACTTACAATTTAACATCAAAAAAACAGTTCTCATGAGGTTTCATAAAACTTTAGTTACCACTATCTCACCAAATAAGAAAAATATTAAGCTTAATTTATAAATCAATATTTAATTTTTAAGTTACTTACTTATCCATACAATGTAATTAAAAATATTTGACAATACAATTGAACATAATATAAATGCATCCCTTTAGTATTACTGAACTATATGTATATTAAATAGCTTTTTTAATCTCAGATCCTTTCCTTTCTTTAACACCATCTCTTACAATTTTGTGAAATGATAATAATATTCCTACTGTGATTGCTCTAATGATGCCCATGAATAATACTTGTGATACAACTTGTTGGATGCTTTCAATAGAACCACAAAATAAAGTTGATAGCATTGTTCCACTGGCTCCGTAAACCGAATATGTTTTTCCATTCTGAAAAAAAAATGAGACGGTAACACTTATCACTTTTAAAGAAACACATATTGTGGCTGAAAATTATCATCTTTCATATTATAATATGAAAGAAAATTAATGAAATAGTGACCAAACGAAAGTTTCTCTTTCTGTTTTGGATAGATTTAGTCAAATTCTAGTTTCAGCCTTAAGTTTTGGTTTCGGCCAAAAAACGGTCGAAACTTTCAGCCGCACAAAAACTCGAATGTTCATGATAGTGACCGACCAAAAATTCAGTTTTGGTTCCAATGATAGTGATCGACCAAAAATTCAGTTTTGGTTCCAGTGTCAACTGACAAAACACAAGTTTCGGTCAAATACTAATTTTCATGTTATATTGATACAGAGAATGTCTTATGGGTAGTTTCAAAATTACTGTTCAATTAGTTACAAAAACTCGGTTAAAAATATTATTATCTTACCAAGGCATCCAAAACCATTTTTTTCCCTACATCATCAGGTGATTGTAACCCTCCAGAGCCAGAAATAAGCTTTGTTTCTTTAGGTTTAGTGAGCTCTTCCTTGGCAAATCCAGGTGTATCCGTGTCGGCTGGGAAGGCTAGAGTCAGTCTCACATTAGTACCAACCAGTTCCATTAGGACTGATTCAGCTAACCCTCTCACTGCCCACTTGGCTGCTCCATATGCACTATAGCCGTAAATACCTAGAAGCAATAAGCAATGTTTACACACTCATGCTCCTGCAATAGGATTTCCTGTATTACAGTTGACATGGACACCACTAAAAACACAGAAAGAAAAAATTATATGGCACATAAATATCTCATTTATCTAGGAATGGAACTCAGGACTCCTCACTGTGAATACCATTATGACTTATTAATAGTTATCTGTAGTCTGTACACAAAAGTATATGTTTATTTCACACATCTTCAATCAATTACCTGTACAATTCAACTGTTAAAGGTTAGTAAAATATAAGTATTTTTAAGCATATAATGTAAATCCCAATGAACAAGTTATAAACATAATCTGTAAATAAACTTGTATATTACCAATCAGGGCAGCTTCTGTGGAGACAAACACAATGAGTCCTTCATTACGTTCCTTCATACCAGGCAAAACATATCTTGTAGGGTAAGCAGTTCCAAAATAGTTTAAATCCATCATCTGTTTTATGTGTTCAGGCTTCATCGTCTCAAATTGGCCACATATGCATTGACCCGCACAAGCAATCAACATGAATATGGGCCCGACCTCGGCTTCGAGCGCCGAAAGATGCTTTTCTATCGTTTGATAATCGGAAGTAACGTCTAGAGCAGAATACTGGACTTTTTGATCTGGTTGTGACCGAAGAGCTGTAAGTTCCTGTACGGCAGTCGATAACTTCTGCACATCTCTGCCGATAACGGTCACGTGGGCTCCCAATCTCACCGCTTCAGCAGCCGCCGCCTTCCCGATGCCGCTTGAGCCCCCCGTAACGACAACATGTTTACCTTTCAAATCTTTATACACTACTTTTTTGTCTAAGTTCAAATGTATGGCAAGAAATATAATACCTAGTAAAATGATCACAGATGTAGCCAAAATTAAAATCATATTATTAAGTTAAGGCTATTAGTATAATAACAAAAGTAATAACGAAACTGGTTATTAACGTTTAAGACGTGTATTGTTCTATCGATTGTTAAATGTGAACTAACAACTACTAACAAGTAACAACTAACAACGTTAAAATAATTACAGCAATTTATATTAGAGCGGTCACAAACCACAACACCTACAAATTTTTTGAATTATTTTATTTGGGATTTGATTTTGTTGATTTGACTTGACTTTGAGCCTTTGAGTTTGAGTCATTGATCTATAAGGACTATGGATTAGACATTGATCTATAAGGACTATGGATTAGACACTAAAGCAAAAATAGCGAGCCTGACAATGCCTGTCAAAATTTTAGTGAATAAAGTATGGCCGATTCTACTAGTGTTGTGCGCACTACGTGGACGGAAACACTATCGATATTTAGTTTAATGACTAACGATATAACAGCAATAATACATGTCGTTCGTCTTCTTAGCGATATTAATATTAATTTTGATACCTACTGCGATGAACTTGTCATGTCATGTCAACCAAAAATATTTTGTAAAAACCAGCTATCATGATGATCTGCTGAACAACAAACGAGGACACAACGACTGATCCCCCTTTTTAGACGATCTCAGCGATAGTATTTTAAACTCTGCCAGTTAATTAGGAACCACCCTCTTGCTTAACACAGCCGCCAAACTATTTGTCTTGTTCCAGTTAGGAAATTTAGGTAGTTAAGGCCTTTATTTATTATATGCATAATGTCAAATTATCAAAATAGAGTTCCATAACCGAAGTTTAACCATCCACAGTAAAATACTTATATCTCTATTTGGCTGTATTGTATATAACTAGGTATATAGGTATAGGTTATGTTAAGTTTTATATCCAATATTAAAAATCAATCCTTCCATTAACCCGTCCGCCTACTCCTAAACAATGCCACTTTTGCTGATTCTGAATGTACCCGCTGAATCCAGAAAAATCGCGATTAATACTTACATAAATAAATAAGTCATAATTATATAGCACTACGATGAATTTAATTTTAGAGTTTATTCAATAAAAGCTAAGGGTGAAGATAGTACTGCTGTGTGATATGACTGTCAATTTTCTTCTGATCACCCATGATTGTGTAATAACCCTTAGTGCATTAAATTAATATTGTGGAAATGGGACCGAAATGTAAATAAAAAACATGTGTCTATGTACACAAATTTTAATTTATTTGTTTAAGGCTATATAATGTACAGCATAATTACAAAAATACAAATAAAAGTATTATAGCATATTTATTAATTGGGCACAAAAGGCGATCGTATCGCTAACTAGAGAATTCTTCAAGATAAGCTTTGGGCAGATAAGATAACAGAGGAATAATTATAATTGCTTTTTACAAAAAAAGACTTCAACAAGACGAGGGTTTATGTTTTCTGGAACAATTATTTCTAGCCACTTCTTTTTTAACGATTTATTTGAAGGTAATCTATTGAATAAAAACAATTATTTCAACTTTCTTCAGCGTCATTTTAAATTATCGATATATCGAATATCGATATTTTAACACTTTCTACCCTAAGTGTCATTGAAATGTAAACAAACCGGCTACTCAAATATATAAAATAATGATGTAAAACCCAACAAAACATTAACAGGCCTACATAATCCTCGCACAGATCTTCATGCAGCAAAAACATAATATATCAATATCATTCAGATATTCAACAAACAACGAAAACTGATAGGTACCTACTATAACTTGTTAATTTTGGGTGTAATTTATTTTTCCTGGCTCCGCATTGTAGTATACCACACCTCATTGTGTTTTAATGTTTTTGTTTTGCTTAAAAGACACCACAACACCTCCTATCAATGCCTATTTTAATATATTTTATAGTTTTGGGTTTATTAACCATTTTGTTTGACATAAGATGTCATTTGTAAGGGTGAATAAAAAATGGCCGGCCTGCTACATACCAACCAGCTAATTTTATATGAGGTTAAGGATTAGGGCGTCTCTATCTAAGTATATTCCTATCTCTATGCTTTGAGTTGAGTTGAGCACAGATTACTGTACATATTAGGTCGGAAGTTGAGGTTTGATTTGAGCACAGACGAGGTGAGGATTTTGAGGTCCGATTAGGGTTGCAACCGATATATCGGAAAACCGATAATATCGAAGGGGACATATCGATATTTTTATCGATATTTGCGCTATAACGATACGATAATATCGATATTGTATCCGAAGAAAAAAATCGATAATTCACTACCTTAGATAAGGCTGTATGGGCTTTGAAAATTATCCTTTTCTTACAATATAAACAATTAAAAAACATCTTCTACTTGTTTTACTTCTCTATTGTCTCTGGCTGTATGGGCTTAGACCCTTTGGCTGTCCGTAAGGACTAATGAACCAAAAAAAACTAGGTATGAAATGCATATTTTTTATTAGAATTTAAATAAATTCGATATTATCGACTAAAATAATCGATATTATCAAATATCGATAATTTCATTACCTCGATATAATTATCGATATTACAACAACCTTGCATCCCTCCGATTGACGTTTATGTCAGTGAACAGTAAGCTTGGGTATAAAATATCGATATATCAAAGTAACGATATTTTTTCAGAAAAATATAGATATAAATCAGCGATATTTTTTCCCGCGATATATCGATTTTTTGCATCACATCATGTATTTGACCAATCTGATATCTTAAATTTATAAAAGAGTAGGTATGCAGTAGGCTGTTTTTAGTTTCTTTGCTTCAAACACAAACAAAAATTACAGTCCATGACCTGCTGCTTGTCTATGACAATGACACTGCTTGTTGGTTTGGTTGCTATGTTGATTTTTTCTTGGCTATAGGTACATAAACCTGTTTATTTATATAATAAAACTGATGTCAAAACAGCCAGATGTGCATTTGCTTTAAAATTTCGAATATATTGGCAATTTTTATAAATAATTGCATATTGGGCAAAAAATATCGATACATCGAAATATCGATACGATAAATATCGATATTTTTTCCCGTTTGCCCATCCCTAGTGAACAGAACACAGAACTCTTTGTGACCTTAACCAAAGAGCTTAATATCACATAATATGGCCGCGTTCCGTAACTAGCCCATAACACTCATAATATTATTTTATGTATTTTATACAACACTCTGAATCTGAACGTCAAAACCTAATGGAGTAATCAAAATATAGGCATTGTGGGCATAAACCAATAAAAAGGCGGACTGAGCCTCGCTAAACAACAAGCTGTGTCACTCAAAGTCGGACCAACACAAACACATTGACTCATTAGTTGGACATTACGAGTTCAAACGTCAACGCAGCCAGCCGATACGTTACCTACGTGGAGAAAATAGTAGGTCAAACAAGATGTCTTGCGTGGTGAAATTCTGTAAAAACCGTAGTACCTACCGTAGTAACCAAAAGAAAAAAAATCCTGGAATCACGTTTCATAGGTAAATTATTCATTTATTTTCTTTATCTATTCAAAAATATAGAAATAAAATTTCATTTTCATTAAGACAACTAAAGTTCAGTGTCGCTTTGAGTTATTTATTTTTCACCAGATTTCCTAAGGCAAATTTAATATGGAGAAATGACTGGGTACCAATAATTCGAAATTGTAACGGGGAACAAATATAAATGTTATTTGCAGTCTCCATTTTGAAGCTAAAGATTTATACAGGACTAAAGGAGGACTCCGGACGATGATGGCATCCTAGTGAAATCGAGGGGAACTTTTGAAAATTGTAGGGGGGACCAGTGTATTTGTTAATGTTTTCATTAGGTTTATTAGAGCTGAACAATTTAATGACGGCCTGGAGTCGATCTGATGACCCGAAAGACAGTCGAGGGAACTATTCACCGATTTACAGCAGTTGCCTTATGTTTAATTGTAATTTGTAGTGACGAGAACTTTACACCTATTTTTTAGTTTTTGGGTTATCTCTGCTGGTCGATGTTAAGTCGGTCCCTTTTTTAAAAAAATAAATTTTTAACAATTAAAATATTTTCATCTTTTTAACTGCGTTTTATTGGTAAAATATTTGGCTAACCTGACAGCCCCACGATTTACTCACTCATAACTAACCGCCGCCATTACGATGCCACAGTTTCGTCTTAATGACGTTCCGTCCGCCTCTTTATATTGGTTCATTCATGCGTTGAGGGCGAGTTCGTTATGGACTAGAACGCGGCCGTTGCCCGGGAACCACAAAGGTTTTGTAGCTCTATGGTACGCGCCCAGTAAAATGACATTTCCAGTGTTACTGTTTTTTACATAGAGATAGGAATATACTTAGATAGAGACGCCCTGATCCTTAACCTCATATGAAATTAGCTGGTTGGTGTGTAGCAGGCCGGCCATTTTTAATTCACCCTTACAAATGACATCTTATGTCAAACAAAATGGTTAAACCCAAAACTATAAAATATATTAAAATAGGCATTGATAGGAGGTGTTGTGGTGTCTTTTAAGCAAAACAAAAACATTAAAACACAATGAGGTGTGGTATACTACAATGCGGAGCCAGGAGTCATTAAACTAAATATCGATAGTGTTTCCGTCCATGTAGTGCGCACAACACTATAAGAATCGGCCATATTTTATTCACTAAAATTTTGACAGGCATTGTCAGGCTCGCTATTTTTGCTTTAGTGTCTAATCCATAGTCCTTATAGATCAATGGTTTTTTAGTATATACCTATCTAAAACCTAGTTTTTGGTTAATTTTGTTTCTTTTTGGTTAACGTTACATAAAAAAGAAAATACGTCATTTTGACTACTTTAATTATGTATAAGGGTTTTACTGATAAATTGCTTTGGTTGTGAAATCCCTATTCCCGCCATTAATAAGATCGTGCGCCGTGCGCACGCTTTGGTTCCATCCGCATATAAATTTGCATTTTATTTTTTAATAATTATTTTGATTGATTCCTTTTTTTCTTACTTAATTATTTCTTTTCTTAACTAGGTTCCCTCGAGAACCGATTATTAAAGAAAAATGGATTAAAGCGATTCAAAAATAACACGAAGATGAAAATATGTCGCAAGTATGTTTATAACACTATATATATTATAAATATAAATAATATCTAATTATGTAATAAATAATAAGTTTATTATAATATGTACAATAAGTATATAAATAATATAATAAAAATATATAGTAGGAATTGGAAGATAATTATGGTTTTTACAGCGATATTTTATTTGAGAACTAAAAGCAAACCGAAATACCGGTTTCGGAAATCAACGGAAAAGAAGAACCGGTTATCACAGCGTTTCAGTTGTGGAATCCCTATTCCCGCCATATTTTATATTACTGTAATCTGTGGTCATGCGCCGCGATGTGTGCGCGATGTCGCAAATCACGGAAGCACGGGCCCATCTAGGTGTTTATATCTCTGGCTGAAACTCTGTTGTCAGTGTTTGTTGCTGGCACACCGCAGTCTTGCCGATTGACCATCTTAGGGCTCATTCACACGAGGACGAATCGTCTTTTTTCACGAATCGTCTTTTTTCACGATTCGTTATTTTTTTTGACGGCGGCAATGCTTTTTAAATACTCATGTTCACACGCTTGACGAATCGTGAAAAAAGACGAATACGGATACGTCTTTTAGAAATCACGAATCGTGAATGTTTTATGATTATGACGGATACGTCTTTTAAAAAATCACGAATCGTGAATGTTTCTGAACCAATCTGAACTGAGCTAAATCACGAAATAAATGTGAACTTCAATGCGGATATTTTGACGAATCGTGAAAAAACACGATTCCATATTCAATGTGAACGTCCATCCGTCAAGACGTATCGTGTTCTTTGCCGAATCGTCAAAGACGTATTCCGTGGGAATGAGCCCTTAGTTAGCTCATTGTGCGCAAAAGCTTTCGCAGACTCAAAAGCTGTTTGTAATATGAATCTGTATCGTACAAAATGCGGTGAAATTAACTCATTGTACATTACTTATATAATTTTATTTCATGTTCAATAAATTTAGCACTTTTTTTGGAAATTTATAATAATCTAGCACTTTTTGACATATCACACCACTTCACACCAGTGGTTTTGAGTTGGCAACCCTGACGTCGCGTCGCGCGCGCTCAGTGTTGCCAACTTAGCACTTTCGGTGCTAGATTTAGCACTATTTTTATACTTCCAACACAAAACATCAGCTTATAGCACCTAGCACTAAATCTAGCACCAAATAGACTTCATGCTGATTCTTATTTTCCGCGAAAAATTTAACGCATCCACGCGGGCAATAAACAAAAAGTTTTAGTTTTATTTTTTGTTCATGTATTATATAGTGTAGCAACACCAAGCAGACTACAGTACGTTCACAGTTATTTTACCTCTGGCTGTAATGTTGGCTAATCTGAGCGTTATGTTGCCATATTTAGCTTACATGACTCCCTTATAAGAAATAAAATGTATCAGCATAGTTAAGAATAGGCATAGTTATTATTAACCTATTGTTGATAATAACTATGCCAATTTTTCATACACGATTGCATTGTAATGTTTGTAATAAAATCTTTTGCTATCGGGACGGCTGAACGCATTTAAATTTATCTCTTTAAGAAATCAGTTCAGTTGTACCAACATTTTTGTTTATCAAAATTTAATTTTTGTTCTATTTCATATACTTACAGAAGTAAATCTTCGATCAAAATTACATGAGTGTGATATATTAATTATTAAATATAAATTATAAACAGCACTTTGAATTTTAATTAAAATATTTATTTTGAATAAGAATGATCCATGTGGATTGCCAATGATGAATAATCACAATCAGATGAATCTTCGTTCTTGCATGCGTTTTTTTCTTGGCGTGGAAATTTGAGATGAGGATTCGCCTTCTTTGGTAATGGTGCTGACGGTTTTTTCAGATATACCTGAAAGAAGAAAAAGCCTTATTTGATAGTTCTAGGTATTACTTAGCTTATTTCCTAATAATGTTCCTATTTACGTTTAAGGTAAAATCATGCGCTTCTAAAGGAAAAGTGCAGTACAGCTCTGCCCCTTGTTTATTTTATTTATTATAATTAAATTCAAAACACAAATAGAAAGGACATGAACATTAAATACATATATAATTAAAGTCAACTGAATACAAAAAGTCGACATGATATTATATAAAAATAATACATAACAAAACATCACAACATAATTGTTGTCCTCATACTTACAACGTAATTGATGGTGGTTAAAGTTTCAAATAAAATAAAATTAAAACTGGGTAAAATGTTAAAGACTGGTAATCCTATTTTACATACCTGTCATGGCGGCCACTCGTTTACGAACATTTCCAAATGGAATTAAAGGAGCATTATTGTCTTTTTCTCTTTCACAAAAATCACGCACTGATAATACAATCTTTCTACCGCTACTTTGAATCCTTTTCGGCATGATAACAGATGAAATATCACAAATATTACAGAAAAACGCTAGGAGCTTTCTAGGACGACTCGACAGTAAAGGCAACCTAAAGAAAACATTTCAAAACACGTCATGACATCTGTCAGAGGTAAAATAACTGTGAATGCACTGTATATTAAAACACTTTAATTTTATAAAGTGTAGCAACACGCTTGAGGAAGGGATTCCCCGTAAACTATTTCTGGTTCAAGTGATGAAAATTACAACATTATTTGCCTAAAACGAATCAATTAGTTACAAGTTGTAAGTTGTAGTGAAAATGTATACTCCTTTAAGAAAAAAGTTTATATTCAAAGTTACAGAAAAGAGTAGGAGCTGGATCTCTGTTGTCAATGTTTGTTGCTGACACACCGCACCGCAGTCTTGCCGATTTGTCATCTTAGCCCATTGTGCGCAAAAGCTTTCGCAGACTCAAAAGCTGTTTGTAATATGAAGCTGCATCGTAAAAAATGGTGTGAAATTAACTCATTGTACATTATTTATATAATTTTATTTCATGTTCAACAAAATTAGCACTTTTTTTGGAAATTCATAATAATCTAGCACTTTTTAACATATCATTTAGCACCCACCAGTGATATTGAGTTGGCAACCCTGCGCGCGCTAACCGCGAGCGTCTCCTGTGTGCTGCACTCTTCATAAATTTATTGGCTGTATAAAAATAAAGTGTTCATTTGGGAATTTACGGAGTAATAACAGTAAGTATTTGTTTAATAGCCTTACAACTTATTAGTTAAGATACAAGTCACAAATGTCACAATAAAAGTGACAGTATCAATGGATGGATAAAAGCCCTTGAGTAAACAATTCGTGACAGTCCCAATTTCTAACACAAAAATTGCAAATACCTAGTCTCTAAAACTAGGATATGGGAAAATCGTACAAAATCATTTTTACCAATTTATAATTAAATTCCATATTTCTTCGTAAGCTACGAAAAGTATGCAAGACATCAAATTACACATTATACGTAGGTGGTACACTTATCAAGTTACAAGCGTGTTGTTTTTGTAGGTATGGTGCTACACACGCACCATACAAAAACAACATTAGTAGGTACATTTTAAAATGGCCGGAGTTTGCGTGTGTAAAGGTGTTCGTTATTATTTCAGTGTTTTATTCAATACTAGCTTTTGCCAGCGGCTTCGCCCGCGTGAATTTCGTTTAAACTTCACCCCTTTATTTCACCCACTTAAGTGTCATAAACGTAAGAGTAGATAAAATATAGGTATACTTAATCAGAAAGCTTCGAACTGCTAAGCTATCGGGAGTTACACGTGTTATTGTGAGTCAACCATAAAAGATAGACATATGCTGTCGTGGAATATTTTTTATATAATTTTAAGGAGAACATTTCCGTCATACATGATTTCTGTGTAGCTTTAACCATTAAGGTTGCACACGCGACGGAAGCTTAAAAAATGGAGTAACTTCTCCCGTTTCCCCAACATTTCCCTTCACTGCTCTGCTCCTATTGATTGTAGCGTGATGAAAAGTATACTATAACCAGCGCGGGAGTATGAAAAATAATTGTACCAAGTTTCGTTAAAATCCGTCGAGTAGTTTTTGTTTCGGTTATACATCAGACAGACAGACAGACAGACAGACAAAAATTTTACTGATTGCATTTTTGGCATCAGTATCGATCCCTAATCACCCCCTGATAGTTATTTTGGAAATATATTTAATGTACAGAATTGACCTCTCTACAGATTTATTATAAGTATAGACTAGAAATATAAGTATTACATTTTTTCGAACTTCAGTTTGTTAATTCCTCATGTACTCATTAAATAATAAAAGAAGCAACTATACGAAAGGAGAATGGGCAAATTTGTATGGTGTTTGGTTGTTTGGCCAATTCCTTGTAGTTGTAGCCTTGTTACGGCTAATAGCAGAAGTGCGGCTGCACCTAGTTTTAGCCGGCTACAACTAGGTGTAACCAGCCACATGCGGTTAGAACTAGGTGTATCCTACTCATTTTCGGTGGTTCTCAATGCCTTTTTAGGGTTCCGTACCCAAAGGGTAAAACGGGACCCTATTACTGAGGATTTGCTGTCCGTCCGTCGGTCCATTTGTCTGTCACCAGACTGTATCTCATGAATGTTACACAGTTGAAATTTTCACAGATGATGTATTTCTGTTGCCGCTGCAACAACAAACACTAAAAAACAGAATAAAATAAATATTTAAGTGGCCCCCCATACAATCGACGCGTCAGTACATTTTTGCTATCCTTACAAAAGTTACAAAATATATAAAATGAGAAGATTTGGAATTGGATCAATAATCTTTGTTAAGATCTACAACCTCTACATTGTTTAGGCTGAAATTTTAGTAACATAAATGGTTTTTCGTGATACTTATATTCAAATATTTTGTTTCTGCTTTCAGAAGAATGTCCAATGGCGATGATGCCACTGCTGGGCCGAGCGGGTCACAGGTACTTCAATCTGAACCCCTCGTGGAAACGCTACTAGCCACGTCACTTGGGGATGGCACTATAACCCTGTATGAAATTCCAGAAAGCGAATGTGATCTCGTAAGTACTCAAGAGACCAAGATAATTATGCATATTATATCTCTTTACAACTATTGTATCCTGATGTGCTTCAATGTTCTTTTTAGCCACTGACGCCAGTGAAGACGCCCGTGGAGGCATCTCAGAAGTCGTCGGAGGCGTCAAAGAAGGGTTTCTTTCAGCGTTTCTTTCAAGAAGCTTGCACAAGTGTTCACAAGGTTTGCACAATTTTATACACCTCAGCTTAGACCAGTCCTTGTAGACTACAGGCCCATGTCGAAAATGGGTGGGTCATACAAACCACCAGGTGATGTATATACTTACTTTTTAAATGGAAACTGATCTGTGATTGTGTGTGTGTGTTGATTATACAAGGTACAAATAAAAGAACTTTTTGTGTTCGAATATACCTACTTAGGATTTTTTTTTCTAAATCTACATCAACGTTAAATATGAGCAGACCCGCCATTCTGACGCACACGACGCGCGAGCGGTCACCGCTTGACGTTGTCAACCACCGCTCGTTAAGCTTTGGTTTCCTAGGAAAGCGGTGCCGTCATGTAGCGGCCGTAATACAGCGGTGAATGACGTCACTAGAACGTTGTCTATGTAAACGAAATGGCGCGGTTTCCTCGAGAGCGATAACTGACACCGTAACGTCAAAAAGCAGTACCGCCATTTGCATGACGGCCGTCTTGTCGACACCGATGGTTTGGTCAACGTTTTATTGATAGCGGTGAAGCTATTTTTAATATGTATTTGTGGTTTTTTTTTTCGGAACAACGTCAAAAAAATAAAAAGCAAAGAAAAAAGTCAACTAAAACAGAATTGGTGGCGTGAAAGTGGAGAAATATTAAATTCTGATGAATTATTAATTATTAAAATGACTGACGGTGTGTTAAAACGGCCGTGGAACTTTCCACATGTCATCACCGTCAAGACGGCCGTCTACTTGCGTCCGTAATATTGCGGCCGCTACATGACGGCACCGCTTTCCTAGGAAACCAAAGCTTTACCCACTCCCACACTGCCGCCGCGCCGCTGTTTTCGAGGGTCGGTCCATTTGATTACACGCAAAACATCTTGCCGCGCCCGCGCCGCCGCTGCCGCCGCGCTGCTGCCCGCGAGATTCGAGGCCACGGCCTTAGTGCTATGCACGAGCCCATATCGACCGCGTTTATCGATTTTAATTTTACTCGCATTGTTGTTTGTTGTTCTGTTTTAAAATGACTTAGGTAGCTTTAGTTTTTATCATATTAAAGTCGGAGATACTGGTGACGAAGAGTCACTTAGTGCTTGTGGCGATGTTAGTACTAGCTCATTTTACGTATATAACGCGGCTTACCTCACGCACTGTTTTGTCGGATTCGCCCGACTAGTATAACATAAGTATAAAAGTAAATGAATTCAAACACTCACGAATCTTTCAGTACTAAAATTAGTACTAGCTCATTTGATATTGATTGTGATGAATGAAATGATATATTCTAATTCGATCGACAAAGTTAAGCAACAGCGGGCGTGGTCAGTATTTGGATGGATGACCGCTAGTGGCAAAAATTTCTTGAGCGCTTCCGTCGGCCCCGGTTGTTATCGATTGATAGCAGTCGTTAAGCCGTGTCGGAGGCCTTCGGGCGGCTTGAAAACTTTCGACACTGGGTTGGCCACTAACCCCTCCACCAACCCGCATTGGAGCAGCGTGGTGGAGTATGCTCTAGACCTCCTCCGTAATGAGGAGAGACCCGTGCTCAGTGTAGTGGGCCATTAGTGGGTTGTAGCTTAGCTCAGCGGGACAATATTTCTTATCGAAGACAATGTCTAATTGTATACGTCTTTCTACTTATAATTTCATGGGGTATCTGGGTGTGTCACTTGCTCGTTACGGACAATTGGTATAACCAATGGCCCAAAATGGCATTCCTCGTGCTATAAAAGATTTGATATCGTTTTGATATTTATGTATTGTATTGTATCCTGATATTCTTCATTGTTGTTTTAGCCATGGACACCACTGAAAACATCTACCCCGGAGAAGAAAGAATTTCCGTCGTCGTCGAAGGCGCCAAGGAAGCGTGGCATCGCTTCGCCGCAAGACTCTATACTTCAGGAAACCCCCAAAAAAACTCGGCGTTCCTTGAATTTCAGTAACATTGATAGTTTAAATATGATCGACGATTCAGGCAGTGAGGGCGAGGAAGATGATGAGAACTGCAATGAAGAGAATGACTTCATTAACTTCTTTGACATGCGTCGACACACCCGTAAACTACGTTACGAGTTGGTCCAAGAGCAAGGTGATGGGAGGGTTCTGTATGATGGTGAATATGAGATAGTGAATGTTAATGAATATGAGATAGTAAGGGATAACGATAATTTGGATGAGGTAACTATTGAAAATGACGGGGGGATTTTATGCGAAGGTGAATATGAGGTAAATAATTCCTGTAATTTAGATGTTAATGAGAGCATTGAGAATAAAAATGTGACGGGTGAAAGTGATTTGAATGAGAGTGGAAGGTGTGGTAGAAAGGAATCCACCGCAGCTGCGCCTGTGGATACGCAGTTTTGCTGGTCGGAAGATTTTACTACTTTCACGGGCCAGCAGGAAACGTATTCACGCGCGCCCGGCCCAACTTTTTCTTCCCGTGATCCAGCGGATATCTTTTGTAAGATATGGGATCGCAAAGTTATGGAAATGATTGTCGGAGAGACTAATAAATACGCATGGGATAAAATCGCACAGTTCTTCGACCCTGATAACAACACCAAAATTCCAGATTACCTTAAGAAATGGACTGAGATCACAGTCGAAGAACTGTATAGATATTTCGCCGTTCTCATTTTAATATCTTTTTGCCACCGCACTGTGGTGCGTGAATACTGGGACGAGGGGGTCATGGGAATGCCAGAATTTCGTAAAATTATGCCACGGAATAGATTCTTGTTAATTAACAAATTTTTGCACTTTGTTCCTAATGAAAATTTGTACCACACGGGTCACGAACGCAAAATAGGAAAAGTTGGGCCGGTCTTGGACCACTGCAATCGAAAGTTTGCAGAACTGTATATACCTTCTCAATACCTTAGCTTAGACGAGTCTTTGCTTTTATGGAAGGGTCGTCTAAGCTGGAAGCAATGTATACGGACCAAAGCTGCTCGATTTGGGATCAAGACTTATGAGTTGTGTGAAGCTAGAACCGGCTACCTGCTCCAATACCGCCTGTATACGGGTAAAAGTGCTGAAATGCATCCTGAACCCTTGCATGGGTTCCAAAATAATACTGCTAAAATTGTCTTGGATCTCATGGAAGGGTATCTGGATGTAGGTCACGTGCTCGTTATGGACAATTGGTATAATCAATTGCTCTTAACGAGATACCTTAAAACCCGGCGTACAGATGTATTGGGCACCGTGAATCGCCGGCAAAATGGTATTCCAACTGCTATAAAAGATTTAAATCCAAACAATATGAAGCGTGGATCTGTGGTAAGTAGACATTGTGGTGACATTGCATTAGTTGCGTGGAGGGACGTTAATCTAGTCACCACAATATCTTCTTACCACCGTCATGAAATGATTAAGTCGACACGTGCGGGACAGTTGCACATGAAGCCATCCTCGATTATGGACTACAACAAATATATGGGGGGAGTTGATTTAAAAGATCAAAAATTATCTATGTATCTTTTGGAACGTAAAAGAAACCAAAAATGGTACATGAAAGTGTTTAAGCGGCTATTTAACAGTAGTCTCCTAAACGCTTTCATTATCTACACAAGAAACCCCATGTGTCAGGTCCACACCCATCGCTCGTTTAGGAGGACGGTCGCCCTGGACCTATTGAAGCGATACCCGCGCATCGAGCCAATCAGATCAGAGAGAGCTTTGTTGCAATCGCAATCGGTATCCTTAAACGCAGATATTCGTCTCAAACCTGGGAATCACTTCCCAGTTCCTACGGAGGCAAATACTAGGTCCGGAAAGGCGAGGCGCAAGCAAAAGCGCTGTGTTCGGTGCACTGCCCAAAACCGACGGGTCAGCGTCACAATTAAATGCATATTGTGCAACGTCGGGTTGTGTATAGGGAAATGTTGGCAAGACTACCACAGCGTGGTGAATTTGAAAAAGTGTGACACAAAACCTTCCATCGACAAATCCTATAGATAGAACCCATGTTATTTTGGAGAACTTGTAAACATGCTCAAAAGTTATCTCAATGTGCTAGTTTTGAAGTTGCAGATCAAAAATTGAAAATAAAATTAACTTTATTGCAAATAAATATCTACTTCATTTTTAGGGTTCCGTACCCAAAGGGTAAAACGGGACCCTATTACTGAGGCTTCGCTGTCCGTCCGTCCGTCCGTCTGTCACCAGGCTGTATCTCATGAACCGTAATAGTTACACAGTTGAAATTTTCACAGATGATGTATTTCTGTTGCCGCTACAACAACAAATACTAAAAAGCAGAATAAAATATTTAAGTGGGCGCCAATACATTTCACGATACTTTAGTTACATTTCGGTCCAAGAGATGGCGTTGTGTGTGGCTACAATAAAACAAATATTTAAGTGAGGCTTTCATACAACAGACCAGATTTTTTGGCGTTTTTGTACATAATGGTACGGAACCCTTCGTGCGCGAGTCTGACTCGCACTTGGCCGGTTTTTTTAACTAATTTCGTGCTTGAAATCGTATGTTTTTTATTTTTTTGGCAAGTTACACTTTTTAGCTTTCAAATAAGACCACTCTGAAAAATATACACCGTTTACTTTAAGAGAAAAAAAAATGAAAACCGAAAGATGAGAATATTCCTAAAAAAATATTAAGTTGCCTCTATTTTCGAAATAGCTGTCATAAAAAAATCTTCCCAGTTTTTATCGATACTATAATTTTTATCTAGTATCCGTACATCTTTTTGACAAAGTGTAAAATTATCACATTGTATAAACGTCACACTAAGACCAATAAGAGCGGAGCTTCGAGTTTCCAGAAGCAAAGCGAGGATGTCTCCTAGTCTATGGGGAGCATACACGACAGTTAGGTAAGGTAGAACCAGAGTGATCCAAGTGACAATTTTAACTTTTCGAGAAAACGAGGGAAACGCGTTTGTACTTATTGTAGCGAAACTAATAACTTTTAACTTTTAATTCTTTATTGAAATTACAGCTAACAAGTTAGATTAAAGTAATAAGATAAATGTATAATCACAATCATTTGTATTTAGTATAACAAATTGATGGTTTTTCACAAAAAAATGCACACAGACCACTCTGGCACAAACAAAAATTTAAAAATTCTTGCACATGGACCAATCTGGCACAAACAAAAATTAAAATCTCTAACAAATTTATCTATATGTCCGTAATCTACTTATGTTTGTGCACGCTAATCTCAGAAACGGCTGAACAGATTTTTATGGAACTTTCACTTGGAGATAGATGAGGTTGTGGAGAATCATATTAGCTACTCTTTATCCCGGAATTCGGGATTCCCGCAGGAAAAACTATTATTCTCAAACGAAGTCGCGGTTTCAGATTTTTATGGGACTTTCGTTGGAGAATAGAGAAGGTTGTGGAGCAACATATAAGTAGGCTACTCTTTATTCGGAATACCCGCGGCATCGGGATTCATGCGGGAAAAAATACTGTTATCGAATGAAGTTGCGGACTTTCACTGGGAGATGGAGGAGGTTGTGGAGCAACATGGAGGCTACTCTTTATCCCGGAATTTTGTGACATACTGAGTTTCACGCGGGCGAAACCTCGGGCACAGCGGCACAGCTAGTATATTAATATGATTCAGAACTAACTTTTTACAAAAAAAAATAACCGACTTCAAAGTCAAGATAACTCAAAAACCACCGGCCAGATATCGCTCCAATGTACAAGGTACCATAATTATGACAAGCACTACTTTTACTTTACCTTCGAACAAAAAAGAATCTAGTGAAAATTCCATAACGCACCGTTCAGCCGTTTCTGAGATCAGCAAGCACAAACATACTACAAACAAATAGAAAAGTTAAAAAAAAACTTATTCACCGATCCTTTTTTTATTTTTTTTTATCTTTGTTGGTAAGTTTGTGACCCCATAACTTCGTATTGGGTAAACCGATTTTGATGATTCTTTATATCCTTGAAAGATGGTGCTTGTGGTATGGTCCCATATAAATTTTAGCGACATCTGACGAGTAGTTTCAAATTAACTTGAATAATGTGTAAGGATGTTTTGTACTGTGTACTTATGTTTTTTTCCTGATAACTTTTTACTGAGTGTTTAGATTTTTATGATTCTCTTTTTATTTGAAAGCTGGTACAGTGCAAGTGGTTCAATGCAAGTATCATTGTAGTCTCATATGAATTTGAGCGGCATCGGACCAGTAGTTTTTGAGTTACTCTTAATAATGTGTATTTAATTTATGATCGTTACCTCATAATTTGTCACTAGATGCTTCGATTTTGATAATTCCATTTTTTATTCGAAAGCTAGTACCTACTTGACGTGTGGTCATATAAATTTTCAGCGACATCTGACGAGTAGTTTTTGAGTTATCTATACTTCTCGATTTTGAAGTCGGTTATTTTTTTTGTAAAAAGTTATTGTATTATTTGAAAGCTGGTACTTGTCGGTGGTCCCGTGTAAATTTGAACAACAACTGACGATTGGTTTTTGAATTATCCTTAATGTGTATTTATGTTTGTTATCTCATAACTTTCTACTGGGTATTCCGATTTTGACGATTCTTTTTTTACTTGAAAGCTAAGTGTATGTAACTCAAAAACAACTTGTAAGATGTCACTGAAATTTATATGAGACCCCACGTCAAGGACCTACTTGCTTTTGAATAAAAAAATAATTTAAAAAGTCGAAGCACCCAGTGTTAAGATATGAGGTAACGACCATAAATTAATTACACATTATTAAGAGTAACTCAAAAACTACTGGTTTGATGTAAATCAAATTTAATTTAACGGAACCACACGACAAGCCCAGGCTTTCAATTAAAATAAGAATCGTCAAAATTGGAATACCCAGTACAAAGCTATGAGATAACAAACATAAATACACATTAAGGATAAATCAAAAACTACTCGTCAGTTGCTATTCAAATTTATACGGGACCACCGACAAGTACCAGCTTTCAAATAATACAATAACTTTTTACAAAAAATAACCGACTTCAAAATCGAGAAGTATAGATAACTCAAAAACTACTCGTCAGATGTCGCTGAAAATTATATATGACCACACGTCAAGTAGGTACTAGCTTTCGAATAAAAAAGGAAATATCAAAATCGAAGCATCTAGTGACAAGTTATGAGGTAACGATCATAAATTAAATACACATTATTAAGAGTAACTCAAAAACTTTATGTAGAGGTTATCTCGACGGACCAGCGCTGGCAGATCAGCGCCGGTAACCAGCTTTCAAATTAGAACCATAATCATCCAAGTACAGATTTGTCACTTGGACCAGTCTGGCACACTAAGATTTTCCAAATTCCATTAAGTCCAAAGTGAGAGGTTGCGTTTTTTCCTAGACAATGTTTCTGAATGACAATTGAATCAAAGTGGAATAAAAGAATATTGAATTTTGGAGATGTTTTTGCCAAAATCGGTTTTTTTTTCAAAAATGTCACTTGGACCACTCTGGTTCTACCTTACACAGTTATAGTCCCAACTCTCAAACTCATTTTTAGGGGCGTACTTCCAATTGTGATTGACAAAATAAATGCTTTTTTGTTAAAAGTATTGTAAACTGATTGTAAATATGAATTATGCACAAGCATTTTATAGGCATTTGTTATTAATAGTATCAGGAAAATGGACATTATTATAAAAACTATGTTTCCAGCCCCAAATTAAGCTAAAATTAAATTATTAAACGATTACAAATCAAGTTTGATTTTTGATTTGTCGATGTCGATGAATCGATTGGTAAATAAAGAAATTAGGACAGTTTCAAGAAGCACGACCACGAATTTCCGAATGTGTCCGAATTGAATTTACTAGTGTTTTATTTAAAATATGTTTTAGTTTATAGTTCGGTTTCGATTTCGGCTGAAAACCCTGTTTCGGTCGTACACTAAAAAATAGTTACTAGTAAAAAAAGGCCTAAGGAGGTCTTAATTTAAAAATAGACAAATATTTACTTGCATTTAGCATTGCAAAAAATAAATATGTACCTACTTGTTTTATTGTTTGTTAGGATTAAGAATGACTGAAGTTAATTTATAGGTACAAATATAAAAGACTGTTATGTTAAGTCTATAGATTATTAATATTATGTTATAACAGATATAACTACAATAAGTAAGACTAATTTCATTATTTCCTGCAGTACAAATTATAATGAATATGTACCAAAAAGTATAATTAAAAATATTTTATTTTCCATCTATACGTTTTTTATTTTTCTTATCATATAATGTTCTCAAAACTATAAACTTATCACTAAATACTGATACAAAAACTTCGAACATGCAATGGAGAAAGCAATGTACAGCGAACTTAAATTGGGGCAATCGCTCAAACAAAAACCCATTTAAGGCTTCCGGAACGGTTTTGAGATGTTTTGAGCGTTATGATCGGCTCCTGGAACGCGGCCATTGTAGCTGACCAAAGAGTTCAAAAGTAGAGTGGGCGAGCCATACGCATACCTAGGCCATACGGCTACTCATACCTACATTGCAATGAGGGTCGCCGTTTTTGTGCTCACCAGTTGGCGCCACTGGCGAGTGAGATCCTGCTGTCAAATCCCGCCCATACATAACATTGATCTACAGACAGTCCTACAAGGATGTTTTGGCGCGTGGCCAAAATCGGAACCATAGAGATAGGAATATACCTAGGTACTTAGATAAGAGACGCCCTAATCCTAAACTTAACGTCATATAAAATTAGCTGGCAAAAGTGTGGCAGGCCGGCCATTTTCTATACCGCTCAAATACATGGTCATCTCATATCAAACATTACAGTAGTGACGTGAAATATGTTTATTTAGTATCGATAAAAATATGGTCAAGTGCGAATCGCATGAATACCTTTTTGTAGTCATGATAAGTAAGAACGAATTAAAAGTTTGTATATCATTATTATACAATGTGTCTGGTCACCGGTGTCGGAGACTTAAGGGTGATAAAATATGGTATTTTTATCGACAAATCACTATCCAAATTTTCTCTATCCCCCTCCATGATAAAATGGCAGCCATTTTGTTTAGAGAGCACACAGCAGAAGTCATTGTGTTTGTAACAATTTAATTTTTAATTCTTCCTAAAGACATTCCTACAAAACCCAAATTGTTATAGTGCCACCAACTTATCTGTTCAGTAAACGGCGTCGCTAGTGCAGCGTTCAATGTTACCATATAATAAAATTTGCCAACTGTAAAGAGAGCTCAACAACTTTGAGACCTATGATTTTTACCAGATAAAGCATGTTGCACATAATTCGATGGCAAATGATGACAACGTCTTTCCGACTATATGTAGATACACAACTTGGGCTGTGGCTACTAACATAAACTACCATGTAATAACTGCAGTAACATTATCATTATCTCAATCCATCAGGGCCCACTATTAAGCATAGGTGTCATCTCATAATGAGAAGGTTATGACCATAGTTCACCATGCTAAACAAGTGTGGTTTGGCAATGTTTTCCTTACCGTTATAGCAAGTGACATATAAATGTTTAAAACGCACATAACTTAGACAAGTCAGAGGTACGTGCCCTGGGATTCGAACACGGAACCTCCGAATAGGAGGCGGAGTTCTTAACCACTAGGCTATCACCACTACAATTTTAATCTTTATTTTAATCTCTATCATTAAAATTATGTGAATATAATTATAAATTTAAATATTCAAAAATTGAAAAGTTTCTCAATAATTCTCAAGTGTCTATTAAAAAAAAATTCGTAAAAATCCAAAAATAAAAGAATTACGTAGGCCAAGAAATTTCAGGACAAGAGAAATAAAAGATCCATTGTTATTGACTATAATTGTTTATATTTTTATATATTTTATAAAAATAATTGTCATCGTGATCTCTAAGTTTGAGGGGTTCCACACGAGAAATCCCTGTGGAAAATGATGCCAATGCGCCCGAGAAATTTATTCAGCTTTTTTCTTTTCACTGATTAGCTTGTAAACAAATCGTTCACTAACTCCTGTAACAAAGATATAATATTATATGAAGTATAAAAAAAATTAGACATCAAATATATTCAGTGACACCTTAATCGATTATGCAAAAATAAGTGAGGAACATAAAATAACTGAAATATTTAAGCGGGACTATTAATTAACTTGCAATAGCAACACTAACCTGTTGCAACGGCGACGCGTTCTGCCACTTTTTCATACGTTATTTTCGGAGTTAGCAGGCGATTTTCTTTCCTCATAAAATCTAAAACTTTTAAAATAACTAATTGTGCAATAACTTCTAAGGCTCAGGCATTTTTAATTACTTTTTGCAATTAAAATCGAATTAAAACACATAGAGCACTCGCTCTTCAAAGAATTGACAGCGGACATGACATTTCAAAATTGACCTTGTCTTTTTTTAGTTCCATTTTTTTTCTACTGAACAGATAAGTTGGTGGCATTATACATCCAAAATTCAGAGTCAGTTTTTAAAGGAATTAAAAAAAAGACGAACGACATGTATTACTGTTGTTATATTGTAAGTCATTAAACTAAATATCGATAGTGTTTCCGTCCACGTAGTGCGCACAACACTAGTAGAATCGGCCATATCTTGTTTCACTAAAATTTTGACAAGCATTGTCAGGCTCGCTATTTTTGCTTTAGTGTCTAATCCATACCTAGTCCTTATAGATCAATGATCGGAACTAGGTACAGCCGCCATCTTGCTAAGTGTCACTTTTTGGCATCTCATTTAGGGTTGCCATCTCAAAAATCTGTAAATCCGGACAAGGAGCTCACAACCCGGACGTTTGAACAAAATATGTTTGACGCCCTCCTCCCCAAAATCAAAACAAGTTTAATAAAAAAGTCATATTAAAAGTAATTAAAGTTAGATCTTTTGGTTCTATTTTTGCCTGCTCACAAAATGTTGCATAACTCAAGATTCTTCCAATATTTATTGTAAACATGAAACGAAAATTGTACTTAAAATTCATTTTCTCCCTCAACAAAGTTCATTTTAACTCAATCAAATTTAAGATATAAGACAAAATGTTCTAAATTCAGGCAAAGCTAGGGGAATTCACGGTACGTGTGAAATACCAAATTATCTAAATTTGTTTACCCATTACTTTTGTTTAAGGAAATGTTTTAAACTGGTATCCCCTATTCTATGGAGTCGCCCCCCTGTCAATGTCATCCGTGAGCCCAAAGATCCTTGTAGGTCTATATAGGACTAATGGACATAATGTAGTTTAGTATATTAAGTCCATTAAAGGACTATATTCCTATCTCTATCAAGTGACATTCAGACAAGTGCGAAGTGACAGACTGACCTCCATAGAGATAGGAATATACCTATAGATCAATGCTGACCTCACTTTCCACTAGCGCCTCTAGCGGCGAATTCACACGCTTTTACCCTCATTGCCCCCGGTTAGAAAGAGAAACAACGATAACGGTAATTACCTCTCTCAGTATTCTCAGTAATAACACAAATAGATAATACATGTTAAGCTTCATACCACATTCATACAAAGTGCCCAAATACAACTCACACATAGACACCGTTCACATACACCAAAAATCGGAACATATCGGACCACTTGGACCGCGGTTGTTATTTCCAGCAATATCACAAATTAGATAAGCAATATGACATTTATAATACTAAATTAAGATAATTTTCCTAAAAAATGGTTAAGAAATGGAATGATTAAGTATAATAATTGTTATCGAAGTGTTTTTTTTTATTCGACGTTAAATTACAAATTTTTTTAGATATCTAGTTGCTACAGAAAGGTACAATAAGTCCTTACTTGCTTGTAATTCAATGATTCGTTACTAAAAACAAGTCAATGTAGGACGTAGGAAGTTCTTTGTACATTAGAGTGTATACACCTTCGATTTTTAATAAAAACATTAAATGAAGGATTATATTATTTGACATGTAAAATTATTTTCTTAGTGTTAATTTATGTAATAGGATTTTTATTTTGTTTCCAGTACCTAATATAGATAAAAAAATATTATATAATACAAATAATATAAAATAAACGGATCATATGAGATCCCATAAATAAATATCATTATGATATTATTACATGTTATCGGAACTGCCGCAGAAACGCGCTGGGTTTAGTTGCAATTAATATTGAGTTTACATTCATTATACGCAAAACGAAACAATTTTATTTCTATTATGAGTACCTATATCTCCAAGTACCTCCTCTCCACAAGTACGTTCAATCACATGATTGCACGTACTTGTGATTATCATTTCGTATAAAAAATATATTATTACAGATAACCTGAATTACCTGCTTTATTGAATTTTTCATCTAAGTACACCCGTAATCTTAATTTACAACGATAGCATTATTATTGTAAATTAATTGAATAATTAGGTAATATGACTACTTAATTACAATAATATGACTACTAAATTGACTAACTAATTTACATTACATTTTAATGATTCTAAACGTACACCTAAGTACCTTTATTTTAATTTTCCCGTTTAATCCATACCAATAACTTAAATAACAAATCCAATCCACATCCTTTGCGGAGTCGTTAGGTTGACCAGGAATATAAAAAACCTCGCCTTAAAGCCGGTAAACTCATGGAACTAATTTGTTTTACTGGCAACGCTTAGTTTCTGAACGTCAATCGTAAATTACTTGTCAGTGAGTCTGAATGTCACAGTTTGTCTCATGTTTGTCTTTTTACTTTGGGTGTCTATTTTGTGCTAAAATAATAAAAACTGTTCATATTCGTGAAAGAAAAGTGGTTTTCTATGTGCTAAAATAACATTTCATGTAAAATAACATTTATTTCCTTAAATGACATTTTCGACATAGTTGTCGAAATGACAATAATAACATGAGCGTTTCGCTATAGCGTTACGTTATATTATAATGCCACGCCACCAACTTATCAGGGGGCCTAGACAAGTGGCACAAACGTTAGTAGAATAGAATACTGAATGTATGGGAATGACGTAAGCTTACGCTAAATATTTCGATCTGACGCATAGAAATGAAAATTGGTAGCCAAATGTCATCGTTATCTATTCGATGTAACGAAACGTCTGAATAGTACGTTTAGTCGTGTCAAATTCGTAGCCAAACGGCAGTTTTGACATTAAGTTCGACTGAAAGCGTGCGAAACTAAGCGAACGCCAAACTCTTGTAGATAACGCTACAAAATGGCGTATATTTAATGATTTCGATTACAATTGAAGGAATGTGTTTTTTAAATTAATAATTTATACCTTTCCATAAAATCTAAAAGAAGCGAGAATTGTTCTGGACTAACTCGTAACCTCGGTTCCATGATTAAAACAAGAAAAATAATCTTACTTAAATTTTTCAATTTCCCACAATTTTAAAAAGTAGGTATTTATAGTAGGTATGTACATACCTAAAAATTTCAACTCTTGAATATTTTTAAAAAACATTAGGTACGTGTTGAAATAGTAGGAGTAAGAACCTATACAAGTAGATTAATTGTATATTATTTCTGCTTACCAATTATGGAAAAAAACTTCGTATACTGACTCACTCAATTTGCTTCAAGTTCGAATTTAGCGCCAGCACACTTCAGAACACCAAACCACTGACTGGTACAGTGCCACAAACTTATCGGACCCGGTGGACAAAATTGGAACTAATGCAAATGTTATACTGTTGTCAGACAAAGACAAAGACAGTAGCGCCTCCCTTAACGGGTCAGATAAGTTTGTGGCATATTTGTTATTTTTCGTAGCGATCGAATAGAATAAGCGTTCGATATCTCGTAGGCCATTTGGCTACCAACCGAAGAACGATATTGCTAAGGCGCAAACGATTGTCGATATAGAATAGATTCGAAGCGTTTGCCATTTGTCTAGGGGGGCAGTTATCTGTTCAGTAGAAAAAAATGGAACTAAAAAAAGACAACGTCAATTTTGAAATGTCATGTCCGTTGTTGTCAATTCTTTGAAGTGCGAGTGCTCTATGTGTTTTGATTAAAAATGCCTGAGCCTCTCAGAAAAGATGCACGAATACTTATTTTAAAAGTTTTAGATTGTATGAGGGAAGAAAATCGCCTGCTAACTCCGAAAATAACGTTTGAAAAAATGGCAGAATGCGTCGCAGTTGCAACCTATGGTTGCAACAGGTTAGTGTTGCTATTGTAAGCATATTGTAAGTTAATTAATAGTCCCTGTTGACGACGTATAAACGGCCCGCTCGACGTAGTACCTAAAACAAAATAACCTGTAAAATTAGTATAAATAAATACATAAATAGAAATAGAAAACAGAAATTTAGTACTTACCTTTATTATGTAACATTTTGTTGTGCATTTTTAATTAAATAAATGGAACGGCCAAAAAACTACTGAAAAGGTATATAAATTTATTGTGAAATAATGTCTATTTTGTCCCAGACTCACCCTTGACAACCGCTGCCTCGCCGCACGCGCCGCGCCGCTCGCGCCTTCACCGCCAGTTGCTCGCATCGCATCACTGCCCGACGGCAACACGTCGCCGTCCGCGACCCGCATTAGGCTAGGTTCACACGGCAACATTTTTCCCGTATACCGTACACGAGATTTTATCGAATAGCGTAGTGACAATAGAAAATGTATTAAATTGTTCACACGGAGTCTATGCGAGAAAATATCGTGTTCGAGAAATATTTCTTCCCGTATACCGTCCGAATTTGTCACTACAGAGGCCGCGTCTCGAAACGTTTTTATCGAATACGACACGCAGTGGCGCTTTAGTTCATGTTGTATCGTTCACACGAACAAACTTGTCTCTCGTATTCGAGACTGTACACCCCCGCTCGCGTGAGCGCAGTTGTCCTTGTGTCGTGGCATGAGCCGGTTGTAAAAATGGAGGACGGATTTTCAATATCGATTGAGGAATTTATTTCGTTAATTGAAGTACGACCTGTATTATGGGATAAATCGTAAAACCAATATAAAAGTAGTGGCACACGTGGATCCATGATGGCGCGCACTGAACAACTGGCTGTTCATTCGATTTTAACGTTCCGTTAAAATCGATAGCTGTCGTGTGAACGACTGCCTCGCATACGGTAAAAGCGTAAACGTGAAAAAATCGAATCGAATAGACGCCGTGTGAACCTGGCCTCGCAAAAACGATTTACGTCATGGAGCAAATAATATTTACGTATACTCGCTCAGTAGTTTTCGGGCCAATTTAACTTACCGCAATCGTTTCATTTACCTTCGCTGGAGTACGTACCAGTCCCATCACCAACAGTCCCGCTTAAATATTTCAGTTATGTATTTTATTTTCCTCACTTATGTTATGTTTGCATACCTAATCGAAGTTATCGAAGTGTCACTGAATGTATTTGGTATCTAATTTTTTTATACTTCATTATATCTTTGTTACAGGAGTTAGTGAACGATTTGTTTACAAGCTAATGAGTGAAAAGAAAAAAGCTGAATAAATTTCTCTGGCGCATCGGCATTATTTTCCACAGGGATGTCTCGTGTGGAACCCCTCAAACTTAGAGATCACGATGACAATATTTTTTATAAAATATAATTATAAAAATATAAATAATTATAGTCAATAACACTAGATTTTTGTTTTTCTTGTCCTAAAATTTAAATTTTTACATGAAAAAGTAAAATATGATTGTGTTGGCCAACGTAATTCTTAAATTTTTGGATGTTTACGATTTTTTTAATAGACAAATACACTTGACACTTATTCATTGCCATTATAATATCGTATTTTAGGGCGGTAATAACCGATTGATTAAAAATTCGCCCTCCTATTCGAAAGGTCCGTGTTCGAAATTCGAATCCCAGGGCACGTACCTCTGACTGATTTAAATGTCACTTGCTATAACGGTAAAGGAAAACATTGCCAAACCGCACTTGTTCAGTATGGTGAACTATGGTCTTAAACCTTCTCATTATGAGAGGAGACCTATGCTTAATAGTGGGTCCTGATGGATTGAGATAATGATAACATCCTATGTTACTGCAGTCATTGCATGGTAGTTTAAGTTAGTAGCCACAGCCCAAGTTGTGTATCTACAGGGTGATTTGTAACTCGACGTATTCCTCTTGGGATGTGGTAACACAACCAATTTCCAACAAAATTAACCATAATGTCGCTAATACCAAGTCAGCTGGTTATCGAGATATTCCTTATTTTTGGTTTTGGTCAAAGAACACCGAATTTGACTACAAAAAAATCAATAAATAAAAAAAGTTGTGGTTTGAATTGAGTTGTGAGCATTTCTATCAGTGACCAATACATCAACAATCATTTATTAATACTAATGCAGGCACAAGTGTTACACATTTTAAAATAACAAGTGAATTCTTGTAAAAAAAATATTTTCTTACGAATGTGGTCGATAGAAAAGTAAATTTATTTAAAAAATCTAGTATACATCAAGCGTACAAACTACATGAAAAACATCCTTGTTTTATAAGCTATCCAAACAACTAAAATTATTAAGACAAACAAAACATTTCAGAAAAAAACGTATGTAGAGCACAAATCAGCCTGTATATTAGTGGGAAAGACTTTGTGCAACATACTTTATCTGGTAAAAAGGTCTAAAAGTTGTTGAGCTCCCGTTACAGTCAGCAAATTTTATTATATGGTAACATTGAACGCTGCACTAGCGACACCGTCTACTGAACAGATAAGTTGGTGGCATAGAGATAGGAATATGGTTGGTGGCACTATACCTTGTTTGTGCTGTCATAAAAAATGTTGCAATAAAAAAGGAAACTTTAGCGCCCTCATGACAAGTTTTCTATTTTTCTGGTCAAGCAATACTATCCATATTTTGTGGTAATAATCTCTCTCCGATCCCGTGGAGCCAGAAAGAGAAAGGTGATTACTAAAGATTTCGCCTCTTTTTATCCAAGGTACGCTCTGAAGCCTGGCTTCTGCCCTCTACTTTTGAACTCTTTGAAGCTGACAGCATGTAAGTACATATTAAACGCTTTGAAGCGAGCATTGCAGTATGCGGGCTTTACACTATCCAATTGGCAGAACGCTAACTGACAGTAGACAGTAACTAGCTAAGCTAAGCTACAACCCACTAATGGCCCACTACTGAGCACGGGTCTCTCCTCAGTACTGAGGAGGCCTAGAGCATACTCCACCACATTGCTCCAATGGGGAGTTGGTGGAGGGGTTAGTGGCCAACCCAGTGTCGAAAGTTTTCAAGCCGCCTAGCGACGCAAGCCGCCGGGCTATGAGTAGAGTTGTAAAGAACTCGAATCTTTGAGTCCTAAATTTTGAACTCGGTGACAGTTTTCACAACTCTATTCTTAACCGTAAGACTCCTAAGACTAGAGAACTCAAGTCTATATGAGCTCTTGAACTCGAGACTCGAGTCTTCTTTAGCGCTCGAGTCCTTTTTACGCGGCGAGTCGCGCTCGAGTTCTTTTCCGCTTGGAGTCTTTCTGTTTAAAGCAGCCAATAAAAGGTTACTTTTGTGAGATATAATTATGTGTAACCAGAAGGCGATGTCGAAAAATATTATTGTATTGGTATAGAAGTATAGATATAAATTCTAAATAAATCACTGTCAGCATTTCGAAGAACAGTTTGAAGAAGACTCGAGCTCTTTTAAGACTCGAGCTCTTTTAAGACTCGAGCTCTTTTTAAGACTCGAGTTCAATTTTGGCGCTCAAGTCTTCATGATAGGACTGAAGCTCGGCTCGACTCGAGACTCCGAGTTCTGTTAATTCACTGAGTCCTAGAAAATTGAGCCGACTCTATCGAATTAAGACTAAAAGACTCGAGTCCTTTACAACACTAGCTATGAGCGCTTCAGTAACTAGTGCAGTGTAATGTATAATGACATAATATATTATGTTTTTTACCAAACACATACATTTGTTACATTACAGCTTTAATTACGTCTGTGAGAGGCATGTGAAATTTTACAGTACCCACAACACTCCACCGATTCACATCGTTGTTGTTGTTGTTGAGGCAATCCACGTTATAACAATGGACTTAGGGCGGCCACATACATGCGGAATTCCGAAACAGAATTTCGATTCGGGATTCCTGACGCAGTGAAATCTATACAAATGTATGGCGCTGTCACACACAAACGGTAGTTTTTCCCATAATTATGGTTTTCCTGACGGAATTTCGGACGCAACTGCTCCATACATTTAGTACAGTCAGCGTCAAATAGTTAGAGACAATCAGGGTATTCAAATAAATAGACGCAACCAAAAAGTCGATAATATCGGTACAAGCAAAGTTTCCTTATTGTTGACAACAATATAGTCGCTCAAATGGCCGAGACGTTTAAAATGTCATATACATCGGGTCATAACACCATAAACATAGTTATAATGCCACCAACTTATCTGTTCAGTAGAAAAAAATGGAACTAAAAAAAGACAACGTCAATTTTGAAATGTTATGTCCGCTGTCAATTCTTTGAAGTGCGAGTGCTCTATGTGTTTCAATTCGATTTTAATTGAAAAAAGTGATTAAATATGCCTGAGCCTCTTAGAAATGATGCACGATTAGTTATTTTAAAAGTTTTAGATTTTATAAGGGAAGAAAATCGCCTGCTAACTCCGAAAATAACGTTTGAAAAAGTGGCAGATTACGTCGCCGTTACAACAGGTTAGTGTTGCTATTGTAAGTTAATTAGTAGTCCCGTTTAAATATTTCAGTTATTTTATGTTCCTCACTTATCTTTGCATAATCGATTAAAGTATTACTGAATATATTTGGTATCTAATTTTTTTTATACTTCATATAATATTGTCTTTGTTACAGGAGTTAGTGAACAATTTGTTTACAAGCTAATGAGTGAAAAGAAAAAAGCTGAAGAAAATTCTCTGGCGCATCGGCATCATTTTCCCATGTGGAACCCCTCAAAATTAGAGATCACGATGACAATTATTTTTATAAAAAATATAAATAATTATAGTCAATAACAATGGATCTTTTATTTCTCTTGTCCTGAAATTTTAATTTTTATATGAAAAAGTAAAATTTTACTTGTTGGCCTACGTAATTCTTTTATTTTTGGATGTTTACGAAATTTATTTTTTAACTAAGACAAATACACTTGAGAATTATTCATTGCCATTATAATATCCTATTTTAGGGTGGTGATAACCAATTGATTAAAAATTCGGCCTCCCATTCGGAGGGTCCGTGTTTGAATCCCAGGGCACGTACCTCTGACTTTTCGGAGTTATGTACGTTTTAAGCAATTAAATGTCGCTTGCTATAACGGTAAAGGAAAACATTGCCAATCTGCACTTGGCCAGCATGGTGAACTATGGCCTTAACCTTTTAATTATGAGAGGAGACCTATGCCCTGATGGATTGAGATAATGATAACATCCTGTGTTACTGCAGTCATTGCATGGTAGTTTAAGTTAGTAGCCACAGCCTAAGTTGTGTATCTATATTCGTCGGAAAGGCTTTGTCATCATTTACCATCGAATTATGTGCAACATCTAGTAAAAATCATAGGTCTCAAAGTTGTTGAGCTCCCTTGACAGTCGCCAAATTTTATTATATGGTAACATTGAAGCTGCACTAGCGACATCCGTTTACTGAACAGATAAGTTGGTGGCACTATACAGTCATCTCGTCAATGGTATCCAAGCATTCAAAGCGTTCAAAAATATGGAACATTAGAAAAATAAACTACAATAAACTAAACCTAATGTTATTGGCATGTCGTTCTATTATCTATCATTGTATGTCAATATCTATAATTCAAATCAATGTCAAGTTTAATACTAAGGCAAGTTTGAAATAATATCTATTGATGCATAACTGTATCCGATGTGATCATAGAGATATTACAATAGAGGGCAGAAGCCAGGCTTCAGAGCGTCTTTTGGATAAAAAGAGACGAAATCTTTAGTAATCACCTTTCTCTTTCTGGATCATCGGGATTGGAGAGAGATAGGTAATTACCGTTATCGTTGTTTCTCTTTCTAACCGGGGGCGATTGCAATGTATGGGTATGGCTCACCCACTCTATTGTAATGTGACAGCCCTGGCGTATCTGCCTCTCTAAACAATAAACAATAGGGGCCATAAACATGTCGCGCAAACAATAGAAACAATAGGAGCGCGGCAATCTCGAAACTACGCGCACGACGCTTCGCCTTACGGCAATAGTCATAAGGGCGAACGTCGGTTGCAAGGAACATACTAGAATTTTATACGAATCGGGTCCGTCCGGAATTAGCGGGAAAGTTCTGGATTGGCGTGAATGGTGCGGGAGTGGTATAAAAATGGGCGATCGGTCAAGTGCGGACATTCTAGTTTCGCAAGCGAAACCAGGAAGATACCAGCGATACCTACGAGCGATACCAGCGAGAAGTGAAGTGATTTCTACGAGCGATACAGTGTTCGACGAGTGTGTTTACGAGTACCTACGTGCATAGTGTTGTGGTGTGTACTGTGTACAGTGTGTAATTGTGTATCTACGAGTACAATAAAGTCTTTGTGGTACATTTTGGCATTTTCTCGAACCCAGTACTCCTGACACGTAACAGTAATATCTCTATGGATGTGATGGCTTTTGTATTAAATATATCAAAGCAAGCATTGAAGCACCACTTCATTTGACATACATGACTTGCACTTGACAATGTTAAATGTATTGTAATAATTATATAATGAATATTTAATTTAATTTATTTAATTATAAGGAAAATTATATTGTACGCCATATGGCAGGGCATAGAACAAAACCACCACTTTATTTGTCACCTGTATATACATGTCCACAATAAAAATGATTTGATTTGATTTGATTTGACATTGAATTAATCAATTTACTTATCGGAAGAAATGATGCACAATGAACTTTATCGCATGTCATTTAAAGTCCATTTTTATTATGTGTTGCTATAATTTTGGCTACTTGGGTGCTACATATTTTTGAATACTTTGGTTGCTTCATACTTTTGAACACTTTGGCTGTTAGGCAACCAGCGGCGTTGTGGTTGTCACGGTATTAATGCCGACTTGGGTGTTATCAAGTATTCGGTGTTGTGCGTGCTCCGGTATATTTGTACACGGTAGATGGTCTGAACAATTTGATCGCTTTGGTTGAGCCGTTCTTAATGGTCATAATGAATGTTTCCAAGTATTTGGTAATCATGACTGCTACGTACTATATGACGCTGACGTACCTACCTACGAGTCGCCAGCGCCACACACATTCGGTTTATACCTAAACCAATGTCAAAACTCCTTAAAATTGCCTCAAATATTTAGAAATCTCCCTAAAAATTACATTTTTAACAAATGCACATTATAATTTTTTTGACATTCTGTTGCTATAGAGAGGTACAATAAGTCCTTACTTGCTTGTCATTCAATGATTCGTTACTTATTACAAGTCAACGTAGGATGTAGGAAGTTCCTTGTACGTTTATAGTGTATATTTACTTTCGAGTTGTAATAAATATATTAAATGAAAGTATTATTATTTACTGAGTGTTAATAATTTTTATATATTATTATATTATATAATTATATTGTTTTAATACCGAATTTAAATATCATTATCACATATTATAGGAACTGCCGCAGAAACGCTCTGGGTTAGTTGCAAAGAATCATGGCAGATTTTGTACATAAAAAATAATAATTCTCGAGAATTTGAAATAACTTTTAATTGTTTAATTAGACTTCAAGTATTATCCTGAACCATTCAAAATATTTTTAAAACCCGGGGATCCTAAAATCATTTTCTTATTTACATAGTTTACCATTTCTGGACGAACATTTTGAAGTAGATTCTGTCTTGTTATATCAGCGTTTAATCTGTGATTTCGATTGATTTGTAATCTGTTGGAACAATTACTTACTCTGTGTCGTAGACATTGTCATTGTCACATGTCAGATTGTCATTGGACTGCGAGCGTTTTGATTGGTTTTGATTATGATTGTCATGTCATTATTACAATTCTTATGTCACTTGGACAGTTAGCGTACAAATGGCGTATTTTTGTAATGGCAAGAAAGTGTAGAAAATTATATCATTTTTGATTATATAACCCCGAGGTTTAAAAATATTTTATATATATACAAGTGTTGCTAAAAATAAGAAATAAATATTACAACTCATTCCAGGCTCTCGAGTTTTTAATTTTTTTTTGTACAATTCAATGTATGAAACTTGCCATGATTCTTTTTAGTACTACTAGAGAACCGCCCGCGCTTCGCTTCGGGACCCGTAGGTAACACCCGCGTAGGTCCCGCTCCCGTAGGAATTTAGGCTGAAAAGTAGCCTACTACTCGCTCTCTTCACTCCACCCTGTCTGAGGTGTGTGGAGCCCTCGGGACAGTTAGTTCCCCTTTGGGGATGTCTCTCGCGGCCCGTTGAAACGGGTCAGTCCTTGGGTTGGGCCCTAAGGCCCTTGGTTGTACATCTGTGGTTAACCTATAGGTCAAGTCCGGTGAGTGGTGACCTTTTTACAGGCCACAGAGTCTTAAACGGGATGGGGTTCATCTTCGCGCCGCCCAGGCGATCGAGCCCCTACCGGGTGAATCCCGCTGGTGGGAAGCCCAGCAGGAGAAGATCAGCGTCGGGCGACGACTTACGAAGCCCCAGTATCAGTCAGTGCTAGGCCCTTCCCGCGCAACCAGCAAGTCGCGCGGGAAGGCCCAGCGGTCTGGTGGACGGGTGTGGAGCGGCGCCAGGTCCTGCAGATGCGGGAACCGCGACGCGTCGACACGCCCGAACATGTTGCGTGCCAATCGCTCGATGAAGTCGTCCAGGCTCTCGACTCGAAGGTCCCTCTGGATGACGGCGTTCCTGACGTACCTCGGCGCACCAGTCAGCGGAGCGCAATCGCCTGAACTGCGCGCATCCTCTTGCGCTGCGGTTCGCTGGCGAGCGCGTACCACGCCGTTGCCGCGTACGTGAGGCGGGGTCTGATGTAGGTCTTGTAGACCCCGAGCTTCAGTCCGAGAGGGAGGCTCGAGGAGAGCACTGGTTTCTGCCATCGCACTTCTGGAATTCGCGACGGCTTTCGTAACCTGTGGCTTCATCGAGAGTCTTCCGTCGATTTTGCCCAAGTATTTGGGCTGTGGGGCCCATTGGATATCTTGTCCATGAAGCTCCAGAGTAGGGTCCCGTCTGTTGAGGTATCCTCCTATGTTCACAGCCGGCGTCTTCCCGACATTCACTGACAGTCTCCACGCGGCGAGCCATTCGGGGAGGGCATCAAGCGCACGCTGCATCTTGACAATGGCGTGGGTTCAATTCAGCGACGTGGTGATGTACGCCACGTCATCGGCATACAGGGCAAGCGACGCCCCCCCTGCCGCAGGGATGTCGTCGGTGTAGCAGGCGTAGCAGACCGGGGACAGGCAACTCCCTTGCGGGACGCCGGCTGCGATCGGACGCTCGGTGGATTCGGCGTCTTCAACCACTACTCTGAAGCTTCTATTTTCGAGGAAACTGGAGATCATCTTAACGGCACTCCGGGGCGCCGACGGCTGCGAGATCTTGTAGAGAAAGCCGTCGTGCCAAACACGGTCGAACGCCTTTTCCATGTCGAGGAATACTGCACACACGCGTTCTCTCTTATTCAGAGCCGCGGTAACGGTGTGCAACACACTCGACAGTGTAGCCGTGCTGTTCAGCGGCATCAAAAAGTAGCCTTCCACTTCTGTTGGCAGCTAGGCTATTCCACCCCGGATGCTTGCAGTTCCAGTCGCCCGCGCCCACCACCGGTGTCGGCGAGTCCAGCAACTTGCGGACATCAGCCAACAGGATAGTGCCAGCGGGCGGGCGGTACACTGAACACAGCCGGAGCGGGGAGTTCTCGAGGCAGAGCTAAAGTAGCCTATTACATTTGCCTATGACTTAAGTAAATTACATGTAGTATTTGATAGCGTAATTCAGAACTTGCAAATGAATTTTGTTAACGCCATCTATTGGCAACTCCGAAAATAAATATCTAGTAACTAACAAAACATCGATCTTCCCATGGGAATGGGATGTTTTTCCGCGGTAAAAAGTAGCCTACGTCACTCTCCACCCTCCTAACTATCCCCACACACATAAACCTTACCATATAATAGCTTTGTTGCGACGTGAAAGCGTCACAAACAAACAAACAAACACACTTTCACATTTATAATATTAGTAAGGATTTGTCTCTCCAAGTACCTCTACTGCAAGTACGTGCAATAAAACGATTGCACGTAAGTACATGTGCTTATCATTTCGTATAAAAATTATATGTATTTCTACAGATAACCTGTATTACCTGTTTTATTGAATTTTTCATCTAAGGACTCCCGTAATCTTAGTTTACAATGATAACACAATTTAGATTAATAGTTACCTACTACATAAAAATTTAATGATTCTAATCATACACCTTTTTGTTTTCTCGTTTAATCCATACCAATAATTTAAATAACAAGATCCAATCCAAGACCATTGCGGAGTCGTTAACCCTAAGGCTAACGCACACATGCGTAACCTAAATCGAGGTACACACATGAGCTTAACTTCTGTACTATCCTTATTTTCTGGTTTAAGTGACTCAGTTGCTAATCTATCTATACATATTATAAAAAGAAGTCCTGTTTTGTGTCTGTCTGTCTGTCTGTCTGACCGCGATAAACTCCAAAACTACGAAACAGAATTTTATACTGTTTTCAACAATATTGTTACGTGTCAGGAGTATGGGGTTCGAGAAAATGCCAAAATGTACCACAAAGACTTTATTGTACTCGTAGATACACAATTACGCACTGTACACAGTACACACCACAACACTATTCACGTAGGTACTCGTAAACACACTCGTCGAACACTGTATCGCTCGTAGAAATCACTTCACTTCTCACTGGTATCGCTCGTGCTCGTAGGTATCGCTGGTATCTTCCTGGTTTCGCTTCCGAAACTAGAATGTCCGCACTTGACCGATCGCCCCTTTTTATACCACTCACGCACCATTCATGGCAATCCAGAACATTCCTGTTAAGTCCGGACCCGCTTCGAACAAGATTCGAGAACGTTCCTTGCAACCGACTTTCGCCCATATGACTATTGCCGTAATGGTCGAAGCGTCGTGCGTACTTTTGAGACGGGCAAGCGCGCTACTGTTCTATTGTTGACTCGACATGTTTATGGCCCCTATTGTTTATTGTTTCCGAAGTAGCTGCGCTAGGGTTGTCACAATAGAAAGACTAATTCTTTGGGAAGGTTTAGGTATATAATTTATTATAGTTTTATGCATTGAGATACTATGTACTAAAGGTTTTATGTAAATGAGATGTTCAAAAAATGTATGGGGGCTGGTTTTAAATTTGTACACAAACAAAACTTAGATGTGGAGAAAGAGAAAATTATTCTGATTGTGACAAGGTTGCGAAAATAAAAAACAGATCCTCCCTTTTTTTCTATTTATGTTTGAATTTCCGTAGATAGATAAAAAGCATGCCACACTGGGCAATTTTAACTGCTGGCAACTCTAACCTGATACTGACAGTCTGACAGTACTGAATAGTGACATTGAGTGATGAATTAACGTTGACATTTGAGTTTGACATTTTATTTTGCATTTTAACATTTTGCATTGATTTGCATGTTCAATGATTATTGTAATAAAACAATAGAATTACTATCTGAATGTTTAGTTAAATAAAATTGTCGGCGACTATCGTAAGCAAACACTAATAATCAATAATATATACCTCAGATATATACCAATATTGATTGCCATTATTGACAATTGAATTTGAATTTTGATTGTGGCAATGATCTAGGAATGACAGTTGACACTGACAGTTACTAATATCAATCTATGTCGTTCCGTTTTTTCATGACTTTGGTTTACAATTTAATAATGTTAATAATTAATACATTTACAACGTTAATTAATATAATATTTACGAATTGAAAACGTAATAAATAATAGAAGGGACCTCAGATATGTTCATAATTCGTGAAAAAGACGTATGTACCTGTTAGAAAATAAACATTGCTTTTCATCGACCTTCTACCATACTTCATCGATTTTCCAAAATATGGAGGTTCAATAAAATAAACGTCTTAAAATTTCAAGTAGATTAGAAAATATGCTTTCAAATGAAATATAAATCACGGCTGTACAAATTTCTTCGGAATAATGGCCCACTTTTGAACATCTCCTTTGTAGAAATTCGGCGATATATGAGGGAAGAATTTTCACCAACAGGGAGCTTTCCACGCAAACGCCCCATAAACTAGCACAAATATAGTTCAGTAATGTACTAGCGAATTCAAGATCTATAAAAATGCTACAAAAAAGGCCGCAATAGCATGTCTCTATCTCTTACGGTTGACTTATAATAACCACTTTTATGTTAAAAATTTGATTAAAAACATTAAGTGTTATTAAAAGTACTTGACCGTAATTCGAAGCTTATAATTGAGATAGGCACTTCCGTTTCCCGTAGATCTGCCTACTTTTTAGTACCCTTTTTACACTATAGGTGTCGTATTTTCCGGTATCTCACAGGTGGTGGCGCTGTCCGAGGTTTTAAAACACTTAATCGCGCCATATTGACTTATTGGCGTTTTAGTTCCCGTAGCTGTAACAACTGCGCAAACGCAAAATAATTGTGGAGATACACTATTTATAGTATTCTAATAATATAACCCTAGAAAATAAACGTGTGAGTGTGAAGTTTATGTGAATAAATAAGTGATCTTACCATTCATATTTTTTGTTTTATCGGGTAGCAATTGCTTAGAAACCGTCAGTATTTGTTAATTATAACAGATTCTTATTCTTATTTATTACCAAACTTTTTTGATTCATTAAATATATCACGATTAAAACGTTCGCTAGCAAGTAACTTTTCGTGATATAATGTTTCTTTTAGTGTTATCCATAGCGATAATTAAAAATTATAATAAATTCAGTGTTAATACCTTAAGTTGCTAGAATTTTGGACACAACCTTTTAAAAATATTTTAACGGTTTTTCCGTTCGATGAAGAATTTAGTAGTTTGTTGTAACTACTTACTACTGTACTAAAATGTTAGTATAGACGTTAATAATAGTAATAGGTTGCGTTAGGACATTGTGCAAAAATCTAAATCTCTGGAATTTACAGAATGAGTGAAATGAATGTATTTCCGGAAGAGGAGCCGATTCCCGGGCCGAGTGGACTGAATCGTAAGCGAACTCGAAGCAGCAGCAGCAGCAGCAGCAGCTCTTCTAGCAATTCGAGTTCGTCATCACCGAGCAATCACAAGCGACGTCGCAACTGGCGTAAGAAGAATCGGCACTCCAAATTAAGAAAGTTGTCCAAGGAGATAAGTGAGTTGCGAAACCTTATTTCACATCCTCCCAATTATGAATTATATCCGGACCAAGTATCTCTTTGCTCAAGGGTCAGCGGGGATCTGTATGATGACAACGATGTTTCAGATCAACCTGAAGTCCCTCCTAATGTATGTACTTCAGAATTCACATTTGACATGGAAACAAAGTTGAAGGAACCTACTGTTCCTTTAACTCCGGAAAACTTTATTCAAATGTTAATTGATGTTCAACGTCTTGGCAAACCGTCTTGGGCTGAGGTCCGGTATGCGGAAACTCAGAAAGGTTACAATCACTCCCCTGGTTTTATTGATCTCGAGACTAACACGGAAATAAAATCTTACGAAAACCTGTTACATCTTGCTAAGGCTGACAACGCATATGCAGCAATTACTTTCTGTGTCCTCAAACAAAAGGAATCTTTACAAAAATGCTTACGTAACCTTCTGATCTGGGCTAAATCAGATGCAAGAGATCTTAATGGTTTAAGTTCCAAAATTGAGGAGTTATTTGTAAAAGGCGAATTTCATAAGATATCAAATGATCTGTTGCAAATGGTTTGTGGCCATAGGTCAGAAATAATAGAAGTAAGAAGAGATTCAGTCCTTAAGCATGTGAAGGATCCAGTCGTGAGAACCACTTTAAATAAAATACCACCCTCAACCACTCACCTCTTTGAGGCAGACGCCTTCTCCTCAGCATTAGAGAATTCAGGTGGTATTAGAAGATCGTTTTGGCCTATAAAATCTGACTTTTCTCAGAGAACCTCCCATAAGTCTCTCAAGCAATCCTTGCGTCTAAATGATAAAAGGTTCACAGCGCTATCGAATAGCGCCCAAAATTCTTATTATGCATCAGGCCAACTCAAACCTATGCATAACAATGCACCACTTTCGAGAGGTGGGTTCTATAATAGTAATCAGGAGGCTATCCAAAATAATTATTCAATGAGTCACAATACGCGGGGTGCGTTTCATACCAGAGGCTCGAGGTCTCGTAGCTTTAAAAGGGGGGGTAGAGGAAGAGAGTATGCATCACATGCCAATAGAGGTCAGTCCAAGCGTTATGAACAATGACTCGAGGTCATTCAGAGCCGGACAATTAACCCACTACTACGAAACCTGGAAAAGAATGGGAGCACCAGAGATTGTACTAAAATTAATAAAAGGTTACCGAATCCCGTTTGCTCGCAAGCCCCCATTGTCATTTCCGGAGGCAAACAGTCCTTTTCATACTGTTGTGACAAAGGAAATGCTTACAATCATTCAAAAAATGAAAGACCAAGGTGTTCTGAAACCAGCTCAGTATTCACCCAGCTTCCTATCGCCTCTCTTTCTGGTACCAAAGAGCGATGGATCAGCCCGTCCAATCTTCAACCTGAAAGCACTCAACCAGTTTGTAACGGCCGAGCCATTCCATTTGATAAATACGCATCGAGTTCCCGATTTTCTCCAGCCACAAGATTGGATGTGCAAGATAGATCTCAGTCAAGCATATTTTCACCTCGAAATTTCAAAAACACACCGGCGTTTTCTTCGATTAATGGTCAACAACGAGCTTCTAGAAATGACCTGCTTGCCCTTCGGGCTCAGTACAGCTCCCAAAACTTTCTCAATTCTAACAAATTGGATGGCTCATTATCTACGAGAAAGAAATGTAAGAATTTTAGTATATCTGGACGATTTTCTAATTGTACATCAAAATGCCACAACACTTCAGGTTCATGTTCAACTGGTTCTAGACATGCTTCAATCTCTCGGGTGGTGTGTCAATCTGGAGAAATCGATAACGTCGCCTCAGAAATCTCTAACGTTTCTAGGCGTTCTGTGGAAACCATGGGACAATTTAAAGTCACTACCAGAAGACAAGACCATCTTACTGGAACAAAAAATATGCCAGATCGTAAATCAAAAAAGAGTGACATTAAAAGAAGTACAAAGCCTCGTGGGTCTACTGAACTTCGTCAGTTTCGTGGTACCACGAGGCAGACTGCACCATCGTCATTTTCTGAGGTTCATGAATGCCCTGTTAAAGTGTCCGGTGAGAAGAGTTCCAATCCCTCGAGAAGTTCTACTGGAACTAAATTGGTGGATTCAGAACTACCACCGTTCAACCCCACAATTCATTCCTCCTCCAACTCACTTTCTGGCAACCGATGCCTCAGACCTAGCCTGGGCCCCCAACTCGACAACAATGCTCTGAGCGGGATTTGGACTGCAGAAGAACAAAAGTTGCACTGCAACCAAAAAGAAATGCTGGCCATCCTTCATGTAGTTCAATGATACGCTCTTCCACTGAGTCACAGTTCGTTGCTAATTCAGTGCGACAACAAGACTGTAGTGGCACATCTTCGAAAAGAGGGGGGAACAAGGTCTATAGCACTGATGCATATAACGCACCAGCTGTTAACCCTAATGGACAAGTATCGAATTCACTTCAGTATTCACTACATTCCAGGCCGATACAACTGTCACGCCGATCATCTGTCGAGGCATCGGCTTCCGCCGGAATGGCACCTATTACCCAGTGCTGTGGAAGTAATATTCAAAAAATAGGGAACCCCAGTAATAGATCTTTTTGCGTCGGAGAAAGCCCACGTCGTTTACAACTATGCATCCCTAGATCTCAGAGACACACAAGCGCTATTTCACGACGCGTTCAGCATACCGTCTAACTACCCCCTGGCATGGATATTTCCGCCACCCTTTCTAGTTCCCAAGGTGTTGGCACATCTGAACCAGTCCACGGGAGTATTTTTAATAGTGGTGCCACGGTGGCAGAAAGTGTTTTGGAGAGCAGATCTAAAGGCGAGAGCTCTCGAAGTCCCGTTTATATTGAGGAATCTGAACGTGAACCTAGTCGACACGTCGACGGGCCTTCCACCCCCAAACCTTCAAGATCTGATTCTCGAGGTTTGGAGATGTGGGGGTGGACGGACGAGATAAGTTCCTGGAATACAAATCAAGTGTCTTTATTAAAAAATTCTTGGAGAAAATCGACACTTAAAACTTACAAGACAGCATGGGCTAGATGGTTGACCTGGTCAAAATTAAATAACATAGATTTCAAAAACCCTACGGGTTCACAGCTTGCTCAGTTCTTAGCAGATCTACATTTAAATCATGGTTTATCATACAACACCATCCTTTTACATAAGTCTGTTGTCTCTACACTCTCTAATCCAGATACATCTACTCAACTTAGTTCTCATGTCCTCGTTAAACATATTCTGAAGTCCATATCACTGAGTCACCCTAAAACTACAAAACCACCTATTTGGGATATCAACAAATTAATAGCATTTCTTTCCAATTATTCAGTTGATTCTAATAATGTTTATCAAACTTCTCGTCACACTGCCATTCTTTTGCTCTTATGTTCTGGACGCCGCATTCATGATTTGACCCTTCTAAGGGTGGATTCAGGTTATTATATTAAATCAGATGATTCTATAATTTTTTGGCCAGAATTTGGCTCTAAAACTGATAACAGCAAATATAGGCAATCAGGCTGGAGATTATTATCGAATAGTGAAAGTGTAAAAATCAACCCTGTTTTTTGGGTTGAAACCCTCATACAGTTGTTAAAAGAGAGACGAAAAATTGCTAATACGTGCAATTTATTTACAACTGTTAAAGGACCTGCAAAACCTGCCTCGAGGGCTGTAATAGTTGGATGGATAAAACATCTATTCAAAGAAGCAAATATCCAGTTTTCTCCTGGCAGCGTACGATCAGCAGTAGCATCAAAAAATTGGTTAAATTTTCCGATTGACGAGATTTTGGCTCGTGGTAACTGGCGCTCTGCTAGCACTTTCCAGAAGTTTTATAGAAGGGAGATTATGACTTGCGACAATTCTCGAAACAACAAATTTATTCAATCCAATTGATTAGAATTAATGATCAATCAATAATTAGAGAATTGATTTATTTGATTCAGCAACATAATTATATTCTTATCGGATACATGGATATTTTTCAGATATTGCGAAATATATTGTTAATACTTTTCAAATGAAAAAGTTTATTGTGTAGTACGATAATTATTATTCTATTATATGCATTGATAATGATTGAAACAATGTACCTATTAACAAAACTAATAAATCAAATATATTATTAATATAATTGTATTAATATTAATTAAACTATACAGCATCACATTGGCGTATTATTATTTACATTCGTATTTTCAGCATCTCACCAGGCGATAACAAACACATCTCAATTATAAGCTTCGAATTACGGTCAAGTACTTTTAATAGCAGCGTTTTCCCTGAAAGAAAACGCATATTAAAATACTTACCTAATTCGAAGCTTACATTTTAACTCTGCCTGATGAATAAAAAGCCAATGAGTCAATATGGCGCGATTAAGTGTTTTAAAACCTCGGACAGCGCCACCACCTGTGAGATACCGGAAAATACGACACCTATAGTGTAAAAAGGGTACTAAAAAGTAGGCAGATCTACGGGAAACGGAAGTGCCTATCTCAATTATAAGCTTCGAATTAGGTAAGTATTTTAATATGCGTTTTCTTTCAGGGAAAACGCTGCTATTTTCAAAGCTATTTTCTGTAGTTCAGTATTAATCCTTATCCAAATGAAAGTTAGCTTAGGCATTTAATGCAGATCAAAGTTGCCTTTTACACTATATCAGTCAGATGGATAGTTTTTGAGATATTGTCGTTAGAAGTAATTAGCAGCGCGGGCGAATATTTAAGAATATGTTGCAGAACGACGTCTGCCGGGTCAGCTAGTCTATAGTTATACCAAATCTATGGTCTACTGTAATAAAAATGTACTTATCTGTGGTCTACTGCAATAAAAATGTACTTACTCTGTGGTCTACATGCGCCGTTTGTCTATGTCATTCCGAACGGAAAAACCACGACGTATAGGTACCTACCTAGGTACCTAATGTGTGTGGTGCATTTACGGAATTCCAAATCCGACTGTATGTGGCGGCCCTTAATATACTAAACAGGACTGAGCACTCCGAAAATTTGTATTTACGAAAATAAACCAAATTACAAGACATTAAAGTATATTTTCTATTGCGCCTAACACAGAGGCTAATCCGAACCGAAAGAGATAGCCGCAACCGAGGTCCCCGTGTCTGGTTCTTTCATATTGCCAGCTTAAAAATATATTTGAACAAAAATTTTGTTTTTCAAAATTTGGTTGAAACACTTGTGTATTATTGTTAACTAGAGAACCGCCCGCGCTTCGCTTCGGGACCCGTAGGTAACAGCCGCGTAGGTCCCGCTCCCGTAGGAATCTCGGCTAGTGTATTTTCTATGATCTCGGCTAAACAGTAGGTAGCCCATTATTTGATAGCGTGATTCAGAACTTGCAAATGAATTTTACCAACGCCATCTATTAACAACATCCGGAACTAAATAACTAGCAACTAACACAACATCGATCTTCCCAAGGGAATGAGATGTTTGTCCGCGGTAAAAAGTAGCCTACGTCACTCTCCACCCTCCTCTATCCCCACACACATAAACCATACCATATAATAGCCATGATGCGACGTGAAAGAGTCACAAACAAACAAACAAACACACTTTCACATTTATAATATTATTATTGTTAATTATTAATTATTGTTAATTTAACAAGCTTAAGTCACCGTATTATAATTGCATTAATTCCGGTGTAGGTATATAAATTCTAAAAAGAAAGTATAAATATAAAATATCTATCCTATTTTTTTTCTAATGGTAACCCGTTAAAGCGCATGAATGTCATAATGACGTCGATGATTTGACATTTTTATGAATCTACAGTGCGCCCAACTTATCTCTGAAATGGCAAAAATTGGAACTAACGAAAAGTCATTCATAAGTACGTTGTGGTCATTCATCTGTCAGTTACTAGAGTGCAATGATTGGTCAAATGAATGTCAAATGCGTCCGACAGCGCCTCTTTCGTTTCATTCTTAAGTTGGGTTTACTATAACAACTGTGGTGAACTGGTGACCATGAATTATAAATTCTGTTTTGTGTGTTTGAGTAACTACTATTGTACTAATATTCCAGTTTCCCAATAAATGAAGAAATGCGACAAAAATGGCTCAGCAGTATACACGTGAAGCAAAAAATTATAAAAAAATGCAGTCGTATGCAGTTTTCATTTAAAAGGTCAATTAATAAAATCGATATCGAGTAGATAGATAGATAGATACTATTTGTTTTATTTATTTCTTCATCCATCCTTAATCCTTGAGCCCATTGCTCATGATATACTTCAATACCTATTTATGTTTATATTAAACTAGGAGCAGAAAGGGTTGCGCTATAGATCTAAGGTACCTGCGTTTGGGATTGGAAGTGGGGGGGATGAGTGGAAATATAATTTCCGAGTAATTATTTTTTTCGACAACTCATAATACATCGTAAAACACCGTGAAAGCCATGTTTATGAGATTCTGAGCGCAAACACACATACACACACACCCACACACACCCACTCTCTCTCTCTCTCACACACACACACACACACACACACACACACACACACAAATATAGCTACAGTTGCTTTTTCAAAGTTTACTATGCGTTTAACGAAATGAAAACCAACAAAATTATCAATCACTCTATCACTCATAATCAATCATTCAATTTGTGATTCAATCCTCTGCGTATGAGCACGTTTGAGTCCCATCCTCTGCCTCAAAAGGATTGACTCGGTCAAAAAAAAAACAAGCGAGAGCACATTCACGTTATAACAGTATTAACGGAACGACATTGATAATTTTTGTGCTACCTTCCATGTTTTAGATAATCTACCCTCTTATTCTAGACCAGATTGACAACAATTGTCTACCGTAATACGTTATTTTTGTAGATTCAGGTAGAATTAGTTTTGTGCTACCTTCCATTTCTCTCATTTTTGACAAGAAGGTACCCTCTTACTCGACATCCCATTGACAAGAAATGTCAATCGTAATACGCAATTTTTGTGGAAATTATTTTCGTCGTTATTAATTTAAAACGCTTCACCTGGATTTCAAAATGGTTTCAAACGTTCACACTAACGATGGGCGATTACTACCAAAAAGAATCGAATTAGTCGATTGTTCAGGTTAGTCAATAAAAGTCGATAATAATCGACGTTATTCGATTGTTGTTAACAACTAAAATTTGCGGGCTGCGGCGGCGAGACGATCGGCGCGGCGCAGCGTGCGCGTGCGGTACACAGAGTACTTTTGTGTGCGGTACTACTAAAATCGAATAATTGCTATACTCGTGCGTAGTTACGTTGCGTACTACTACTACTTAAAAAGTAATTAATTACAAAAGATAGTGCGGCAGGCGGGGGTGTGTTACATATTGCGATTCGCGCTATATAAATTAGGTTATTTAGATAACTATTTAGTAGCCAAGTATTCATATTGGTATCACTGATACACTTATGCACGTAATTTTTTTTATTCTTCCACCTTACAAAGCCGGTATAGCCAAATTATGCATCCTTCTTATTAAGCAATTATAACAGTCGCTGCTTTTATACGTATTTATATTATTTCAAGCAAAAACTGTATAGTGTACTGTGAGGCTTCTGTAAATATGCCTAATTGTTTAAATTCCCGACCCCTTAATTTATAAATAGCCCTAATTAGCACTTTCCTGTAATACAATAGTACATTATGATACAAGTGCGCGAAGTTGGTCATTACAGTCGAGGCGGTATTGCACAGCCCGAGCCGCAAGGCGAGGGCTGTAATAGAGCCAAGACTGTAATGAACAAAGCACACGCGTATCATACGACGTTTTTCAACACACTTGCGAGGAAAAAAAACAATTAGGTATCGACATTTTTCAGTCACAAATCAGCAAATTATAAACGAACAAATGTTTGCACAAAATGGCGCGGAGGTTTATTTTATTTTTTCGCGCGCCGTATCTTTGGTTGAATAAATATGCGCGCGCAGGCGCGCAGGTTAAGTCCAGAGGCAAGTCAACCGCCATTCAGCCACAATATATTAAACTATACACCGCTAGTTTTTAATTACCGGGAAAAAAAATTCCACTATATCTACTGGTGAAACTGAACACGTCTGTGTAAAAAAAAATTTTAAAACGAATGACGTAAATTTATCCTTCAAAACAAGTGAATTCTGGTCAAAGAAAAACACCAATTGGTTTCATTCATGAATACAAAATTCTCCTAGACAAAATACGATAACGGTTTCATTCATAAACTACCTCAAGGCTGTCGCATTATTTTAAAGGATTGTGTTATCTTGATACTTGATTTTAATAAATCGTATTCTGCGATTATACCTACGTACGTAATTTATTTTCGTGCATAATGTCTACAACAATAAAATTAATGACTTGAATTGACCTACGACATGAAACTGCTAGACAGAAGTTGTGATAGAATTTAATAATGACAATTTAATTATTTGCCACATGGCATTGCAAATGTATTAGTTTTGTACATTGACAGAATGCAGGTTGGCAGTAAGTACCTCCCTACATTAATAAAAAAGATTATACCTACAGTTAGGTATCGTGCCCCAGCGGAAGGGTTTTTAAAAACAAATAATGCGACTGGCCAAGTCAGAGTCCAAGATACAACTGATTTATTTTTCTTACAACAAGTACAAGCTTATCAACTAATTACAATTAACTTAATGATAATCGTCGTCTTGGGCGACGGTTACGCCAACGTAACTAATAGCGAATTATCATACCTACATCAAATAGAGAAAATACTGAATTACATCAGTATTAAAGGATTCGTCCATAATAATCTGAAGTATTAGAAATGAAAGATAACACCTACATAACTGCACTTCTAATAAAATAATACTAAATAGGTAATTGTACATCGAAATATCAAAATCGTTTGGTCGCGGTACAAGTTTAAAAATAAAAACATGGCAAAAACCAATACAGACACAAACTCACACACCACTCAATGTATTGTACATAACGTCTATGTTGCGTAGAGATACCCACAATGTTTGTTTACGCTTTGCCGCCAACATCAAAAGAAGCCGCGCCGGCGCGTACGCCGCCGCCGCGCCGGCCGCCATTATTCGCTTCGCGCCCCTCCCTTGCGATATAGGAAAAGCGCTTCCTAGTTCCCGAGCGTTTGTTGTAATCGATAAATTTATTTTCATTTTTCATGATGTAAGTAATCAATTAATCGATAACTTAATAAACATGTTTAGTAATAATAGTACACAACCTATTTACGATTAGGTTACGAGAAATGGGATACCTACGAGGGACGAGCAACGTTACCTACGAAATAAACTACTCTAACAAAGTATCAAATTCAGTAGGTACTAGTGGATGTTTATTAGATATTTGTTATTGAATACCTAATTAAATAAATAGTCATTTAATATTGGAGCAATTTTATTATCCACCTATGTTATGAAATGTAATTTAAAAATCTTGTCATTTAATATTTTAAAACCATCTGGACTAACCATCCTAGTCCCTAATTTGAGTCTTGTTCAAAGTCGGTCACAGTTGTCATGGGCAGCAGTGAAAGGGTGATGCTGCATGCTGGTTTGCTTTATTATTTTCCATAAAAAGTATTTTTATTTTTTAGTAGTTTATCGCATTTACGTAAGCCGCCGTAAATTTGCAGTACCTCATACTACTTAATAAGTACATCAATAAATTGTTTGTACTTTGGAACTGAAAATGTTACATAATCGATTCTTCCATCTGAAATGTTTAATTTTTTATTTAATCGATATGCTAACTAAGAGCTGATTATCAGTCGCTGATACGATGCATCAGATACCTACTTGCGATTCTCGCCAACATTTATAAGTAAGGTCATATTATACCTACTTATTTATTGAGATATTTAAAATCAAACCAAAGTACGGATTTGAAAGAAAATAATCGATTCTTAAGATTGAAAATCGATGGAATTAAAGACTGTGGAGCCAACACTAGCCGTGCCCTGTGCTGTCCGTGGCGGCTCCTTTGATGTCGCACGCGCTAGGCGAAATTGGAAAAAATACACACAGTTGCGTCGGAGCTTTCGTAATAAAAAGTATCTCGTGTTTTCGTATTACGTGTGCCGCTCGCAATTAAATTAAAATTAAATTAAATTCTTTTTCTTTGAGGGTCATTTATAACTTCCGTACGCATTTAACGACATTTGTGTTAACTGTGTGTTACCCTTTTCCTTACTGTGACTTTACATTTCTATCTGCCACCTTAATTGTTATCAAACATCGTGTGTCCGTGAGAGTGATCCAAAACACCGTAAAACTTTTTGTAAAGTGAAACTATGTGCTGCTGTCGCTTATAAAAAAATGTTATGTGCTTGAAGGTGGATTAGTGACTCTGCTGGAACACAGATCCTCATTGTAAGTAAAATTTAAATAACTAAGTAGGTTAAATTTTAATAATTAACCTCATAGTGAAAGTAAAAATAACCACAAGTCGTCGATTTAAATGTTTTAAAGAGGTACGCGTCAGTATTTTACATTTATAAAAATCACTCTTCTTTCCAATTGGTAAATGCAATTATTATTAATAAGGAATATGTCGGTCCTAAGCCCATAAAAATATGAAAGAAAAACAATAAATAAGTAAATTATGTTTAAGTAATACATCCGATGTAGGTTATTAGTAACAGCTGATCACAGGCCGACAACCGCTCGCGTAGTGGTGCGCGGTGGCAAGCGAACTTAGACGGTACGCGCTTTCATTGATGAACTGAACGGGTCGTAGTAAAGTAGTATCGGTGTCCATGATTTTATGCAGGACTTCATGAAACTTTAACTTGTAATAACTTCGTTATTTAGAAGTAAAAAAAAATCTGATTGAACATTTATGATACCTTACCTATTCTTCATCGCCCGTTAAATTTTTTTGGGTAGTTAATGTATAACCGTGTATAATTATGTATTTCTAATAGGAATTTACGTTAATTAATGATTTAAAATATTGTATTTTTTAAATGCTTTAATAGATAATTAGATGAAGTATAATCTTATCTTATCAGATTTTGACTAAGTACAACAAGTTTATTTATTTACAAAATAATAAATCTTTTGGTAACAACCTCTTTACGGATATTAAAAAAAAGTGGAATAAGAAAAACACTAGTGCGGCAATGAAAATTAAAACGCACTAGTGTGTATAAACCGCATTCCGGGCGTAAGACTAAAGAAAAAATAGCAACGCGTTGGTGGCGCCCCTGGTGTTGCCAATGTCCATGGGCGACGGTGATCACTTACCATCAGGTTAGGTCGATTGTTATTCGAATAAGCATGGCGGGGAACTACTAAGGCGCTTTGCCCACGGTGCAACTGTTGCAGCAACTGGCAATTTGCAATTAACTTGCAACTAGCTGTTTACATACATTTCAATTGGACTGCGCACACACAGCAACTCGAGTTTCGAGTTTCGGCAATCGTCAACAGTTTTCAGTTGCTGCAATCGATGACTAGGTTAGTTGCAAATTGCCGCAACTAGCAACTGTTCAATTATACTGGTTTTGAAAGTTGCCAGTTTCCGCAACTGTCAATCGCAACGCGTCGGACGATTTCACACCGTACTAGAGGTGGTCGATACAAATCGTATATCGATTTTGAAACGTATATTAGATCGATATCGTTATAGCCGATATTGATATGCGTGTCAAAACTATATATTTTTTGAAACCCGATATTGGTGTAGCGATACGCTCGGTTCGGTATCGATATCTTGCTTACGACGAGTATAACCGATGTCAACCAATGCAGGCCGATGCGAGCGCGCGATAAAGTTGAACGGATTGTGGACGAGCGAAATAGCAATAATTTGTTATTTGTAGTCTTATTCTAAACCTAAAACGTACAGAAATTAAGGTTATTTCAATAACTTCTTGTGTATTGTGGAATATTTTTAATGGACCTTATTTTGCCAATAAATAGGAAGTATTTTCAATTTGCAATTTTACAAAACTCTCACTGACCTTTGTCCTTGAAATCATAGATTCGCTTCGGTGATTCATTTCTAACTTTATAAAGCGTTTGATACTGTACCTAGAAAAATACTTTTACAGAAGCTAGAAGGCCTAGGAGTGCGAGGTGTAGCGCTTGATTGGTTTGACTCCTATTTGACAGATCGAAGGCAAAGGGTGGTGATAGATGGCGTGCACAGTGCTTACTCTACCCCGTCATTTGGTCTTCCTCAAGGGGGGTGCTATCTCCAACCTTATTCTTGGCATATGTGAATGTCCTTTGTGACTTACCCTTACAACAAGCAAGACTTTTCGCATTTGCTGATGATACCGCAATAATATTTCATGACAGAGACTGGAAATTACTACATACAAAAGTTGAAGAGGGTATGTCCCAAATAGCAGAGTGGTTAGAACGTAATGTCCTAACACTAAATGCAGCAAAAACGAAGTTTGTAGCTTTTAGGATTAGTCACAAATCTCGTCCCATGGAACCATTTCAAGTCAAGCTACACACCTGCAAAAAACTACACGACACTTGTTCCTGCCCGCAGATTGAGGAAACTCAAACTATAAAATATCTTGGTGTCATAGTTGTCAATTGACTGACATGGCTGGCACACGTGGACATGCTATGCGCAAGGGTTAGAAAACTTATGTATATATTTAAAAAATTAAGATCTGCTGCTGACCTGTCTACCATCAGGATCATCTATTTATCACTCTGCCAGTCGATTGTCACTTACTGCATTGTTGCATGGGGATCAGCTAAAAAAACTCTGCTGTTAAGGTTGGAGCGAGCTCAGCGGGCTCTATTGAAGATAGCCTACAGAAAGCCTTATCGTCACTCAACAGAATCTCTTTACCAGGAAAGTGGACATCTAAGCATTCGAAAATTATACGTTATGGCCACACTTTTAAAATATCATAAAATTGCCCCGTATACAGTAGACACCTCCAGAAGATCGCAGCGACACACAATGTGGAATGTTCCCCCTATGAAAACAAGATTTGGACAGAATTCCTTTACCTTCCTAGGACCTTACCTGTATGGAAAAATAAATAAAACCATTAAAATATTTAAAGAAAATATGCACACCTGTAAGAAGAAAACAAAAGATTGGATTAGTACACTAACATATTTAGATACGGAAAAATTAATAATCATAGAAAGATAGTCACAAAAATAATACAACAGAAACAAACCTTAAAATAAACACACACACACACACACACACACACACACACACACACACACACACACTCACACATACACACACACGCACACACACCCTACACACACGCACTCACACGCAATTAAACATAACGCCTTGCGCGCACACGCATTCAATTAGGTTTTATAGGTATTATTATAATAGTATTATAAATATAATAAATTCTTAATAATAACTATAATAATTATATAAAAATTCTACTGTACATAAGTGGAAGAGACTAGACCCTATAACACAGGGAATCCTAGTATGGGGTCTAGTGATTATTATGTAAGCTTGTACTAAAAATTTTTTGGAATAAAGAATTTGTTTATAGATTCGGAGGTGCGATCACTATTTTTAATCTTAATTAATTTTAATTAATAAACTTTGAACCCATATTACACCCCCTTAGGAGTGGAATATCAAAAAAACCGTTCTTAGCGCTTAGCGGATACCTTCTAACTATAAACTTCCCTGCCAAACATCATACGTTCAGCAGTTTCTGAGATTTCGTGATGAGTGAGTCAGTGACATTTCGCTTTTATATATGTATACAGATTTAAATTTAAATAAATTCGATATTATCGACCAAAATTATCGATAGTATCAACTATCGATAATTTCATTACCTAGACATAATTATCGATATTACAACAACCTTGCATCTCTATGAACGCTGATCGTTGCTATAAATTGCTATAAAATTGCGGCAACCGTAAACGTGGTTGCAACTATCAACTTTTACAGGAAACTTTTAAAAAGTTGCAAGTTGCTGCAACTCAAGTTGCACCGTGGTCAAAGCGCCTAAATCAACAATCGAATGCACATTCGCACAATTTTCGATTCAGTCGATAGTTTTTTTTGTAACAATCGCCCATCGCTAGTTCACACTAAACCCTGGCTACGTCTCCCAACTCATACCAATATCAAATTCAGGTACCTGAGATCTATAGCACACCCGTAGAAAGATTGCAAGATCGAAATTGTCTCACAATAATAAAATCTTATTGTCACCTTGTTAGAAAGGGACACCCTCTCCCGATTGTAACTATTTCGTTTCGCTCGCTTTTCAGCTGCGAGTGCTGCTCAGTCTTGTTATATTAAGTCCATTGTTATAACCGAATACCTAAGGCCACGACCACATGAAGTGGCACGCATTGTGAACGCATTCTTAGTGTTTTTAGAGTTGTGAGTTGTGAACATAGAGATAATTACACTATTATATCTCTATGGTTGTGAACTTCTCTCGGAACGCGGCCATTGTCATGTGTCATAGGTATGTGTGTGTCAATACTGTCAATGTCATTTTGATTTCACAAAACTAACACCAAATATTTGCAATACTGATTTGATAAAAGAAAGTCAGTTTACATTGTTAGTGTTAGGTTATTAAATAAGTTATAAGTACCTCTTTGTACGTATGTTTAGTTCCTTTTTATAGTTACAAGAATGAACCAAGAATCTAATAGGTTAAATACGTTTTCTAACTGGCCTGCGTCAGCTCCAGTGAACGCTACGAGACTAGCGAAGGGAGGATTTTTCTACACTGGACAAGGAACCGAGGTGCAATGTTTTAGCTGTGGTGGAAAAATATCAGATTGGAATTATGGAGACCAGGTTATGTGGCGTCATCGCAGATTAGATCATAACTGTGCGTTCGTGGTGAATCCCCTACTATCGGGTAACATTGCGGTGACACTAGAATCTCAGCCTACTTCTAGCGTGAATACAACGTCACCAAGACGTAGAAATGATTCAAATCAAGATGAGAATAGGGCGGCAGAAGAAGATGAAATGTTTAAAAGTGATGCACTGAGGTTCTTGTCATTCTCCAACTGGGAGGTAAGTCACTTACAATATAGTCCATTATAAGGGTAAAGTTTTGTGTCCGGTAGCAGGGGGGAGGGGGGAGAATGGGGGTTGGGGGTAAGGGCTTCGATGCTGATTACAATAATACCCTTTGCAGCTCTCGGCGACGCACCGTTTTCGATAAAATTGAGAAAAACTATTCTAACCTTTAAGTACTTAATACGCCATATTAACTCGATAATAGTTCCTTTTTTCCTCATAAGTAATTACAGCTAACCTTAACCTAACGACGTGCGTCGCCGAGAGCTGCGAGTGGTATCGTTGTAATCAGCATTGAAGCCCCTACCCCCACCCCCACTCTCCGCCCTCCCCCCCTGTTACCGGATACTAAACTTTAACCACAGCTAACATTAACCTAACCTATCTGTCCACCAGTTTGACATATTAGGCTTCTGTCACTGTGTCAATGGGACCCTGCTTCGAGGGGTTCCTTTTTTCCGCGTAAATAATTACAGCTAACCTTAACCTAACCCATCTGTCCACCAGTTTAGATGTATGTAATATTTTACTGGCGGGTAGCTTCGCCAACCGAGCCTCCTGGTATTGGGCCTGCGGCCCCCCCGTCCCCCCTCTTATCCATCCCAGTCCACCCGCTTTTTTAAATTGGGTTATAATTAAAATGAAATAAAAAACATGTCACACTCTATATGAACATTACCCAACTACAGTGGATGTTTGACATACCAATTTCAAATATATGACTCATAATTATATTGACAGTTCATAGAGTTTTTTGACAATTGTAGCAAATCTTATCGGGTTAATATGGCGTATTTAGTACTTTGAGGTTAGAATAGTTTTTCTCAATTTTTTTGCGAGTGGTACCATTGTAATCGGGTGAAATTTCTTTACAAATCCCAATTCCCAATCCACTTTTACATATCAACTCCTGATACCGGATACTAAACCCAAGCCCACCCTAATACCAACCAATTATAATAATGTTGTAATGCTGCCATTTGAAGTAAATAAAATCAGATGTATATTATTGTAAAACTATCTATACTATTAGTATATAATATACATACTAATATATATTAGTATATACTGAAGATTTGGTTTGTTTGAATGTGCTGATCTCAAGAACTACTGCTTCAAATTGAAAAATTCTCTTTGTGTTGAATAGTCCATTAATTATTAAGGAAGGCCATAATCTATACAGGGTGTCCGGCTTCGGTCTGTACAAACTTATAGGGCGTGTAGTATGAGTTATTTTAAGAATAAAATTCTTCTACATACTAGGTCTAAACCCGACTCCCCTCGATCTACAGCTGGTTAACAATTTTTATGAGTGAATTAAATCAAAATTTAAAATAAACTTTCATTACTTTATTACCCAAAATTACTATTTTGTCCCTTTCTTACCTCAACAATACCCAAAATGTCATTTTTTTACCTGATTCCACATGGAATTCGGAGCTTGTTCATAAATCACCTCAGAGAGCGCTGTGTTCAAACAATGATTTCACGGTTACCTGTTGTCTCAGAATTGCGTTTTTGGTGTCGTTGTTTAGGTTAACTTAAAATCTGATAGACAAGTTAATAAAAAATAATCATGCCCTGGGCTATTTTTTGAAAAATCATAAAGAATTAAAAAAAAATGTCATTTTTATCATAAATTCTACATTTAATTTATTATTTTAATATGTAGAAGCCAGTTTTTGAATTATTTTAGCTGTTAAATCGATGGCCCCTACCAGTGAGTAAAAACTAATTTAGTTTTGAAGAAGATTGGGCCTAAACTTCTTAAGTTATAGTACTTTTACTGTGCATGGTCCAAAAAATTTATTAAAAAATTAAAATGGCTGTAGATCGAGGGGAGTCGGGTTTAGACCTAGTATGTAGAAGAATTTTATTCATAAAATAACTCATACTACACACCCTATAAGTTTGTACACATCGAAGCCGGACACCCTGTATAATGTCATGCTACAATCAATAGGAACAGAGCAACAAGTTTCCCAAAGGGAGGCAAGGGTGTCTTCTACTTTAAACATAAATATTATGTGTAGCATGCATGTTTATGAATACTACTTTAATCACTGATACTGTTATGCAAATTTTACCTTGACATTAAAATAAAGATAAGTTACATAGAATGCAACAATAAATCTATGTTTGTTAATAAGATCACTTTGAATCTTCAATTAAATTAAATTATAACACATAATGTTCATTTGTAATGGATGGTATTCCACTGGTCAAATATCTTGGTCCAATTTCTATATCCAAGATATCATCAAATTTCTTTGACGAGTACCAATACTCTGTTGGCTTTCAATCTGGAGTTTACAATTCCATGGCGCACAAATGCTAGCTTTCCGTTTATGCGATTAAGGTAGATATAAGGTTGATAGTGGTGTCTAAAACTTATCTAAGAGAATTTTACTTACAAGCTGTATTTTACAGTGAGCACAGCTTTTAAGTTTGGTTTTCCGGGGAGTGGCAATTCCATATGCTTGGTGATCCATGTATAGTTTATGAATTTTTGCTCTTTTTTAGAAATATTAATATAGTTAGAGTAGGTAGACTTAGAGCTCTTGTACATGGCACGTTTTTTTCACCGTACGGCGTGTTTGCCGTGCCGTAAAAAAAACGTGCTAGCGTGTACATGGCACGGCAAAGCTAACGGGCAAGACAACGGCCAGGTGCCGCTCACTTGGGATCATTTTTATTAACTAGATAGAAGTCAGTTAAAAACAGTGTAGCCAGCCGGTCACTAAACCGTGAAAATGTCCGGCGTCGTCGACACACTCACGAAGACTGCCATACAACACTGATAAAAATCACGCCGTGCGTATACGCGGCACGCCGAGGGGGACGCACGGTGCATACGGCGGCGGCGCCGTGCCGTAATGCAGCCGCGACCTTCTACAAGCTCTCATAGTAATCCATACAACACTGACAACCGTGCCTACACACGGCGAATTTACCGTAGATTTTTACGCCAAAAAAACGTGTGTCTACAAGAGGCCTTAGGCGCTTTGCCCACGGTGCAACTTGAGTTGCAGCAACTTGCAACTTTTTAAAAGTTTCCTGTAAAAGTTGATAGTTGCAACAATGTTACGGTTGCCGCAATTTTATAGCAATTTATAGCAACGATCAGCGTTCATAGGGATGCAAGGTTGTTGTAATATCGATAATTATATCCAGGTAATGAAATTATCGATAGTTGATAATATCGATGATTTTGGTCGATAATATCGAATTTATTTAAATTTAAATCTATGTTTATAAAAGCGAAAGGTCACTGACTCACTCATCACGAAATCTCAGAAACTGCTGAACGTATTAAGATGAAATTTGGCAGGAAAGTAGTTTATAGTTAGAAGGTATCCGCTAAGAACGGTTTTTTTTGATATTCCACCCCTAAGGGGTTGGACAGTTTAGTGGTAAAATTTTAATAAAGTAGGTAATATTTACCATATAAAATATATGCATAATCCTATAAATATCGATGTCATTAAAAATTCGATAAACTTATAAATTTAAATAAAATTAATTAAGATTAAAAATAGCGATCGCACCTTCGAATCTATAAATAGAATAATTTTAATAAAGTTAGAAATGAATCACCGAAGCGAATCTATGATTTCAAGGACAAAGGTGAGAGTTTTGTAAAATTGCAAATTGAAAATACTTCCTATTTATTGGCAAAATAAGATCCATTAAAAATATTCCAAAATACACAAGAAGTTATTGAAATAACCTTAATTTCTATACGTTTAAGGTTTGGAATAAGACTACAAATAACAAATTATTGCTATTTCGCTCGTCCACAGTCCGTTCAACTTTATCGCGCGCTCGCATCGGCCTGCATCGGTTGACATCGGTTATACTCGTCGTAAGCAAGATACCGATACCGAACCGAGCCTATCGCTACACCAATATCGGGTTTCAAAAAATATATAGTTTTGACACGCATATCAATATCGGCTATAACGATATCGATCGATATACGATTTGTATCGACCACCTCTAGTAGGGTGTGATATGTCAGGTGGTAGAGCCTAGAGTTCACCCGGGGTAGTACCACCGCCGGCCAAGGTACTCAGTACCATTCCTACCGTCATAATAATTGTTTTTAAGAGCAATTGTGTTCCGGATAGGAAGGTGTGGAGCCGGTTCACTTTTTTAGAGGCGACCATCTCAGTCCTCAGGGGTAGCAACGCATCTGTGACCGAATTGGAACAAGACTCACACTAATCATTACTAACTGGACAATACTAATATTAACTAACAGCACTAACTATCACTAACAGTCCCTGTCCTCACACTTATTAACAAACTAACCAACTAACATTCTAACACCATCTACTAATTGGACTAACCACCCTAGTCCCTAAATTGGGTCTTGTTCTAAGTCGGTCACAATTGCCATGGGCGGCAGCGGAAGGGTGGTGCTGCATGCTCGTTTGCTACCTTAATTCAATAAAAAAAAAATCGTCCGACGCGTTGCGATTGACAGTTGCGGAAACTGGCAACTTTCAAAACCAGTATAATTGAACAGTTGCTAGTTGCGGCAATTTGCAACTAACCTAGTCATCGATTGCAGCAACTGAAAACTGTTGACGATTGCCGAAACTCGAAACTCGAGTTGCTGTGTGTGCGCAGTCCAATTGAAATGTATGTAAACAGCTAGTTGCAAGTTAATTGCAAATTGCCAGTTGCTGCAACAGTTGCACCGTGGGCAAAGCGCCTTAATCATAATTGTGTCAAATTGACATAATTTTATCTGGTAAGCAAATGTTTCTCCTAAACTGTTTCTTAATGTTAATTAGTTTTTAGTTATTAGGTTAATGACCATGATCTGTGAAATTAATTTGAACTGCAGTGTCATATACAAAATTTGCGATTATCAATCAGTTCAAATGTACATTATTATTATTAAGATGGTTACAAAAATTCTAGAGTGGAAATTTCAAAACTTGCAAATTTTACAGGATCATTCCGTGTCTCGTGAGGCTCTGGTAAGCGCTGGATTTTATCACCTTGGAGAAGGAAGATTACGATGCGCTTGGTGCACTGGAGAATTGGGGCCTTTTAGGAATTTTGGGTCTGTAGGAACCCCCAATCAAGTACATAGAATGTAAGCATAAATAATATTATTTTACTATATGTACATAGAATAAAACTGTACAGTACCCGGCAAAAAATAATGCACATCGGTATCCAAAAAGAGATAATCGGTTAATTACGGCTATGTAGAGCGTTGTCTCTCTCGCACATAACACTAAAAGTGCAATATCTATTAAGAGCTGATAAAACAACCTATCAAGTACAAATAATAATAATAATATTGATGTTCCATTGAAGGTTTTAACAACTCTTTATATTTATTTATGATTTATGAGTGAACGCGACTGTCTTCTACCGAATTCGAAAGAAAAGTAACGTAACGACTGTGTAGTAAGGACAACGCTCTACAAAGCCGAAGGCCGAAACTAACCGATTATCTCTTTCTGAATACCGATGTGCATTATTTCTTGCCGGATACTGTAAGTTATCTATCTATCCATAAAATGTACATTACAAAAACACATAAGAAAATGATTTTTAGATTTTTAGCTGTTTATTGTGTTGTAACAGAGTCGATAGATGCTTAAATTGTTATTTTCTCATTGCTTAGAATTTGATAACGTAAAATATAACTTATATATTTTAATTTTTACTGAATATCTTACTTTGTGCAGGGGAGATTATAATTATAAACATTAAGCAACAAGGTTATATTTTTTAATAAGACATAGTGAACTAGTTTGTTCTAATGGAAGTAATTTCCATTTATTACATTCATGTATAGATATAGACTACATGCCAATTAAACTATGTCTATATTAAAAAAAATTACAGGTACTTTCCACATTGTGCACATGCTTTAGAAATTGAGCGTAATATGAGACTCAGAGATGAGGGAAGCCCTGTGAATGATGCTGTGAGTCGTAGATCTGTGAAAAATAAGGAGCCTGTAGGGTAAGTGTACAATTTAATGTTTCTTTCCAATGTTAATGTCCTTAGGCATAAGTAACATAAATGGCATTACTGAAATAAAAACCATATGAATAGGGTTAGGGATTACTAGGGTTAAAAGTGTGTGTCTGCATGGCATGAAAAAATTCAACACATCATTAAGGATAACCCAAGAAAATACATTTACCGATCACTTAATGGAGACACATCTGACTGGGAATTGAACTTGTGTAGCCTTGCTCTTCCCGTAGGGTTACTACCAACTAAACTACACGTTAGTCAAGAAAGAAGTAAAGGGATCCTCATTATTTTTCTCCAAAAATGTGACCGAAACCCGTAAATAATTTGTCAACCTTGATTTTCTAGAGGTAACTCGATAGGTGAATGACCAACCCTACAGCAATTAAGAAAATATCTATCCTACTAATCCTACTTCCTACTAATATTATAAATGCGAAAGTTTGTAAGGATGTATGTGAGTGAGTGAGTGAGTGTGTGTGTGTGTGTTTGTTGCTCTTTCACGCAAAAACTACTGAACGGATTTTCATGAAACTTTGCAGTAATATAGCTTAGATATCGGAATAACATAATTTGTTAAAATTTATAGAGATTTTTGAAGGGACTGGTTTCCCGAAGCGAAGCGAGGCGGATTTACTAGTATTATAAATGCGAAAGTTTGTAAGGATGTATGTGAGCGAGTGAGTGAGTGTGTGTGTGTGTGTGTGTTTGTTGCTCTTTCACGCAAAAACTACTGAACGGATTTTCATGAAACTTTGCAGTAATATAGCTTAGACATTAGAATAACATAATTTGTTAAAATTTATAGAGATTTTTGAAGGAACTGGTTCCCCGAAGCGAAGTGAGGGCGGATTTACTAGTATCAAATAATTTTATATGTATATCTTGACTTTGAATTTTGTTTGAAGGATGATTAGCTTGATGTTTTGAATACAATGTTTGTGGTATTACTGGTTTTCATGTATAGTCTATATTTTTGCATAATAATGCAAACTCTTTATACACATTGTCCTATAACAATTACCTACGTATAATTAACTTGTCTCTTGCTTTTTCAATAATTACTTCAAACAATTACCACAAATTAGATTTTGACTTGTAATCTAGCCCTTAGTATAATATAATAATCACGGAACAGAAAAAAATAGATAATAATAATCTCAGACCAATTAACTATAGACGGAATGCCGGGACATTTGAACACATTGAAAACTTAAATTGAAATTAAAACATTGAAGCCGGAAAAAGTCAGCCTAGCCTTGTACACACACGGCGGAACTCACACATCGAAAAAAAAGTCAGCCGAAATTGACTAGAGCTAGTAACAATAATTTAATTTTATCGCAAACTAGCTGTGCCCGCGGCTCCGCCCGCGTGGAACTCAGTGTGTCACAAAGTTTTTCCTGCGTGAATCCCGACCCCGCAAGAACTCTAAGGTAGATAGTGGCATATATATTGCTCCACACATATTAAGTACTCTACACTTGATTTTTTACTATGTTTTAAACATACCGTACAAAAATCCGTTATGTATATCTTGAGAAAATCGATAAAAAGACTTTAAGATATTAACGTGTTTTTTGTTCCAAACTTTAAGCATAAAGGAGAATGGGCACTTTTGTATGGGGTGCGTACCAACCCTTGTAACAAGTTGCGACGTGTATAAACATGTTGTCCTGGGACTGTTATATGGTATGCATACAAAAATATTTAATAACTGAATGCAGGTAAAGAATTATTTGCATTCCAATGTTTTAAAAGTTTTGTAATAATTAAGCCCTATTTTAGGGTTTCAATGAAATAAAAATATGTGTTACACACATGAAGCAAAAAAATATAGATAGGAGACGGCCTAAGCAACTGTGCACTGTGACTCAACTAGGTCCTGACGTCATCATCACAGTAGGCGTGGCCTAAAGTCAGTTTACCGTCGGCGCCCGTCTTGTGCACAACGTTATATATAAATGAAGCTAGTTTTATATATAAATGAAGCTAGTTTTGTCTACACGAAGCCAGAAGTACTAGCGTGCTAGCTTACTGACACTAGCTTGCTATCCTAGCTTGAAAAACTAGCCTCGTGTAACTCGGGCATTAGATGGAAAATAAACAAGTGGGCGGATGGTGGGCGGGATCTAACACCCCCTCGCCCCGCAAAGTGTCACGCGTTCTTTCTTAGGGAAATCTACATACAACGTCTCCTCTCTATATTTGCTTCATGGTTACACATGATTAAGTTTTTTTGTTAGTGTTATTACTCGTATATAAGTCGTTTACATATCTGTAACCATACCTAAGGTAAATAAAATTAAGTAAAAGAAAAATTCTCCAGCCATTTTTTTATTGTTCATCAATAATAATATCGTCTAGAGCAGTTACACAACGAACGAACGATCGTGCACGACTGAGTAGTCAGCCACAACTCACTTGACGATATCGAGAAACAACGTGACATGGTTAATTAGCCAATCATAAAGCACATTATACTCGTATTAGACAATAGCTGCGGGTAGAAGTTTATTTACCTCTACCCGCAGCTATACAATTTAGCTGCGTGGGACCATCGACTGGTGAGTGCGGGGCGAAGGGGAGTGAGGTAGCGGCGGTGCGGTGCATAAATGCGCGATTACGAAGCGCGCTAACGTGCTGAATTGCATGATAGCGCGCATCATAGAATACGCTATATCTTTTTTCCTGCACTAGATCCAGACTTGCTGCCATACAAAAAGTTTTAGTACTTTTTAAGACCTTTTTAATGACATGCATCATAAAGTGTTACAATACTTGGTACGAAACCGCCCATTCTCCTTTAACCACGATAATTAAAAAATATATAATTTTAAACTCCATTGGTAGTTTTTTCGGGTGCCAAAACATAAAGACCAGAAGTGATGCTAACCCTCGAGAAAGCAACATAAAGTTGATCATGAAAAAAAGAGTCGGTTCGATTCCCGATATAATGATATCCCGATATAAAGATATCCCGATATATAGATATAAATGAGTCCGCGACTGATTCGCTCATGGGAGTTGTTCCCGGGTAAATCTCGATCCCGCAGGAAGTCCGAAACAATAAGTAGCTTATTATAATACTTACTCCATACCATACCTCTACCTCCCACTGAAAGTCCCATAAATATCTGAACCCACGACCTTATGAGTATGAGTTTTTACCGCGTGAATCCTGATCCCGCGGGAATTCCGAGATAAACTATACGTTGCTTCACAACTTCCTCTATCTCCCAGTGAAAGTCGCATAAAAATCTAAGCCCGCGATTTGGCGCATAGGGGTTTTTCCCGTGTGAATCATGATCTCGCGGGAAGTCCGGAAGAAAAAGTAGCCTATACGTTGCTCCAGAATTCTCCTCTACCTCGCAATAAAAGTATCATAAAAATTCAAGCCCGGGCCTTCGCGCATAGGAGTTTTTCCCGCGTGAATCCTGATCCCGCCAGAATTCCGGGATAATAAGTACTCTATGTGTTGCTCCAGAACCTCCTCTATCTCCTAGTGAAAGTCCCATAAAACTCCAAGTTCAGGAATTGGCGCATAGGAGTTTTTCCCGCGTAAATCCTGAACCCGTTGAAATTTCGGGATAATAAATAACCCATGTGTTGCTCCAGATTCTTCTCTATCCCCACTGAAAGTCCCATATAAATCTAAGCCCGCAACTTCGCGCATAGGAGTTTTTCATCATAATTTTTTGAGGATTTGTCAGGATAAGGATTTTAGGTGATAAAAATTAAATTAAAAATTAAAAAAACCCCCGACACAAACATTTAAAAAGTAAAAAATAATATCTCTAAAAATAATACGTCGCGTTGGGGGACCGCTCCTAACTACTCATTATCTACGATTTTTTTCATAAGTATCACATGCCTACCTACTTAGTCCTTTACCCAAGACTTCTCATAATATTTTATCAATATTTTTTTGTGTTAAAGTTGGAACTAAATGGAGCGGTCCCCCAACGCGACGTATTATTTTTAGAGATATTATTTTTTACTTTTTAAATGTTTGTGTCGGGGGTTTTTTTAATTTTTAATTTAATTTTTATTTTATACTTTTTATAGGTAAGAATATTCTCGATTAAGTCATAAATATTCTCTTACTGTGCCCTTTCATTTGAGACCCCACACGAGAATATTTGCATACATTCGGCTATTCTTCCCCGCTTTTACCCCCCACAACTTTTAAACGGCTCAACCGATTTTCATAAAACATATTTTAAAATATGCGCCCGTAAGTTCCCTTTAATACAAAAAAAAAACTAAATTGAAATCGCTTCATCCGTTCGGGAGCTATGATGCCACAAAGAGGCAGAATGAGAATTCTTCCCCCCTTTCAGCCCCAATAACTTTTAAACGGCTCAACCGATTTTCATCAAACATATCTAAAAACACGCGTCCGTAAGTCCCCTTTAATACAAAGAAAACTAATTTGAAATCGCTTCATCCGTTCGGGAGCTATGATGCCACAAAGAGACAGAATGAAAATTCTTCCCCCCTTTCAGCCCCAATAACTTTTAAACGGCTCAACCGATTTTCATCAAACATATCTAAAAACACGCGCCCGTAAGTCCCCTTTAATACAAAGAAAACTAAATTGAAATCGCTTCATCCGTTCGGGAGCTATGATGCCACAGACAGACAGACAGACACACACACACACACACAGACACGTCAAACTTATAACACCCCTCTTTTTGCGTCGGGGGTTAAAAAGCATTATAGGTATATTAACTTCATGGCAATAAAGTAGAAATTTCCATGATATATGATCGTAGTAACAAAAATCTTCGGTATGCTTGAGGCTACTGAATCGGCAGCTTTGAGTATGCTTCGGGATACTTCGGGATCCTTTAGTACGCTTTCCCCATTGTTGCGTCGTCACCTTCGCCCAAGCAGCACTCGGTGCGGCATGCTTAAGGACGCCTCGTCATCCCTAAGAACGTTGTAGCATGCCAAGGCCATGCCAATTTCCGACAGTGTGCGCTGGCATGTAGGGATGCCGAAAGATCCCTTTCCTTGCCGACGCCGATAATGGGCGCCGGGCCTAAGTGTTGCTCCAGATCCTCCTCTATCTCCCAGTGAAAGTTCCATAAAAATTAAATCCCGCGACTTCGCGCATAGGAATTTTTCCCGTGCGAATCCTGATCCCGCGGGAATTCCGGGATAAAACATAGCCTAATGTTGCTCAGGAATCTCCGCTATCTTCCTGTGAAAGTCCCATAAAAATCCGTTCAGCCGAACCGGAGATTAGCGCGCACAAACAGACAAACAGACAAACTTTTTTTTTTAATTTTAATTATTTTTTTAGATTGTTGTTCTAGTACTCTTTCTTAACCTCCCTATAGATTTTGTTTTGTCACTTAAGTCAACTTGAATAAACACTGTAGGTACCTCTAATTGTACCAACGTTATCCCCATTTTTGCACCCTTTGCTGGCTTTTTTTTTAAATATTGAATTTACATTGAAGATTACTTATTTAACTATAATAATTTTAAAATATGGGGTTAAAATAATTTTTAGTTTAGTCAGAAAGTTACCTTAAAAAATTACAAATTTCCGCATTCATTTGTGTTTTTTTTTCTTTTCCTAACAAAATATCGAAAAACTGAGAAACACGTATTCTATTAATTTAAGTGATAACCCTTTGTTGCAAGTTTGAAGCAAATCGGACGACGTTATAAAAAAATTCCATACAAACTTTAGTCACCTATCCCTAGGGAACCTTAATATTATTCGAAAAAAAAGTACCCTATAATAGACACCAGTTTATAGGTAATAACTTGACCGAGTTTCAATTAAATCCGTCCAGTGGTTTACGCGTGATGATCGGTCAGACAGACAGACAGACAATAAATAAAAAAAATTAAATTGCGTGTACTTATGTACGCGCATAAGAAGTTATACTTCTTTGGCATCATTAAATAATAAATATTCAACGTTAATAATTTCATAATATTTAGTATTAATTATACTAAAAAGACGTGTGGCACTCGGAGACTGCCGCGGTAAAGCTATTGCAATAGCATTATATATAAATTAACAAAACAAAAAATAATACTGCATTTGTGATAATAATAAAATTGTTACGTCATAATGGGCGGACATCTCACGGGGCGATTTGACATAATATGATGAAGAGTAAAGCAAACTATACAAAATATATTTCTGAACGCACGCAATACAACAACCAAATGTCATTATTTATAGTGTCATTATTTTATGTCATGTATGATGTACTTATGTCTATAATATGTCTATGTTATTTTGCATGTTTTAAATCTAAATACGTGATAATTCGACTATTATGAATACATGTTGTCGATTCCAACGCCTTATTTAATCCAGATCTACATGTAATTATTCTTAAAATACCGAACCCGACGGGGCGAAAATCAAATGTTTGACAGGTAAGATTTGTATGGGAAATTAAAATTTTCATTCTTAGTATTTTCCTCGCAATTTTTCCATATTTTCTCATTGCTGCAACCTTCCCTGAACTTCCACGAATATTTCAAGACTAAAATTAGCCAAATCGGTTTAGCCGTTATAAAGTAAAAGTTAGTTAACTCAGTTAAAAGTTCTGTTACATTGACAAAGACCAATGAGTGGTTTAGCAATGGGTTTAGCCGGCAACTTCATACTGTTGCGCGCGCATCGTAAAATTTCACGCGCCTAACTTCATACTGTTAATTTTTTGGTGTTACAGATGCGCGCGCATCGTAAAATTTCACTCTCATGAAATTTCCATAACGCGCCTAAAGAAGTATAACTCCAAAAATATATTTTTGAGTTCTATCTCGATATGCAAGTGCCCCTTAGTCGAAATTAAAAAAAAATATTCAATGTACAGAACACGTGCTCCTACAGTTTTATTATAGTATAGATATGACTAAATGCGTTATAAAAGGGTGCGAACATCAAAGTGCTAAAATTAAAAAGCTGGATGGAATAACATTTCACAAGTAAGGAAACAAAATAATTCATATTTACATTAAATCAAATATAAAATATTTTTGAAGTTATACTTCTTTAGGCGCGTTATGGAAATTTGATGAGAGTGAAATTTTACGATGCGCGCGCAGCAGTATGAAGTTGCCGGCTAAACCCATTGCCTCATTGGCCTTTGTCAATGTAACTTTGACGTCTCTTTTGCTTTTTATCGAAATTATTTATAACCAGCCAGGTTTGTTTTGACTTGTTTGTGGCACATTGACATGACATAATATGCACAGACTAGCTAAAGATTAATGTTTCGTTATACGGTATGCAACGACTAGTCTTTTTGGTAAAATATTTAATAAAGGTTTTTATCTGCAATATAACAGTAAATAAATTATAACTAAGTATTCAAAGATAGTTTAGGATGACTATTAGTGATTATGCTACCATTCCATCAGTATTTTCTTAAGACGTTGTCACGTTCAACTATCGTCAGTAAACCGACTTTACAGACAACCAATTTTTTTTAGTATAATTAATACTAAATATTATGAAATTATTAACGTTGAATATTTATTATTTAATGATGCCAAAGAAGTATAACTTCTTACGTGCGTACATATGTACACGCAATTTAATTTTTTTTATTACTTTGACACAAAACGTCAACCAGTGCTGCCATGAGTACATTTTAGATATTCCCCAATTTATTGGAAGCTTGGAATATCATATTGGGTTCAACCCAAAAAAAAACAAACACCTTTTCCTTTTTTAGTACTGAATGATTTGTGAGTGTTCGAAATCATTTTACGTCTATCACACGGCTTACCTCACCTTTTCCTTTGTTACTCCTTTTTATTTTCCTTCTCTTAATTCCAATAATTACTTCCACATCTATTATAATATTTTTATGCAACGAATACATCGCAAAGAATGCAAATATTGTTTTATAGTATAGTTCAATATTGTTCCCCAAAACCTCAGTACCCATTCAGTTTCTCTTTCCCGCCATTCTTCACTTTTTTATGAAAGTCACAAGGTAAAGATGACGTTGGATGCAAGGCATTCCAGGCATTGCATGATATTAAATTATTTGTGTCACAATAAGGGCGCTTTTAGTGTCATGCGGATTTGCTCACGCAGGCGGGATTACTCCGCATGCGTAGCACCCGCAAAGAACAATTTCATATATGAATTTACTGTAAAGCGTGAAAAACGCACGCGGGACTCGGGACGCTGTGCGGGGCGTCATCCCGCGGCGGGGCATCCGCATGCGTGAGCGTCCCTACAACTTCAGTGCCCATTTTAGAGTCGTGCGGGGCGCACGCACCATATTTTACTAATCGTCTACGCAACCCGTTACGCAACCCGCAGAAGACTGAAACTTAGGACGCTTTTAGTGTCATGCGGATTTGCTCACGCACGCGGGATTGCTCCGCATGCGTGAAATTTCACGCTGCGGATCATACGCAGTAAGTGTTGCGTTTATAGAGGTGCCTGAGAAATGATTTTTGTACCTTTTCGAGAACAGAAATGTATTTTGACTGGTACGGATTCCAGACGCAGGAGCTGAATTCCAGCTTGCTACGAACTAGGACATTGTACAAAAGTCTGATGGTAAATTCAGTTTTGAAGTCACGTGTATTTCTTAGAACAAATCCGAGTCGCTGAAATGATTCTTTGCTAATGATAGAAAGTATAAACAAAAATAATAAAGTATAATAAAGTATAAACAATTAAAATTTTATTTTACTAGTTTGGGTAATAGAAATCCATCGTATGGCAATACTAACAAACGCACCACATGCAAAGAGAGCCTGCCTCACGTTTCATTTCATGACATTCCGTCTATAGTTAATTGGTCTGAGATAATAATATGGTTTATTTATACGCGTAGCATGGTCAACAACAGTAATTAAAGGTGAATTGCTCCCTTGACTTCGTCAATTAGTAATTATGACGACTATTAATATTAATATTAAAAACAGGTGGCTAATGAGTTTAAGACGCGATTTCATAATAAATAACGGTGGTACAGGTTAGGCGCGGAGCAGAACGCGCGCGTGGTAGCGGCGGGCAGCGAATGGCGGTCGCTGGGGGTAGTGGGCGGGGGAGCGAGACACCCCAACCACGCGGCGCTCGCGTCCCGGCTCAATACCTTCGACGGCTGGCCCGCGGACCGCGCGCAGGACCCGCGCGCGCTCGCCGATGCCGGGTTTTATTATACTGGGGTCGATGATCAGGTATGCGGGTGTAACCGACTGTAATTATTGCTTTTTATTTATTTTATTTATTTATTTTAACGCTTTATTGTTTTTACACCATAAAATATTACATTAAAAAGCACATATAAAGAATTTTAAACAATGGCTTTAAAGCGATTTCTTCCAGACAACCCGGTATTACCATGGATGTAGAAACTAAAGATGTGACCGTAACATACATAAGGCGCACGACGAGTGGTCATCATTAGGTTGTGTGATTGAGTGATTGATTAAGTTAGTCTATTGTAGGCAGCAGCGAGTTGTGTACGTCACTTACGCAAAATTGATATCAGTAATTACGTCCGCAAATGTAGAAAATATGGCTTCCTGTGCCCTTAAAAATATTCTAACAATTCAAGACACACAAATAAAGTCCAAAGGAATCACATTTCATTATGTAAACATTGAATTGTAAATTATTTTCACTATTTCTAAAATAATAACTTTAGTAAAAATGGCGCGTGACATTTTTAAGAGTGACAGAAACAGCACGACTAAAACTTCCAAACGCGGAAGTGAGATATCACTATGTAATCTGTTCGTTTTCAAATATAGTAACAAAATTCCATTGCGCCAACTTCACGCACAAACCGATTCAATTGAAAATTGGATTGTTACAACTTGACACACATTCGAACGTGCAAGGCAGGTCTATATTATGTATGTCTATGGGTATTACAGAAAGAAAAGCACAAAAGGAAATGGGTAGAGGCGTTAAACAACAAACAACACAGAAAATTAAATAAAAACAATAATAACAAAACACACATCAACTTACATACCTACCAATAATGTAACAGTGACAGGACGTGAGTAATCAAGAACGGGAAGAGAGAAGAAATGAATTAACAAGAACAGGAAAAGAGAAGAAAAGTAAGGAAGCTAGGAAGGGAGATAATAATCTTTAAGTAGTTTTTTAAAGTTATTTACGTTTTCGGCTTTTCTAATTGAATCAGGTAAAAAGTTCCAGAGACGGATAGCAGTGAGTGTAAATGAATTATGAAAGAATGTGGAGGAGTGTGAAGGAGTAAGTAGTGTAAGGTTATTAGAAGAACGAAGTAAGTGATTATGTGATAAGCAACGATATTCAAAATTATTGCGGAGATAAGAGGGGGCAAATGGATTAAACAGCACAGAGTACAAAGCAGAAAGTATGTGAACATTCCGGCGAAGACGAATAGGGAGCCACTTGAGTTTAGCACGAAATTCGGAGACATGATCATATTTACGAAGTCCAAATATGAATCTAATACATACATTTTGGAGACGCTCAAGCTTATTTAGTTGCTCCTCAGTAAGGTCAAGATAACAGATGTCAGCATAGTCAAGAATGGGTAAGAGTAAACTAGTCGCCAGCGTAATTTTAGTAGGCAAAGGCAGGAAATTTCTTAGTCTACCCAGACTGCCAATTGCAGCAAATAATTTTTTACTTATGTCATTGATTTGCGGAGTCCAAGATAAATTAGCATCTATTAATATTCCTAGGTTTTTAACGACTTTAGAGTATGGAATTTGTACCCCATTTATAAAAATAGTGGGCAATACCAGCCAATTTAAGTCGGTTATTTTTTACAAAAGAAATAACCGACTTCAACCTCGATAAGCAGTGATGACTCAAAAACTACTCGGCAGATGGCGCTTAATTCAACATGTAGGTGTAAAGTTCTCATCACTACAAATTAATCAAGCCCAAACACTAGATAACTACAGTAAATCGTTGAGGAAATCCCTTGACTGTCTTTCGGTTTCATCAGAATGACTCCAGACCTTCATGAAATTGTGGCGCTTTCATTTACTTATGAAAACATTAACAAACACACTAGTTGTCCCTACAATTTTCGAAAGTTGCCCCCGATTTCTCCGAGATACCATCATTAGATCCTGGTGATCCTTTTAAAAGGACCCCACTGCACATATCTAGTTTACAGCAAAAAAAGAATTATCAAAATCGGCCCATAAACGACGAAAAATCGCTGAACAAACATAAAAAAAGCATATACAGGGTGTCCCGTAACGAATGGATAATACGGAACCTACGTGTAGAGGGCATCATGCCGGTTCAGATGAATAAATATTATGTTCAGTAAAAGTCCCTCCGTTTCCGAGATATTCGACATTTTCAACATTTTCAAAATTGTCCCACCCTTCGCCATTCTTTTTGGCGCCAGGACTACAAATGAAGACATTTTTTGTATCTGTTTTTTGTATAGTACTCCTGGATAGATGTGCTATCGAATGTCATCAAATTATTTTTATAACAAAAACACAGATTATTTTTAAATTAAGATTTAACACCAATTTAACGTTTTTTCATATTTCATTCTTGGCTTTTACTCTGCCGTGGTTAAAAAATACAGGATACAGGGTATGGTCCACCTATCGATTTTAAATTATTTCCTTTTAAAACGAGGTCGACCCCATTGTTATGATATTACAATTTAATTCCAAAATTTGGTTTGTTACCTTAATTAGCTTCAAAACCATCCAAATTCTCTTGATTCACCATTATTGGTAAATACAATAATTTTTAAGCCTGATATCACTAGAATAAGACTAAATCTGGTTAGTCTGGTGCCACCAGATTAAAGAGAGCAAATAGCTTCTTTGAAAACTTATTCGAAATAACTAACTTTTAACAAAAAAAAAATACGGACTTCAAAATCGATATAACACAAAAACCACTCGCCAGGTGGCGCTCAAATTTATAACCGACTAAATGATAGGTACTAGGTACCTTTATGGGACCAGACAGCAGTCTCTACCTTTCGAATGGCGAAAGAATTATCGACATCGGTTCACCCAGTTCGAAGTTCTGAGGTAACTAACACACATAGGAAAAAACACATGATACAAATTGAAAACCTCCTTCTTTTTGAAGTCGGTAAAAATACTTATCAATGGAAATTATCATTTGATTGTTTGATTTGGTTACTGAAACTAACATTTTAAGGGATTTACGTATTCAATAGGTAGTGAAGTATTTTTGGCTTAAATCTCTTAAATTAGGGCACAAATTTAGCTCTCTTGGCAAATAAGGGACAGTCAAGTGAATTTGGATGGTTTTAAAACTGATTAAGGCAACAAACCAAATTTTGGAATTAATTTGTAATAACAAAAAAATTTAATTAAAAAACCCCCGACACAAACATTTAAAAAGTAAAAAATAATATCTATAAAAATAATACGTCACGTTGGGGGACCGCTCCTAACTAGGTACTCATTATCTACGATTTTTTTCATAAGTATCACAAGCCTACCTACTTAGTCCTTTACCCAAGACTTATCATTTATCAATATTTTTTTGTGTTAAAGTTAGAGTAAATGCAGCGGTCCCCCAACGCGACGTATTATTTTTAGAGATATTTATTTTTTACTTTTTAAATGTTTGTGTCGGGGTTTTTTTTAATTTAATTTTTATTATATACTTATTAATATTTATTATTTATAGGTAATAAAGAATATTCTCGATTAAGTCATAAATATTCTCTTACTGTGCCCTTTCATTTGACACCCCACACGAGTATATTTGCATACATTCGGCTATTCTTCTCCGCTTTTACCCCCCACAACTTTTAAACGGCTCAACCGATTTTCATCAAACATATTTTAAAACATGCGCCCGTAAGTTCCCTTAAATACAAAAAAAAACTAAATTGAAATCACTTCATTCGTTCGGGAGCTATGATGCCATAAAGAGACAGAGTGAAAATTCTTCCCCACTTTCAACCCCAACAACTTTTAAACGGTTCAACCGATTTACATCAAACATATCTAAAAACACGCGCCCGTAAGTCCCCTTTAATACAAAGAAAATTAAATTGAAATCGCTTCATCCGTTCGGGAGCTACGATGCCACAGACAGACAGACACACACACACACACACACACACACACACACACACACACACACACACACACACAGACACGTCAAACTTACAACACCCCTCTTTTTGCTTCGGGGGTTAAAAATGGGGTCTACCTTATTTTAAAAGGAAATAATTTAAAATCTAAAGGTGAACCATACCCTGTAACATACCATTTCGGAATCTGGGTGAAATGGGCTAGTTTTTTTTTTTAATTTGGCATTCAAGCCACCATACTTTATTTTGAACCACGGCAGAGTAAAAGCCAGGAATGGAATATGAAAAACCGTTAAATTGGTGTTAAATCTTAATTTAAAAAGAATCTGTGCTTTTGATATAAAAATAATTGATGATATTCGATAGCACATCTATCCAGGAGTACGATACAAAAAACAGATTCAAAAAATGTCTTCATTTTAGTCCTGGCGCCAAAAAGAATGGCGCGAAGGGTGGAACAATTTTGAAAATGTTGAAAATGTCGAATATCTCGGAAACGGAAGGACTTGCTGAACATAATATTTATTCATCTGAACCGGCATGTTGCCCTCTACACGTATAGTCCGTTTTTTTTCGCTGCGGACTAAATTGACATTAGCTGTGTTGCCACTTTTTTGCGAATAATTAATAGTGATGTGCCTCTACCGTAACTTTACGTAATTTACAATCTAGTATCGTTTTTCGGTAATAATAATAAATGTGTCTTTAAAATAATATGACTGACAGGCATACCTATATAATGTACCTTAACCTTGTTATTGCGTATTCTTCAACAAGAAGTCAATAATTTTCGTATTTACTTAGTGTAATACGCAATTAAAATTAATAAATATATTTTTTATCTGTGATACTCCATAGTTACCATGATTTGTAAAAGATTCGTCTATTATCAAATAAAAATAAAATTATCTGATAAAAGTAAAAAGTTCGATACATAAAACCGGTATCGTAGATCAACACTACTATTAAAAAGCTGGTATCATTATTTCGAAAATTGACATTTGCATGTGTCAATTTAGTCCGTAGCGAAAAAAAACGGACTATAGGTTCCGTATTATCCATTCATAATGGGACACCCTGTATACGGTCGAATTGAGAACCTCCTTCTTTTTTTTACGTTGGTTAAAAAAAGAAGGAGGTTTGAAATTTGAATGTTTTTTTTCTTAATGTGTGTTTCCTCGTAACTTCGTAGTGCAAGAACCGATTTTGACGACCCCGATGGCGCAATGGTTAACACGCCGGATCGCTGTTCCGAGGGTCCTGGGTTCGATTCTCAGTGAGGCGGAGATTTGAATGATGAGTTTGAATTCCCATTTTCGGTCTGGGTGTGTGTCCATGGCACCCACGACACAGGGATTCCTAGTGAGTGTGAAGCGTTATTTTTAATTTTATTTTTTTAATTGAAAGCTAATGTAATGATTGCCGTCTGGTCCTATGTAAATTAAGCAACCTCTGACGGGAAGTTTTTGAGTTATCTCTACTTATCTATTTTGAAGTCGGTTATTTTTTTGTAAAAAGTTAGTTGTCAATGTAACGAGTTCAACTGTTCTCTTGAAGCGCTCATAGCTCGGTGGCTTGCGTCGATCCTACCCTAATAGTCCAAGATCCCAGGGCCGCCAGACGTCACGTATTTTCTGACGAAGGAAATGTGGACGATTGAGTAGTGTTAGTATGTACTAAGAACGCATGCCTACCTGCTAGCTTGCTCAGACGGCCAATTTTCAGGTATCAGGTAATAAAGGTACATAAAAACATTACTTACCTCACGTAAATTCTCAAAGCTGATTTTTACGTATATTTTAGGCAATATCCTTAAAAATAAGTCGCCAATACTCCCAGACACTTTCCGTCGGCCGTATTGCTTTGCAGACGCTTTAAAGCTCCCAAATGTATTAGAGTCTCCAACGCCTGACGCATTTTAATTGCACCAATTTGCTTTACGCATCTCACGCAATGCGTGATTGGTGTAATTGGTGCAATTAAAATGCGTCAGGCGTTGGAGACTCTAATACATTTGGGAGCTTTAAAGCGTCTGCAAAGCAATACGGCCGACGGAAAGTGTCTGGGAGTATTGGCGACTTATTTTTAAGGATATTGCCTAAAATATACGTAAAAATCAGCTTTGAGAATTTACGTGAGGTAAGTAATGTTTTTATGTACCTTTATTACCTGATACCTGAAAATTGGCCGTCTGAGCAAGCTAGCAGGTAGGCATGCGTTCTTAGTACATACTAACACTACTCAATCGTCCACATTTCCTTCGTCAGAAAATACGTGACGTCTGGCGGCCCTGGGATCTTGCTCTATAAGTGACCGACAAAGATAACACAGTGGACGCGGTCGGTAGTTGGATGGGTGACCGCTAGTGGCAGGTAAAGCCATCGGTCCCGGTTGTTAGCCATAGATAACAATCGTTAAGCCATGTCGAAGGCGTTCGGGCGGCATAAAACCTTCTAATTATGGGTTGACCACTAACCACTCCACCAATCCGCATTGGAGCAGCGTGATGGAGTATGCTCTAGGGAAATCTTTGTGCGACATCTGAAGAGTAGTTTTTGAGTTATCCCTACTTATCGATTTGGACGTAAAAAGTTAGATATATAATTTTAATGGTAGGTCCGGTGTTTCTACTGCGACGGCGGGCTGGGCAAGTGGGAGGCGGGCGACGCGCCTTGGTCGGAGCACGCGCACTGGTTCCCGCATTGCGGCTACGTGCTGCTCGTGAAGGGCCAGGAGTTTGTGGACTCGTGCCGCGAGCGGAACAAGGTTTGTTTTTATGTTTATGTTTTTAGGGGAAATGAAGAGTGTTATAAGTTTGATCTGTCTGTCTGTGCGATTGTTTGATTTGTTAGCTATGCCTGTCTCTTGGCATTGTATGGATACACCGATTTTAATGGTGTTTTTTGCATTCTAAAGTTTCCTTCCAGCGGTTTTAGGGGTTTAGCTATGTTTGGCAGAAATTGGTCGAACAGTTTGAAGAAAATCAGTATTTTTACAAAATGATGTATGGCATTTCAACGCCATCTAGATGGCATGCAGGGGATATTTACCAAGTCGTGTTTGTTGGTGAATCTTAGGATCGAACGGTAAATTTTAGGATTCACCGTGGTTCGGGCTTTTACAGTAACATATTTATTATTATACATTAAGTTTGGCGGTGTCTGATAGTACTATAATTTGTTTATCTCCATTCGCAGGCCACAACAGACCGTGGTCAAAGATCGAGAATACGGACGTTAGGATTCTACGAGGTGGATCAAAATGAAGTAAGTTATTGGTTTCAATTATTTGATCACATAGAATATGCCTGTATTCTTTTTTTTAGAAAACATTTAAGCAGATACGGTCATTTTAAACGCCGCGCCGGCTATTTTAGTGCGCTTGGCTTGACTGACGCAATGATTAGGACAACATCGTCGTTACTTTGACATCAAGTGTTACACTCCAAGGGATGACAATGATGAAAAGGACCGCAACTTACGCCGGTGTTACGAAGAAGAGACACCGAATAACACTATGTTCTGTCTTTGCGTGGCGGTTCTTTCTAGGACAACAATGAGCTTTGCTACACAAACGTCAACTAACTCGTTGTTTACTCAGAATGTACTTACCTTTCTTGAGCGAGAAAGTCGCTCGCCAGTGTTAGACGCCTGCCTAAAGTGCCACATACAATCATACTTTTATGAGCAAACTTACGTTGCCAACGCTCAGAAGAGGTCTACACTTTTCTTTCTGTTACGTTTATAAGTTCCCAGTTAACATAAAATAAAAGTATAGCACACTCATTTTATGTTAATAGGCATACTTTATGTATAAAACGTAACATAAATAAAAGTATGCCTATTAACATAAAATGAGTGTGTTTTTTATTATTAAGTGCTAAAAAGTGAGATATCGTAGGTAGACGAGGTGATGGACAGCAGCACGGTGACGGCCGCGTTGGGGGCGGGGCTGGACGTGTCGCGCGTGCGCCGCGCCATCTGTCGCCGACTGCGGGCTACTGGTACGTACACAGGCATATTATACAACGGTTTGTTTAGATGTTTAGATAAAAATCATACACGCATCGTAACGCTACTTGAAAACTGTCAGTTTCGATTTACTTTGACAAGGTTCCTTACCTTTTTACTTGCGCACGAATTATACCGAAGTAAAACTCCAAACATTGCACGCTCAAACAATGCACACATAAACACTGAATTAAAAATGATTTAAATAAGGTGCGTTGGGGTAAGATCGGTGGTGGGGTAAGACCGTTGGAATCAAATAACTCACTATTTTGGCTTTATTTTTCAACGTTAGCCACACTGCGCGAAATATAATTTTTCAACACACTTGCTCGTAAAGTTGATATTTTTTCTTTAGTCTTACGCCCGGAATGCGGTTTATTACACACTAGTGCGTTTTACTTTTCATTACCGCACTAGTGTTTTTCTTATTCCACTTTTTTTTTAATATCCGTAAAGAGGTTGTTACCAAAAGATTTGTTATTTTGTAAATAAATAAACTTGTTGTACTAGTCAAAATCTGATAAGATAAGATTATACTTCATCTAATTATCTATTAAAGCATTTAAAAAATACAATATTTTAAATCATTAATTACCGTAAATTCTTATTAGAAATACATAATTATTTAGTTTAATATATTGTGGCTGAATGTTCGGTGCCTTGGACTTAACCTGCGCGCGCATAGTTATTCAACCAAAGATACGGCGCGCGAAAAAATAAACCGCGCCATTTTGTGCAAACATTTGTTCGTTTATAATTTGCTGATTTGTGACTGAAAAATGTCGATACCTAATTGTTTTTTTCCTCGCAAGTGTGTTGAAAAACGTCGTATGATACGCGTGTGCTTTGTTCATTACAGTCTTGGCTCTATTACAGCCCTCGCCTTGCGGCTCGGGCTCAATACCGCCTCGACTGTAATGACCAACTTCGCACACTTGTATCATAATGTACTATTGTTACGCCCCACCCCGCAGTGGTCGCCAGTCGCTCCTGCAAGACACACATATGCTACATGCTTTTAAAGTTGACAAGGTAAATTTTCCAAAATTTTTGTCCATCCGGTCTTCCCCCTCAATTTTTTATTGAATATTGTAGCGAAAGTATAATGTATTTTATTACTATTTTGCCTGAATACTAAAATTTAAGCAGTGGTAATTAGATAGAACTAATTGATTTCCGTCTAACTCTAATCTCTGCAGGCTGAAATCCGGTGTTATCCTCCTCAGGTGAAGATCGGATAAAAATATCCGATCAGCGCCAAGTGATGAAATTTGTAGTGGTTGTCAAACTTTTATAATATATGATTAAAAACCAAGATAGATTATAATAACAAAAATCTGACTATAGAATAAGCAACCTAACTTGAATTATCATATTAGATTAAATGAATACATCGCTAACAAAATATATAATTTTTTTTATAGCCTAAGCAGGCAAACGAGCAGACGGGTCACCTGATGGTAAGTGATCACCGTCGCCCATGGACATTGGCAACACCAGGGGCGCCACCAACGCGTTGCCGGCCTCGAAGGAAGCGATAGACCCGCTTCTTGAAGGACCCCATGTCATAGCACTGTGGGAATACTGAGGGATGAAGTTCGTTCCACAGTTTACACGTACGCGGCAGAAAAAGACGTGAAAAGCGAACTGTGGACGAACGCCAGGTATCTAGGTGGTGTTGGTGGAACCTGGCTTTATCCCGTGAAGTGCGGTGGCGAAAGTTAACCGCAGGTATTAAGTTAAACAGTTCCTCAGAACATTCCCCGTTATACAGACGGTAGAAGACACAGAGAGAGCCCACATCTCTCCGCAGTTCGAGTGGATCTAAACCGTCTGTGAGCTTGGGATCGTCGACAAGACGAATAGCTCGCCGTTGGATACGGTTAAAAGGGTCCACTTGGCAAGCCGGGGCCTCAGCCCAAAGGTGGGAGCAGTACTCCATGTGAGGTCGGACTTATGCTTTATAAAGCAACATCCTATGCTCAGGCATGAAGTACCGCTTAGCTTTGTAGAGCACCCCTAACTTCTTTGAAGCCAGTTTAGCCTTACCCGCCAAGTGGTCCCGAAACTGAACATCATTCGAAATGTCGACACCTAGGATCCCAATGCTCGTAGAGATGTTAAGGGGAATGTTCTGAAACTGTGGTGCTATGACGAATAGGGTTTTTTTAGCGGTTAACGCGCAAACTTGTGTCTTCTCGGGGTTGAATTGAACTAAATTCAGTCTGCCCCATTCCGAGACCCGCTCCAGAGATGTCTTGACTTCCGACGCAAGTTTTATCCTCCTCTCCTCAATCTGCACCCCAGACATATTTGCACGGCCTGTGTACCGGGCATCACCATTAATTTAGAACATTTAGAAAAAATTAACAGTTGAAGGGTGGTATAGTGAAACGCCATTGACATCCAAACAATATATTAGAAGAGTAGTTCTTTTACAGTAACAGGACTTATACTTAAACCCTAGGCTACCTACAAGGGATCGGAGTGGACTGCAGCGGCTATCGCACTCGTACCCTATAAACAGACTAACGGCGTAAGGGGTGGACTGCAAGTGGCTATCGCACCCGTTGGCCGTGAACTCAACCCTTTCGGAGGACTGCAGGGGCTATCGCTCCAGTTGGGCTGCTAGCTAAGGCAGCTAAGTGAATGATGATTGCGGCGGGCTCCGCGTCTTATATACTAAATCTTCGGATGCTCTCGGAGGCGCTCGGGTCACGTTCGTAAATCCTCTGCTGTGTGCGATAGGTAGTCGGTGTGCGAGCGGGAAAGTATTCCGTGCGTAAATGATTGAGTATCGTGTTACACAGTTATAATTATTAAATGTATGTTCTTATTAATAATAATAAAAATATTTCTTAAAGCTTAATAAATCTAATTTTCTACTAATGTACACGCTTATTATTTTTAAAACAATTCTACCAATTCATAATTTGGCTCTAGTCTCCTTGGCTTCCCTTTATCACTCTCTCATATCCATAGTTTTACTTATATTTAAACACATAAATATGCTTGAAATTACTACTTGTATACGTACATAAAGAAGTAAGTAGTAAGTAAAGGCCATTCACTTGTAACAATTTAACGACAATTCTATTAGAGACAAATGTCGATAGAACCTTTGGGAACCATTAAATCGCCTAAGTTTAAAATAAGGGGTAAGATCGGACAGCCTGAACGAAAAAAAGCGAAAAAAAGTAATCATCTGGAACATCTATGTTCGTAGCCTTATATAGATTTCATTGATATCATATTAAAGCACAGAAAAGATCGGATATATCCTTGTCATACACCTTGTGTTCTTTGCAATAGAAACAGTTTTAAATTACTGTCCGAACTTCCCCCTTAATGACCAAATTGTGATTATACTCATAAAAAAATATATGGAGTATTTCTAAGCGTATAAATAATAAAATATTGAGTGTACGAAGAGAAATGCTATTTTAAATTATGCTATGTTTATTCATCACCCGTTTGCACTATATTTCATTGACATAGCACTTACTGAACTTACAAAATTTAAGTTTTTACAACATCCTTCGAACTTGTCGTAAATCCGTCCGGTATTACCCCAACGTATATTTGATTCATGAGGGGGACGGTGTCGTCGCTGAGCCTTGACCTCCCCTCCTTGTCTCTTGAACCCCGCGAACATCCATCACGCCGATTTCTCGTGAACAACCACGGCACAGGGAATGCTAGTGTGGGCTATGAGTGTGTAGGAAGCATATTCAAGTCAACATTATGTGTGAAGCGCTCATAGCCCGGCTTGTGTCGATCCTAAGCGATAGACAAAGTTAAGCAACAGGCGGGCGCGGTCGGTACTCGGATGGGTGACGCCGCTAGTGGCAAAAATTTCTTGATCGCTTCCGTACTTCGGAGGGCACGTAAACCTGTCGGTCCCGGTTGTTATCGATTGATAGCAGTCGTTAAGTCATGTCGGAGGACTTCGGGCGGCTTGAAAACTTTCGACACTGGGTTGGCCACTAACCCCTTCACCAACCCGCATTGGAGCAGCGTGGCGGAGTATGCTCTAGGCCTCCTCAGTAATGAGGAGAGACCCGTGCTCAGTAATGGGCCATAAGTGGGTTGTAACTTAGCTAGCTTTTTTATGTGTGTGCAGGTCAGCCGTTCACCACATCGGAAGCGTTAATCGACGCGGTGCTGGACGAGCAGCTGAACGAGGAGCCGTGGTGCGTGTCGCCGCGCGCGCACCGCACGCTCACCGATGAGATCCTCGCCGAGGCGCTGTCTGAAGTCGCGCCCGCGCCCGCGCCCGCGTCCGCGCCCGCACCTGCGTACGCGGTTACAGCCGCGCCCGTGTAACTATCGCTTTATAATCTTTGGACTTGGGCAGGTACTCTTAGTGATAGCTAAGAGCGAACTATTCTGCTGTTAGTCAATTTAGTTATGGACTAGTTAGTAATTGTTAGTATGAGTCTCGTTCTAATTCGATCGCAGATGCGTTGCTACCCCTGAGGACTGAGATGGTCGCCTATAAAAATGTGTAAGAGTTTCCCATACTATGTTAATCAAATTAAATTATCCCATTATAATTACAGCTTAACCCCCGAGCCCGCTCCGCGTGTGTCTCCCGTCCCGAACAGGGCCGTTCCTTCCGAGGAACGGTACCGCAGCGACAATAGCCGTGTCGTGGAGCCTAAAGCACGGGAGGCCACGCCCGAGCCTGACAAGAAGACGTTGACGCTAGAGGAAGAGAACAGGCAGTTAAAGGAAGCTAGGATATGTAAAGTGTGCATGGATGGCGAAGTAAGTCTAACGATTCATTTATGAAATGTGAGTGACGAATGAATTTTCTCACATCGTTTCGAGTATCTCGTTTCTTGGTAACAGGGTATTTACCAAAACAATAGTAATATTGTAATGCTCATTTTAAAGGAAATGTTATTTCAGTACATAGAAAACCATTTTTGCTTTCACGACTATGAATAATTTTACAAAATAATCACTCAAAGCAACAGAATAAACCTCGACAAACAACTCACTGACAAGCAATTTACGAGTGACGTTTAAGTAAGGGTTGCCAGTAAAACAAAACAGTTTCATGAACTTGCCGCAATAAGGCGAGGTTTTCTATATTCCTGGTCAGGTTTTACACAATGTCATGTGTGATGTAAAATGATTACACATTAAAATAATAAAAATAATTTATTCGCCTAACATTAACCAACAACTGGCCATAACAACCCCACCCCACCACAGGTGAGCGTGGTGTTCCTGCCGTGCGGGCACCTGGTGTCGTGCGCGGGCTGCGGCGCGGCGCTGGCCGCGTGCCCGCTGTGCCGCGCGCCCGTGCGGGCCCTCGTGCGGGCGTACCTCGCCTGACGTCGCCGCGTGCGTCTGCCAACGGTATGTTGTGCTGTGGCAATAAATATTCCTAGATACGCAATGCCATACAAATGTTGAGGTGTTTCGTGTCCCCTTTTATCTTTAGTTTTTTTTGTGATGGACGTTAGGGCGCATTCAAGTAGAACGCTGGTTACCGGCGCCGATCTGCCAGCGCTTTAGCCACTGGTCCGTTGACATAACCTCGGTCGTGTGGCAGGTCGGAACTTGTCGGCGCTTATCGGCGCTGGTTCGGCACAAAGTATAGACTTCCTGCACCGACTACCTGCGCGGATAAGCGCCGATAAGCGCTGGCACATCGGCGCCGGTAACCAGTATTCTACCTGAATGCGCCCTTAGTGTGGCTTAAACCTAAAGTTTTGGTTTCCTAGGAAAGCGGTGCCGTCATATAGCGGCGATTATTTAAAAAGAGCGCCCAAATTTCGACTTGAGCACTTTTTGGTGGGGATATTTTTCGAGTGCTGATTGTGCTTCTGATATTATTATGAGATTGATGCAGTAACGTCATAATAACTTGGCCCCTCTGAATATAGCTACGAGTGGCTGCGCAGATGTCGATTTTAAGACCAAAATGTTAGTAGTAGGCGGGGAGTGCGGGCGATAGGATAGTTATAGTAAACCCAACTTAAGACTGAAACGAAAGAGGCGCTGTCGGACGCATTTGACATTCATTTGACCAATCATTGCACACTAGTAACTGACAGGTGAATGACCACAACGTACTTATGAATGACTTTTCGTTAGTTCCAATTTTTGCCATTTCAGAGATAAGTTGGGCGCACTGTAAGCCAATACGAAGTAGAGCTCACAAAACACAGTCATGGCCGCCGTGTTTCGATTGGTCAGTTACAGTGCGCCCAACTTATCTCTGAAATGGCAAAAATTGGAACTAACGCCGCCATGTTAAAAAGTCATTCATAAGTACGTTGTGGTCATTCATCTGTCAGTTACTAGTGTGCAATGATTGGTCAGATGAATGTCAAATGCGTCCGACAGCGCCTCTTTCATTTCAATCTTAAGTTGGGTTTACTATACTGTACCTGCACAAACATCTCAGAAAACGAAGTTCAAAGGAGTCGAGTTATAATGAACTTACTCTACTGGTGTTTTTGACCCGTACTCGTCTCGTTCGCCGGGATCGCTGCTCTTGCTCTCGCATTGCATACTGAATCGCCGTTTGATTCGAGTTGGATAACACTGTTTATTTTTTATTTCCAGAACAAGGAAAGCAAAGAAAAAAAGCGACAAACAACTGGAATGACTCGGTACTTATTAGAATTTGAACAACCATCACGAGTTCACAACACGATGTTCATCAAAGTGCATTAGTTAAATATACATAAATATTAAATACGTAGTGTCGTCGTATACAATTGTTTAAAAATATGATATCGTACATAGGCATACGTTAGAATCTACGTTTGTAGTGCGCTTATGGTGTTAAAAAAATTAAAAAGATGCATTTCATTTCGTGCATGCTATTTAAGTTACGATAAATACAAAAAAAAATGTTATTTAGAACACGCATACCAAAATTTAATATGTGAGAAATTAGGCAATGTTCAAAAAGGGCTTATATTTTTATTATACCCAAAATGTCGGTACTAACTAACTAGTGGTAGCTAATTAGTTGGGATATTTTGTGCAATTCACGATGACGTGCAAGTAATTTCCTCACTAGCATAGAGTTCTTCATACTTATAGGACCATAATACGTTATAGTGAATTGGAACAAGTTATAAAGTACCTACTCTGTGTAAGATTGATAATAATTATAAGGTTTCACTATCGCCCCAGTGAATTGATATTTTTTGATATTCGTTCAAATATTTTATAAGTGTTGTAATCGTATTAACAATTTTTAATATTAATTGAAACTTTAATTAACATTTCGAATTTTATTGCAAATTATAACTTGTGTTAAATAAGGTATATTGTAAAAGCGTGAGTTGGAATTCAAAACGATTTTAAACACATAAATGAAGTGCATTTCAGTGTTTTTAAATACTTTTACAATTGCACCATGCAGAAATTTGTTGTAATACCATCTTTTGTAATTGATTTTGTATTTTCCGCGTATATTTTCAATTATTTTCTAAAAGTGAAGTGATAATGTAACTGAAACTTTAATTTATTTTATTGTAATTTGTTCCTAACTTGATTATTATTCTGTGTTTAGCAGCGCGATACCTACAATAATATGAGATGCTCACTTGCTCACTAGCAATGACACAATGAACACCAGATGAATATTGCCTGGGGACCGCGGTTCGAATGTTAACTACCGTTTCTATATATTATTCTATATATGTATGTATTATGTAGTTTGATTCTCTTGAAATTTCGATAGCGTGGTTGAGGATACGTCATCTGATTGGCCAGTCTCAGTATGACGCGTGTGACGTAGTTTATTGTTTACTGTACTCGGTGCTTGTGGAGTTATGCTTAGTCAGCATCCATGTGATGCGCGAGCTCATATTACTGTAGCTTATATTGCTCTGTGTATAATGTACCACTATATTAAAGTGTTAATATTAAAATATTTTAACCAATAATGACTATGTGTAGTGTAACACTCATAGCGTAATGATGACAATCTTTTAACGAATATAAATTTTATACTAATGGTGGCACTGTTTAATTTTTTATCGCATTTTTGAACTCAATATTCAGTTTTTCGGATTTTAAAAGGTTCTAATTGGTCTAGTCCATGTCATACCACCAACTCGAAGAATGATCATTCCTCCTCACTCACTCCCTCGCACCAAATAATACAATATAATATATAAATACTGTTTGTTGTTCACCAGTTTAAACAAAAATAACAGGCTTGTTGGTGCGACGTAGACTGAGCCCCATAATTTGTATTTTATATTTGTAAATCAGGGATTTCTTAAAATCAATTCAAGTTAATGAATTTGTATACTGTTGCCATAGATACAATATTTTGCCACAATATGGGTTGTGTAAAAAATATTGATGTCCAATGTATGTATGTCAAAACTGCCAAAATTACACTTTGGCTAGTTGACTATTGTACCGACGATATTAAGCGAACTTACCTATGTCTAAATTAGGAAAGCCGGAAGTTCTAACAACATAAAATGGAATATTTTATAGCATAAGATTAGGAGTCTACCGGATATTGTAATGGCCACATAAAATGGAGTGATATACCATTTGAACACGTAGGTGTAACGGTCGATATCCGCGAGACTTGACGGTTTGTCATGTCCTGCCCGTATCGGCCATATTTCCTGTGAGCTTCGTACACTAGGCATAAACGTTGTGCGTTTTTTTAACTGTGATTAATAGCATATGATGATGTCAGAACGAGATTTATTGTCGATTTAGTTTTTTAAAGTACTTAAAAATATTTAGACATTTTACCACCTTATTAAGCAGCTTCTGTCCTGGGAGGGGGGGAAGCAAATTTCATGAATTTCTGACCCAGGGGGAAGTCAAATCGGATTTCGCGAAGCAAGTTTTGTAAAGGGTACAAAAACTGTAGTTACTTCTGAGCAGTGACGGCCCCCCTCTACCCCTTCCTATGTACGCCCCTGATCATAGCGTTATGTTACGACCTAGCACTTTAAATAGGATTTTGTATGATTTTGAATTGAAGTCCTTTTTTAGACAATAGATTCTGAAATATTTGTTTCGTCATGCTATAAATACGTATTTTGAGCTCGTAAAAAAATTATACGCGTTCGGATGTCAAATAATAAATAATCAGATGTTATGTAAATGAGTTCTAGGTAAATTGACGTAAGATTGAAACAACTGTTGAAAACCTAAACAATGTGTTTCACAATAACTGTTTGTTTGATTTTTGTATTCACTTATGTACCTATATTCATTACGAAAAGTAACGTGCCTAATCCAGTTATAGAGATCAATTCTTTATCAACAATTTTACTGACAGTCTTCGCTGTTTGAAATAAAATAAAATCCCTTTTGAAGCTTTGAAGCACTTAGCTTTTAATTGTATTAAATAAAGCACATACCTACTATAACACCCAGTGTATGAGTGGCTTTACCAGTATGATTCAACATCCAATTACTAATAACTGATTACTACGAACTAATAATACCATGAACTATATCCATTTGACGAGAAGGATATTGTATTTATCAATGAATAAAATTGTGAAATGCGTGCTTCTATTATCTAGGGTGAATACGAAGGCGCCTTAATATATACATTTGTTTATTTAGGTAATACTATATTTATAAGACTCGTTCGGTTAATTATAAAAGGTGATGTAGTTGTGATGTGAATTGTCGATTTACAAAATAGGATATTGGTTTACCTTAAAGGTTATTAATAATTGAAATGATTGTTTTATTTACCCTAACATATTTACTGTGTTTTAAAGCCAATGTGAGGTCCCTTATTGAAGTTATACTTTATGCTTACAATTTTTGACCCCAGTTGTTCAGGCGTGTTGAGGCATTCCATGTTAATTTTAGTAAACACAATATCAATTATTGCTTTCGGTTAGTACCTAATTATTTTTAAGCACATTTTGTTTTTTTTATCAATTATTGTGATGTCTAAAAAATATGTTTATGATCTATTTATTTGCATTCAGCTTCTTGCGTTTTATAAGTATGCACAAAATATGTTATCTTATCCGCAAATATATTTTTATACTTACATTACAGTAATTAGTATACCTACCTACAGTTTATCGCAAAATGGTCTTTTACATGGGTCATAACGAAATTGTTGTTGTGCCATATTTCATGCGTCATTACACAATTATCAGTAATTTAAAAATGAATGATCATCTTTAATAAGAATTACAATATTCGTTTATGAAAGTGAAAGAACTCAAGTTTTAGTACATTTGAAGTTATAATTAGACAGTATCAATAGACGCGTTTAATCGCGCGCGTGGCGAGTATAATCGCGTAATGATTGGAGATCGCTTCAAAAGAATTGATTAAGCGTTCTTCCGTTACATCAAAGGGCTTTGTTACAAAGGTGAAGAGCGAGGTAAGTTTTGCTATGCGGAGCCGTCTGGCCGTAAATAGACGGACGCGTCGCGTTCGGAAATAGCGCAGACGAACTCCATACGACGGACGCTTTTGGAAATATATTAATATGCGAGATGTTCCGCCACACGGAAATCTAGGCGCTTATTAACACTGATAATATTTGACGATGGCTGGACTACAGATTGGGATTATTTGCTGCTGTGTACTGTCTGCCGTCTGCTGTCTGCTTATATTTGACTGCTTCCTTTATAGTTAAAGCTTAACGGTGATTTTTGTTTATTACAACCGTTCGCTTATAATTCTGCAAATATTAAGTAATAGTATCTACTTAATACAATATAATACCTATGTGTAATACATATACCTATGTCTAAATTGTATAAACAAGTTCTCCAAAATAAGAAAAGTGTATGAGGTGAGAATAAACTTGCTGAAAGTTTCTTGCGTGAGCGTTCTTTTCCACGTGAATAAAAATCAAATCCTTATCTTAACTTTTTCTTACATTTTGTTTACTATAAAATTGTTTTCTTTTTTGCCAAGCTACTTAGTTTATTTTTACATTAAAATGTTCATAATTAGTACCTTAATGATCAGGTAGTTCTACTAATTAAGAATATTTTAATGCCCGCATTGTCCTTGTTTATCGTCCTGTTATGTAAACAAGATATAAAAAATAAACTAGAAAGGTGATCTTGTCTAACACCTGTTTGGTAGGTATAGGTACCTAATTGCTTGCTCGGAGACGAAATAGTACCTAAACTTGTTTCTATTATTATTGTCAAGTTGTATTCAGAGACCTGTACGTGTGGGTAGGCCAATTATTGTGGGTAATACAAGGTTTATGAAGAACAAATGTATAAAATAGAAAATCATAATTTTTACCTAGTATTCCCATTCCCAATGAGGGCTAAATTTTAATATGTACAGTATCAGATATTTAGTCTAACCGTCCTCCTACAGATGTCGCTACTGTATCCGCTATTTAAATTGAACTTATTATTTTTCACTACGATAATAAATATTATAAAATGGATGCTTCCGTGTATGTCTGTCGGTGACTTTGAAATAGTAAACAATAAAGCATTAAGCAACACGACCTAGTTAGCGGCCTTCGATGAGTTTCTTTTTTAAGTTCACGTAATGCAAATGGTACAGGTAAAAAGTACTTATAGCTTCAAACGTTACAATGCCGTTTAAGTAGGCCCCTGCTTAGGTATATGTTATTCAAATAAATATAATTATAGTCACGTAAGAAACCAAAAGGTAAGTAATTACAAAAAAATAAAAAAGGTCTAAGAATAAGTACATAATAAAAAGATAACATTTTACTTTGTTTCACGATTTAAATTTGAATATATTAAATTATAACTGATAACTTATTTATTCAAACTACGCGTTACTAACTAGGAAGTCGCAAGAATTAATCGCTTGTTCATTATATTGATTGGAAAATAGAACTAGGTTCTTTAGAGATCCGGCCATAGGAGAGATAAGAAGGACAAGCAACACTGGTTCGAAGTACAAGTCCTATCAGTTACTATGTATACTAAGTAATCCGATTGCGGATAATGAAGTCAATAAAATACTAGTGGATATGTTCGGTACATAACGGGTGCAGGGTGTGACGTCATCATCATATTGACACAGTTGAATCAACAGTTCTTGGAAGTGACTAGTTGAACTTTTCCTTTAGTGGTTGTATATGTCGTGGCCACATCGTAGATTTGCTCACATCATGAAATAATCGACCATATCATGAAATGGTCGCATTTCATGATATGGTCAACAGCTGTCTATTGGCCACATCATGATGTGGTTTGAGCAGATCAATGATAAGAAATCGTTCCTCGACATGGGCAACTAAACGCGTGGCTTTTTCATGAAATGGTCAAGATTATTCTGATCATATTATCGTAAAGTAGTTACTTTAATTACCGGTAGAGGCGCTGCAAGCGCTTTGTTTATGTGTAAAGATGGCGGCCGTTGGCGTAAATAAATGTTGTTTCTCTTGTCAATTCTTCCTAGAGTAAAAGAGTAGCAACAAAAATTGCGAATTGCAGAATACAATTCACGTCAACTGTTAAAAACGATTAACATTGAACGGAAGCATAAAAATTGAGTTGATTTTGGATATAAAACAATGAATACTCATTTCCATTACTACTCAGTCAAATTCTTCAAGGTGTAGGTAGGTCGAATTGGTTACAGAACCGAATTAGCCTACCCCTACTCCACGTAGTCTTGTATGCCCTACCCCTAGAGTTTTTTAGAAACCGGAGGCGCGGAGGGAGGGCAGCCCCCGCCCGCTGTAACAAAACGCAGACACCCGGGTGAGCCGGAGCGGCTGAGGCTGGTCGCCGAAGGCGACCAGCAAGCCGAAGCTGCGCAGGCGAGCCCTATATTCCGTGTTTTTACGATCCGGCCAAACGTTGATGACCAAATCGTGAAACGTAGATGATTTTACGATCTGCCCAAACTGAGTTGATCATTTCATAAAATGCGACCATTTCATGATATGGTCGATCATTTCATGATGTGAGCAAATCTACGATATGGCCACGACATATTATGTATATACTATTTTAAAGGAAAACAGCGAATCTTTTATCACCATATGTCATGACCTAATGTGTTAAAATATTGGTCTTGAAGTAAAAAATAAATGACCGATTAAAGACTTGTACCTCCAAAACGACTGAAACATGTCTGAGCATATTGAGTATTGTAGAGGGCGCTACTAGCTACAAACGTGGCATAAAATGTGCTGATTTTAACCATCGTATTATCGGTGAGCGGTGAGTCAGCGCAATGGTGGAATTAATTACAGATAGCTACGAGTTGCATAGACGCAACGTCCTTGCAAGGCTGCTGTTGGCGGATCACGTGCGCTTAAACCTCTCGCCTGGTGCATTTCGTTCGCCTCCCTAATCGATTCGATCGCTACTCGTATATATAATCGATTTTTCACAGACAAACGCCGTATTGATTCTGTTTCATAGATATTTTATAGCACAGAGAAATTAAATTCCAGTTTTATTAAAAATAACCCGTATCTAGTTAATCGAGTCATTATCGGTGCGTATGGCTTTAAACGTGTTTTGCGAGGCTAATCTCGCTGAGATCATCAGCTGTTTCCGTGAGCCGGATGTGAGCAGCAATTAGCAAGTGCTTAGCGATAATGACTGAAATATAAAAAAAAACTTTTCAAGCAATATCAAATATTTGCATTTTATTTTTGTCCTAATAGGACACTATAGTATGAGCATTAAGTAACTATAGCTAGAAGATACATAAACATTACAACTGCAAGAGGTAGGTACTTAGGTGCCCATAGTTTTTGTACGACGCTAAGAAAATGGAAAATCCATAAAATCATAATAAATTTCAGAGATTTATTAAATATATCTGCAAATGTAAAGAATAAGATCAACTCGAGGGTGGTTTCACTAGCTTGTAACAAATAATAGTTAGATTTGTATTTTTGCTAGTAATCCTTCGCCAAGGGCAAAGCTGCAGTCCGCCCACTGGCAAGACTTCACAATTATTATAGAAATGGGCGCGTGGCGAATCATGAGACGCCGCGTTGGCGCAGCCTTAATGCCATAAATGTCTTCAAATTTTGAATGCTCATATTCGAACAATATCGTGTACGTGGAGGTAAGATATGCTCGAAAATCACTATTATAACACTAGAGTCTAGGCACCATTTTAAAAATAGAATAAAAATGTCATAGAGACTCTAGTAGCGACATCTACCTCTTCATAGCTGTGCGCCGCCTTACCTATCCGTTGCTAGCCGAATTAGATACTTACTTAGCTTATTAGTTCGTGTAGTGCATGTGCATCTATTCGAAATTAATGTCACATTACGTAATAATACCTATTGTAGGTACCTACTGTATGTACAACACGATGCAAATAAAAATGTGGGTAGTTATTAAAAACCTGAGTTTTTATTGAACTTGTATCACTGCTGTTGTAGGTTCTTTAAAAAATCTACTATAAACAAATACTTACGTCTAACTAGTCTAAACTACTAAGATATGCTTCAAGTGTATCTAGTATCCGCTAGAAGTAGCCCCCTTTCTCGACAGAATTATCATTCATAGTGGTCATATCCCACGTCGAATAATAGAAAGCATATGGTTGAAATATGCATTATTATCTCGCACGGGAAGGAAGAGAAAGGCCCTTATCGGTTTATCCCTTGTCCGGATTTACAGATACTATTTATTTATAACACACACTCCTTCCTACGTCCAGTACTTAGAATTTGTTGTTTGTTTTATGATTGTATTTAGCTGGGGAACGTTTTTGCTTCGATTAGTAGTATGCTCAGTGGCGCCATCCACCTTGTAGAATGTAAAATGAGAGTTATGCGTGGGCGCCGCGGCGAGCGTGAGTCACCGGCACGCCTTAGCTACCCGTGAAGCTTGTTTATATTGTAAGTAACGTGCCATTCATCAGTATCTAGATGCCGTATGCCATGGTGTAAAGAATTCATAAACCATTATTTGCTTCAAGGTGATCGATCCTATAAACGTGCCTATTTCCTACACATATTTTTTAAACCTAACTTACCTACCTATTGTGCTACCTACCGTCATAAATAATATTAACATATTTTTATGTTATTAACATAAGATACATTTAGGAATATCACCAAGACTAAAAGTAATAAGTCCCGTGCTTCCATCTTGGATGGTAACGTATCGGTGGTGTCATTGATGGTACCATTATGCTATGGAAGGCGATGACAACTTACCATGAATAGTACTGTTAGTATGTTGGCTTTTAACTTTGTTATTATTTTACCCGATTTTTTTAACTGACTTCTCTCTTCGAGATTTTCAATTTGCCTGTACCTATTTTTATGTGTGTTTTCTTATCTTACAACTTTTTAGTGGGTGTACCAATTTGTATTAGGCGTCTTTTATTAGAAAGCTGGTGCTTGTGGTCTCATTTAATTTGAGCGACATCTAACGAATAGTTTTTGAGTTACCCTCACTAATGCGCATCTAATTTTTTTGGTTTTGAATACGTTGTTGATTTTCCCATCTCATTACGTGCCAATGTTCTCTTCTTTGTTAGTTATTCTTAAAAAATATTGATTGAGATGAGATAAATAATTCACTAGTGTTGTGTAATTTATTACACGATCATAAAAAACCTTAAATGGTTAGTTGTATGGACGTCTCTTGTTCATATTGATAATCGGCATGTAACCGTATACGGTATGTAAATGTAGTCGAAGCCAGTATTGTAACATGACTGTTACTGCGGGACGTTAGCATACCAGGCTATCAGTAATGTTGTGGGTCACCCGATAACCAGGGTATCGAATGCGGGGTATTCCATTCCGTTGGTTAACAAAAGAGTCAGCGCTCAAATTATGTATTACCTACTTTGTTTGTAGTCGACGGAATTGGATGAACATAAATTTTACCGTTTTTGATACAATTTTCAACATAAGGAATTGTTGTTTTGTATTTTTACATGGATTACAAGTTAAGAAACATTTAAAAGCCAGTTTGATTGATTTAAGCCACCTACTTACCTACTTTTTTAAATTTACAAATAGGTTACTTTACATTTTAATAAATATTTCGTGAAAGAAGTCGTATTTTCAAACTTAGGTAAGTAGGTATGTCTTTGTTTGTGCTTTGTCAGTTTTTTTTAAACAAAAGATGTAGGTACAAAATTTTGGCTTGACTTAGGTAGGTACTTACTTAACTTTTATAGAATCCTACAAAAAAGAAAATATTATGTTGATATTCTATGTCGTCGTCGTCGTATGGTGTCAACTACTGGTAGGTACCTACTACTGTGCCTACTTTATGCATTTTGTAGATTTTAATCATTCTTTACTAAAGTTTTACAGTATACAAACATAATAAAATTATCAAGTAAGTATCTTTGTAGCATAATTATGTTATTCTATCAGACAAACAATACCAACTATAATAAGGAAGGTAGGTCTGATAAACAAAGAAAGACGAAACGACAGTCGTTGAATTATTGAAGCACTGATCCCATTACGGGCTTCATACATTACTAATCCATGCGTGTTCTTAAATCAAATCACATATGTTCGTATGACATCAGTTATTGTTAGTGGAACAATGTGTAGTGTGCGCACGCGCAGGCAGTCACGCGCTGATTCATACACACGGGATATTCCAAGTCCTGCCGTCGACACACGGCCAAAGACACAAGCGACAAGAGTTGTATAGTCACGAATGTCTGTCTCATTAACATACGCATAATTTGCGAGCCGCTTTTGAAAATTAAACTTGGAACATGATTCTCGACGCTACGTCCGCCCGCTCTGGCGCCTCGTTGACGACTTCAAGAAAATAAAAAAAAACTTCTTTGAAACTCACATTAGACATAAATGCTCGACGTTTTACCCAGTACCCAGTTGCAACATTTTAATTAAATTGGATACAGTTTAATGGTCCAGAGATCAAAAAGTCTGACTGTGATCTGTGTCACAAATGTCTACTAGTACCTACCTATTGAGAAGATAAGCAAAATAGATAACATTAAGTAGATGGTGTTATGATGTACCAACTTACTCTATTAAGTTTTCAAACGTAAGCGTTGCAATTTGCGACTGTAATTTGCTCCCGAGTGATAGGTACTCTCTACTTTTCATCCCCCCCTATGAGAAAATAAAAGGCGCCTCAAATTCAGGAATTACTGTCACAGTCACTAAACTTACCCGACCCGACTATACCTAAGTAGAAACGCGCTGACTATGCGTTCCTGAAGTCTGTCAATTCGTCATGACTAGTGATGTACAATAAATGACATTATGCGTTGTAACAAATAACAATAACAACATGCATTCATTATGCATAATATTTATTCAATTTATATGTTGTTATTTTTATAGGAATTATGTTTCAATATATTCAATAATAATATTCGTTATGTAAATAAAATTTTAAGGAATCAATAAATTGAATTTAATCATAATTTCTGAATGTAATCAAGAGAAAAAAATTAAAATGTTTTATTTATTTATTTTATTTTCATTTGACTCACCTGAGTGATATTATAACACAAATTTTCCGAAGCTATGTTTGGGCGTACCTTTATTATAATAATATTATTAGCTTTATTGAATACTTAGTACATTATATAATATATTATAAAATTATAACGTTTTATTTTATATTTTACCAACATTGTGTTAACATTACAAAAATATTAGATTACAATTGCCTTGTTATTATGTCACATCACTACAAAAACAAAAAGTTGACATGACATGGATATAACCTTGAAAGAGCGCCGTTTGACGTTGTTTTCTTTTAAAAGGTATTGTTTTTATATTTGATATTTAAGTAATTGTAATAATTTTAGCCCAAGATTAATACAACTATTGTAAGTTGGCATAATTATTCGATTTAATGTTTGATTTTAATGTTATCACTCGTTAATAAGGCAATTAAAAGATATTAAAAAATTGACAATTAATTGTACGCCAGTTCAAAGTTACATCGCCCAGTCGAATGACAGACTTCAGGAACGCAAAGTCAGCGCGGCCAGACTATAACCATACTAACCCGACCAACCCGACTAAACCAACTAAACCAATTAAACTAACTAAAGAACTCATTTTTCAAAACAAAACCATAAATTTCTAACAATCCGAACTAAATTTACTTTTCCTCCCCGTCTTCCTTCCCCCGGGGAGGGAAAGTAATATGAAAATTCATTCCCGCCCGCTAAATAGAAAACAGCAACTTTGGGCCCCCGTAAGTACGAACCAAGTCGTCTTTTTCGAATAGGTGGGATGAAATAGTAGATTGTATGACATGGGTGCAAAGTAATATTTTTTCGGCGAGGGCGTTTTTTGAATCCAGAGCGAAGTGAGGGATTCTAGAGTAGAATCCCGAGCGTAGCGAGGGATTCTTTAGTAGAATCCCGAACGTAGCGAGGGATTCAAAGTACTTACGTCGCCCGAGCCAAAAATATACTTGCTCCCGAGTGATACACTCTACTTTTCATCCCCCCTATGAGAAAATAAAAGGCGCCTCAAATTCAGGAATAATACTGTCACAGTCACTAAACTGACTAAACCGACTAAACCGACTAACCCGACTATTATTCAACAGGCAGGAAAAGTTATATGAGAATTCATTCCCGCCCGCTATTTAAATAACGGGCAGGAAAAGTTATATGAAAATATTCATTCTCGCCCGCTAAATAGAAAACACCAACTTTGGATCCCCTTAAGACCGAACCAAGTCGTCTTTTTCGAATAGGTGGGATGAAAAAGTAATTTTGCGACGTCATCGTATACCCACCTACATCAAATACTAGTAAACCCATAGATGTAGCATACACTGACGTTTAGATAGATTGGAAATGCGAAAGAGCAAAACATATGATACACGTATGGCAGAGCGAGATAGGTAGACGAAATCAATTTTTAGACGGCATTGCGGGCTTAAGTAGCGGGCACTTGTCAAAAATTGTTCCTCAATTTTCTCAATATACTTAATTTAGTTTTTACATTTCTATGTGGAATAACGTCCTTTGTAGTCTTAATTAGTGATGGTTACTTGTGCGGTATCTGGATGTGACTCCTAAAGATATAAAAACCACCAGGAAGGCGTCACGCTCGGCGGTGACATTGACAGCGGGCGATTCATTTTTGGTTTCGTCCAAGTGATACAATTGCCGATCTAAGTAAACCCGCCCTCGCTTCGCTTCGGTAAACCAGTCCCTTCAAAAATCTCTATAAATTTTAACAAATTATGTTATTCCGATGTCTAAGCTATATTACTGCAAAGTTTCATGAAAATCCGTTCAGTAGTTTTTGCGTGAAAGAGTAACAAACCCACACACACACTCACTCACTCATTCACTCACATACATCCTTACAAACTTTCGCATTTATAATATTAGTAGGAAGGATACATGTGCAATATTGTCTTTGATGATCTAATATCTAGAATCTAGATGGAACATCGAATCCGCGCAAACGTGTCAAAAAACTGTGGCCACAATTTTTATACCATTGTATCATTGATCACGCACACATAGACAATAGACGAGTGTGTAAAACATCGCCTACACGCACACATGCTTGATATTGTTGCCTTGTTTTTTTTTGTTTTCATTAAAGTGCGACGCTCAATCTAGATCTAGACATTAGATCATCAAAGTATTATGTGGCTATGTGAATCATTGCAATCTAATTAACTCATAAATTCAAGAAGTAAATAGCCATAATTATACCTATTGCACTTTACCTATGCTATGTACGGTATATAGGTACATGTACCTAAGTATTCACTATAGTGTCTTACAAATGATCAAAAATAAGTCTTCATAGATACTGAATGTGTAATCAACACAACTCATTACATTTAGAATTCTATCTTAGAATGTGTACAAAAAACGGATAATATTTATTTTTTAAATTTTCCATTATGATATTAATACAACTAAGTACTTACAATAAAACAAAAATCTGGTGCATGGAATTTTTTTCGCGCAGGTGAGTGCTATGAAGCTTTATAAACTTTCAACCATCTCTACCTTGTTTCGTTGAATAAGTTTCACTAAAAATACTAATAAAATGTTTGATCTCCAATATCCTCAACACTCGCCCTCTCAACTAAACTATCCTTCGACATAATACCTAATATACTTACCTACTTTTCATTATGTAGTTCACAGTTGCAATCGGCTCTCCTTAGGTAGTTCTGACGTTGCGCCACATCGCAACTCTCTCTTGTTACGTAAGATCTTTGATACTTATAGAAACTGTTCGTTACTTACGATTTACGAGTAATACCAGGTTTGCATTAAATTACTAACTATGCGATTATTTACGCTGTGTTTATGAAATATTTCTGTAACAAATAGTTTTATACTTTATGTACCCTGTCCTGATAAGTTTTCGTCGCCGTTCATTCAAAGCATCTTTCTGAAGCTATGGATTCCAAAATGACGTGCTTATGTGTAAGTATCAAATACTTATTACTATGTTTTTATGGAGTTAAAGTAGCAAAGGAACATGCAGTCTCACCCTTCCGCTGCCGCCTGCCGCCCACAACAATTGTGACCGACCTAGATCAATGCTCAATTTAAGGACTGGGATGGTAAGTAACCACCATCCAATTAGTAGATAAATGGTGTTAGAACATTAGCTGGTTAGTTAATAAGTGTGAGGAAAGGCAATGACATAACATCATTGAGGACAGGGACTGTTAGTGATGGTGAGTCCTGTTAATGTTAGTAGTAGTCCAGTTAGTATTTGTTAGTACGAGTCTCGTTCTAATTCGGTCACAGATGCGTTGCTACTCCTGAGTTAAGTTACATTAATAACTAAGTAAGTGCGTGTCTAGGTACCTACATTATTTACCTGGCCAAAGAGAATAAATAGTTTTTGTAGGTAGGTATAGCTGAAGCATGAAGTAAAAACTATGTAATTGTATGTATACATTTGTATGTGTAATCTTGTTAGTGGCCTCACTGGTCCGTCGCGGGAATTCCATATCGGATACTTCGGTTGCAAGTTGCAACATAAAAATTTTCTAGATCCAATACTCGCGCTACTTGTAGGTTCCTATATGCAATAGGTTCTGCGTAATCAGGAGGAAATTTGATTGACATGAGTAAACAACGGGCAATAAAACGTTTATTGGCGTGTTCGTGTTCCTGCATTTGCTCGATTGAAAGTTGCTAAGAGCCGAAGTAAGTTGGTCAAGTAAATCGTCGTTACTTCCGCAATTTGCAAAAGGCCGCACAATGCACGAGTTACAGCAGGTAAATGAGAACTGTTGAGATAAGTAGGCGAGCTATTTTAGTTACAAGTTACAGAGACGTTGAAATGTTTGTGAATTTATATTTGTAGAACAAAGAAATAACTACCAACATTTATAAGGATACAATACATAGGTAGGTACCTAATTGTCCTGCGTCCCTGATGAACTGGATATGACTTACGGACTAAACTATTTATACTTTGCTGGTATGTTTCTTTAAGGCTATGATATGACGTAGGTACTAACAGTTATCTAATGTAGGTAGTTGATTTATTAAAAACTTGCCCCTTATTTGGTGTAAAACCAAGTGTTAGGCGTAGTAGTTAATCAATAATTAACGCTGTGCCCAATTACTAGGTACAAACTTGCCAGATAAGGTACCTACAGTGGAAGGTGGCTGCAATAGTTTCAACCCGAATTGTGTAGATCGATGAACTTTCCCCTTGTATAATAGAGAACTTTCATGTTAAAATTGGCCTGTAGGTTATGCAAAGATGGGCATAATGTAATTATGTAACCCTGGTTACAGATTCAATTAGGTATGTGGATGTGGAAGTCAGGAAACGCCCCCACGAGAACCTTTAGAGAAAATTTAGTTACAGCGTTTTTGGCGGGGGCATTTTTCCGTGCCAGATATACCTACTTACTTACCTAATTTGGGCAAAATCCAGCAGATGAAATATTGAAGTAATGAAGTTATCTTTACCTAATCATGATTATTTTTACCCATCTCTAGTTACATCTCCCCCATTACTGAGTGTGTGGTATGTATCCGGTCTTGGAACACATACGTGCCCTATCCTCTTGCACTGAGTAATACCACCAAGAATCTCTAAACAAACTGTACTTATATAGAACATAGTTATTCCGTCCAAGCCGTAGTCGGGACTAGTAACTGGCGCCAGTGACGTACGATCCGTCTATTTGCAATAACATTGCTATTTGTTTCAAAGATGATTGTTATCAATTGGTATAAGTAAGTATTACAAATACATGAGTAATTATTGCAGTACATAAGGACCTATTGTATATTTGCGTCGTAACATAGGATCATAGAATAATGAAATATGGGTAAATGGAATAAAATTCATACCTAGTTAAGTAATTTTATCTTACCTAAATATCCTTTAATCAAATCTTTAAAACATAAAAGTAGGTAGGTATTTAGGGAATTCTTCTTTGAGGGTTCTAAAAGTGGAATAAATTTTTTCTTTGTGGATAACTCACAATAGCACAAGAACTAAATCCTTGTCTTAAAGCAAGTCAAGAATAAAGCAAGCTGTTGTACGCAATCCGCTTTAGTACGGTAATAAATTTTAATAAAAATGTAAGAAAATGAAGGTAGAATCTAAAGAAGACAGTGAAAGCCGCTAAATTTGGAGGGCCCAGGACCAATTGCGGTGGCGCCAGCAGAGGCCTCAGTCCAGCAGTGGACTTCAATAATCTGATAGATACCTACATAGACGTTACCATCCGATCATATTAAATACATTTTAAACAACATAAATAATTATGTGAGACTGTTCCATTTCTGTGGAATGGTCGTAGTAGGTATACTAATTTCAGGAGATGCGAATATTATACTACGCTTGTTGCAACTTGCAATACGTCCATTAAGTAATTAATTCTTCTTGCAGATCTTTGCTGTTACCGTTTTCGCGGATGTTGTTTAAAGGGCTTCTTTAAATTGCGATTGAGTCCAAATCTAGGTACCTACCTACTACAAAAAAGAAAAAATACTATTTATTCCTGTCGTCTATGTATTCTAAAGGATATACATTTAAGTACCTGCATATTATTAGGTAACGTCATACCGAGAATCGAGATGGTGTAATGTGCGAAGACCTTATTCATTGCTTCGGTGAAAGAAAACGTGATGTAATCCGCGGACGTGACAGTTATGCATATAATATTACGTGGATCTGCGAGGCCTCACTTGCTCGAAGTGGGAGTCTATAGATTTTAATCCTGGGTGGAAAGTTTCAGGCCTCCAGAGCGACAGGAATTGTGAATATTTGTGTAAGTGACACGAGTATCTACGAGCATCACTATTAAATAGCTTATCCCTTTCATTACCTTGGCTATAAACAAATCTCATGCCCTCATAAATAAAAATGAGTGTTTATGTTGAAGGTTTTATACCTTATTATAAAGTCGCTTAACATTTTGAATGGGTTGGCCTTCAGCAAGCAACCATTCGCTGCAGCTCGGATGCGAAAAAGAAGAATATATTCCCTGGTATTGTCGTATCGCATGTTAAAAGCCTGCTTTGTTGAGTACAACAAGAGGCGTATAACGCTTATATGAAAGACTAAAAAGAGCCTTTCTGCCTTTTGACGTTAGCGCAACGACACTGTCGTCAACAAACAAACTAAAAAGTGTTTCGGAGAAGTGAAACAATTTTGTTTTTTCTAATTAGCGGACGCGGTATAACCACAAAGGTTATTTCGGAGTGATGACAGGGATGAATGGTCATCGCAGGAGACATGAATGGTTTTGTAAAGTCAATGGCGACCTGCCCGGCTTTCGACTAATTGACCGCCTCGAGGCCGAGTAATTATCACCAGGACGTACTAAACACCGTTGCACGTGATAACTATCTGGCTAGACCAGCTCAGTAGGTAAGTACATGCATATCTCCTTAGTAATAACTGCTTGCAATCAAACCAAGCTAGCTTTTCAACTTCAAATACTTCACGATTGTACCTATTCAAAATCAATGACGGTAAAAGCGTGTGAATTCGCCGCTAGAGGCGCTAGTGGAGAGTGAGGTCTGTCTGTCAGTGCCACAAACTTATCTGACCCGGTAAGAGGGGCGCTACTGTCTTTGTCTTTGTCTGACACAGTTTAACACTAGAGTGCACGCGCGCTCTACTATGGTAGATCGCATGTGTATTTTTGCGTGCACCTCTCTTGATTCTTGACCTATCCCCCCGCGCCCCTAGATAAGCCTGAGAAACAATATTACGCGTCAGTGTGTCGTCAAGCGACGGCGTAGACGCATACTTCCGTATTACGAGTAGGCAAATGTTGCATGTGCCCCCGAGCCCGTAATCGCTCCACCAAAAAGTGGTGTAAACGTTGTTCCAGGTGGATCTGCCCCAATCACCAGGCTTTCTTATGCCTTGAATGTGAAGAAGAAGATAAATAAAAGTCTGAACACTAAATAATATATTTTTTATAAGAGCTGATCTCGAAGTTGCCAAAAATTTTGATTTTTCCTAGTTGTTACTAAAATGTTCCTAAAATAGTTCTTAATTGTTAAAATATTCATATTTTTATGTAATTGTATTTTATATTAAACCAGATTCTTAAATTAACCTTCTCCGATTTATTTTAATATTTTTAAGTTAAAAAAAATACATTCACTTTTTCTACCATGGTAGAGCACGCGAGCAAACATGTATTGAAAAGAGGCGCGTGTACTGTAGTGTTAACATTTGCATTAGTTCTAATTTTGGCCACCGGGTCAGTTAAGTTTGTGGCACTGTCACTTCTCACTTGTCTGAATGTCACTTGTCACTGTTTATGTATGGGCGGGCTTTGACAGCTGGACCTCACTCAACAGTGGCGCCAACTGGTGAGCACAAAAACGGCGACCCTCATTGCAACAACACTTACTTACACCAACCATCAATCGATGACTGAAAATTTGTTCGAATTTTATTCGATACAAAAAATTTACACTAACAAAGTCGTAACGGAGGAATTTTATAACTCCATAAAAAACTGTTAGTAGCAGGATCAGCAGGTGCTAGTGAGATGTGATGAGAGTGATGAGACGAGGTGATGTTTGGTGAGCTGATGAGGCGAGGCGTGGAGTGGAGAGGTGCTAGAAAGGAGAAGAAAGAAGAGATGTGACGAGGAGTGAGATTTTAGGTTGCAGGTTATCAAAATGTTACTGACCAGCGAGCAGCCCATCTTTGGGAATAGACACATGATTAGGTAATATTAATAAATGCAAAGCAACAGGGTTTGATGTTGTCAATTTGATAATTGAAAATGATTCGGAAGACGTACCACGAGTAGGTATTTTATTTGCTCTTATTTGAAATAATCAACTATTGAGTAAGTACCAAAAATGTAGTTGAAGGCTAATAAAATCAATTTTTTCGAACTAACCATTGGTCGTTGCAGTATATTTGCAGTTCTAATCTTAAACAAATCTACATCAAATTATGTTGTGTAACTACTAACCAAATATTACTGTTAAACTACACGCAAGTACTAAATTGTTTGAGGAACAAACAAGACACGAAAGTTCTTAAGCAATCGAGTGGAGTGTGTACTGTAGACTGTCTGTATGTATGTTCTGTGACTGTGGGTGGTTTAATCCCGCCGCACAGGTGTGTTCGCCCAGCCCTGGAATGTAGTGTGTCTGCTTAGCTTTGTTTTCTTTTGATCTTACGTATATTTAGTTATGGTTATGTGCCTAGAAGAAAACGCTTTTTAATTAGTACCTACTTGTACACAGTAGGTTAACAGATTTTTAGTATTAGAAAATGTTCTATTGCAAATACTACTCTAAAGTTTTTTGTGTTCCCGTGTCGTCACTAAATATTACACAAATAACCGCAAGCGGAAGTCCAGAGTACTTCCGTTACGTGAGTCCGGTTTAAAAATTTAGATCGACATTGGCAATATTCGCAACACAAAGTGACACAATACATTAATGTTTCAAACTACGTACCTAAGGAAGTATATTCTTCTACAGATCCACCATACGTTGCAAGATTATAATTACAAGATACCTACAACATACATTCCAGAATCTGCAGGCAATATTTCTTCAAGTTCTTCACAATCAGACATCTCTTAATACCCTAGGCGTCTCATATGAAGGCCAGCTAATGAAGAAGGAAGAATTGGTAAACCATTATGTTCATCTCATAATATAGGTACCCAATCCGAATTCAATGCTTTCATGTTCAGATCTTGACTTGGTGCCAACGAACCAGCTCGCAAGTCTAGATTCTTTCAAATAAAAAAAGAGTTTCAAAAAATTAATGGTTCTGAAATGACGAAAAAATGTTGGCGTCGAACATAGAACCTCCTTTTTATGTTAAAAGTAGCAATTTGTACACTCGGCCTAGAAAATACTTGCGTTTAAAGCAGATATTTACATTTACCATCATGGTCCATGTTTACCATCATACATTTTACCATGTATAATTATTTATGTAACAGGAAACGACGGGCATAAGTGTAAAATCGTAAACACTAATGGCCAGTGCATGAGGATGTTATGAATGTACCGGTACCGTTGTCAGCAGCGAGGTGTTTCAGCCGCTTATTTAGGTCGTTGTTATAGTTAAATATAGAACGTAAATAAAAGCTTAATTAGGTAAATAAAGAGCTCTTTATTTACCTAATTAAGCTAGTAGTAGTAGGGCTAGTAGTCGATAGAAAATAAGGGACTCAAGTCTGCTAATTTATAAATGATTCAATGAGGTGTAGGTATTGTAAGTGCTTGTAAAACTAATAAAATAAATAAATATTTTCCCTGCTATGGTTTGAATAAAAATGGTAAACTATTCCAACTCGAAGCAAACAAAGCATTTGTTATTTAGCAGACTTGGGCTCTACATTTCTTGTTAATAAGTTATTTGCGTCATCAACATTAATTATTATGTTTTTGTGGCCTATAATTAAAGCGATTAAGGTCTTAACAATAGAATTAATTGGATGTTCGACTGTGAGAACAATTTTATATCGAGGGCATCCTGATAATTCTTTCGAGTCCTTAATGGCATAAAACAATAATTGCTGTACCTTATGCCTAATTTAAAGGTGATTTGTAGGTACCAGTAATCTTCTTTAAGTCGAAATGTAAGTATAATGACGAAAGGTCACTCAATCATCATGAAATACCGTAAGCCGCATGAAGTATGATAATGCATTTAGCAAGGAGGTAGGTAATTTATACATAATTAGCAATTTTGGTCGGGGTCGAATTTTGTCATATTTCACCCCTGTAGAGGGATTGTAAGTCAGTTAGCCAAAGTAGATAGTGTAGATACAATCAGCTACCGGAGAACTTTACTGAAGCCAAAACAATGCATTTAGAATTGTTTGTATAACAGTGATTTGCAGCAGAAATGTATTTATGTCAGAAATATGTATGTATGTATGTGTATGTATGTATGTCAGAAAAAATACCAGTTTTCGTCCCAACATCTTAAATTAGCAGCTGTTCAGAACATCCGATTGTTCCCTCATCGTCCATCTGGCGTGGTGTGCTCATTTCGATCGCCGTGGCACGTTTCAACGTAGTGTTGTGAAATTATCGCCATGTTGTAAGTTGTAACCAAGATACCGGCAAAATGGACGTGAAAATTACTGAATTGCTTTGTTCGGCTCTTTAAAGTGGTATTAAGACATTAGAACCATTACCGGCGGGATTCGTTGGGTAATGGTTACACCATTTTAGTACCTAACAAAAAAGTTAAATACAAATTAGGCATTAAAGAATTATATGCAGAAGGTATACCTTCTGGCACCTTATGGCATATTACATACATACTTTACTGTAAACATACATTGGGGAATTTTTATCGTGATACGTGTATTCACGATTATGTATTTTGTACGCAGATATTTCGAGCCATTCTCATGGATTGTGGTCTCCGCTGGGTCATTTCAATAGAGTAACGTGAGAGCTTAAATTATGAATCATGATAGCCCGAATAATCCGTAAAGTTTAAAATAATAGCGACGTTTTATATGAAAAATCTTTAAGCATATTTGACTAGAACCAAAAGCAATAAAGTCAAACATTTCACATAATTCACGATAAATATTATACGAAATACCAACATGACAACGAAACGCTTATAATATTTAAATGTTAGCTTATCAGGCGTTCATGGCAAAGTTCTTGGAAGTTTCACCAGCATAAATACAACTAGTGACGCAGCCCTACCCGACGCATTACTGGCCCGTTGACTACGCACTTCCGTCAGCAACTGTTCATATCCGGTGCGCGCGCGCCGCTCCGCCGCCGATATACAAAGCAGTGGCGATTCCTGGTGTTTATAATTGGGGTGGCTCCAGCTTTTGTTATATAGGGTGTAGTGTTAAGTGCGCATAACCGGAAAACCATTTCTTCAGACAGACAATCTAACAAACTTGCGCATAACCGGAAAACCATTTCTTCAGACAGACAATCTAACAAACTTGCAGTCTTTCATTAAGGAACCTACTTTGAAATCGCAAATAATTGCATTTTACAAAAAAAAATAACCGACTTCAATCTTGATAAGTAGAGATAACTCAAAAACTACTCGCCAGATGGCGCTCAATTCAACATGTAAGTGTAAAGTTCTCGTCGCTACAAATTAATCAAGCCCAAACACTAGATAACTGCAGTAAATCGTTGAGGAGTTCCCTCGACTGTCTTTCGGCTTCATCAGATCGACTCCAGATCTTAATGAAATAGTAGCGCTTTAATGTACTTATGGTAACATGAACAAACACACTAGTTGTCCATACAATTTTCAAAAGTTCCCCTCGATTTCCCTGAGATGCCATCTTCAGATCCTGGTGTCCTTATCACCGGACCCCACTGCGGATATCTACTTTAGAATAAAAAAAGAATTATCAAAATCGGTCTATAAACGACGAAATAATCGCTGAACGTACATAAAAAAAGCATATATACGGTCGAATTGAGAACCTCCTTCTTTTTTGAATTCGGTTAAAAAGAAATTTCATACAATTTGACATTTTTATTTTTGTATGAAATAGCCATATAGCTGATGTTTTTTCGCGATTTTAGGGTTGGTCCCATAGTGAAAGTCCATTTTCCACTATCAAACGGCAAACGATCTCGTCGTGAAAGGTCTTTCTAAAAGTTCTTGTATCACAGATTTTATTGAATCACTCATAATTTCATGTCATTTCATTATAAACTAATTACCTACTAAATAAAAAGTAAATTAAATCAATAGAAAGATAGAAACCGTAATCACAAATCTACACTATCACGAAAAACATGCGAAAACTCGTTAGGTAATGCGCCATTCCCAGCGCCAGACCCGCGTTTCAAACTCAGTGATACCACAGTATAATTTTACTATGGTGATACTAAGCGATCGAAGAGGCGCGGGCGGCCGCGGGCCAACGACTTTGTATGGACTATGCATGCGCTAGCAGAAGCGCATGCCTCGGCCGCGCTCGGCGCCGACCGAACGCGAAGACAATCGCCGCGAGTCGCGTTCGTGATAGAAGACCGCAGCGCTCGTAAAATGTAATTATTGTACTTAGGTCTAAATAATTAGGTTGTAAATATATGATTTTTTACATTTTATTTAATGCTTAAAAATTATGGTATGGCGGCGCCATACGCGCCAACTTAGAGAAATCGCCACTGATACAAAGGGTCAAAGGGCTTCCGTTCTGTGACTTGGTCGCTGTCCTGCATACTATTCTAAGATTAAATGACGTGTTAATAGATACTAGTTTTCCTTAGAGCGTGCGAGCCGCATCCTTTGTTTATCATAGAAACCATTACAACAGACAAGTTGATTATTTCACATCCGTTTGGTTAAAGTTCGCATCCTGGTAATTCTTTTGTGTGTAAGAGAACCTTACACAGATAGAACGAATATGAGGAAAATGACGATAATCCATACTTGATAATATTATAAATGTGAAAGTGTGTTTTTGTTTGTTGACTTTCTTTTGCGTCACAATCACAAGAGATCGATGTTGTGGTAAACCTAATTCTTGTGTGTATAGTATAGAGATTGTTAGGAGGCTGGAGAATGATGTAGAAGATCGATTATGATGCGTACCACCGATATTTTGGTTTATTTGTCCACCACCTGGTGCAAGGTGGAATAAGCGATTAACTAGGTAGATACTAGAGATGGGCCGACTACTCGGTTGATACTCGGTACTCGGCGTACTCGGCGGGTTTTTTGATACTCGTACTCGGCCGAATAACTCGGTTTTTGAATGCCGAGTTGCCGAGTATACTTTGTTTAAGAAAAACAATATATTTAGGTAGCTATTTAAAACAACAGTGTTAATCAAAAAGTATTTATTACTAATTTAGGAAATCTTTGTCAATCTCAATTAATAAAATCAAAATTATACTAATGAATGAGTAGTTAGTGAGACAAAATAAAGAGAAGAGTAATAAAAATAATCAATATTAAAAATTTAATGAAGTTACGTTATGATGCAAGAACACAAGGCTCTCTGCACATTCTGGTAACAGCCGGCCGGCGGCCTCACGACCAGCGCGAATCGTGTCCGTCAGAATGGCGGGTCACTACTCATTAATGTACTCATTTAACGTTGATGTAGATTTAGAAAATTGCTACCTATTTGCTACTATTTGCTACCTAACTACACTATCCCGTATGTACAAACTTTTGAGAATTATCGAAATGTTTTTTCACTATTAATTGCTACCTAAAAACCTAGCAGTCTGGATTCCATAGCTTTTAAGGATAAATAGTTATTAACAAAAACAGTTTACGAAACCTTAAACGCTTACTAAATCAAAATTGCAAAACATAAACGCATAATCTTGAAAAACATAAATTTAACAATTATACAGGTGTTTCTTTATCTAAAGCTCGATTTTCATGTCAGTGCAAGTATTATTTAACGTTTATTGTCTTACAAGGATATTTTGGCGCATGGCTGACGTGAGCGTGACAGAGACAGCGTCCTACAAGTAAGGCAAACTGTAAGGCACTGTCTCTGTCACCCACACGTAATCCACGCGCCAAAAGATTATTGTAGGACTGTACGTGTTTTAGTATGTATTCTTGTCATTTAGCGCCTATACGTAATAATAATACAACGTAAATATCTACGCATCATTTGCAATTTTGATTTAGTAGGCGTTTAAGGTTTCGTAAACTGTTTTTGTTAATAACTATTTATCCTTAAAGGCTACGGAATCCAGACTGCTAGGTTTTTAGGTAGCAATTAGGTAGCAATTAATAGTGAAAAAACATTTCGATAATTCTCAGAAGTTCCTACATACGGGATGAGTGACCCGCCAAGCTGACGTCAGTATGGCCGGTCACCTTTAAAAGTGATTTATTTTGAAAAATACGGAGGTAGCAAATATTTAATGTTAGGTAGCAAATAGTAGCAAATAGGTAGCAATTTTCTAAATCTACATCAACGTTAAATGAGTACATCAATGAGTAGAGACCCGCCATTCTGACGGACACCGCGAACTTTTTTCTACTTGCTTACGCGCGCGAAATGGGAATTTGATAAAACCGAGTTACTCGGCCGAGTACTCGGTTGAAAAAAAATTGAACCGAGTAAAACTCGGTACTCGTTACTCGGCAAAAGTGTTACTCGGCGCATCTCTAGTAGATACCTAATAGTAAAAGTAAAAAGCACACAAACAAATAAAATGCCTAAAAGTACATACATTAATTGTTTAGTTAATTATTTGTTCGTTCTCGTATCTTACACCACTTCTGATAATTGGCCTTCTATTTTCCCAGCAAACGCAGTGAAACCTGTATTCATGTTTTCCGTACAGATTTGCTTTACAAAGTAGGTAACTTGAGCCAGCGCGCTAACGCAAATGCAAACTTCGTGTCAGCTCAGCACGTCAGCACATCTATAATAGGTAATCGATATTGGTTCACGCAAACAACAGTCAAGTAAAACCATCGGACGTTGAACTAACAGTTTTAACAATGAACAGAAACTAGGCAATTGCGTAGCTGAATCGAAACATAATTATGAACCTAATTAATAACCGAATTTTTTATCAATGACGTATTATTTGCTTCTATGACTAACTAGAAATTGTAGTGACCTATCCTATACAAATTAGTTATGAGATAATAATTATGACATCATGACCCCACATTGTAGACTTATATCACTGTGGAAACATTTATTCAAGTGAAACTTCTGGACTTTTGAGACGTTTGCGTTAAACGTTTAACGCTACTGTGATGGAGGAATGTCACAGAAATTGAAGTTGCTGTTAAGTGTTGACCTTATAAGTTGACCATTGCGGAGATAATATAAGACTTTAGCAGAAATATAGTAATACTTACTGCACTTTTAATGACTTTAAAGTAACTAAAAATGTCTACTTCTTTAAAATATACTTTTCTAGGGTATGTAGAGTAGGTGCACTTCGACAATATATACCTACGTACAATATAAGCTTCTAAGGTACCGTCCGATACTTACAAACTCGGATTAGGCGTCGTGAGGTTTTAAATATTTACTACAATCTCCTGGGCTTTGTTACCCTTGTTGTACTTATTGAATGGTCGCAGGTCCTAATAAAAGGTCCACACACTTTGATATCGCCGAAGTATTGTAAGAGAAACCTTTCGCTGACAAAGTAATGAGCTGATAATCGTTCTCATGTCCATTAGGTCATCAGTCAACTGAGATGAAAGTTTAACCGACTTGAGATAGCTAAGACGCCGCTCATGTGACAAATGAGCCCACCTCTATTGTTCTGAATGCTTTGTTATTGTTAAACAGATCATGAAGTACCTACCTACCTTACATTGAGTAGATATAGGGATGCTGGCGTTTTGTTGAGTGTATTGGACCAAGAGGAGAATTGTTTGGTTTGTTGTGTGAAGTGGAATTTAGCTAGATATTATTTGGTATTCCAGATAATTGCGCCACGAAATTTTGTTACGTATCTACTTTAAGTTAATACCTACAGGTACCCTTTAAGTAAATAGACGTGAGTTGTCCGGTTGTCCGAAAGTTGGTACCATTTCTCGATTGCGCCGTCATACTTTTGTTACTTACTTTTATACTTACCTATTTTTAAAGTAACGAGAGCTCCTTAAATTTGAAAATATGTTTATTTTTATTCGAATTTATTATATCCAAATCTCTCATTATTATATCCAAATAAGCTCATATTAAGAGCTCCATAATTCGGCAGTTTGGGTAATCCTTGAAGAAACAAATGATATCAGGATGACGAATGTACCTCTGTGATAGGTACACTCTGATTGAGTCTACGAAATCGTTTCAGAAATCGGCGTTGCGCAATTAATGTCATGTAAAAAGATTTTCCCTTTCATATTTGAGATGTGATGCAATGTACCTACCATAGAATACGGAAGTATAAACCACACATGAAACACACATTTTCCTCCTGCACAAGATAAAGTCCTACTAATATTATAAATGCGAAAGTTTGTAAGGATGTATGTGAGTGAGTGAGTGAGTGAGTGTGTGTGTGTGTGTGTTTGTTGCTCTTTCACGCAAAAACTACTGAACGGATTTTCATGAAACTTTGCAGTAATATAGCTTAGACATCGGAATAACATAATTTGTTAAAATTTATAGAGATTTTTGAAGGGACTGGTTTCCGAAGCGAATTTATTTGTGCACGGTAGGTTCTTATTGGGTACCTATTTATTCGATTTCGTTTTTCTTCCTAGTGACATGATATACAATTAAGCTTTTTATTATTTTGAATCAATCGTTCAGGATTCCAAAAAAGAGAAGTAGGTACAATCAACGGCACAATTGAACCGCCCACTTTTAAAATTCATCGTCCTGCTTTTTACGAGTACCTATAGCTTACCTTTTGTTTTAGGTCAAGTGCGTAATCTTAACTAATCTCAAAATAAATTAAATATTACTATACTTATGTGTCGTTTCCTTAATTTATTACACTGAAGGATTTTTGATTTTTGAGCGTTGTTTGATATTGATGCAATCCAATTTTATAGCTCCAGATATTGTTTTAAAAATGAATAACTGTGCAAATGTTAATGCTACTTTTAACTCATCGAAAGTCCTTATAAATAACACATACCTACAGCAAATAAAATATATTTTACAACCAGAACATGTTACCTTCTATACTATAGAATCTATAGAATACATGTTAGTTTTGGTAGACATAGGTAGGAATAGGAACGTATTGCAAAGGCCTGTGTACGTACGTTCCACTAAAGTAACAAGTCACATGTGTCCTAGTTTGAACGATATTAAACGAATATAGAAATAGTCCCGATATCAAACTTGTTTCTTTTCTGTGTCACGGAGAGCAAACTCATTTAGTAATGAAATGTATAAACTAAACATAAACTGCCTATGTTCTTTGTAGCTAATAGACCGTTTATAGCCTTGTAATTTGTATTTCACTTTGCCAATTTTAGTCTAGTATGCTCTAGGCATGTTTAATGATAAAGAGAGATTCGTGCTCAGTAGTGGATTGAAACGTATCACCGATGTCTTTTTTAAGAGTGTTTTACTTAATTTTTACCTCATAACTTTTTATTGGCGGAAAGGATTTTGATGTTCATTTTGTACAAGAAAGTTGCCGCTTGACGCGTTGCTCAACTACATAAATCTGAAACGGGAAAATAGCAAGAAATGCGCGGCGGTGTCGTTGAAAGAGGGTTGACAGCGAAGATGCTTCTACAACACTACATCACTACATCTTTGTTCACCTTATGTCGATATTTTTGATCAGCATTACGCATTGAATCATGTAAATTGAGCCAGTTAGTAAACCACACAATGCAGATTGTGCAGACGTGGCCTTGTCCTCAACAACTAGAATCAGCCGGACCTTGCAAATATCTCGAATACCATTCAGATCTAAATACCAATGATGGCAACATTCTTACGTTCAGCTCGTAATCAATGACTATCTAACTAAGACCATGTAAAATATGTCCGCCTTTCCAAACCATGATGTCGTTGTTTTCCTAGTATTTCAGATAATACCTCATCACGATCAAGAATTCATTAGATTTGATTAGATTCTTAGTAAGATGATTTTGCAGTTTAGGTGGTAACGATTACCTAAGAATTGTAGTAGGTCGTCCATTTCACCCGCAACACAGGTAATTGTGGTGTAGTAATTGTGTAACATTTTATTTTTATTAATTAAGGATTTATAGCTTCTGATGTCATGAATTCATGTTAGGCGACAAATGTGATTCCGCGCGCTCTGAAGCTAAAGGGAGCAAATGGTGTAGGTGCTCAGTGCAATAAGTATACCAGCTAAACACCAATATCAAGAAGTCCGATAGATCCTTCATCGCTCGGTTAAATGGCCATTTGCATTTCTTCAAATCAAATCAAGAAACCAAATGAAATTCAAATGGTTTTCGAAATGAAGTCTCCGTCAGGTTCTGATTTATTCATTTGTAAGTATTTAGTACCTAGACTCGTCAGTAAACATTGTTTACTCTTCTCCAGTGCGCAATTGCATGCGCATTGCTTATCTTTCTGTGTTTGATCATAGTTCTCTGTGGGTTAATGCACTTACCAAGGTGAAGACTTCTGCAATAGAATTTAACAATCGTTTAAACAAACCAATTTGCCAAGATTATCCCGCATAGGTACCTACAATATCAATTCGCTGTTTTCTGCTTAAACCAAAAGTCGACTGGCAGAAAAAGCTTTTAGCCTAAAATCCACTTTTTGTACCTATTTACTATAAGGCTATTGTGTCAGTCAGTCTTATTGTGTTAAAGTGGCTGGATTATCATTGAAGACATTGAACCAATAAATCCCTAATGCAATTTACAATTCTTATCAGTTGCAGACCTTTTAATGCGTTCCAAGTGATTTCGAAAGAATCTTGATTTGTTGTACAGTGCACTGTGTGATATTTATTACATTGCACTGATAAAATTAAGCAATAAAGTAGATATTAATAACAACTCCATTACGGGGCACGTGTCGGCAAGGACGTGCAAGGAATACAGATTAGAAGCTCTAGGTAAGTACCTCCACGTACCTGTGAACAAAATGTAATGAATATTTGGTTTACAAAAGATGTTTATTTTTTTTATGCGACATGTATTAAATGTCTCAAATGGGTTGTCACTATACTTCGTTCGCCTTCGATATGGAATTCGTTTCAATTGCAACCCACATAAATTGAGCTCAGGTAGGTAATAAATAAGTTTTTGGTTGCGCTAATTCCATATCCTAGACAAATTAAAGTAGGTGTTCACTCTCGAAAGTGGGCAATATCACAGTATAAAAGAGAATGCCCGACTTGGTATGAAGCTTTCCTCATGGAAAATTTTCAAATTCCTAGCGGCCAAAGCCGAAAGAAAATACAAGTAAAGTGATATCTACGATCTCAATAAGTACAATTACTTTTGTATTTCATAGCAAAACATCCTTCAGTTTGTGCAACGATTAAGCTTTTATCTTTATTTTTAACTTCATAGGTTAAGTGCGCCGATAAAATAAGGGATACCACGTCGAAATTTGTAATGTCTGGACAATGGATAATGCGACGATTACTTGAATAAACAAAAAACAGAATATTTCTAAAGTACAAAGATTTGAATTAAATACTTACATACTTTATAAATTTTTGCGATTTTTATACTTTTACAGTAAATTGTTTTCAGACGATTTAAATTGATATATGAATGTATTTACTTTCATGAAGTGAGCTTATGAAATCCCAGCTTCCAAAATATAAGTAACTTGTGAGTTGTAACCCAGCTGGGAGCTTGAAGCCAAATTTTTTTTCTTTCCTTCTTTGTTCGGTCAGCAAAGCAACGGTGAACATTTCATCAGGTGGCAACTAACATAAACACTTGAAGTACTTAATTTTTAATGATTGTGGATTAAAATTTTTTTTTGTTTTTCTTCTGTACCTCCTTTTAATATCCGGACCACTCCAGATATATGGTAACTTTAGAGGAATAAAGAACCAGGTTTGGTTTGTTTTGCTTCACGTTTACATCAATCACCTGCTCAAAGGAAGAACTAAGGTGTAAGTAATTGTAAAACACATGGCAGCCTAAATTTAGCGCCTCTTTGTTTTCTGTTTTTTTTTTCTGTCAAACAATTTTATTCAATGTTCCTATGGAAAAATGAAAATAATGGATTCGGTTTTCTTATGTTTTATTCTTATAGGAAAATCTGTTTTAATAAAACACAATGTTAGACATTGACAGATTAGGCAGAGTCTTACATAAATATCGAGGAGCTCTATTCTTGCTCGATGATGAACACTAAAGGATTTTTGAAAGTTTATCTTTTAAGGGTTAATATTTATTATTAGGTACATAGCGGTGATAGCCTATTGGTTAAGAATTCTTCCTCCTATTCGGAGGTTCCTGGTTCGAATCCCAGGGAACGCATCTCTGGCTTTTCGGAGTTATGTGCGTTTCAAGCAATTAAATGTGGGATTGGCTGATAATGTGCAGCAGTGATCAAGTTACATCGAATGTGCAAAGCATGATCTCATATTTGGTATGAATATATGAATTGTTCAATGTTAACTCGGTTTGTAAACAACGTCTCAAACGTCTGACGTCAACAGCCGATCATAAATATGTAGCGAGGTATAAGTAACACAGCTGCCGTGGGCTGCCATCGTCATATCTTTTATCACAAAATACATAACCATTAGAAATATCTATCTACGTAGTGATTTGTAGACTTTCTGTGTCTGCAAAATTCAAAGGGGTGTAAAGTCTCCTAATCCGCACTTGGCCAGCTTGGTGGACCGTGGACCATGGCCTTAACCTTGTCATTCTGAGAAGAGACCCGTGCCCGAGAGACAGTTATGGGTTGCCATGGTGATCCGTAGCTATTTAAAGCTGCTCTCGCTTCATTTCACACATTAGGTCATGAAATTCTGTAACTGATGAGAGCTTCAGCGTTGTTCCGTTACTGACAAGCTGTTGCAGTGCGAATTGAGAACGCATTTAGGACACCAGGTAGAAAGTTCTCATCGTATCTTTTTATCGTGTTTGTTGTTCATAACATCAAATAAACAGGGAATCCTTAAGTGCTGCGTTGGGTGCGTAGCGTTTTTCCCTCATATTGTGAGCGCATTTTAAACGCTCTAAACGAGGTCGATTATGCTTAAATCAGTTCCCATAAGAAATAAAAATGGCCGGGATGACATCATCCACTCAACTTTATATAAATACTGAACACTGATTGTGTAGAGCATTTACAATTAAAGTCGTTCTTCTGCCTGAACCCATTTCTGATTAATTAATTGACAGTTGACAGCTCTTTGTAATTATAATTTGTGCCTGTGCTGTACTGAGCTATTACTTGAACCAATAACTTGATACCTAATCTTAATTACATATTAAAGACCAATATACTTAAGTGGAAGAGGCGACGGTAGTCATTGGGGGCAATTACCTCATTAGTTTAATAAAATAATGTAACGGATAAATTTGATCGGCGCAGTCGATGTCCGAAGATAAATCTTGGGATTAGGTGTAGTGACGAAGTTGTTAGTCAGGTTACAAAATGTTGAATTTATTAGCGTTTTGTTGTTAAAATTTTCAGTTATTTGCAGTATGTGCTTCTTTATTTCTACAGTTCTCCAACGCAGGCGTTATAATAACCGCTCTTTCGTCACTTTCAGAAACCTAGCTCTCATCTTAACAAAATGTTTAAATATTAAGGCACCCGTGTGATGTGTTTAAATCATCTTAAATGAGATTTTAAAGCGTTTAAATTTTTGATCACCAAAAATATTTAACTGCCACAATGGAACCTTAGACCATTCGGTCCACACATAGCCAATACCTACAAATAGGGCTACAGATCGTCAAATCTTTCTAATGTCCAATAACCGACTATTAATAAATGATATTACTGTAACGGTAAATCATACATCATTTTAATGATGGATAGACATACCTAATATGCAGATAGGTAATGAGATTTTAATGTGAATGGAATGTAAGAACGATTATTGACATTCCACGAGACGTCATTTCGGAACACACAGTGATTTCTATGTTAAAGAATTTATTATGCCACGTTTATTTATCGTGTTCCAAGGATGCGGGATTATTGATAGATAGACAAAGTTATGGCTATAATACTTGACTATTTCCGCTAAGGACACCAGTAGGTAGGTATTTACATCCGTGGAAGCAAATTGCACCTAATAAAATTAACTTATGTAATAAAGCCATTGAGTTACTATGTAAACTAGAGAAGCTACGTCAAACAAAAGTCATGTTCCTTTTCTCGGTTTAAAGCTATCCGTCGCTGCAGCGCTACAAAAAATCATTCAGTCTAATCTATCATTTTAAACCGCAGCGCTTAATACGCTTAATAAGATACATAATAGTCCTACAAGCATCTTTTGGCGCGTGGGTGACAAAGACAGCGCCTTACAGTTTACCTTACCTGTATGACGCTGTCTCTGTCACGCACGCGCCAAAAGATGCTTGTAGGACTGTAGGTCGTTTCATTCATTACTCGGTCACTATGACGACGGAATATAGATTATGACATTTATGACACAGAACGGTCAGTGTGGGGTTTTTACATGTTTTTTACCTATCTGGTTCATCAGTTTGAATGAAACAAAAAATTAAAATTAAGTATTATTGTGAATATTTTATCCCCCAAAACTCAGTTCTACTGTAAAGTGTACACGTTCTACATTTATTAAGTACAAACATCAATAAATTTCTTTACTTTACAAAAAGTCTAAACAAGTAACTAATTAAAATTTGGGGTGTCTGTTTATAACATTGAAATAACCACTTTTTACTAAATGCATGGATAAACATTAGTATAGACCGTCTATTCGTATACAAAAAAAAAAACATTTTTTGCAATAACAATAATTGTTTAGGACCCGTCAAACTAATTTTGGAGATACGCAATAATAACCAATAATAATAATAACGAATTGAAAAAGGGCTCACTTACAAGAGAGGATACAAGAATTAATTAAAACAAAATATATTTTTATAAAGGAGAATGGGCACTTTTGTATGGGGTGCGTACCAACCCTTGTAACAAGTTGCGACTTGTATAAACATGTTGTCCTGGGACTGTTATATGGTATGCATACAAAAATATTTAATAACTGAATGCAGGTAAAGAATTATTTGCATTCCAATGTTTTAAAAGTTTTGTAATAATTAAGCCCTATTTTAGGGTTTCAATGAAATAAAAATATGTGTTACACACATGAAGCAAAAAAATATAGATAGGAGACGGCCTAAGCAACTGTGCACTGTGACTCAACTAGGTCCTGACGTCATCATCACAGTAGGCGTGGCCTAAAGTCAGTTTACCGTCGGCGCCTGACTTGTGCACAACGTTATGGACGTTTACATTTTCAAAGAAAAGGATGAAGTGCTGTCTACTCGACATTAGATGGCGACACTTTTCTTATATTTTGAGTCCGTCCCTGTTATATCCTACATTTATTGACATCTAGTGTGAGATAGTGAAACTACATAGTAAATTCGATATACAACGAAGTGAGTAGTTTTGCTATTGACCGTTATGCCCGGGATACACGAGGCTAGTTTTTCAAGCTTGGATAGCAAGCTAGTGTCAGTAAGCTAGCAAGCTAGTACTTCTGGCTTCGTGTAGACAAAACTAGCTTCATTTATAAGTTATATTTTATGAAGCTAGAAGCCAGAAGTACTAGCTTGCTAGCTTACTGACACTAGCTTGCTATCCTAGCTTGAAAAACTAGCCTCGTGTATCTCGGGCATTAGATGGAAAATAAACAAGTGGGCGGATGGTGGGCGGGATCTAACACCCCCTCGCCCCGCAAAGTGTCACGCGTTCTTTCTTAGGGAAATCTACATACAACGTCTCCTCTCTATATTTGCTTCATGGTTACACATGATTTATTAAGTTTTTTTGTTAGTGTTATTACTCGTATATAAGTCGTTTACATATCTGTAACCATACTTAAGGTAAATAAAATTAAGTAAAAGAAAAATTCTCCGGCCATTTTTTTATTGTTCATCAATAATAATATCGTCTAGAAACGTAGCAGGTAACAAAATGCTCTGCTGGTGTCTTGCCCAACCGAGATACCAAATAATGCTCATTAAATGAGCGCAGGTTCCCACCGTTCGTTTTCCTGTCAAACAGGAGCAATAATAATTACTTATTTGCTTCTCTTGCTGTTTCAAGCGAAACTCGGTCTTGCATCTAACACCTCTCTTGACAATTCGTGTCTCACTCGCTGTCGAATCAAAGAGCGTCCACAAGTCACACAATGTTGATTCATAGTTTAAAATATAGAGGTCGTAATCAGAGGTCCATAAAACAAGCGTAGGTCAACGGTTTCCACTTAAACGGTTAAATAAAACTGATATATTATACACAGCGCAGTCACACAACGAACGAACGATCGTGCACGACTGAGTAGCCAGCCACAACTCACTTGACGATATCGAGAAACAACGTGACAGGGTTAATTAGCCAATCATAAAGCACATTATACTCGTATTAGACAATAGCTGCGGGTAGAGGTAAATAAACTTCTACCCGCAGCTATTGTCTAATACGAGTATAATGTGCTTTATGATTGTAGCCAATCATAAAGCACATTATACAATACAATTTAGCTGCGTGGATCGACTGGTGAGTGCGGGGCGAAGGGGAGTGAGGTAGCGGCGGTGCGGTGCATAAATGCGCGATTACGAAGCGCGCGAACGTGCTGAATTGCATGATAGCGCGCATCATAGAATAGGCTATATCTTTTTTCCTGCACTAGATCCAGACTTGCTGCCATACAAAAAGTTTTAGTACTTTTTAAGACCTTTTTAATGACATACATCATAAAGTGTTACAATACTTGGTACGAAACCGCCCATTCTCCTTTTTAATAAATAAACAAAAACAAATGTTTTAATTATAAAAAAAAACAAAACAAAAGAATTATTTAAGTATAGTAAAACACGAAATTAAAATGTTATCCTCAGTCCTTTATACAGTACTAGTTTTTCGTCCGTGGCTTTTCCCGCGTGGAATTTGGTTATATCGCGCATTTTTACTGAACTTGACAGTGCTTTTTTTGATCCACTCTTTTATGCTAGGCAGACGGAACCGCGGACAAAGTATAGTCTTTTAGGAATTAAAACATTACAGAGACATGAATGTCAGCGTGTAAAACTGATAATATTGTGTTTAATGTGATGTCAACAAATTGTACCTACTATCACTACTGGACGTTGTTAGTCTATGAGAGGGACACAATATGGCAGACGTTAAATAATTTTTCGTATTTATTTGAAAATAGTGAAATATGGTTACTAACCGATGAAAAGTTACTCCTGTGCATTTATTTGAGTTCCTGGAGTTATTGCGGCAATTACGTAATACACAATTGGGCATTGTTCACGCTAGTATTAAAGATTCACTGACAGGTCTCAGACGTTTTAAGCGCATGCGAGCTGGCAAGCGAATGAGAGAGTTGAGGTGCATTCACCGCAACTGACTGGCGAATAAAATTTCTTTGCGGTGTCTTCTCTAGTACTTTAGTACATAATATCTCAATGAATAAAGCTAAGCTACAACCCACTAATGGCCCACTACTGAGCACGGGTCTCTCCTCATTACTGAAGAGGCCTAGAGCATACTCCACCACGCTGCTCCAATGCGGATTGGTGGAGGGGTTAGTGGCCAACCCATTGTCGAAAGTTTTCAAGCCGCCCGAAGGCCTCCGACATGGCTTAACGACTGCTATCAATCGATAACAACCGGGACCGACGGCTTTACGTGCCCTCCGAAGCACGGAAGCGCTCAAGAAATTTTTGCCACTAGCGGTCACCCATCCGAGTACCGACCGCGCCCGCTGTTGCTTAACTTTGTCGATCGCTTAGGATCGACGCAAGCCGCCGGGCTATGAGCGCTTCACTTATGTAATATCTACCTATAAGTATCTAGTTCATTTCTGTAGGTCTTCTGTTAATACAAAATAAAAACAATACTGGAAAATAACTTATTCAACGTACCTACCTATTCTTAATCACCAATGATATTTTTCCTTACTCCTTTCGCGTTTGATATGGAATTCATTTTAATGGCAACCAAAGCAAATGCCAGCTTTCCGCCCCTGTGATTGAGGTTCATTGTTGATTGACGGCAAGAATTTTAAATGCCTTTAGTAAATTTTGCTTTAGAGCTAAATTGAACTGTGAGTACACGTAATAGAATTGTTTTAGTGGGAAATGGTAATTCCATATTCTCGAAGACTAGCATTTATAAATATCTTTCATACAGAATAAACAAAGATCAATAATTATATTTTTAGTATGTATGTAGATATAATTATGTAAGATATCGATAAAGAAGATCATCATCATTAGATCACTGAAAACCTATCACTGTCATTGTCGGTCATTTATAATGAATTTAATGATTCGAATAAACTTATTATTCTTCCATATTATGCTTCGTTTATTACTAAAAAGCAGAAAGGATAAAAAAAAATTCAATGTATAAACACGCTTTACTTATACCTAGATGATAGGTAGTACCTGAATTAGGTAGGTAATAGGTATATCACGCTTTCATACATAATTATCACTTACTGCTATAAGGTACCTACCTAAGTAGGTATACCTAAATATGACTTAATAAATTCGGTTCATCCTAAGCACGCACACACACACACTCACTAAGAATAGATTAAAATTTTAACTTGCAAATCCATACTAATATTATAAATGTGAAAGTGTGTTTGTTTGTTTGTTCCTCTTTCACGTTGCAACATAGATATTATATGGTATGGTTTATGTATGTGGGGATAATTGGGAGGGTGGAGAGTAACGTAGGCTACTTTTTACCGCGGTAAAACATCTCATTCCTATGGGAAATCGATGTTTTGTTAGTTGCTAGATATTTAGTTCCGGATGTTGTTAATAGATAGCGTTAGTAAAATTTATTTGCAAGTTCTGAATCATTTGCAAATTGAATAAAATGAACTGAAATAGAGGTTAAAAATGAAAAGTCTAATCCCGTTTCGCGATATAGACGAATTCCACGCGGGCGAAGCTGCGGGCAAAAGCTAGTAGTAAATAAATTCATCTAGGTAGCTACAAACTTACGTAATTTGAAATCTGATGAAAGGAGGATGGGCACAAATGTATGGAATCTGGTACCGGCACCAATCAGAGTAGGTAAATGATACGTCGTTGGAAAGGTATTTTTGTGTAGATTGTGAATTTACATGTCGCTAGTCCTGGTTCATTGTCCGATCGCAGAATCCTACTTGAAAGTTATATATTTTTGGTACTAAGTATACAAGAAACTTTTTGCAATAACTCAACGAACGACTGAAAGTGAAAGTCATACATACGTGTATTTATATGTTTATATTGTATATTAGATAAATCACTCATAAAGGCTGATGTACATTGATACAGTTGCTGGCGCCAGCACCACTTGATTCCAGCGCTAGATAAACACTGTAACATCAATGTAAATATGTTAGAATTCAGTCCAGCAAGCAGTATCCAGCACTGGATCGAAATAGACTGGCTGCCTATTCTTTGATCCAGTGATAGCGCACGCTGCGCAGCCAGAGGCACTGGATCCGTGTTAACACTATGCGCCGGTGATCGCCACTGATTGCCAGTGATTCAGTGCCAGTGTTAATGCAGAGCTGGAATCCAGAGATGTTGGCGCCAGCTGCTGTATCAACGTAAATCGGCCTTAACTGAAAAATTCTAAACTGATTTTATTGTGTATTTATTGTTACAGAATTTTATCTATTAATTGAATATTAATAAGCTCTAAATCTGTGCAAAAATCTTAAAAATCGGTTGAGCTACGCCAAAGATATGAGTTTTAAATCCTAATTCTAACTAAATATTCCGTATCTTCTGAAGGCTATATTTCAAAACGGACAATTTGTACGGGTTTGTCGCCATAGTAATTTTTTGTACTCTTGAAAAGACCTTTCAAACGACACTAAAGTCATTTTGATTGGACATGGGTACCAAAACGCCCATCCTCCTTTTAAAATCTGGCAATATTATTTGATCATAATATATTTACTGTTATCAACTATCTATTGTCTATCTACTTATCTCCTGTCGAGACGGCTAAACCTTTTCTTAATCTTTATTATCGCTTATCATTTATGGCGCCCGACAAAGGCGTACTGTCTTTGTATTCATCCCATGATACTAAATTATTTACGATGCAAGTATTATGTTATTGTTATCGAGTTCGTCACCAAAACAATAATAACAGCAGCAGCAATTACAGAAATGGAAACGTAGCAGGAGCTGCAGGAGCTTATGACAAAGAAATAAAAAATTCAACAAACATTATTTTAAAAAATATGTGAGTAGGTAGGTAGTGTAGGTACCTACTTTGAAATTGTTGACGAAAAAGAAATTGCCTGAAGTTTCTCGTATGTGATTATCCTACGCACTCAAATGTGTATTATGTGATACAATTCCTAATAAGTACTTGTGTTTATCATCAGTTTGATAACAGTGGATAAGGGCGTGCTTATCATTATCACAATAGCCGTGATAGCGATCGATACCCAGACAATAGCATCGGCGTCGGCGCCAAAAAATATACCTATCTTGTTGTTATACCTACCTGCGTATCACGCGTCTGCCGCGTGATTAGTGATATCTACTAGATTTTTAGTGATTAAAGGTCATAGCTCTTTAGAGCCACCCGGCACCCGACCAGCACAGCTTCGTCTTTCGGTGTCAGCTCGTTGTAGACAGGTGGACAAAGGGTGGTCCGTGGAGATGGGTCGGTTATGACCTTTTTTATTACCTTTTGCTAATCCAATGCTCGGCGGGGGTCCTAACACTGCGTGCCTTTATAATCATCTGCTGTGATCTGCTGATGTTATTCAGACGACTGAATTTCTATAAACTACTGGTGGACGAACCATGTCTCCTAGTTCGCGGTCTCGAACTCGCCTGTCCCTGGAACCATTGAATCTGCCAAATGTGGCTAGCCCTCTGTCAACTTCAGGTTGCAAAAAATTTCAACTTTCACACCCTTACTGCCGCACTCAGAAAGGTTCATTAAATTAGACCTAATGATTACTTAACTAATTGCCATTAAATCTGTTAATTAACAGTTCATCCCAGGAACAATATTTAAGGGTTCATTTGCTAATGATAGATTTAAGTAACCGTAGGGCGGTGCATCCGTATCGATTGCAATTCGATAAGGCATTGGTGTAGCCACGCTTAAAAATAATTGGTATTTCACAACGAAAAAATATGTATAAAACTATTAAACTCATTATTAATTGGAATATGATTGAAAGTCAGTTCTTTTACTGTTAGTTTTTACTAAAATACAATGAGAAATAGCTATTTAATTGAACAAAAAATAGAATGATTTGCACTTTTTTTCTATGGGAACACTTACTGTTGTCAATGTTGTCATTGTCAAATGTCAATGTCATAATAGTAAATAATAATTCCAAGGTTTGTTTGTATTTCATTTCTTGTTTAACCGGGCAAAGGCAATATAAATTATATTACATTATAAATTGGCCAGCTGGACAAAGACGGCTTCACTAAAGTGGAGAAGAAGAAGAGGAAAAAGCCTCTTTGTCGCAACCAATGTGGCACAGCACCGACAAGACAGAACCATCTCCTACGTCCCGCCGTTCCAGCGTCTTACGTGTACGTCTCTCGACTCCATCACACCACGAAAGTGTCCGATGTCGTGGAGTATTTGGAGAAGATGACCAAGTACCGGTTGCTGGTAGAGAAGTTGGACTCGCGCAACGCAGTGAACTTCAACTCCTTTGTTGTGCGTGTTCCAACCGAACACCTGCCGACGTTTTTGAAGGAGGAGCTGTGGCCAAAGGGGGTCGTCTTCAGGAAGTTCCGTGGACGTCGACGACCACCGGGAGCCACCGAAAGCGCATCTCACTTCGCGACAAAGTGAATTAGTTTTTAAGTTAATATTGTTATATGTATGTTAGTCTGTAAGGTATATATGTTATGGGTCTTTGTTACCTGAATTAAAATAATCTATCTGTTATCTGAATAATCGCGTAAATACCTCCTCTGTCCCACTTCTCTAAACCTTCTAGCATATTCCACAAACTCAATAAAGTCACTCATATCAGACTTTTTTGAATATTTAAACACAATGCAACTAAAAAAAAGCTAACCGCCGCACTCAGAGTCGTTAATGGTTACTTAACTCGTTCCTTAGTATAGATTTAAAAAAGTTCACTCTCACAGTCAGTTAACGGATCGTTAGTGTCCCTTAATGATCATTAAATTTAAGGAGAGTCAAACTCTTACTTAACTATGTAATGGATGATTTTGACGTTTGCGTTTTGAGGTTACTGTGATAAATAAACCATAATTTTATCAGTGAATTAATGAAAATCAGTTGCATTGTAGCACTCATAGCCCGGCGGCTTGCGTCAATCCTAAGCGATCGGCAAAGTTAAGCAACAGCGGGCGCGGTCGGTAGTCGGATGGGTGACCGTTAGTGGCAATAATTTCTTGAGCGCTTCCGTGCTTCGGAGGGCACGTAAAGCCGTCGGTCCCGGTTGTTATCGATTGATAGCAGTCGTTAAGCTATGTCGGAGGCCTTCGGGCGGCTTGAAAACTTTCGACACTGGGTTGGCCACTAACCCCTCCACCAACCCGCATTGGAGCAGCGTGGTGGAGTATGCTCTAGGCCTCCTCAGTAATGAGGAGAGACCCGTGCTCAATAGTGGGCCATTAGTGGGTTGTAGCTTAGCTTTTTTTTTAGTTGCATTGTGTTTAAATATTCAAAAAAGTCTGATATGAGTGACTTTATTGAGTTTGTGGAATATGCTAGAAGGTTTAGAGAAGTGGGACAGAGGAGGTATTTACGCGATTATTCAGATAACAGATAGATTATTTTAATTCAGGTAACAAAGACCCATAACATATATACCTTACAGACTAACATACATATAACAATATTAACTTAAAAACTAATTCACTTTGTCACGAAGTGAGATGCGCTTTCGGTGGCTCCCGGTGGTCGTCGACGTCCACGAAACTTCCTGAAGACGTCCCCCTTTGGCCACAGCTCCTCCTTCAAAAACGTCGGCAGGTGTTCGGTTGGAACACGCACAACAAAGGAGTTGGAAGTTCACTGCGTTGCGCGAGTCCAACTTCTCTACCAGCAACCGGTACTTGGTCATCTTCTCCAAATACTCCACGACATCGGACACTTTCGTGGTGTGATGGAGTCGAGAGACGTACACGTAAGACGCGGGAACGGCGGGACGTAGGAGATGGTTCTGTCTTGTCGGTGCTGTGCCACATTGGTTGCGACAAAGAGGCTTTTTCCTCTTCTTCTTCTCCACTTTGAAGCCTCCACTGTGAAGCCGTCTTTGTCCAGCTGGCCAATTTATAATGTAATATAATTTATATTGCCTTTGCCCGGTTAAACAAGAAATGAAATACAAACAAACCTTGGAAATGCCTTGGAATTATTATTTACTATTATGACATTGACATTTGACAATGACAACATTGACAACAAGTCTAATTGACAACAGTAAGTGTTCCCATAGAAAAAAAGTGCAAATCATTCTATTTTTTGTTCAATTAAATAGCTATTTATCATTGTATTTTAGTAAAAACTAACAGTAAAAGAACTGACTTTCAATCATATTCCAATTAATAATGAGTTTAATAGCTTTATACATATTTTTTCGTTGTGAAATACCAATTATTTTTAAGCGTGGCTACACCAATGCCTTATCGAATTGCAATCGATACGGATGCACCGCCCTACGGTTACTTAAATCTATCATTAGCAAATGAACCCTTAAATATTGTTTCTGGGATGAACTGTTCATTAACAGATTTAATGGCAATTAGTTAAGTAATCATTAGGTCTAATTTAATGAACCTTTCTGAGTGCGGCGGTAAGCTACAACCCACTAATGGCCCACTATTGAGCACGGGTCTCTCCTCATTACTGAGGAGGCCTAGAGCATACTCCACCACGCTGCTCCAATGCGGGTTGGTGGAGGGGTTAGTGGCCAACCCAGTGTCGAAAGTTTTCAAGCCGCCCGAAGGCCTCCGACATAGCTTAACGACTGCTATCAATCGATAACAACCGGGACCGACGGCTTTACGTGCCCTCCGAAGCACGGAAGCGCTCAAGAAATTATTGCCACTAGCGGTCACCCATCCGACTACCGACCGCGCCCGCTGTTGCTTAACTTTGCCGATCGCTTAGGATTGACGCAAGCCGCCGGGCTATGAGTGCTACAATGCAACTGATTTTCATTAATTCACTGATAAAATTATGGTTTATTTATCACAGTAACCTCAAAACGCAAATGTCAAAATCATCCATTACATAGTTAAGTAAGAGTTCGACTCTACATAAATTTAATGATCATTAAGGGACACTAACGATCCGTTAACTGACTGTGAGAGTGAACTTTTTTAAATCTATACTAAGGAACGAGTTAAGTAACCATTAACGACTCTGAGTGCGGCGGTTAGAGTCTCTGAATCAAAGGATAGAAAAATGGACGAACAGACACTACCTACATTGAATCTACTTATGTAGAGAAGCTTAAGTGAAATACGTCACTGCAGGGTGTTAAGGAAACAACAGCATGTTTATCTCAGTAGATTATAATGTTGTATCTAGGTACTTCTGATAACGTGATAAGCAGTGATAACAAGAACAACGATAGGTATGTAATTAACAATAAATGCCTTGTGTCAGTATGGTATGGAATGTATGTACCACTTTTCTCAGAATTTTGTAGACATTTTAGGGTAGACGTACGTATTTGAACATTACTAATAAAAGAAGGATTTTTTATTTATTTATTGGGAGTGAAGAGTTTTTAATTCTAGCGTCACTTCTTAAGTAAATTAAAACAGTTTAAGTAAGTACAATTTGTATATCCAAATAAGTATAGGATTATGTGAGATCGTCGAAGCATATTAATAGGGAACTATTAGTAAACGTACCTATGCTTTTTCTTAAATCTTTGAACACTGATTCCTGAAAAAGAGATTCCATTAGTTATGAAGCACAAAGTTTACATTACTTTCCTTCATTGTAAAGTAATCCTAGACAAACCTGCGTTAGGGCTGGCAATCGCTTGGCGCAATCAATATAATATTTAGTAGGTATGTTGTAAGTAACGTTTGAGTGGCGAGCGAGAGCAATATGACAATATGTCGTCATTGGTGTTAACGTCTATGTGCATGGAAGAGTTGCAGTTTATAAATAGTCGTGACGCGTTCGCGACACCAGGCACAGATCAGCTGCCGTCATTTATCTGAAGGTGCGCCGTGGAATCCTTGTAATATCATCTCACTTTAGCATAAAGATATGAAAACAAGAAAAATATACAACCAGTCACGGCTCAGCAAGGAAAACGATAGAAGTTATGTAGATGATAATAAAATAGGGTAAGGTGGGGTAGGGTAGGTATGGTAAATATGTACCTACAGTAGGTATGACTAAAAGTATTGTAATTGTAACGATTATTCATATATCGTAAATCGCACTAGTTGATCTGGTCCAATGATATTTTAAAACTATAGATGCGAAAAATAATTAGGTACGTACCTACTTATACCTAATGAGGCTGAAAGATAAAGCTAAATGAAAATTACATTAATTAGGACTAGATATTTTACGATTTTAGCATTAGTGCTAAATCTACGTTAGAATAAACTTTATTTACATACGTCAATATTAAGTTTATCGTTTGTGTGACTATTCAGCTAAGATTTTGATGCAATTGAGAGTTGTAGTAGAAAGTTATATGGATTGTCTTTGCTTCTTTTTAACAATAGAAATGTTTTATAAGAGCCTTACGTTTAGATTGAGAGTTATAGAACGCATTAGAGCCATTTAAATCGAGGAAGTTGCGATGCATCTGTCGTCTTAAAATTGAATAAAAACAATGCGCACAGGATGTACGTATTTATCAAGGATAACTCCATCTATGAAATATGCACATTAAGAATGGTTTATATCAATTAAGATCCATGTTCATTGAGTGAGTCAGATAGCACTCATTGAGAGTTGCGGGCGAAGACCGGGAGGCAAAGTGCGGGGCGCCGCCGCTATTCGATGCAAATCGTTCACGGATTATAGGGTTACCATTGCAAAGGATAAATATGGTACAGTACCCGGCAAGAAATAATGTATATTGGTATTCTGAAAGAGATAATCAGTTAGTTACGGCTTTGTAGAGCGTTCTCTCTCGCACGTTGCACTAATAATGCAATATCTATTAAGAGCTGATAAAGTAATAATAATATTTATGTTCCATTGGAGGTTTTAACAACTCTTTATATTTATTTATGTATTCCCCGTTGTACAGTGGTATCCAACCATAAGAATTTCCCCCGGAAAAACTATGATTATAAATTAATAATTTTATTAATTATAAACTTTTTTACAGCTTGAAATGCTGAAATAAAAGCAGTTATGTTGAGTTGGTAGGGTTGATGAAAGTACCTATGATGATTTGTTTCAATAGGTACATTACCTAAATAATGGCATACTCCTAATGCACTGTGTTGAGGGGACGATTCTGCTATACAGTTAATTCTATATAGTTAATTCAGAATTTTACCTGCCAGGTTAACTGTCACTCTGTTTCCAATATCGACCATAAAATATTTTTTCTAATTAACCAAAAAGTTTCAGTTCCAGGATAAGCACGTAATGACTAAAATTGTCTTTTGTTGGGTACCTTTAAAATGTATGAAAAGCACAGTGTAGGTTCTAAAACTTGAAATTTCAGTTTTCGAAAGTGTCCGACTGAATAGCGTAGTATGGAAACCCTGTTGACGGTTGCCCTATTAGCGCGTTGGTCGCGGATCTTGCTCAAATGCAACGACTTGGGAAACGGATCATTCGAAAACATGTTTGTAAGCCCTTGCTTTTTGAACCGTAGAAAATCCGCAATTACTTAGTGTAACTCTGGGGTAATATTTGTAAGACATGTAACTTTATAAAAATAAAACTGACCTCAAACTCTGGTCGAATTTGGATTCGGTAGAGAGAACCTTCTTCTTTTTTGAAGCCCGTTAAAATATTTCTTAATATGAAGATTACTTGCAATCAGAAAACGCAAATTCATATATTATTAGGTAGGTATAGGAATAGGATACAAAATTGCGAAATGGAAATCTCAATTTAAATTTTTTCTAAGATGTACCGTTTAAATTGTTCTTTCACGTATTTTCCTGTCTTATCCTTCCTTCCTTTGGTATTGATGCCCACGGGGAATGGTGGTCATTTACTAGCCGATAGCCTGTCCCATTTAACCATTATTATCAACGTTGAAAACAATAATTACGTTTTTTTTTTGCTTTTTTAGTTTTTTTTGTTAACTTCTTATTACCTCTTTATTCAATTTGTATATTATAAAAATGATATCAGTGCTCAAATCTTGATATAACCTTGGAAAATTTCAGTCCCTCTCCAAACAAACTCGAACCTTCCCACAAACTTGTTAATCATGTCTAATAACGTAACGTGTTTGCTAATCACATTAGCAACATGATGCGTTTAAGATACACAGCATCAGGTACCTATCAGGTAGTCGGACACAATTTTGGACTGGATTTCGACCGTTTTAATATTGGTCCATGGTTCATGTTTAATTTTAATCCTTTTGACAACTTATTTTCCTGTATGAGGGTTCGTAAGACCCAAACAAAGCCCTGAGTCAGAGCTGCATAAATATTTTTATTTCGGCCGCGTTCTACGCTCTTTGTTTTGCAAATGACTCGCTCCACCGTCTCCTGGCACTGTTTACACTGAAGAAACGTCTTGAGCCGCTCCATATGCTATCTTCAAACGACACGCCATTTCAGAAAGTAGGACAATTGCTTTACGAAATACAACTGCTACTGCTATCAATCATGTGGGAATTACACAACTTGTTTTATTAAATACTAGCTGTGCCCGCGGCTCCGCCCGCGTGGAACTCAGTGTGTCACAAAGTTTTTCTTTCTCTACCTCCCACTGAAAGTCCCATAAATATCTGAACCCACGACCTTATGAGTATGAGTTTTTACCGCGTGAATCCTGATCCCGCGGGAATTCCGAGATAAACCGTAGCCTATACGATGCTTCACAACTTCCTCTATCTCCCAGTGAAAGCCCCATAAAAATCTAAGCCTGCGATTTGGCGCATAGGGGTTTTTCCCGTGTGAATCATGATCTCGCGGGAAGTCCGGAAGAAAAAGTAGCCTATACTCTCCAGAATCTCTTCTACCTCGCAATAAAAGTATCATAAAAATTCAAGCCCGGGCCTTCGCGCATAGGAGTTTTTCCCTCGTGAATCCTGATCCCGCCAGAATTCCGGGATAATAAGTACCCTATGTGTTGCTCCAGAACCTTCTCTATCTCCTAGTGAAAATCCCATATAAATCTAAGTCCGCAACTTCGCGCCTAGGAGTTTTTCCCGCGTGAATCCTGACTCCACCAGAATTCCGGGATAAAAAGTAGCCTAAGGCCCGGGGCCCATTATCGGCGTCGGTCAGGATAAGGATTTTAGGTGATTAAAAGCATTATAGGTACATTAACTTCATGGCAATAAAGTAGAAATTTCCATGATATATATGATCGTAGTAACAAAAATCTTCGGTATGCTTAAGGCTACTGAATCGGCAGCTTTGAGGATGCTTCGGGATACTTCGGGATCCTTCAGTACGCCGTCGCCCACCGTCGCGTCGTCACCTTCGCCGAAGCAGCACTCGGTGCGGCATGCTTAAGGACGCCTCGTCATCCCTAAGAATGTTGCAGCATGCCAAGGCCATGCCAATTTCCGACAGTGTGCTCTGGCATGTAGGGATGCCGAAAGATCCCTTTCCTTGCCGATGCCGATAATGGGCGCCGGGCCTAAGTGTTGCTCCAGATCCTCCTCTATCTCCCAGTGGAAGTTCCATAAAAATTTAAGTCCGCGACTTCGCGCATAGGATTTTTTCCCGTGCGAATCCTGATCCCGCGGGAATTCCGGGATAAAAATAGCCTAAATGTTGCTCAGGAATCGCCGCTATCTTCCTGTGAAAGTCCCATAAAAATCCGTTCAGCCGAACCGGAGATTAGCGCGTACAAACAGACAAACTTTTTTAATTTTAATTATTTTTTTAAATTGTTGTTCTAGTACTCTTTCTTAACCTCCCTATAGATTTTGTTTTGTCACTTAAGTCAACTTGAATAAACACTGGAGGTACCTCTAATTGAACCAACGTTATCCCCATTTTTGCACCCTTTCCTGGCTTTTTTTTAAAATACTGAATTTACATTGAAGATTACTTATTTAACTATAATAATTTAAAAAATGGGGTTAAAATCATTTTCAGTTTAGTCAGAAAGTTACCTTAAAAAATTACAAATTTCCGCATTCATTTGTGTTTTTTTTCTTTTTCTAACAAAATATCGAAAAACTGAGAAACACGTATTCTATTAATTTAAGTGATAACCCTTTGTTGCAAGTTTGAAGCAAATCGGACGACGTTATAAAAAATTTCCATACAAACTTTAGTCACCTATCCCTAGGGAACCTTAATATTATTCGAAAAAAAAAGTACCCTATAATAGACACCAGTATATAAGTAATAACTTTACTGAGTTTCAATTAAATCCGTCCAGTGGTTTACGCGTGATGATCGGTCAGACAGACAGACAGACAGACAGACAATAAATAAAAAAAAAATAATTTTGAGTTCTATCTCGATATGTAAGTGCCCCTTAGTCGAAATTTTAAAAAAATATTCAATGTACAGAACACGTGCTCCTACAGTTTTATTATAGTATAGATATCAGAAGTTATGTGCTGTGCAGTGTTTTAGTTCAATGCGTCTATTATATTTAGCTCTCGGGTAAATTAACTTTATTTGTATTTTACTTTTTGTACAGTAGGTACCTAACTTAATTAGAAAGTCAATTACATAATTGTCAAGCTGGTATTCTTAATACATTATATACTCCAGTATTCCCGTAATGAATCACAAACAGGATACATTTTAATTACATGACCGCACTTATATCCACGTCATTTGGCATATACTTACTCAAAGCCAATGCGAAAGGCTCGTAACGAGTCTGCTTATGCAGCGATAACCGAACGACACTGCATAATTCGCTGCGCTGTTTGACGACAATTCTGGTTTAGTTTCAGCGAAACGAAACTTCGTTTGCATAAAGTGAACCATAACTCTACACTCGTTAAACAGATCGCTTAAACTAAAATCATTACTTCTTAATAGTTCTAAAAACGTGTTCAGTACATATTTGGGGTTATTCAAATCGATGCATGCCACATGTATGAAGTATTTGTGGATGCGAGACCACTCGGGGATGACGCACAAGTGTTTACCACCAGGGAGCGCAGAAATAACGATGCAGACAAAGCAGGGTTATCGCAGTAGCGTTACTCAGCGGTCAATAAACCAGTTGACATCTTATTCGTTTGCAAGTCCGATAACATTTCTATTGTTCGCCTTATCGTATCGCTACGGTTATTGTTACCGAGAAAGCTATCGTTGGTCGATAACAATTAATAGTTCGGTTCTGATATGCATTTTGCCTAAATTTGAAAGTCATAAAGATAAAAATTAATAGGATTAATTAAGTTGGCGTCATTCAAACAGAATTAGATCAAGCAGTATCAGATAAGCCGAGCTGTTCAGTCTGGACTGGAGTTATAACCCTGATGAATTGAATAAACGTTCAAACGACACAGGACACTTATTAATGCACGATACAAATATTTTGCCAATAAAACCAAATGTGCCGGGCATGCGCCTGCACATGACTTACACGAGTGCAATGTGTCACAGACCTCGGACTGTTGAGCCCCGAGACGGAGATAAATTGCTGTCATTTATACGTTATCTACAAGTATGCTCAATAAAAAGATTGACCCTACTCTTAATGATGATCAACAACGTGTCAGAGAAGTGTCTGAAGCCCTACACTCAATTTCTAGACTTAGTTGTTAGACATTACGCAGACACCACCCAAGTAGACGTGGACTCTAAAGGAAATACTGTATTATGGACAGTAGATATGACATTAAAACAGAAGGCGTACTTAAGTAGAAGACAAGACTCATAGGAGGTACTTATGTAGCTAATGTGAAAGCCAAGACTGTCTGCCAATAGATATTATAAGTATTATTTTGAAAAAAAGATGTTTTAGATGGTTAAGTAATGTCAGTTTTTTCAAGAACCGTCATTGATGACGAAACAAAATGAAACCTTATTGGACTCATGTGCATCATCCATCACGAATGATTATTATTATCTGTAAGTACTGATAACGATGGCCCAAGTGGTCGCTCTCGACGGACTGATGAGATGAAAGCTCCTTTCAAATAGACGTATGACTCAGTGATTTCAACGGGCAGTGGCTGATTCGCAACAAATCTATTTAACTATGCGACTTTCGAGCCGGTATCACTGTACGGTAGTACCGTAGTGCATTGCGTGGGCTAAAACCCACATAGTTGGTTCAAGCTAAATTTGTTTAGAATCGATTGGCCGCATTTCATCACGCACAGCCCAATACAAAAGCGTTGTTATTGGCGCAAATGTGTAAACATCGGTACAACAGTGTTCCTGAAACTTATTCGTAGTTATTTCTCGCGTAACAGAGTGGAGTTGTTTAATGCAAAGCATTTACAATATAACAATACCTACTGGTTGCGGAACGCGATACTTGAGCCGTAATAAGTTGGACATTAAAACGTTTCCTGGTAGTGCAATCGGTTCTCTCGTGTTCTATTGGCTCGCCGGAGCTGCGGAATACTGCTGAAATATTTGAGCATGACACCGTTAGCCGGTTGCTCTAGATGGTCGCGGGCGGTATCTTTGTGCATTGACCCGTAGATGGCGCGGAACACCAACGAACTTCCTACTCACATGCTATTGATAGTAATTTATGGCGATGTTCGCATTCATGAATAGGCCCCATTATGTCATGCATTGCAGTAGATATCGGAGCATATTGGAATTGTTTTATGTTTGTAATGATGTAGCATTTCAGAAGTTCCTGCACAATTGTAAGTTAATAAGTTTTATATGTACAAACACAACCTGTACTTATCAAGACGCCATTGCATTGTTTTTAACCACCAAAGGCTAACAATTCATATTTCTTGAGGCAAATAGCAATGAGTGTCGTTTATGTAGTCACTTGGCAAGGATGAGTCGACTATTCTTTGTCTGGTTTAAGTTACGAGAAATTTACGAGAATAATAATTTGTACATACTAGAAATGTTTTATCTATTGGTTTATTTAGTAATTTCAGACCAGCTCCACAAGTCTCTTTTTGAACATAAACTTTTGAACTAATTCCAACCATTCTTGTTCATCTTTACCATGCATGGCTACTTCTATTTTCTTTTTTTCGATAGCCTATTTGCCCATCCTTCTGCGCCGAAGGTTCTCTTGCCAGTACTTAAAAATATCAAAGAAAAAACACAGCAGAAATCTAGACTTATTCTACAGTTATTAGCATTCTTCAGGGAAGAGAGCGCCAATTATATGCAAAATCAAGACCTTATGCGTCATGTAGCGCTTTTGTTGCAGATCTGCAAGTTTCAAACGCAGACTCAGCGTAAAGCTTATCTCGAAGACTGAAGTCTCTCCCGCTTGTTGTATACGCCGTGAAGTTGAAGAGCGGCCACATTCCTTTGCGATCGTCCTCGCCTTAAACGGGTGTATGTCGCCAGTCGCCACAAGTGGCATCGGTCGCACTGGGAATATTGCGGTCGAGTGTTTCACACACACCGGTTATGGCAACGACCGCTTTTTTGACAGGAGTTAGACAAAATCAAATTCTAAACTGTATTCCACGAATCGATCCTTCACGTCACATCTAATTTACCCTAAAAGGAACTACTGGATAATGCAGTTTTAGAAGAGCAGAGCACGTTGCGCATTGTGATTTGTCAATGGAATTGTTTGAGTTATAGCCCGGTTATTTGCGAGCGCGGCGTCGGATACCGTTATTTTGCCTTGGAATGGGACCATCCGTTCTATCGGTACACCATTCCGCCACATATCAATAATGCCAATTTAAATGAATAATGATATGGTCAACAAACGAAAAAAACAGCTAATATCTACCTGCCTTAACTAGACGAATGAAAATTTATTATGAATTATGACACGTAAACGAAATGCGGCGTTTTAGTGTACTTATTGCAAAATTGTTTCTCAAGTAGTCGAGCCTAAAAGACACCGGGAACTTGTTTTTCTACCCTTACTCGTGTATACAGTAATGAGCAGTCGATTTATCTTAAAAGTTGTAAAACTGGATGCATCATTCTCAGTACCGAAATTAAAAAGTCAACGGCCTCAAGTGGCGGTTAACGTTATGACGTCACTTTTGTCACAATTTACGAACTTTTGAGGAAAGATACAAAGGTTGTTAATTTATTTTATGACAAAAGCCAACAAATGTGGTAACGGGACACCATGTGTTACGATTTCTCTGCCGCCCAGTTCAAGCCTCAGGACCAAAGACAACAACGACGCTTAGGGTCTGTGTTTCCTTACTTACTTCTGTACTTCCTTCTTTCTTTTATTTCTGAACATCTATACTTATATAGAGTCGGTGCCGATATGAACTCGTGACAACTCCGTATCAGTAAATATTTATCAGTATAACTATAAGTACCGTGGTGATATTTGAACTTATCAGTTCCTACAACGGCACGTACCGTGATTATTAAATCTGGCAGTCACGTGTGCCTAAAAAATCCGCGTCTGAGTGTGTTCAAAATCACAAATTAGCTGCGATTACGTTTTATGATTTTATATTCTCGGTACAGATGCATTGAATTTAGTCGAAGATTTATGTAATAATAATTTATCCAAATCTTGCCTTAGCTTTATATTGTAGTTATAAAATTTATATCTCTGCTTTCGCTGTAAAAGGTCATACAGGAAGTGAATGAAACAACTCTATTGGTTAATCGTCGTCTAGTTTTAAATTTTGCCCTCATGTGAGGCTAAATACTCTCCGAGAGAAACTAGTAGATATGTCCGACCTTATGTAACTTTTTGTTATAGAATCAAAACCACATCATGCAATATTTTATACTAGCAGTTACGGCAAAAAACTGCTCCCTGTCGCAGTCGGCACTGAGGTGTGCGGATAAACGCTTCAATACGGCCAAGAAATTGGGGAAACCATATTACCTAATGCTTCCCGAATATGCAATCGATATACCTAAAAAATGTTACGATTTAAAGGAGGAAGTGGTAACAAGCAAGGATTGTGAAATAACCATGCGCAAATATGAGTATCCATGGGATTAAACTGGGTAGAGAACCTGGGTACGGGACCTGCAATAAACAGGACAAATCTATTCTTCAGTAGACCACAATGAGCCACCACGAGGCACCACGAGCAGGCGAGGATAGTTGAGAGTTTAGACCAGCGGCCGTTTGACGAACACAAGCTCAGACTTAAGACTCGAGGATGCATAGAGCTTCTTACACGCTATTTTGTAAAAGTATAAAGACTGGACTTTAAGATAACATCAAAAGTGATTAACAGCCAACAGGTAGCTAGTTAATATTGCGTCGGAGGGACTGCTAAGTCACGCAACGAGAAACAATGGGCAGTGATGGGTGACAATAGTGGGATCGTGCGCACGCGCGCATAACTAAATAATACTAGTACTAGCTTTCGGTCCAAATGAAATCCAATGATATCCATTAAAATTATAGTACTTAGTTTTATTTTACTTGATTAAACTTGGTGTCAGAAAAAAATGTGCTTACTGCCATGAATATGTGAGGAATATTATATCTAAGTCTTGATTTTTCGTAGAAGTACCTAAATAGATATCTATCTATTTATCTATAATATCTATTGGCCTCTCTTTATTTCTCGGTCAAAGTAGATTTTTTGCCTTGTTTTTACATTCATTTTATGTCTGAACTTGATATGACCTATTCCGATCTAATACCAAAAAACTAATACCACTTGGTATTAGTTTATTATCCCAGTGAATTTTTATTCCGAATGAATACCATTCATAATTAACTCAAAAGAAGTACATAATGTATTCCGAACGAATACCAAAACATAACTCTTTATTGTTTCATTTCATTATTTTTTATTGAAACTTTTTTCTTATCATGCCCTTACTAATTACTATGTAAATAAAACAGGATTGTAATATTTGTAATAAACGTCAGGTACAAGTACCTACACACTACCAACGAAATTGCCAAATGTTCAAAGGTAGGTGCATAATTAACTATTATCATAAATACCTCGTAAAGAGAGCAAGTTTTAAAGTGGGGCGCTGCCTGTAGGGTTATTTCAATAAACATAAAATGAATTTAAAGCACTAATAATAATAGCCCCCATGTTAACGTTTTAAACTGGATTTCACACGAATTTATTATTCTAATTTCTCAATCAAACATCTGCGACCCAGTTGTTGCTCTTAAAAGAGTTTCTTACAAAAACATTGTATTACATATGAATGGAAACTGGATTATATTAATACATAATTCGGTACGGGCCCTACATTAGGGAGGCGAATAAAAGATAATGTTATGTGGAACTGAAGAAGGGTGATTTATCCGAAACCCGCACCGACTTGTCTGGCCCGTCACTGCTCTTTGGACTAAGTTACCTACCAAGGTCTATGGCCATATTTTCAAATTTCAAATAATACTTACTTATAATGAACATTGTAAAATAAATAAATAACGATACACACTCATAGCAGTCGTGTATTTAATCATACCTAAGGGAAAAACTACAAAGTTCATATTTTAGTGCCTTCCTATGAGTTGAATCGAAGTGAAGTTGAGGTCGAATTTATGTAATGTGCGCACACCTTTATGGTCTCTTCTGTAAATAAAATAAAACAAAATATTAAAACTGAAGTCTGTTAAAAACATCATCGGAAAAAAAATAATTTGAAAAACAAATGAATGACAAGAGTTTCAATTTTCGATGCCAACGAAATGAAACCGCCGTTCACCGAAATGAAAAAGATATTCACTGAAATGAAAATCCATCGAAATAGGGGGAGTCCGGGAGAGTTGAACCGCTTTTTTTTAAAGTATTATATTTTCTTAATAAGGAGGCTTAGTGATTCAATTATAATAATAAACGATAGCTTATTTATTTAGGTTTACTTATGCGTATTTAGATTTTCCATATTATATAACTGAAATATGTTATATACATTTTAATAAAAAATTAGATATGATTCAACTCTCCCCACCCTATGGGACACTTGAACCGGGGTCTGGGGAGAGTTGAACACTGCTTTTTAAAGGTAGAAAATAAAAACATTTTACAGCTAAAATCACAAGTTTATTAACCAAAAGATCACAAAATGAAATGAAATTCTAACGAAACACAGTCACACACTCTTCTCATAAGGAAAAATAAACAATACTTCGACATACTCTTAAGCATTCCATAGGCATCATAATTATTAAACATTTTATTAATAAAATTAAATATTTAACGTTTCTCTAATCAAACTTCTTACTCTTTCTTGATATTTCTTACCATTTTGTTTCAATTATATACTTATTCTTATCATTTAGTATCATTAATTAGCCTTAATTAGGACTATTTTCAGTCAGCTGGTAACCAAAAATTTGATCAATGTTATTCTTAAAGATGCACCGTCCAGCGTTTACCTTACATATAGCATTTTCTAATTCTGTAATGATATATATTTTTCTTTTCGGTATTTTTTCGGATGGTTTGTATTGAAATGATATATTTCATTCAATTAGTCTGCAATAAAATATAAAAGACTTGTTGTATTATGGTTCCCGAATTGTTTTTAAATTTCGTCAAAAAGCTTAAAATTTATATATCTATAAAAGTAAAACTCCAAATATCTTCATACTATACATACATGGGAGACATGAACCACTGAGCATATCTCCCGCACCCGTCATGGTGCAACTCTCCCGCATATACTACTTTGACATTAAATTCTACCCACAGAAAAAACAATCAACGTAATCGAAACAACACTTAGCACACGTCAAACTATAATAATCAGGCAATAAAATAGTTATATCACACAATACTTACCTTTATAAACACGGCCGCAATATCAAAACTACAAAACAATTTAAAATTCACTCCGCCATACAAAAACACCTTTTCGAATCTGACAGCGAAACAAACCGGCAATTGTTAAAAATGGCACCGTGCTTTTCATTGGCCTCCTGCGCACTATCAATGACCGTCTTGGCGTTTCGTTAGCGCGAAATTTAAGTCGAGTTTTAAAAGGCGGTTCAACTCTCCCATCTGAGCAAGTCTCCCGGACTCCCTTATACAGCGTGATATAAAAATGATAAAGAAAGCAATTCCTAAACACCAAACGACTCAAGTGATAATAGGTAGGTGTCTTACTTAGTATCTACTTCGTAGGTAACTTTCTATAAAAAATAAATATAAAATCCGCCATGACAACTGGCAAATAAAAGTAGTGTAATAAAATAAGGGAAGTACTTAATTTTTTTAAAGTTTAAAGTCAATAACAATGGCCGGTAGCAGTAGAAAAACTTTATAAAAACAGTATTTTAAATTTGTTATTAATAATTCACAGGTAGATTTTGAGTTTTGGAAGATGGACTTACAAGTTTTTGTTACACTTATTATGACAAAAATATTATTTTATCAAGGAGTTACCTATAATTTTTTAAATTTAATATTTCAAAATTTGAAATTATTGACAGAGTACTGAAATAGTAAACTATAGTAGAAAAATACTTGTACTTTCGAAGTAATTGTCAGTTTTGGAATCTTTCATACAAAAAAATAATTCCGCGATAACGTAACTTCGATCATATTACTTACCTAAATTATTCAATGAAATGATTTGTAGTTATAAATCTACTTACGATCGGTATCAATATTCAATTTATCTACGGACGATTTTTGACAGATTTAATTATAAATTTTGATAATCGTAAATTGAACACTTGCAATAGATAATGTTCATTATCACACAATCATCCTGTATCAAAATACCGTTACTATCACCGAAATGAAATGAGTGTCCACCGAGATGAAACAACTCAGCACCGAAATTCACCGAAATGAAACTTTTTCATTACGGTGAATTTTTTCACTTCGGTGACCGGTATAGCTCACCGAATTCACCGGAATGAAAACACCGAGATTAAAATACGGGTCAATAATTAAAATTTAAAAGAATCTAATTGTTAGGATTGAATAAATTCTACTCCGATAAACGTTCTACTTAAAGCGTTGTTAAGAGTACAAAATTATTAGTTTTAGCATTTTGAGACATAAAATAAACCCATTCGAGGAAATGAAGACACCTGAGACACCGATGTGAAATAATGACGTTTCTAGCGGGAACATGGAAAGACGCAGCAGACCACCTCTACCGACAAAAGCTTGCGCGTGGCTGCCGCTGAGTTCATGTGGAGTGGCAATGTTCTAGAACTCTTCGTTCCAAAACTATCCTTGTTTCTCTTTCATTCACTGAAATTAAAAAAAAATCTTGGTACACTTGTGTTTTGCCTTAGGTACCATTTACCAAATTGTATTGCTGTATTAATGAAATTACATTTTTCTATTGCTACAATTATTCATATATTGAATGAAATAGTCTGTAAGCATAATTGGTCAATACATTTTCTATTAATCAGGATACAACAAAAACTGGAACAGGGATAACCACCGAGGATGAAAAATCTGAGGTTCAACATTTTTTATTTTAACGTAAGAGTAACAAACCTACATAAAAAATATTTTTGCCGGATATAGGTAACTAGGTACTTAAAGTAAATAAAAAAAATTATATGTATGTTAATAAAGCATCTTTCACTGCCGTTTTTACTTGCGCCGCGTAAAAAACACGCCAGAGAAATTCACCCCAATACTACAAATGATGTTTTTAATTAAAATGCATTTTTCTAAAATATTTACTCGAAAAATCTGTTCATGTACTTACAACTACTTACTTCCTTTTGAGTCGCGAGAACTAACCTACTTATATACCTATAGTTTGAAAAAACATTCTTCAATTAGTAACTATCAAAAAATATCATCTAATTTCTCATTTTGAAGAGTTTTTATGCTTCGACAATCCCTCAAAAATTAGTTCTCCTCAGCTGCTCGGAGGATTAAATTCGACCATGCCCATTATTCCAACCATAACGAAACGACAATCAAAATGCAATCACCAAAATACGCATTGCATTGATTGCAGCATTCTAACACAGAATATGCATACTGCCAATAAAATAGGATTAGAGCCCACAACAACCATTTCGTTTATGGCGATGGATTGGCTCGATTCCGCAAGCCGACCGTAATAGCACTCATCTATGATGGATGGTACTCGTGTCTTTATGGTCTGAATATGTTATAACATGTAGGTACTTCGGATATAATGTATGCAACTATATAAGTACTTACATACCTACCTACTAAAATGGATCTATTAATAGCGAAGAGCAAATCCCTATAATTTGTTTTAAACAGGTAAAACAGGTATCTATCTGCCTTGGTCTGTAACTGCTACGACATTAAAAATTGCTTCTTAACACCCATACTGCTAATACAAAATACAATGTCCCTAGAATATTGGAAAGAAGACAGATCAGAAAGCTTTCTGCCAGGATCAATTCCCAAAAGGAGACGTAGGTACTGAACTAGGGTAAATTTGTTGAAAATGGAAAGAAAAATAAAATAATGAATAAATAAATGAAAATATGATCTCCGATTGTCTATAGGAGTCTATTCTAAGCTCTAAGAGTGATAAATATGTATTATTGAAACCAAATCATCAAATCAAAAAATCAATTCGTTACGATGTTGACAAAATGCATAATTCCATTTGGCCAATAATGAGAATTGGTGATCTCATGTGGCGCCCCGTCATCTCTAAGTAGTCATGAGACCAAAATAACCGCTGGCAACGGACTGAGGCCCTGATGCAACTCCCGAATTGGTACTGAGTGGGCAGATATGTTTATAGGCCATATAGAGAAGTGACTAAAATAATTTCGACCATAAACAAAGCACAGGTGATACGACACAGATATGAAATTACGATAAGTATAATTATAGTACGATCCGTTATTAAAATACAAAAGGCATTAAAACAAACCGCGAACAATGGCACAAAGGTTTAGTCTTTGTAATAGTGTTTAATCATTTTAAAGGATCTAAATAAGTTTAAACTTAGTTTCTCACGATCGGTGAAGTAAATGAGAAGATCCAATATGGACAGGATCTTAGCGGTACAGACCTTTTTTTAGAAACAGTTAAATAAATCCCATATCGGGTTCGTCTCTAGCACATTAACAACTTCGTAGACAGTTTATAGAGATCGATTCATAGAAATGCCGTGTACCTAGTCCGTTGAACTTTAACTAGTTAAACTGTAACAACAGTTTTTATCAGAACTAGTACCAGACATCGCTTCGTTAAATTTAACATTATTGTACCTATAGTTAAGTAAAATAATGCGACACATGTCTTGTTTGTTGAGTCTTTAATCAATGTTTGTCCAAAGTTCATAATTTAAAAATTGACTTCGATTTTTTTACTTAGAAAGAAAAATATTCATTTTACATTTTTTGTTTTAAGATGTCAGGTCAACAATCTAAAAAAATATACAATGTAGCTTCCACAAGTATAGATTTAATAAAAAAGTCTGATGGTAAGATTTTATTATTTCCTAATGCAAACAACCAATTTTAACCAAAATTATTAAAAAATAATTTAACCAAAATTTAATTCAGGTATCAGAAGAGAGCCGTGCTCAGTAAAGTAGTAGGCCATACACCTATGGGTTAATAGTACATTATGATACAAGTGTGCGAAGTTGGTCATTACAGTCGAGGCGGTATTGAGCCCGAGCCGCAAGCGAGGGCTGTAATAGAGCCAAGACTGTAATGAACAAAGCACACGCGTATCATACGACGTTTTTCAACACACTTGCGAGGAAAAAAACAATTAGGTATCGACATTTTTCAGTCGCAAATCAGCAAATTATAAACGAACAAATGTTTGCACAAAATGGCGCGGTTTATTTTTTCACGCGCCGTATCTTTGGTTGAATAACTATGCGCGCGCAGGTTAAGTCCAAGGCACCGAACATTCAGCCACAATATATTAAACTAAATAATTATGTATTTCTAATAAGAATTTACGGTAATTAATGATTTAAAATATTGTATTTTTTAAATGCTTTAATAGATAATTACATGAAGTATAATCTTATCTTATCAGATTTTGACTATAGTAGGGCCATTTTAATAGGCCACATTTGACAGTTCGTCAAAATTTTACAAAGTAACCTTGTAAGGGAGGCACCCCATAGTATCTAATACATTCCATACTAGATATTGTTAAACTTTTTACACTTAAAAGTAAGGAACTGACGTCGTTACAAAGTTACGTCAGTGAACTCTTTTTCTTTTTAAATATCAGGGATGGTACCGAAAGAAAATGATGAGTAGATAAGTTGAATTCGAGAAGTCGAACTAATCGTCAAAAAGTATTTTACGATTACAAAATAAAATGTATTTTAATACAAACAAAATTTATTTTATTACATTTTAGGCCAAAAAATATGTAATCATTCATTTATATAATAACGTCTGGCTCACAAGTCAGTATCTAGAAACGTGAAATGTTACAAAAAAGTCATGATTTCATTTCGCGCCATTATTTGACGCATTATTTTTGTCATTTTTTTAGTCGTTGTGTGAACTGTGCGCTTATTAATACTTTTTATAACAATCGCATTCAATTTACAGATGTTTGAAGTCCTTATCGATTAATTAAATTAATCGATGTTTTTCAGCAGGTTACCCTCACTATAAAGCAAAGACAAACAGTTGTCAAATGTGGCCTATTAAAATGGCCCTACTTTAAGTACAAGTTATTTACAAAATAACAAATCTTTTGGTAACAACCTCTTTACGGATATTAAAAAAAAAGTGGAATAAGAAAAACACTAGTGCGGTAATGAAAAGTAAAACGCACTAGTGTGTAATAAACCGCATTCCGGGCGTAAGACTAAAGAAAAAATATCAACTTTACGAGCAAGTGTGTTGAAAAAATAATTTGGACTATAGGTACACAAAACGGAACTATAATTAATATGAATCATATACTAGCATAATAGACAAACTTTCAAATTGGGGATGCGATAATTTGTAGAAATCGTTGGACTCGATATCTGGGTTAACGACCGTTGTTGAACTTTCGCAGTTTTTTGGCGGTTCAACTTCAACTAAGTATGATGTGTAGGTACATGCCGTTATGTGTTTGGTTCTAAATCTATTGTTATATGATTAGCGCATACCAAATGACATATTAATTATTATTTTATGCATCCATGCCCACAAAAGTCTTTTTAATCAGGCTAAAAAATAGTTAAACTGAACTATTAATTCCATCGTTTTGTCATTAAGTAGTAGGTATTAGATAGGAGAGATCCATAGAAAAGGGCACAGATACATACCAGATTATGGTAGAAATTAGCAATATTTGACCCAAGTATCCACAGCATAGAATTTTATTTCCTGTAAATAAAAATAACTTAAATTTTGTTTTTTCTTTTCACTGCGGGGTGCAAGCGGTGCAAGTGACGAGAAAAAAAAGCAATCGGTCAGTACGTTGCAGTTGGTCTGTATGATGCAAAATAAGTAGTAGAGGTTGGTATGTGTACCTACTCATAAAAGAGAAGTGGTTACCACAAACAACCGTAACACCTAAGAAGTAAGTGAGGAGAGGAGGTAGCTAAGGCTCGGTAGGTTTTTTTAATGATAAATTAATGTCTGACAATAAAACCATCTGATGGTAAGTGTCGATTGGCGATGAAGTCTAGATGTTGGATCACTATCTTAAAAAGCTTATTCACTCTCTGTATAGCTCAGCAATCTCTTATGGTTCCTCTACAGTCTCTACACGATAGCCAACATGTTGGCGAATGTTGTGGCAAAGATGTTTGCCAAGAGATTATGATGGCGTCCACACGTTGGAAGGTCGATTGAAAGGTTTGGCTTGGGTGTATTGTGGATAGAGTCATAAACCTTAAAATAATTTTTCAACACACTTGCTCGTAAAGTTGCTATTTTTTCTTTAGTCTTACGCCCGGAATGCGGTTTATTACACACTAGTGCGTTTTACTGTTCATTGCCGCACTAGTGTTTTTCTTATTCCACTTTTTTTTAATATCCGTAAAGAGATTGTTACCGAAAGATTTATTATTTTGTAAATAAATAAACTTGTTGTACTTAGTCAAAATCTGATAAGATAAGATTATACTTCATCTAATTATCTATTAAAGCATTTAAAAATACAATATTTTAAATCATTAATTACCGTAAATTCCTATTAGAAATACATAATTATTTAGTTTAATATATTGTGGCTGAATGGCGGTGTTCTTTGCCTCTGGACTTAACCTGCGCGCCTGCGCGCGCATAGTTATTCAACCAAAGATACGGCGCGCGAAAAAATAAACCTCCGCGCCATTTTGTGCAAACATTTGTTCGTTTATAATTTGCTGATTTGTGACTGAAAAATGTCGATACCTAATTGTTTTTTTCCTCGCAAGTGTGTTGAAAAACGTCGTATGATACGCGTGTGCTTTGTTCATTACAGTCTTGGCTCTATTACAGCCCTCGCCTTGCGGCTCGGGCTGTGCAATACCGCCTCGACTGTAATGACCAACTTCGCGCACTTGTATCATAATGCACTATTGTGATATAAATAAGTTCGTGAAACAATCTAATTTTAAACAAAGTATCGTGCTCCATTACCTATCTTGTTTCCACTTTGCGGTAAAAATATCAATTCAATTATGTCACATGCCTAAATACGTAGGGTTGGTGTAATTTTTAAGTCCATGTTTTGTAAGTAATCTAATCTCGGTAAATATCGATATATGATTTTGTTTAGTTCTTATAAAATGACACGTTCCTTTTAACCTTTTTAAATTAAAAACTAGGTTCTTTGGAATACCTAATATCCTTCACAGACATTCCAAGATACAGGCACAAATTCCAAGATAATTTCTAACATGATCCTTTTGCCTTATCTAATCATTTGAATAAGCGTTTTTGTTATTTGGAACATAATTTTTTTTAGTTTTCTAATTGGTCTGTAGGGTAAAATCCGTAATAAACATAAAAGCGCCCTTATTTGTTTTAATGTGTACCTATTTGATTCGCTTCGATCAATATACTTAATCAAAATCTTTATTAATAACATAATTATTAACATGTACCTAATTCACAATAACATGGCAATTTATAGCTGACAACCCTACACGAGCCATAGTAACAATTGATATGATAAAAATATAAAATACTAATAATGATATTTGTGAACATTGTGTGGCAAGCAACCACCACCAGTGATTTCACAACAGACTGTAGCATGGTACTTTCCATTGATAACATTAACATTATATATGGTAGTTATTAAGTACATATTAAATATGTAATTTATTACAAACTATTGTTGGTAGCTTTGAAATTTAATGTTGGAATATCCAGCCTTAAAAAATATTTTCATTCTAGGGCCTCACTTCCAGATTCTTTTCCATCCTTGTACCAGTTTCATGCCATATTACTCTATAAATAATGATTCCTCAATTGGACTGGAACTCTGAAAATTATTGAGTGTAGGTACTCCTGTAATGAAATAAGAAGTTTTCTTTTCTAATTCTAATCCTAATGTTTATGGCTTAAGATAGGCTTCCTCAAATTGGGCGATCAAGCTGTCGTTTTTACCTTTTGTATGTTAAACAAAAATCTTAATTGTTTCACTAACATCATGAACTGAGGTTTGATATAATATTGACATATTGTATTGTTTATAACATTATATTTTTTTCAACATTTGAGATTGATGGCATCGTTAAAGAAAAGCGACGTCTCTTTAAATAAAGTGAATCTCATAGATGTAATTAATAGAAATTAAAAATAGTAATGGCCCTAAAACAAACATTGAAAAACACCGTAACTGGTTACATGAATAATACTATAATATTTGCCGATTATGACAACTTTATACATGTGTCGTAAAGAATCGGTTCAACAGTAATTGTATAAATAAGAGCTGGTAGTACCTAAGTCATTCACTTAATTTTAACAAATTAATGATTAAGAGCATCGAATGCTTCCTTTGGGTCAATTTATATTTTTGTTGTGATATTTTTCTTTACATTACAGTAACTTTTTGTCAATAAGTCGAATAATTCCAAAACTTTTTGGAATCAAAAATTGAGCTGTATTTTTTTTTTGTGATATTTAATAGCTCAGACCTGCAATTATCTCTTATCTCCTTAAAAACTGGACAGACCTGGATAAGTAGAATAGATACAGGATGATAATTCCTATTTTATTGCAGTTTAAACTTTTCATTCGTAGTATTTTATTAAGGGTATTAAAATTTTAAATAGTTGTTTATATTACCTACTATTATATTACCTTTATTTCACAGAGCACCACAGCAAGTGTTGTAAACAATCTTGACCACTCATCAATTTTGTCTTCATTGGAACAGGGGGCTTGAGCTGTGGAACGTGGGCAGACAATAAACTTTAATTTCGTGAAGTAACGTGCGTATCAGTCGGAATTAAGGCTATCAGATCGGAGCTATTAAGGTAAATTTGTAAGACAGTGCATCGGACGAGGAGTGGGTCGCGTGGGCGACAGTGACTCATTTGATGTTAAGTATTCTAATGCGCCGAGGGCCGCAACCTTCAGCCACTTATTGCGTATATGTCTTGTGACATTCCTAACCTATGTGGGTGGGTACCGGGAATAGGTACTGTACGGTATGGGCATTTGTATGACCTATAGTAAGTATAGTTTGCGTTCAAATCACAGAAGGAAGTTTTTGTTGACTTACAACTAGCTTCTGCATTTTTTTTAATATGAACGTGACATAAGTATTGTGTAGACGGTATTAAGATTTATATTTTGTTGCACCTATGGAACTAAGTATGTATTGAGTTTTTATAAGTAGGTACCTAAATTGTAAAATTCTGTATCAAAATTTGGCCTAAATTTTCTACGCCATTGCATTAAACAATAAAACTGAGTTAGGATAATAATATAAACTGAAAGGTCTGTTCTCTTTCATCCTGCGTAAATAATGCACATAGTACCTTCAACGGTTAGCTTAATCATAGGGAATGCTAAATAAATTCACCCCTGTGGGTACCTAGTACCTACTATCTCGTGAAATAATACCTATGCTGCAAATTAAGAATAAATAAATAGAATAAAAAAACATACATCTAATTATATCAGCTTATCTAAGGCAACGTGCGCAACTATAACTTTTAAAAAGATTATAGCTTAATACTTTAAATGCTTCCTAACGGCTCATTCCCACGGCATACGTCTTTCACGATTCGTCAAAAAACACGATACGTCTTGACGGATGGACGTTCACATTGAATACGGAATCGTGTTTTTTCACGATTCGTCAAAATATCGGGCGATTTCCGCATTGAAGTTCACATTTATTTCGTGATTTAGCTCAGTTCAGATTGGTTCAGAAACATTCACGATTCGTGATTTCTAAAAGACGTATCCGTCATAATCATAAAACATTCACGATTCGTGATTTGTAAAAGACGCCGTGTGTATGAATGCCTCGTGTGAATGAGCCGTAACGGCTCATTCACACGAGGACGAATCGTCTTTTTTCACGAATCGTCTTTTTTCACGATTCGTTATTTTTTTTGACGGCGGCAATGCTTTTTGAATACTCATGTTCACACGCTTGACGAATCGTGAAAAAAGACGAATACGGATACGTCTTTTACAAATCACGAATCGTGAATGTTTATGATTATGACGGATACGTCTTTTAGAAATCACGAATCGTGAATGTTTCTGAACCAATCTGAACTGAGCTAAATCACGAAATAAATGTGAACTTCAATGCGGATATTTTGACGAATCGTGAAAAAACACGATTCCGTATTCAATGTGAACGTCCATCCGTCAAGACGTATCGTGTTTTTTGACGAATCGTCAAAGACGTATAATGCCACCAACTTATCTGTTTTGAAATGTGAATTTGAAATGACATAAAATTTTGAAATGTTATGTCCGCTGTCAATTCTTTGAAGTGCGAGTGCTCTATGTGTTTCAATTCGATTTTAATTGAAAAAAGTGATTAAATATGCCTGAGCCTCTTAGAAATGATGCACGATTAGTTATTTTAAAAGTTTTAGATTTTATAAGGGAAGAAAATCGCCTGCTAACTCCGAAAATAACGTTTGAAAAAGTGGCAGAATACGTCGCCGTTACAACAGGTTAGTGTTGCTATTGTAAGTTAATTAGTAGTCCCGTTTAAATATTTCAGTTATTTTATGTTCCTCACTTATCTTTGCATAATCGATTAAAGTATTACTGAATATATTTGGTATCTAATTTTTTTTATACTTCATATAATATTGTCTTTGTTACAGGAGTTAGTGAACAATTTGTTTACAAGCTAATGAGTGAAAAGAAAAAAGCTGAAGAAAATTCTCTGGCGCATCGGCATCATTTTCCCATGTGGAACCCCTTAAAATTAGAGATCACGATGACAATTATTTTTATAAAAAATATAAATAATTATAGTCAATAACAATGGATCTTTTATTTCTCTTGTCCTGAAATTTTAATTTTTATATGAAAAAGTAAAATTTTACTTGTTGGCCTACGTAATTCTTTTATTTTTGGATGTTTACGAAATTTATTTTTTAACTAAGACAAATACACTTGAGAATTATTCATTGCCATTATAATATCCTATTTTAGGGTGGTGATAACCAATTGATTAAAAATTCGGCCTCCCATTCGGAGGGTCCGTGTTTGAATCCCAGGGCACGTACCTCTGACTTTTCGGAGTTATGTACGTTTTAAGCAATTAAATGTCGCTTGCTATAACGGTAAAGGAAAACATTGCCAATCTGCACTTGGCCAGCATGGTGAACTATGGCCTTAACCTTTTAATTATGAGAGGAGACCTATGCCCTGATGGATTGAGATAATGATAACATCCTGTGTTACTGCAGTCATTGCATGGTAGTTTAAGTTAGTAGCCACAGCCTAAGTTGTGTATCTATATTCGTCGGAAAGGCTTTGTCATCATTTACCATCGAATTATGTGCAACATCTAGTAAAAATCATAGGTCTCAAAGTTGTTGAGCTCCCTTGACAGTCGCCAAATTTTATTATATGGTAACATTGAAGCTGCACTAGCGACATCCGTTTACTGAACAGATAAGTTGGTGGCACTATATGCCGTGGGAATGAGCCCTTAGTTAAAAGAAGTTTAGTGGCTTGAAAATCTACTTTTAAGGCTCGTAGCATTAGGTATGCCACATAACTATGTGCACTCCATTTTACTAGCACCTTTTATACCTACTTCAACATGATTAAATTAGAGTTTTACGACATTGGACCTGTTCTACACTAATAGTTACTTAATCGTTAACTGCAGAGAATTTCATTGTCAGAGTCAGAGCTGCTCTTCTACTCGTATATGGAAATGATAAAAGAAAGACATGCTCGGATACTTTTTGATTATTTGTGATATGGTTAACATGAAAGCCTTCATCGGTATAAATAGAGGCTGGTTAGCAATTAAAACAATCTCAGGATCTTCGACTGACAGATCAGATCCGTTCGAGTATGTAATGGAGCAGGATAAAAACTGGAATCAGCCGACCGACATGGAGAGCGGACCAAAAAGTAGATGCATTCCATTGTTGATTGGAAACGACTCGCGCCCGCTCGCTGCATTGGGAAAAGTCGCATTGCGGTGAATTCATAAGCTAGTTGCGTGTATGGAGTGGGTACATTTTAATAAAATTATATTTTCTGTTGAGAAAAATGGCTTATTACTGAAAGAATAAGAAAGCCCCGAGGAAATTTTACTAAAAGCTCTAGGTACTGGGTCTTTCTTTTTATGTCTCACTAAATAACTTCAAGCAAAATGCAAAAGCATATCCTCACGTTTTCTCCTCGCTTCGTTAATCGACACCTGGCATTTTAGGTTTAGTAAATTAAACTTTTAAGTATTCAAAATGTAAGGGACCTAAAAAGTACCTAAGTTAAGTCAATTCACGTACCTATCTCGATATGAATCAGAGCAAGTTCGATCTTATAGGTACTGGTACATACTGACCTTAATCGTTGCTGTGACGTCCACCGTGAAGTCCACAAAAAGCTTCCGTACCCTATACTGCTGAAAAACGTGCATAATATTTCGCTGCTCTAACAGTTGAAGCATTACAGAACCTCAAAACTAACATACCTGTAAGTGACATTCAATGGTATAAACGATGTGATTTGACTAAGCACCTATTTAACTAACGACTGAAGACAGTTAATCAACCATAAAGGTATTTTTGTAATAAAACTAGGTTTCTTTATACCCTATCCAGTGTTCGTAAGTCAGCGGTGCGGCGCAGGCAGCGGCGCAATCACCGCGCGTTCCCGTGAGAACGTACTGCGAGCCCGCCGCATGCCGCCAAAGGTCAAACACCGAGATACTTTTGCCAATCGCTTACATACATAATATCACATTTTTGCTAGCGAATGGATTGTTGTACGATAAGGTTTAATGGGCACAATGAAGTAGTTGAGGAAGGCATTCTTGGCGTTGTCTCAACAGTGGCGAGTGAAAATTAGTTTGGATTTTGAATGTTTGGACGAATGCTCGGTCCCATTATTCCCTCTGATGGCTCTCGGAACTGTCACAATTAAATAGTTACATAATATTTTAGGTACATGTTCATGTTAATACAAACTTTATCTGCTGTCTTTACCAAAGATTCTGAAGAAATAGAATATTTGGTACGACAGTTAATAGATTTCCCAGAGATTATGGTTGAAAATAATTGGGCTGAAATGCATAATTGGAACGACGAACGACAATTAATAGATTTACCAGGAATTATTAATGAAAAGAATTGGCATAGAACACATATTTGGAACGACGAACGACAGTTAACAGATTTACCAGAAAATATGGATGAAAGGATTTGGGATAAAATGCATATTTGGAACGACGAACAACAGTTAACAGATTTACCAGGGATTATGGTTGAGAAGAATTGGATACGATCGATAAAGAGTACCTAAGCTAAAAGAGCAAGAAGAGTAAGTAAATAAAGAGTAACAGTTCATAATTTATGTCTGAATAAGACAGTACCTATTCTCGAAGAACTCGTTTTAGTTTTCATTTTGTGGGATTTACCAAAAGATTTACATAAGTGGTCGCTATCAAAATACAAAATTAAAAGTTCATTTCTTAAGTACGAGTATTAAGGATTTTATAAATCATCAAGGTTTTTCTATTGTAATTACATTATGCATATGTTACCGTTAAAATGCATAATTAGTAAATGTGCACATTAACTAGGTAATCTGCAGATTCACTAATATGATACGTTAAAGTGTAAAAAAAGGTTTTATTTGCACTTTACCCAGTTAGTCTGCACAGTAACGGATGGTACATCGTTAAATTGCGGAAGACTGGCTACCTGAGTACCAATTTGTGTTGATATCGTGGCCACATCGTAGATTTGCTCACATCATGAAATGATCGATCTGGCCGATCGATCGAGATTTGTTCGAATCGTAAAAAGGCGGAAAATAGGGCATAACTTCGAACCGTGACGTCTCCGGCGCTGCGGAAAGTGCAGCCCCTTCGCCCTTGCGTAACAAAGCACAGACACCCACTGGTGTCTGCTGGTGTCTGTTACATATTTTTGGCTCGGGCTCATACTTTGAATCCCTCGCTACGTTCAGGATTCTACTAAAGAATCCCTCGCTACGCTAATTCAAAAAAGCGCCCTCGCCGTAAATATATTACTTTGCTCCCTTGTTATACAATCTACTATTATTACAAAAACAACGTACAAAAAATACGTTTTTCTTTATATTCATTCTTTGTATGTTTTCTTAGTTTGTTGTATTTTAATCAACGAAAAGATCAGAAAAAATGAATATAATATATTGGATTTTTTTTCTAGGCGATTCCAAAACATCAATTTAATAATTTTCAGCACCTAGCTCCAGAATACGAGAACTATAAATGTTGTTGAATTTCTAGTTAGTAACAGACATTCATTTCATTAAAATGGCACCAAAAATGTAGAATGCAACTGAAGTGGGTTTGAAACCAATTAACTAATTTTATTTTAACGAGTTGGAGCACGTTATGGTAATTTAGGCCGAGTCGTCGTCCCTTAATAGCTTGAAGGACGGTCAGAGCAGCATTCCACTAAGACTTATTTTTTGCCTGTATTATGCACGTCATCGTTACTTCATTAAGTGCATAGTGCAAGAAATTCTAACATAAGATTATCATCGCTATAGCGTTTCATGACATAAACATGGACTAGAGGCGACATGCCTTGATCGGGGTGATCGGGGTGATCCAGTGACGTGTCGACAAACATTAGTATGAGACACGCTATCAGCTATAACTCATGAGCTGACTTGACACTGCTCTGCTGCGATCTAGATCAGTTAAGCTCAGTTTATAGGTATTGTCAGTAAAAATGAATGTCTTTTCGCATGTGCAATAAAAAAATACTTATCACACTCACTAGGTAGGTACTTGGCGAATACTATTTATACGAGCTTAGCTTTATTCAGACGGACGACATTTTTGTGCGCCTAACGAAAAAGGATATACCCGTTACCTACTCCACTTTTGTAGAAAATGAGTTAAATACACAGAAATGATGAGGGACAAATACTGTACATGTTAGTGAAATTAGATTTTTCGTATCTTTCTTTATAAATAACAAAGTTATAATTGTGGAATCCGGTTTAACTAGATCGGAATTCAGATAATGAAAAACATTTTTTTTATACGGAATTGATAACAATTATTATACAGAGATCGAGCTTGTTATTTTGATGATAATTGAACACAGAATAAATACAGAGTATATTTGTACATACAAAATTTAACTAGCAAATTCTGACGTAGCAATTAATTAGTGTACTTACGAACTACCTACCAATATTGCGCAATTTCATAGAAAACATTTCCTCCCATGGTTCTTTGTAACATCGTGTGAAAATTTCAAACAACGTCTATAAAGAAAGACGATTCTTACAGAAACGGCTCATTGAAGGAGTCTTATTTACAACCATTTATTGACGATCTTCCCTGTCCCTCGCACGACGCATTTAACAAGCATAGAGAGGGAAGTAGAAGGTATTATCATAGATCTTGCATAAATGGTCGGCCCGTTCACATGCTGCATCCATTGAGTCCCTTCACACGGTCAAAGACAACAAAAAATAATACAAAAACCGTTACGCTCATGAAAAAATGTTCCCATAACTCTTGAACGTTCTCATTGACAAATTTCTGTATAAATGGTCTGGTTTTGTCAGTCCTACATACCTTGGACTTTATACAGACAATTAGTTAAATCCTACCATAAAAGTCAACAATGATAACATTATGAGTCATTTTTGCTCGGAAAAGCTCTTATCAAATTACTTCTTGAGAATTTCATAATAGATAAATCGCTTGTGAGCAGATAAACCTAGAGCAGAATAGTTCAGTTGCAACATTATTACGAATGTCGACATAAATTAGTATACCTATAGATTGATAAAAATATTGCATTAATACCAGAAAACTATTGCAATCCAATTTGTTATTGGGCAACTGCAAGATAAAGTTAATGAGTAAATATTTCCAACTATCAACCGTCAGTTTTTATGAACCAACTGTATCTTTGCAGAGGGTACGAAACACATGGACCACAAATGTGCGTGGGACCAAACTAAATGTTGTTCCATGAATGAAACATGTAGCTTTCAAGATATGGGGACCGCATCCCATAACTATTCTCACGATTCCCAGAATTTGATAAAAAACGACATTAAGTTGTCGTCTATTTCGGAACTTTCAAAGATACCAAAGGTTTACAAGGAGACAAGTAAATTATTAATATTTAGGTATTAAAGAGGGAGGTGATTTAACTACGACTAATTGGCTTAGAAGGACTTAAAAGATTCGCTAGTATAACAGTAAGAACAGCCTTGAATAGTTGCAAGGTATGCCGGTGAGAGCGTTGCTGTAGGGTGCATTAAGCTATCATACCATCAGCGCGCCCGTCTGGTCGGCATTCTTGAGCCGGGTCCGGTGTCCGGCTCAGGAATGTCTGCAGCCAGCAACTCGAGACGGAAGAGCAGCGGCGGAAGCGGTTCATGGAACGAGAAGCAACACTTCTAGAAAGACTTTACACCACTCTCGCATACACCAGTACGCACCTTATACATAGGAATTACGATTCCATTTGCCACTGAGTCCAAGCAGAACTTATTCATCGATGTTAACTACGAAACTGGACATCTTGTGACGTGTAAAAGATCACAAGTGGCTTTTCATAATTATGAAATCTCTGATCTTGTTACAATGGAGCATGGTTCAAAATTCAACATTTTGTGAGAACATTTACAGTTTAACCTTTCGCGAATGTTCCGAGCCACGGCGCGCAACCGTCTCGCTCCAGTGTACCGTGCATCCTGCCTTAAACAAAGTATAATTTTCCGAGTATTTTACTTTATCGCTATCCTTAACGTACAGGAGATATTTACCCTAACAACCAGGTAGCAGACTTATCTAGACCCAGCTTGTAACTTTTATCCAACAAACACTACGTCGCGTCGGCGCTAGTATTTAACTAAATCCACATTTCGCCAAGATATACTGCAGATGTTCTGAAAATGTTTCGTTAGTAAGACAAACTGATTCCTTTTATCTTTCACCTATTGTTATGACTATTTGGTAAGCTTGGCAATATTTGCTATGAATTTTAGTACCTTAAAAAGAGTCTAAAAGAATGTCAGACGTAATACCTACGTAAGTATGTGGGTACTTATCTAATGTTGACTTTAACTACATAATTAATCTTTTATTGAAATTTATTGGAAAATTGAGCATCATTTAAATTTTGCATGATTTTGTGCAAAATATGTTTAGACCACCTTTAACTTCAGCAGATACATTTAAGTCCACCAGTAATTCTATACCTGTCAATTATACTCAGGTACCCATAGACATACATAATAGGTACCTACATAACATGTTTTACTTACCGCATATCAATACATTTCTTTTCGTTATTTAAATTAACTTACTCGTATTTATTTAGGACCTGTGCCACTTTACTTATTTTGACTCTCCTTAACAACCCGTAAATTTCTTTGGAACGGTAAAACTGAGAAATTTTTGTGATCGGAAATTTTCTGTTTGTTATGAGAGCTGCGACCTCCCGCAACGAAAGTACTTGAATACCTTTGTCATGGTATTTTATTTTGAAATACCCGATGGCGTCACAAATTGTGGCAGCCGATTGTTGATTAAACAATCGAGCGGGCCCCGCATGCCTCGTCCGTCTCAATTGTAAACTGTTATTGGAAATCAATTGACAGACGTTAAATTAACTCAACAAGTTCTATGAATGACGCTCTTGGACAAATATTGATCCTTCATTAGAGATTATTTCATCGCATTCCACCATGGATTTGTCCTCAATGAAAAGACTGTCAAAATAAACATAGATTTTTTGGTTTGTATTCTAGCTAGTCTCTGCTTTTTTCCTTCTAATTAGGTATACTTACATACGTAGGTATCTACGTCCTTAACTGAACACACCCTTTTGAAGTTATCGATAAACTTCATTATTAAAAAAATGAAAACTATGTAAATAATAAGTCTTTGTAATTGTAAGTCTAAATTTACCATTTTTGGGCGAAGTTCTTTCCTACTTATTGCAATGCAACCATGCAGTTAATACCTACTGTTATTTCTTACTTGAATGATTTTCAATGGATGACGTGTTGATTTGGCGGTGGTAACGTTACTAGTAAAGGAGTGAAAGTGAGGTCGCGACGCTTTCTATCCGCCAGATCTCGTAAGACATACCTTGCGAAAGCCACAACCGAGTCAACGTTCCTAGTTCATACTTCTAATAGAAAGCTTGCATGAGGTATTGGAAAAGTCAAACTAAACTTAATGAAGCAAACACTTTTGACGAAAATTACGCGGAAGGAAGAGTAGATAATAGTACATTACGATACGGTGCGTAAAGTTGCCCATTTTTGAACGGCGTGAAGTTAGCGCACGAGCGAAGCGAGTGCGATATACGCCGTTCAAAAATGCAACTTTACGAACGAGTATCGTATATTATTTTATAGCACGAGTGACATAAACCCGCTTTATTGTAGTTATAATAAATAAAAGTTATAATTTGATGCTTTAATTTCATAAAGATTTTTGAGTTGCGATGATGTTAATGTAATTTTATTGTGCGAAAGAGAATTACAAAGTGTTCGAAACATGAAGAGACAGATAAAAAAATAACGACAAAGCCTCCTGAAAGGAATTATTACGAAGTTGTTAATGTTTATATTCAAGTTTTGTACAACATAAAACTGTATTTAGGAGAATCTCTAACCTATGTAAATTCTTGCATAACCCGTAATAAGCACTAGTTTAGTATACTGAACCAACAATTTGAGAAGATAATATAACTAATTATGAAATATTTATTCGCTGATTTCACCAAACAGTGTCCTTTACCCTTTATGTGTACTTACCCATACTATGTTAAGTAAGTAGGTTATTTGTTTACTCAATAATATTTCCCATTAAAATATGATAAAGTAACAGTTTTCACCAACAATTTCACACATAGGTTCCTACCTACAATAGGTACACAAAACATACTTCAACTGAATAAGTTTAAAAAGCAGTAAAGATAAATAAATATGACTAAAGCACAGTATGGATAATTATAAGTGCAGGCTTACATGGTGACTATTTGCTAACCTGTGGTGCGGATTTGACGCGGGTTTGCGTCACTCAATGTCATAAAGTACCCTCATGTTATATATTTTTTAATTTCTACCTTCGCGTTTGCGTCACTCAATGTCATAAAGTACCCTCATGTTATATATTTTTTAATTTCTACCTTCGCAATTGTCAATAATTTATTTTTGAACGGCGTGAAGTTGGCGTCATTTGCCATATAAAAATGAACTACTTACGCCACTGCAAACTGTGACTTAAATGCGGGTTTAAGTCACGCTGTGCTATAAAATATGTTTTACACAGTTAAAGTTTACAATTAACAATTGTATATTGTTTAGTAAATAAATAACTACCCGCACTAATATTGACGCGACGTTACGTGGCGTTTAAAATTTCCTTGTCAGTGTCGTCCTTTTGAGATGAAATAAGTCAAATTTTGAGCTCAGAGGGCATATCTAGTATCTTTAGTACAATTGAACCAGCACAAAACAAAACATTTACTTCAAATCTATGAGGCTACGACTGAAAAAAAAAAACATTTAAAATGTCTTTATCCGTGCATTTGTTCACTCTCCGGAATCGGGGTAGTGTTTTTTGCATGATAATATTTTGTCTACTCTCGCTGGTGTCGTTAGCGCCCCCAATTTACGTCACGTTCTTCTCTGAAGGACAATGCAGCGAAAACACAATGGGACATTTTCATCTCTTTAGAAATTTTTCCAGTTACGCCAAAAACGAAATGCTTTTGCCTCCGCCGCTTCCTACATAGTTTCCAGAGCACTTCAGTTAAGGTAACATGAAGCTAAGAAATTGTTTTGGAATTTTGCTTGAATAATATCCTTATTGATGGTCTGATGAACTTTCCTTTCAGCGTCTCGCATCTGTGTTTGCATTTTCCAAAGTACAATAGATGAGTATCACAATGATAATACTAAGGCCATTCTTCGCTTCCCTGAAGGCGGTACACACAATGTCCATTGTGTGACTCCCGCGCAAGGCGTCGTGAAATGGGATCCCACTGTAGCTGTGCTAAAATGCGTACCTATGCGCTTCTTCAGCTACATCAGGAGTGCCAAAGTGTAATAAATGCTTACTGTAGAAAAACCTTAATAAAACATGTCTATGTATACAACTTAATTTATAAAATTAACCTTTTTTAACAGAATTTCGTAGACAAATATTTCATAGGAAATTTAGAACATTTATCTGGAATCTTTTTTTGCTTCAGCGTTTGATGGCGCGCAAAAAACTGGTGACTAATAATGTAATTTTGTGAAATCATCGACCATGAACCTTAATTCACCTTAAGAGCTTAATCTCGCCGAAAAACTGACATTTAAATCATCGTTAACTACATTGGCGTTATTTGGAGGTATTTCAGTAGATACCTACGTAGGTAAGCGTTCTGTAGGTAATATCTAAAGTTTGTAGAGTGGTTTATCGTTAAAAGCCAATAACATTATTCGTTTCTAATTTACCAAGCTGTAGCTGTTCTGCGATTGATATTTAAACTTAAAATACTAAGACTAAGGTACTTAAGTTAACTACCCATCCTTTTTCAGAAAAGTTTTTCTCCCTTTTATAAACAGCCTGCTTGAGGTTTCTTGGTTATCAACGAGTAAATTAAACTCAAAAGTAATTTGAGTCCCTCTTTGTTCATCGTTTAAGGAGACATCGACCGATGAGTTTCAAACAAACGTGACCTTTTTTGTTGTTCGCTAGGTACTTATTATATTCTAATGTAGCAGCGAGTCATATCTGGCTTTAATATACATTACCTACCGTAGCTATACGAATAATTTGGCAAAGCATTAAATGAAGCGAGAAGTCGATGCTCGCCAAGGAATTCATCTCGGTTAGACTCGGTTAAAGCAAGCAGCAAGTTTGGAGTTGAGGAGTGTGGTGACGTCACCCTTCAAATTTGGCAATGCCAGGCGTCGACCTCGTGTAGTGCGTCGTGGCACTCGCGCATGTTTACATCGACCGAACTGCGCAACAGAAACCAGAAATAAAAAATCTGTTTTATAATCGGTTTTAGCTTGTTTGAACATGTTTAAAATCTCTATTATTTATAATTTTTATCACAAACTACGGCTACAATCGGCTAAAATTCAAGTTAGGTATTAACACGTTCGCTGCGTTACGGGCAGAGTTTTGCCGTATTTGACTTCCGAACTGTGCGGCGGTCAATTGTCTGTGTCTTACGCCCGGTGCGGGGGTGGGTTTTAAATGTTCCCGTGCACGCAGAAAAGAGATAAATATATATCCAAGTTTCTTTCTTCAAATGTATTCCATTTTTCGAAAAAATAAGTACGGCATATAATGGTGCCGTAACGCACCAGAACTTAATTATTTATCTATGGTGCGATGCGGCATGTATGTTGCCGTAACTTAGACGCCGTACCGCACTGTAGGGAACTCGCGCGCAGCTTCAGTGTGCCGTAGTGATGTGCGCAAGGATCATCGTTTGCACGTATCGACACTGGATTGCGCTTTATCAGCGCTCGAAAATTAATATGAAGCGTTCTCGTAAGAAACTTGATATAAATAAAGTAATTAAGACGGAAGGTGGTGAGGTATAAATGTTATTAAAATAATAGTCTTTATCTATTTTACATTTTTTCCCAATCAAAACTTAACCAGACGATTAAGAATTGATCCCATTTCTTTGATCTCAAATTGCAATGATTATGTTTCTTGTAACTTATATATATATATATTTAATTTTGCATAACAAATCAATGATAATAAAATAGCAGTTTTCAACCTATTTTGCAATTTTTTCACAATTAAATCTTAACTATACGATAAGAAATTGATCCGATACATTTGTTCTCAAATAATTTTAATGCTTATGTTCCTAATTACTTATATTTTTGTTTAATTTTGCATGACTTTAATAAATGTAAATAAAATAACAATCTTCAACTATCTTACTTACAAATGTTTCCCAACACTAGTTTTAAATTCGGTCTATCGATCTACATGCGGCACGGCATGTATATTGCCGTGAAATCGTTGATTTTCAAAATTATGCATAACTTCTAAAATATCAGGTCGAGACCCTGGCGACGTTAGCCATGTGTCAATAGATAAACAATCTATCGATTCGTTTATTTTTTTAAAGTAAAACATGGGTTTCCATGTCTGTAAGAGCCTTCAAAGTCAGGTCCTGGTACAGCAAAATACAAGCCGTAACGCACAGCAGGCAATACTGATACGGCAAGATTATGACTCGTAACGCATGGGCAGTAAGTTTCATTTTTGTGCAGACGCAGTGAACGTGTTAACCCACTTGGTTACTTGTAAGTTCTACAACACCCTATACCTACTATTGGTTTGGCTTCAAGTTGTCAAACGTGAAGTTTTCAGGTTTGAAGTTAATTTTTCATATTTCGAAATAACATCTTCTATACCTACAATATACCTATAATGTAATAGGAACTATATCGATAAGAAGAAAATATCGCGTATCGATTCAAGAGAAAACGATAGGTAAGTACCTACTTTACGATGCACTGTAAACTGTAAGACTATTTAGTCAGATTTTGGGTCTATTCTATTTTGCACTGAGATGCAGGTTTATCACAATTAAAATTATGAGTAATTTTAGGTAAATCAAATAAATTGGCAAGTCATGTAGGTATTGCGCAATATTATACACGCTTCACCATCATTAAAAGATTATAATTATGTACCTACCTACTCACTACCTACTCATAGCTAAGTCTTTACCTGCCTCACATGATGATTATTGAGATTTAGTTAATTGACTTTTTATTACCTACATGATGACCGTCATCAGCTCCGAAGGTAATTTCAATTGTTGCACGCTAAGGAAAATTGCAACGGTGTACCTAAGTACATAGAACAATTGATGACAAACTTCCTTGTCATGGCAATTGAGCAATAGACTCTTTAGAAGGTCATCTAATTATTGTGCATCTTACTTATATCCTTCAGCTTTATAAAATTTAGGTTACCTACATGGACGAATCACTCTCCTCTGTATCTAGTTTAGTTATCATAATTTATTCTTAAGCACACAAAAACGTATCTATTCTATAAATTACTATGAAACAAATGAGAACTACTTACTTAAAAGAAGAATTTTTCTAATTGTAAATTCATTGACGACCCTGTAGCCTAGTTGGTAGTGACTAGTGACCCTGCCTGCGACGCGAGGGGTACCGGGTTCGATTCCCGGCCGGGGCAGATATTTATGTGGCAGATAAATATTTGTACTCGGGTCATGGGTGTAATTGTAATGTGTTATAATAATATGTGTAGTCCATGCCACCCGCGCCACAGGTACCTAGTAACCTACTGCGGGGGTATGAGTGTGTTAGCGTTTATTATTATTATTTATTGATATTTTAATTTGAAAATAAACTAAAAATACCATAAATCTTTCAGCATTTTCATAGATACGAAACTTAGTTCTTGCATCTTTCCATCTTTCATCTTTCGTGTTAATTCATGTTCGGTATTTAACGCTGGCAATTTATTGCTACAAACAAACGTATTTTCCCTTGTTTATAACATTAATAGCATTATCTGATTCAATAACGTACAACCCAAAAAGCAATCAGCTTGCAAAGTAATTAAAGTGCTAACCGAAACACGTTAATGGCAAACTGTGCCCAAACAAGTTCCCCTATCATGAATTTCATTAATTTGTTATTTGTTAATAAAAATGTAAAATGGTGCAATTGTTACCAGCTTGGACTTCCGTTTGAAGATTTCTGAGTTCAGTTCCTAGCGAGGCAGAAATTTCAATCATCGTCATCGTGATTATCCCACTGCTAGACACTGGAGCTCCTGTAAATGTGAACAGCTCTGCCGTGCTAACAATAAGAGCAGTAAGTCGATTTTTTCAAAAACGAGTTAAGTACATATCCTGAATCGCCATGTAATGCTCTATTAACTGGTCTTACTCCCGTTGCGAATTGGCAGATGTCTCACACCTTTGAGAACATAATGAAGATTTCTATGGATGGGTTAACGCTAGTGGCGACTTGAGCGCTTCCGTGCTTCGGGGAGAGCGCCTAAAACCATCGGTTCCGGTGCGGTAGTTATCGAAAGACATCTCAGACACATGGATTGGCGTGGTGGAGTCCATACTTTAGGTCTAGGCTTTAAGCCTTCTTAATGAAGAGGGACCCGTGCTCAGTATTGGGTTGGGCTGGGTTGGAAAGTTTTCTTCACGATGTTTTCCTGCAACAAAGTTGATGATAATTCAATTCATTTTATATTCTGTCTGGGTGTATGTTTTTTGTCTTTGTTTGTCGTCTATTACAAGCACCACATAAGAACTCTTAGTGTGGACTCTTAGAGTTTGTAGGCTTTTCATTTTACTAATCGTCTAATCAAATTACTAATCGTCAGTAGTTGGTTTTAAACTAGCTAGGTATGTACCTAAATAGATACCTAATTAGTGTCACCTGTGACTCGAGTTGATTTCTAGTAACAAAACACTGCAAAACCTAACATGACATGTGGTCAGTGTGGTTACTGATTACTGACGACGGCTGCGAAATAAGGATAAAGGTAGGTAACGAATTTCTATTTGCGAAGAACCCCGAAAACCCGAAGACGTGCCGATACCTACTTTAAAATGTAACCGTAGTTACATTATGTAAAGTAATGACGTAACTATAAGTTTTTTTGAATTTTTTTTTTTATGGAATTAAGGTAGCAAACGAGCATGCAGCACCACCCTTCCGCTGCCGCCCATGGCAATTGTGACCGACATAGAACAAGACCCAATTTAGGGACTAGGGTGGTTAGTCCAGTTAGTAGATGGTTTAGAATGTTAGTTGGTTAGTTTGTTAATAAGTGTGAGGACAGAGACTGTTAGGGATAGATTAGTCCTGTTAGTTAATATTAGTATTGTCCAGTTAGTAATGTTTAGTGTGGATCTTGTTCCAATTCGGTCACAGATGCGTTGCTACCCCTGAGGACTGAGATGGTCGCCTCTAAAAAAATGAACCGGAATGAGGAATCATTGCATTGTACCTAGGTAGCAAGCCCTGAACTGCCTACCCTGAGAAAGAAAGAAGCATGCGAAAGAAAGAAAATAAATAATATGATCCGCTGAGAACCAAGTCGTTTGGGGGCTGATTGAGAGGATGGTAGGTAGCCAGAATGGCTTCAACACTACCACCAAGTAAATTTGAGCCTATCCTTAAATCTTTCCAGCATCCTTAGGCTCAATGGAGGATCCCATTAGAGGGATTAATGCTTTGCCCCAGTTAATCTTGTTCATTATGTAATTAAAGTAAAACATTTTGTATATTATCGATAGAATACATCTTCTTAATTCTTAAGATATTCAAGTTAATTTAGGTGGGTACACTAGTTTGTAATTTTATAATATAATGATATTGACTTTAACCTTGTTAAATACGGAACATGTGACTGGGCAGAAGTGATATTTTATTGTATTTTTATCCATATTACGTGTACGTATTATAACCACGACAACAAAGACTTCTTTCAGGTCTCGGATGCGGGTTTTGTGGCGAGAGGGTTCGATTGCTAGGTCTCACTAAACGAACTATTAAAACTTAACTCATAAAATCACATTTTGAATGTCAACGTAGCATGGGGGCGGTTAAACATCGCCATAATAAAATTTTACGTTCGTGTTTCTCACAGCATCCGCGACGTCTTTTGTTGTAATCTAATCCTGAAGTTTGCGATTTAATACGTCTATTGTCTTGCTGCGTTGCACGTTTGTGTTCACTCAACTATTCTAATGTCACGTAATGTTATCTCATACGTTTAAATAAATGTTGTGAGATCATTCTGGCTGTGGTGATAAATTAGTAAGTTTTGTATACTTACCTATCCAACAATAGTAGATTGTATGACAAGGGTGCAAAGTAATATTTTTTCGGCGAGGGCGTTTTTTGAATCCAGAGCGAAGTGAGGGATTCTAGAGTAGAATCCCGAGCGTAGGGAGGGATTCTTTAGTAGAATCCCGAACGTAGCGAGGGATTCAAAGTACGTCGCCCGAGCCAAAAATATACTTGCACCCGAGTGATACACTCTACTTTTCATCACCCACTATGAGAAAATAATATATATATAATAGAAAATAATAGAAAATAATACGTAAAAATGCACGAAAACTTAATTTTAATTTGAAAACGAAATCTTACAGTCCGCCCAACTTATCTCTGAAATGGCAAAAATTGGAACTAACGAAAAGTCATTCATAAGTACGTTGTGTTCATTCATATGTCAGTTACTAGTGTGCAATGATTGGTCAAATGAATGTCAAATGCGTCCGACAGCGCCTCTTTCGTTTCAGTCTTAAGTTGGGTTTACTATAATTTTATTTCTTTTTTTATTATTCAGCTGGCGGGGCCCTCGCGTCGTACCAGACATTCTTTATTCAAACAATATTTGCGTTCGATTTCTTTAGCGCAAAATACTAAAATGTTCTAAATTCAAAATAGGACGGAAAAGATCTAGCCGGCAGGAAAAGTTGTATGAAAATTCATCCCGCCCGCTGAATAGAAAACAGCAACTTTGGAACCCCGTAAGTCCGAACCAAGTCGTCTTTTTCGAATAGGTGTGATGAAAATATTTTTTCATCACATTTCTCTACTATTATTTCTACTCTAGAATCCCTCACTTCGCTCTGGATTCAAAAAACGCCCTCGCCGAAAAAATATTACTATGCACCCTTGTCATACAATCTACTATTGAAGTCATCGTAGCAACATTTCCTTCACTTCCTCCTTGATGCAACGTTTCAAGCATTGCGTTAACGGTTTCAAGTATTACATGCATCCACTTCATTAAAACAAAATGGAATGTAGCACACTGAATTCTACCAATGATATTTTTTTCGACCTTTGCTTTCTTTCATTTAACCCCTTTTCCGATAAAAACATAAATGGATTTCATGAAATCATTCGTGCGTTCTCGTTTTACAGCACATTGGCACTGATCTCCACATTTAGTAACAGTTATCTCTCTGATTTGTAGATAAGATACTTACTTATTACTGGAGGTAGGTACCTATTTGTAAAAGCTCGCATTCCGTCGCTGCATCGAATGGTCACTTAATAAAAATGTTAATTGAGAGAGAACCAACTATTCAGTCTAGACTCTCGAACTAGACAATTCTGTCTAGCATAAAACACATTCTAGGACTGTCTGCGTGGGCGCTATACTCGAAAAAATATCTACGACTTTCATTTATGTACATAGGTAAGTAGTGCACTTACTCGTAGTATGTAGGTACTTGTCTAGTATATCCCAGTAATGAGTTAGTATGTATAGTATAATAGAATCTGGCTCGATCATGCATGCAGCATGCAGTCATGCCCAGTATACCCAGAAGAGGCAACATCTGTCGACCTGATCGTCTACATCCGGGTTGAAATCTATTGAGATTACCTCCGAGTAGCAGGGAAGGGATTAGACCGGCGTTGAGTCAGCGTCGTGCCCCAAATTCCTCAGAACACCATCCGTTGAGTTCTGTGTTCAATGGAATACCAATCGTCAGGGAATGCTTCAAGTTCTATATTGCTTTGCGAGCACTTTACCAAAGCTCCGTTGTCTCACGATTGTCATAGCTATGTAGCTATCTATGTAACGTTATTCCTTGCAGACGTGCTATAGATGCTAATACAGTCGAATAGCTTGTAGTCGTTTAAGCTGAAATGTAATTAAGTAAACATTATGTTAAGTAACAAAAAGAATACGATCTACTACATTGAAACTGGTAGGCACGATGATTGTGAACAAAATACTATGCTACACTATAGAGCAGTGGTGCCCAAACTTTTTGCTGTGAAGATCGACTTGAGAAAAAGTTAAGGGTTTAAGATCGACAGATTTATTTTCATGTATTTTTTTTATTATCTATTATTTTATGTTGTATCTAATTATTAATGATTAGATTTATAATATGATTATAATCAAACAGTTTTACATAGTTTCTTACTCTGTACACACATTTGTACATAAAAAATATTATTAGAAAAGAAAATAAATACAGGTCAAGTGAAGTATATTTTTCTTGTGGCGGAAAATTAACGAAATGTAGATGCATGCTCAGTAAGTAGGTAATTTGTAAATTTTCGAAAATAAAATCTTGTACTGGCTTAACTTCTAAGATCGACCGTGAAACCTCTCGCGATCGACCGGTCGATCGCGATCGACCGTTTGGGCACCACTGCTATAGAGAGTCGATTAATAAAAAAGTCGGAAGGTACATTTTTTAAAAGTAGGGCTGACAGTGACATAATTAAAACAAAGTATAGTCGTCATCATCGAAGCCCATAATTGTCTCACGACAGTGACAATTGTTTTTAACCATTGTCTACCACGCTGGTCAAGTATCAGTGTGAGAGTATATTTTGAGAACATTATAAAGAACTCTCAGGTGTGCAGACCTCACAATGTTTTCCATCATCAAAGCAAGTGATAAAATTGTCATATAACAATTTCTCATATTCTAACTCTAATTCTAACTCTTCGGTTATAATTCGGGTACTTACGATATTTATTATACGTCGATAGGTATATCGACTCAGTTGCATACATGTATCGTGGTCACAGCTGAACTCATCACTACACAATTAGGTTCTTCAGTTACATCCATTACTACATAACTATCTCCTACTTTAGTAACATAAAACATCAATAAGGTACTTAAAACTATGATTAATCAAACTGGACTCAACGCATCTGCATCAGTTGTTAATCGAATGTCAAAAATCGATTTCATTTAGATGATCTTGAGTTCAAAGCGTTCAAAGTAACAATCGGCTGCTTTAATACGACCGTGTACAATAAAAGTTCTGTTGCTACGTGAAGAAAATAATAGATAAAAATAAAATAAATGAGGACCGAAGGCTTCGCTAGGGCGCCATTGAGCACAATAGGTTTTGGCGCTATTATTAGTGAGCGACCTTCAGGGCTATGCCACGGATTCTCGTTCGGTGCAAGAGCCCTGTTTACTAAGAATCGTGAATAATCGTGATGCACGCTAGCAACACGCATATTTTTTATGTCTAGCGAACAATGCAAATTTGATACTTATCAGTAAAAATATCTTCAGACTCTTCAATCTAAATAATTTGTTTTAATGTGATAAATTCATGCAATTTGTGTGATTAATTTAATTTTACATAATAACTTCTCAAAATTAAAAACTTAACTATCTATCTACTTAAACTAATATAAGTAGTACTTAGGTAGGTACTTGGGTAGATGGGTGGGTAAGGAGTTTTTTTCTATACTTATTAATGGGCTAGTTAAAGTTTTGTTAAGAATATCATACTTAATAATATTTGTTTGACAAATAGACACCAACATCATAGATGGTTGATTCAGTGTTCTCAATATTAAGCCAAATTTATGTCCTAAAATATAATCGAAATTTGTTTAACTGTCTGAAATTATGACTGAAGCTTTGTTATCGCCTGTTATCGTACCAGGCACATTAATTTATAACATTTACCTACTACAGTTCAGCAAAGTTTTAATGGAACGATAACCGAAATATATTTTGTACCTACCTATTCAGTTCTCGTTCTGTATTTTATACGCCAACGATTGTGTTTTGATTTTGTATCGTACGAAATACACATCGTCAGGTGAGTGAGGTGAGTTACCTACGTTTTGTAATATATTCGGGTTACCTACCAAGATGTCGAAGCTAAATTTTGAGCTTGTTAAACAAGTTAAGTATGTATGTACATTGAAAAACAAGGATCTGAAAAACACATGAAAATATATGTATTTAAGCAAAAAATTTTGGGGACCAGTATCAAGGTGGTTGAAGCGCACTATAAATTCCTTTTGCTTCTTAGCGCCAGCGTACCTGTGGAGTAAAAAAACATTCTGGCTATAGGGCCGCGTCGGCGCTTTTGAGATAATTTATAAGGCTCTGCCTTTCTTGGAATTTCGAAATCTCGCCGAGATAGCTTCGTGCTCGAGTCGCAGCTTCAGGGAATGGAATGTAACGGATTTGGATAGGAAAAAATTGTACACGTATTGTGTTGCAGTTCATTGTTAGATGCAGTGATGGCGGGAGATTTCGTTCTGATTAATATTAATATTTTGCGTAATATGTTGGCCCGTCTTAGGTAGGTACTGTCAGATTAGTGGAAACTATTGATACCTACTCAAAAGTTTTACAGTACATTCTATGTATCATCGTTACCTATCATTTACGAATATATCAATGTAGGTACCTGCCTTTGTTCTATCACAAATTCTACTACGCCTACATAAAGCGTAGGTACGTGAACAAAGTAAATTCCTTCAGATAAACACTCAAATGAAAATTGTCGAATAAAATTAAGTCTACCTAAAATAAACGCATTATCCCTACTACCTAATTAATTTTAAACGAAAAAGAAGGAAAAAAAAAAACCATAATTGTAATTTTATTACTACCCTGCTACCCTCATTGGTATTTATAGATACCTATCTTCGCAGTCCTACATTAATTTCAGAGTTGCATACTTGGACCTTTTTCATGGACCTATGACACTATGATGAGTACCTATCACGTACCTATAGTAGAGACGGATCATTTTTCTCTTATAGTGATTGTCAATGTGTGCAGTATTTCCATGTAGTAATTGGTACGCTTTTTTTCTCCCACATTTTAGGTCTGCTTTGTTTATTTTATGTCTGTGGAATCTATGGAATAGAGTACTTTCCGTAATGAAAAATAAACTATGAAATTTGATAAAAATGAAAATTTATGTAGAAATATACTTGAATATTCTGATTTTGAATCATAAAAACATAATTATTTTAATAAACAATATTAAAATTCGAAATTTTTAATCGGTATGTCACGTGACCTAAAACATGAGAGGCATTGGTGGGACGTGGGACGTCATAAAGGCAAACCTATTCGTCCAAGAACCAAATTGTCAGTTCAGTTTCGTGCATAACATTCATTCAGAATGCCGGTCATACATACAGTGCCACAAACTTATTTGACCCGGTAAGGGTGGCGCTACTGTCTTGGTATTTTTCTGACAAGTTTGACAACAGACAACAGTACTTATTTATAAACATTTGCATTAGTTCTAATTTTGGCCACCGGGTCAGATAAGTTTGTGGCACTGTACAATTTACCATTATTACGTCATCAAAATGGCTGACAAGTTCTGACAGCGTTTTTCCGGAAATAAAAAAAAATATTTTCTTTTATTTCAAGGCGGGAAAGCGTGTTTATTTTGCCGAAATATATTTTTTGTTGCTTTTTATTAGGAAAATCAAGTTTATTTTTCACTACCGAAAGTACCCTATTATGGGTTCATGTACCTACCTACTTAGCGAAAGATCAAAGATTCCCAATTCCTCATAGGGTGACTATTGCGGTTATACAGGGTGTCCGGCTTCGGTCTGTACAAACTTATAGGGCGTGTAGTATGAGGTATTTTTTGAATAAAATTCTTCTACATACCACTGGTCTAAACCCGACTCCCCTCGATCTACAGCCATTTTAATTTTTTAATAAATTTTTTTGGACCATGCACAGTAAAAGTACTATAACTTAAGAAGTTTAGGTCCAATCTTCTTCAAAACTATATTAGTTTTTACTCACTGGTAGGGGCCATCGATTTAAAAGCTAAAATAATTCAAAACCCGGCTTCTACATATTAAAATAATAAATTAAATGTAGAATTTATGATAAAAATGACAAAGTTTTTTTAATTTTTTTAAGATTTTTCAGAAAATAGCCCCGGCATGATTATTTTTTATTAAGTCGTCTATCAGATGTTAAGTTTACCTAAACAACGACACCAAAAACGCAATTCTGAGACAACGGGTAACCGAGAAATCGTTGTTTGAACACAGCGCTCTCTGAGGTGATTTATGAACAAGCTCCGAATTCCATATGGAATCTGTACGTCTATTATGGGTTTTAAATACTATACTCGCTAGCGACTATCGTTTAGAATTTGTATGAGAATTGTAGTTCAACATCGTAACCGCTAGAGGCGCTGTACGGATTCTCATACAAATTCTAAACGATAGTCGCTAGCGAGTACAATAGTTTTAAAAACTCATAATAGATGTACAGGTAAAAAAATGACATTTTGGGTATTGTTGAAGTAAGAAAGGGACAAAATAGTAATTTTGGGGAATAATGTTATGGGGGGGGAATACCTAATGTTACTATTTGTTGGGGGGGGGGGGGGTACCAATTTTTACGATACTTTGTATTAACTTAATAAGTAAGTACCTACTAACTCGTTTTAAACAAACCTTTATTTCAACAATATGTGAGTTTTTAAAAGTTAATTATAATACGTGTATTGAGTATTATAACGTTATACTTATGGCATCATACCTACTTATAATAAAATTAACTGATTATGGTTTTCATTGAAGGTATTTTGAGAAAAACTAATAAGGGTAGAAGGTAATTATTAAAGTCAGATTTTTCGTCTGTTTCTGCGTATGCAGTACTCGTTTGACATATTTTCCAAGTAAAATATGAGTTAAATAACGAAGTAAACCGATAAGAGTAAGTACTTCATGTGAGTCCCGTCTCGGAGCCGGAGTGGAATTCCGGGAAAGAAGGCCGCATACCGCGCCTCAACGCGCTATTGGCTCGCTGCTCTCCCAAAGATTATGGTACCATGAGCGACTTTCTTATTTTTGGATTCGGATTGGTCGATTTAAATTTTAAAGTATACTCTGCAATTAGGGAATAAGGCCATTTACATTTTAATACGTTTTAAGTCACCAAGATCGAAGAGGATTAATAGATTTTAAAATAAGTCACTGTTGTTGTTTACGTATAATAGCTATGTAGTTAGGGTTAATAAGCTACCTACCTACTTCCATAATAATTCGGTACATTAAATGACATCAAACTAGGTACCTACTATATGTATAGGTGCATTCGATAAGATAAGCACAATAACATCTTTTTAATTACCCATTTATTTTAATCTGATTTATATTAATGATCTTTAACAATAAGACACACAAATGCCGCTTTGTCGTTGTTATTCCCCTTATCTACTTTTTAATTATATTTAATTATGTGTTTCCAATTTAACGTTTCTAAATTACCGAGCGCCATGGTATTACTTTAAAAGACGTACGTAGTCTATGTTATTGAGCCATGAAACAAGTTCTGTTCCGCATCACACACGGTTCATTCATTACGCTACATACGCTATGATCGCGTATAATAATTATGCATCTGGGTAAAATCCCCTACACGCATATTATTATTATTCACTACATAGCGACTGTAAGGTGCTAGTGTTCAGTTGCTCGAACAGGAAAACGGGTGAACCTATACACTTACTCAGTAAATTTCATTGAACTTTTAGATCATCTCTTTAAGGGTATTTTCAACTTAGTTTTCAGTTAATGAAAAGTAAGGTATGGAGATGGTTAGGGTTACACTTTTTAAGAGGCGATCATCTCAGTCCACGGGGGTACAAACTACAAACGCATCTGTCACAGGATTAGAACCAAGACTTATATCTACTAACAATTACTAACAAGATTCATACACTGAATAGCAAGATACCTACTATTTATCCATCCAGAAAAGAAAATTCTAAAATATCAACATACTTATACATATTTAACAAATGGAACAATTTCCATTGAAAGATCTTCCTATTTTGATTAAATTAAATCAATTTAAACTTCCTAATTGGGAGTAGATGCTTAAATATATTATATAATTTAAATTAATAATTGTAATTATTGAAATATAACATAACATACATACCACATGGATCATCAACAGTAACTATTTTTTAGACATGGAATCAAGGAAAGCGGGCCTGCGAAAACGGGAAAAAAACTTAAGCAAATTGACACTGACACTAGTCTGACATTTCGTATACCGAACTTCAGTAACTGTTGATATAATTATCAATTATATCAACATATTATGTTCTAATGAACAAAACTTAAATTAACCTATTTTTAGACTTACTTATAACATTAAAAACTGTCTACTGCAGGCACACAACACCCATGCAAATAGGTCCATGCATGCAAACAAAGAATTCCTTGACTCGCGCTCGCGCCAAAACCTGCACAGGCCACGAACGTTCGAATACTCGTACCGAATATCGAAAATAAGCGAATAGGCCCATAACAGGCGTGTGTACGCGCACTTTCTCGCCGAGTATCTAACCGTGGCATCAAATGGTCACAAGAAAGTAACTTGACAATTTAAAAGTCTGTCATTTCCAGCTGTCTAGAATTTACCCTGGCGAGCACAGCGCCACTGCCTCAGAACCTTTTGGTTCTATAATCTGAGGCCACTGCAGTCGCAGCGCAACCCACACTGTGTAGTCTCGCTTTGAGTTCGAGTCCATGATGCACGTTCCTAATACCAACTCTGCTGAAATAAATTTTCTTAATTTATTTTATTCTTTCAGTACTTTCCGTAGGTATTTACGTCAAAATGCCGACATGCAAAAAAAGAAATCGACGAAATTCGTTACGAAAGTGACGCAAACCCCACAAATGATTGGGGTGAAATTTAAACTTGTAAGCGTGAGTAAGTACCTATTAAAATAGTTTTATCATTTTGAATAAAAAAAAAGTTTTCATTATGGATATGACAGGGCTCTTGTGTTTATAGAAACCTATGGATCTAAATGCCATATTTCCATTTTTCAGGTTAGTACAGTGGAGAAGAGAATGTTATGTTAACTTCAAAGGAACATCAAAAGCCGAAAAGATAAGGATAATCCTTTGCGCTCTAGTAGTGTGGTAAGTGGTAATGTTTAAATTGGTAACGCGTGGTAATGAGACTAAGTCAGGCTAGCTAGTTGCCTAATAGGCCCTATTCTTTGTTCGCCTTTCAAAATGCCCAATTTCTACGAAGCAAGTGTAGCTCTAGACCTAAAATTAACCTGACGGAGACTTTACATTGGTTTTTAATTGAGTTTCACATTAGGACTATTAATTGTTGAAGCAATTATATAATGGTATACGGCGATTTTATACAGACGGGTAATTGGGCTCGTATCCTGTACAAATAAATCGTTGTCGTGGGCTCGTGGGCATATTGTATAACTGTAGGTTCGTTGAAGGATTACGTCACTAGGCAACCTGCATGCCTGAGTGTGTGACATTTATCCGACCTCATTTGGTTACTGATATTTTATTTCATTTTGTTTATTAATTTGCTATACCTACACATACCTACCTAATATACTTACAGTAAGGTACAGTGGACAACGTACTCATATAATTTACAGTACTTTAATTAACAGTACCTAGGTATTTAGTCATACCTGGCCTGAAAATTTGGTTGATGTTTTTGTTTTACTGTACTCAGAAAGGCTCGATCAAACTAACTCCATCATCCACAAATTCTAACTTAGCTTGAACTTAGCTTAGTTATAACGATTAGTTTAAGTACGTAAGCCACGAGAGCTACTGCCGACAAACTGTTTTCTCAGTTTGGCAGATTGTGAAAAAATTGTATTTTGATGTACTTAGTTGATTAAATAAAAATAAAAAAAAACGCACACAAACTCAAACATGCTATTTGATGTATGCTGTTATGATATTATGATTTGATGTATGAAGTGTCTTGAACTTTGAGGTTCTTTGTTTGTTTTTGTTTGCGTGAAAAGTTGGTAATGGTGTTTAATTTTTTTACTGAACTTACAACCATCATCTAGATCTAGACCATTTTAAAAAGTGCAAAAACACAAACATTTTACGTAAACCACGGAGTGTCGTCTTCAATTTGGAGGTTCTTTGTTTGGCAAGGCATTGGTTATTGTCGCTAGTTATCTGGCTAAGCCAGGGATAAGGGTGGCAGCTGCGGAGCACGTGGGATGGCAGCTGGCGACTGGCACTGGCACCCGCGCACAAGCTGCGATCGCACCTGCCATCGCCCGCGCCAAATTTACCTCCGATGGGTTTTTTACCAAACTAACGTAAAGTCAAATTACCATCTGCTCTTGATGTTACTTGTAATAAGTCGAATACAAGTTATTTTTATGTTCGAATGAGGTATATATAAGTATGCGTATGCACCTTATATGGAATAGGTAGAATGTGGAAGTCTCTTTGTGTATTTAAAAAAAGTTATACCTAATAAAACTGGCACTGGCTGGTCTATATGCTGTAATAAACTGTAATAGAAGCCAAATTGATGATTTTTAGAATTTTGTTTGTCTGTATGTATTGTTGGCAGGTGCATCACTCATAATACCTACTACTGATTGAAATTTGATGCGGTTTTCACAGTTGTATTGCTGGTGGTCCAACATAAAAACTAGTGCATCTCTACTCTCAAACGAAAAAAGCAAATACTGGGAGAGCTTGATTATCCGAAGAGCGCCAAAAACAATGATTTTTAGAATATTTGATTTTTCATGTTCGTGCCTGTTTTCTGAGAAGAAAATAGAAGAAGAAAGATCCAACTATGCATCCAAGTGATCCAAGCCTTGCATCAGGTGGGTTTTCTACGTTTGTCGTGCATTTTCATAACAGAATGTTGAGAGTGCCGTACTTTTAAAGGTAATAATAAATTGATAAGATAATTTTATATTGTTACATTCATTATTTTGTCATTGAAGTATCATATCTGTACGTCGTCGTATTTATAAGTATATTGTGTTTTAATCGCATCAGACGTGTAGTGTTTCTTATTTTAAATAAAAAAAAATATACGAGGCAAGTACTTATTTATTTATTGTGTTTGAATGAGGGTAACCGCGTGTGAATTTTCCGCTAGAGGCGCTAGTGAAAAGTGAGGTCTGTCTGTCACTTTTCGCTTGTCTGAATGTCATTTGTCACTGTTTATGTATGGGCGGGCTTTGACAGCAGGACCTCACCTCGCCGGTGGCGCCAGCTGGTGAGCACAAAAACGGCGACCCTCATTAAGTATGAATGTTTATTACATTTGGAACTGAGTAAGCTGAATAGTTCTTTAGGAGTTTCTTTCACCGTTTCGTCTCCTTTTTAATGCGAAATCTTCCCGAAACAGTAGTAGATGCAAAATTTATTTTAATGTTTATAAGCGTATTGATAAACATAAAATTTGAGTTAAAGTTTATACTTAGTGCCAGGACCGGGTTCGATTCAAGAGGCTTTGCGAAGCAAGGACGAATTCGAGCCGTTTGTGGTATGAAACAAAACCCTCAGAAGAAGCGCACTTGTGTGATATCAATGTCGTTGGAACTACGACATATTTTTTCCTTATATTGTTACATTAATAGCGATGAAAAACATCCTTATAATTATGGAATTGGGTATTCCCACGTAAAACGTGCTCCTACAAACATAATTGTGTCTCACATTCCTGCAATTTTTTTATATGCGATCAAAGGCCACTTTAACTAGCGTTTCATTGAGCGCATTCGATTTACGTAACATTGTATAACGCGACGGTACCTATTTACATTATGTTAGTACCTAGATTATAACGTGACGCAGCACCGAGCCAACCTACTCGATGTTCGCAATATCTCGAGGGTTTCCATCACTCGCACAGCACACATACACGTCTGATCATCTGGTTAGGTAATACGGCAACTGTGAACTGATATGAATTAAATTTTGTTTCCCATTTTATTATTAATCTGTTGACAATATGGCTCTTGACGACTCCTATTTTTTTTAAGTGATGATTGACAGCTGACGCCCAACTTGTCAGTCCATAACGTATCATAATAAATGAACCATGATAAAACCAAGATAAAACTTATTTAATCGAATTTGTGATAGTTACAGTGTGATCGACAACTTCAAGATGGGGTATTTTGAAGTTATAAACGAAGACAATTCCTGGAAGTAAAAACTACGATGTCTGATGCCAAACAGATCGAAACTAAGAGAGAAGACGATGGGCAAGTAGCAGGGTCCTCAAAAGCATCTACGGCAAGTAAGATCTCAATTTATAATAATTTTATTAATCATATTTGTTTTTAAAATGTATTTTAATTTATGAATGACTCAATAGGGCTTCTACCTACAAAATTAATGGAAGTTTTATTAAAATTTTCCTCAGTAGGTACCTACCTAAGTACTTACCTATCGCACTTCGAACCGTATAGTTAAAGATTAAAATACTACTTGTCTACCTGTCTGGCTTAATTTTTATTAAATGATTTTTAAAAGATATGAGCCAAAAAATAAAATCGCATTTTTGCCACTAACATCAGGTAATTTCCTATTGTTTTTGTCGGGCAGGTCAGGTAGGTAGGGACGCTGCGACGACGGGACTGGGAACCGTAATCGTATCGTAGATATCGTTAGATAACCGATGATGATGAACGAATTCGAATAAATTTGAAAGACCGCTTATCGAATGACCAACCAATCCACTCCTCTACACGGCTAGCTAGCTAGCCAGCCAGACTAGCTGGCCAGTCAGCCATCCAGCCCAACCGCGCCGTTTTAGCAACGCTGCGGCGCGGCGCGGCGCCGCGGGGCGATACTATACGGTTGTAGAGTACATAGATACGCACTCAGACAGTTTCAGAACGTCATCGTCGAGTCGAGTAGAGTGTTTCGTACGCGCAGACCGCTTGTTCCACCGAATCGGTCGACAGTTGCGAGTTTCGCGCTCATGGAAGACTCGTGTTGTATAGTTATCGGATTCAATTATTACAGTGAGAGTGAAGACAAATAAAAATTGTAGTTTACAAGTTAATGTGCTGAAATATAATTAGTTTAGTGGACTTATTACCCGGATTACAAATGGATTCTATAAGAGGTGAATAATTTTTTATCTACATAACCTATTTGAATTCGTAATATTCGTATGTTTGTAATTTGGAACGAGGGCGACGTCACTGTCGAGTTGCTGTTTACGTAGATGGTCTAATTAGATTTACATTTTTCTGTAGATATGCATTTTAGATGGTTGGAATGCTTGTTATTTTCCACAGACTCGACTAATAAAGTTAGATTATCTATTATTTTTGTCATTATACTTGTAAAGCTTGTAAAACAGACTGCTGAAATAAACAACTTCAGTTTTAAGAATTACTAACGTCAAAGAGGGCTTTATAACAAATTCTGGAGTAATTTTACTACCTACCTTTTAAATTCCTAGATGAATTGGAAACTTGTCTAAAAATATTTTTCCTACCTCCTTGTTTATTTATATTAAACAGCTGTATATAGAAATAACAAATTGTATAGATTATGCAGGAAGATTCCATCGTGTGAGTTTCAGGGCTTTATTTAACAATAATACTATACACATAAAGAAATACATTGACACAAATATCTTTGAAAAAGGATTCTTTCCATCAAAGGAATGTTACTAATTTATGTTGAGCCACTTAATCAGTAAAATACTTACTCACTTGAATGCCTACTCATTATCTCATTACCTAAGTATTGTCATTATTCCATGAAAATATTTATCATAGTGATACAGGTCAATATTGTTACATTGTTCTTAGAAGTTAAAGTTCTTGTAACATTATTATTAAATTAATTCTTCACAGTTGTATTTATCCATGTCCATTACTATATTAACACAGGATGAATAAATCATCTGACTTTCCTGCTTAATTTAAATCATGTGATTGTTTGAATCATTTAGAGTTACATGGTTTTTATACAATGAATATGGTTGTTGGCCTTGTATTTTTAATCTGCTACCCAATGGAGCCTCTAGTTAGCAAATTTGGTAAGTGGTATTGTAAGGTCATACCTACAATGAACGCTCAAGTTTTTATACTTTATTGTAATCATTCCTTATACCTAAGACCATGTAAACAATTAGAAATTCGTAGCATTTGTAAATTTCTTTGTATCTTTGTGTTCAGTATGGTTTAGTTGTTACTGTATTTTATTTGTCTTTAATTTCAAAATATGAATGATTTTTTCAAAAAGGGCTTATTGATCTAATTTGTTTTTGGTACTCACTATTATTTTATATTAGGTTGTTTTTGAACATCTTTTTTGCAGTTTGTTGGAATGACACCACTGCTGCCATCTATTGGCAAAGTTTCGCATTTACATTATTTTGTGATTCTTATCCTATGCCATGTATATTTCATGATAACTTTATTATCTGATAAAATAGGAATCATTTTCTTGGAAAGTTAAGTAGGTGTTATAAACAGCTCTCAATGCGTCATAAGACTCTTACGACGTGTTATGTGTTTATTGCCTTTTTTTACCCAACTGCGTCAGAAGGAGGGTTATGTTTTTCGAGTGTTTGTATGTATGTATGTATGTTTGTATGTATGTCCATTTATTTGTGAGGCCCCACAGCCCAAACGGTTGAACGGATTTCGACATATGAGGTATCGTTGAATTTGTCAGAACTGTGGAAGTGTCACAGGCTATATGAATTTTCAAAATGGCGCCCGAAAGTGGAAGAAAAAGAGGGGATAAGTTTTTTTCTTATCTTAGCAATATGGGTATCAAATGAAAGATCATGAAAAGACCTTTTCAAATATATATATGTCATGTAACGTTTAGGCACACGTTTAACACAAATTGTCAAAAACCATCCCAAAAAGTAGAATTTTTCGGCGAACCCACTAAAAAGTCTGAAATAAAAATATTATTATAAAAACAAAAACCCCGAGTGCTTACAAATTAACTCAAAAGAAAAAAACAAGTGTCACAATATCAACATAAAATACTTCATGGTGCTGCAGGCGGGGACAAACAATACTGTTACCTACGGGTAGAAGAAAGATTTATCACAAGTACTACATTTGTCACCGCATGCGGCAGCATGAAGTATTTTATGTTGATATAGTGACACTTGTTTTTTTCTTTTGAGTTAATTTGTAAGCAGTCCGGTTTTTTGTTTTTATAATAATATTTTTATATCTTATAAGTAAATAACAATGGCTCCTTAGTGTACCAGAGACAATTTATTGAGAGTATGAGATGAGAGTATTAAATCACAAAAAATATAGGGAGATATGGCATCGTCAGCCAAAAATATATTTAAAAATTTGAATAAACTACTTTAAAGTAATATAAGTAAGTAAATGTGCAAAATCATGGCCAATTAATATGAAAAAAATGTCACTAAATATACAAATCAGTGATATTAAGAATGGATCAAATTCTTGTTTTTTATTTTATGTACCTACATCTACTTTTAATTCTAATCGGCGATTTTAAATGTAAAATTATTATAACAATACATATTTTGTATAAACAACTATTATGTACTCAGTAAACAAGTGGCGCCATCTCGTGCCATATTTTAAAATAAAAAAGCCTTAAAAAACATTGAAATAAGTTCTCATCCACACTTTTATAAATGAAAACAATGCAATATAATGTTACTCTGATTTATAATCTTTATGGTAAAAGTTGAACATAAAACTACTCGTACATTGTCATAGCTATGTGACATCATCTATTGATGTATTGCAGCAATGCTGTCAATCATTGATTAATTTGTAACCTTGACTTTGGAATCATGATTATGACATATTGTTTGTGTCCTTAATTACGTAACATATTATTTGTGTCCTTTAAATCATAGTTGGCTTTAAACATGATACATTTCCTTATGATGGTTAATTGGGGGGGGGGGGGGGGGGAGGGGGAATGTAAACACAATCATTATTCTTTCGGATATTTTCATGAAATTTTTTATATTTTTTATGATTTTAATTTGATTCCCACATTGAACATGCGTGTCGACATGTGTTTATTATTGTTGGTAGCATTTATATCTTTGGTTGGTTGTATCAAAAGATCCATCGGTAGTATCAGAGTAGGTATGGAGTTATTTCCGTGAGGTGGTGATTACCTTTTACCGTCGTCGATGGAAACGTAGGCCGAGGAATGCAGCCGCCTGCGGCATTATCCGCGAGACTATGATTATACGAGCCGCCGCGCCGCGCCGCTTTCTTCCACACAGCCTGCCCTTCTCATCTTCGACATTCCGCCCGCAAGTAATACTTACATGCCCATTACCATCTTAGGACATTTCATGCCAATCATCCTTTTATCTATCTACATATTCCACTCATATGCTTGTTGAACAAACAGGTTCATTTCGAAACTTTTTTTAATGGAATGGAAGGTCGTTCCAGTATTCCAGTAAGTATAAATACGTTACGCCCATCTGGCGGATGTTCGCTTCCTTGGATAAGTTGGATATAGTTTCCGCTCGTCTATCTCTCGGTTTATTTATAATGTTTTATGATGACAACCGATGTTTGGATAGGCCGGCGGGGCCGACGTCGATAACTCATTCATGTATGCTTTCATTAAGACTACCCTCCCTCGCGGTGCATTCATGAATGGTCTCCTCAAAAAACTCATTTCGTACGTATGAATTTAAATAAAAGCTGGTAAATCATTAAACAGATCAGTGTCTAGCGCGTAGTGGTGCGTAGGCGCTACAGGCGAGGCATTGGAATTCGAAAGCCGAGCGCCGACCACCCATAGGCATGAGAACACGGCCCCGTCCCCTTCCCCACGGTACTCCGCGCCGGCGCCGCCTCTCGCCGCTCTCCCAAGTTAAGGCACAATGCTGAATTTCATTTGCTCTTTGCGCCGACCGCCATGGACCTTGCTCTCGAGCCTTTTGTTTTATTTTCCTTGGTATCGTGTCTCACTTTTTATCCGACATGTAACATGTGTTCGGGCTTTGTGTAGGTCTGTACCAACTGCCGAATGAGCACTGGCTTCTAGGCAAATCTTTGGCTCAATTTTATTTTTGGGAATTACTGAAACTGAAGATAAAATAAGGTAGATATTACCTAGGTAGATAGGTAACTTTACTTACTGTACTAGTAGAATCAAGTACTTACCATAACTGTAGAAGCCCTAAAAATATGTATGGAGTGACAAAAATAACAGTTCTATTTATTTTGACAGAGCTGATGTACCTTTACCTATTATTACTCTTACTACTAAGCTAAGCACCGTCCGCATTCCACACCGTCACTTTTTTATTCGGTACTGCTTAGACCCGCCCAGCAGTACTGCCACATTCCACAGGCCCTTTTTTACGCTGTGTGGTCGCGGTTTCCGCTGAAGACGGCAACGTCGCGTCTCAAATATGAATGAAATCCGGTCGGCAGTGAGCGGTGTGGCAACGTCGCACCAGACGTTCGCCTGATTGAGAATAAGACCTTGTCCAGAAGGGGCGAATTCGCCGCGAAACGTTTCGCGCGAATTCATTCGCGCGTTAGCGAGATACTAGGCGCCAATACATTGCGTCCACAAGCATCGCGCGAATTCAAAATACGCGCGTAAATCGCGTGCACTTCGCCAGACTCTCGACTCGCGCGTATTTCGCGCGTATTACGCGCGAGTCGAGATACTAGAAACGCCTTGTTGCGTCCAGTTAACGCGCGAATTCACAGCGAATGGACGTATTGAGGGAAATTAATAATTTGATTTGATTGTGATTATTACTGTGATTGTTTATCCTAAAAGACTGTATTAGTATAAGCACATAATAAATAATAGTACTTATAAATAAGTAGTATAAGTATATGAATAAAACATTACTTACCTTAAAGTTATCACGAGTTTTTCTTTTGCTGAAACAACATCCTCGTGCGGAACATAATTTTCAAGTGGCGATAAATCTTCTTCAATTAATAAAAGTAAATCATCAAATGATTTCACGGACACACGAAAGTAGTTAAATAATTTATTCTCATGTTGTCTTAACTTTGGATACATATTATGTAGTTACAAACATATGTACTATGTGTCATTCTATCACTAAGAATTGGATGTACTAAATACATTCTATTTTCCCTCCGTTTTTGTCTCTTCCAGCGACGGTAAGCTAACCACAACGCGATTGCTTCGTTCAACTCCATTTTTCCTACTGACTAAATTCGTCCCCAAATGCTCGCGCGTTGGTACGCTCCTTCTGGACGCTACTCTCGCGCGTAATACGCGCGAGAGAATCGCGGCGAATTCGCCCCTTCTGGACAAGGTCTTACATCTCTCCCGCGTCGGCCATTCGCTCTCCTTGCTTGTTTATCGTATCATGTAGACATGAATAAGTATATCAAATATATCAATAGAGATATTGTATGCCCCTTACTGTGCTCGTCACACTGAAATAGCTATTTGTCAACCGCAAATGATTCCATTCAATCCCACAGCGATTTTAATTTGTACTCTGTTTAAATAGATCTTGCCGCATGGCTAATTGTATTGAGCGTAAGTGAAACTTATTCTGCAACCTAAGCTAAGCGGTTGGTATGTAGTTTGATGTTGGAAATGTTGGAATACGTCCGACGTCCCTGAAAATGTTATAAATAAAAAGGGCGAGCCTAGCAACGACCCCGCACAGCTGTGCTTTACACCCCACGACGACGAATTTGAACCCTCTTAAAATTGTACACGCATGCGCTCAGGGGTAGTCATTGTAGCACGTAATCCACTATTGGGCACCGAATGAGTAGCCAACGATGCTTGGAACGGGTCGACCGCCATTTCTGTTTTGCGCTAAAAATCAAAATAGTTCTAATAGTGTGTTTTGTTGTTTAGGCAATGGTACAGTAGTGTCACGTGAATTGTCAGTGAGTGTATCGCAAATCTCTAAAATGCCTATGTTAAGCGATCACAGGCTTAGAAATGGTAAATATTGATCGGTGTCTATTGCGGCCATTACTGTTCACAAATCTCTTCATGTTCTATAGTTCTATTCAGCACTCAAAATTCTAAGTATTGATTCTATTGTTATATGCATACGAATAGTTACTGTGTAATCGTACTTAAACCGCAATATTTAAAATTTTATTTATCGTTTTTATGTCCGGACAGCGATACTTAAATTAAGAGTTTCGATTTGCTATAACTGCTACATAAATGTGATATGTGAATTAGGGAGCTCAATTAGTGGCCTCCAATAAAAACATGACTAGATAGTAGTTAAACTATAGTAGTTAAAAAAAATTGATCGCGGGCATTGGGTGCATGCGCACTGAGTGCAACCGAGGGCGGGAGGGCGGAGGCCTGCGCGGGGCGCGGGAGGCTGCGGGAATGGAATGTGGATGACGCAGCCAGCCGAGCCGCCGCGAACTTGTTGTTATGTGAAACTGTTTTCGAACACACTTGCCGTCACTCGCCTTGTCCCACATCGATTTACCCGCAAACGTGGCAATGTTGATATGCGACTTCGTTCGACTTTACAAATAGCCTTTATGAGTGGTGAAAATGATACGCATGTCCAGCTTCGATCATCAAAAATACATAATTTCAAGATAACATTCGATAATCCAAAAGTACCTACCAAATGTAGATAAGGAAACAAAAAACCCTCAACGATAATTTATTACACTCGATCATTTTAAGATTCGATTTGTAACGTACTTTTCTCTTCTTTCCAGTGGCCGCAAACAACCCAACGTCTCCCTTAACTAATCAAATGGTGACCCAGTTATTCAAGAGGCGCCCTCTCGTCGGCCAGCTGGGGCTGACGACTACCGGCTGCGAGAGCTCCGGGTCATCCCCTTCGTCCTCCGCATCCTCTCCCTCCGATGACAAAACCGATAATCGCGACACGTTCGGCTTTTACACTGAGGGCCCGGACATGCGGCGCGAAGACGAGCGACTCAAAACATTCGAGAAATGGCCCGTATCTTTCTTGTCCCCGCAACAACTCGCCCGAAATGGTTTTTATTATCTCGGATGCGGCGACGAAGTGAGATGCGCCTTCTGCAAAGTCGAAATCATGCGCTGGGTGGAAGGTGACGATCCGGCTAGAGATCACCAGAGATGGGCACCCCAATGCCCATTTTTGAGACAGCAAGCAAGCGCAGGCAATGTACCGTCTGAAGCCCCAGCTTCCGACGGGCGCGACGAATGTGGAGTGAGGGCCCCTCCTACTGTCAACTCGGTGCGGATGCCTGGACCGGTGCACCCCCGATATGCCTCGGAGGCCGCTCGTCTGCGAACTTTTAGCGACTGGCCCCGTTGCATGGGCCAGAAGCCCGAGGAATTGGCGGAAGCCGGTTTCTTTTACACCGGTCAAGGGGATAAAACGAAATGCTTCTACTGCGACGGAGGTTTGAAGGACTGGGAGAACGACGACGTCCCGTGGGAACAGCACGCGCGGTGGTTCGACCGTTGCGCTTACGTGCAGCTGGTGAAGGGTCGAGACTACGTTCAGAAAGTTATATCCGAGGCTTGTGTGATCCGCGCTCCCAAGGAAAAGAACGAACAACCTGCAGCCGCAATCTCGGCGCCCGCCGTGCCCGTCACTAGTACTGTTACGAGTGCAAAGAGTGAAAGTGTAGAAAAGGAGAATAACTTAGAGGACTCTAAACTGTGCAAGATTTGTTACGTCGAGGAACGCAACGTCTGTTTCGTGCCGTGCGGTCACGTGGTCGCCTGCGCCAAGTGCGCCCTGGCCACCGACAAGTGCCCCATGTGCCGAAGGACGTTCCAAAACGCAGTGAGGTTATACTTTTCGTGAGCGGAGCCCAACGACGGACTCGATACTAGTCAAATCACCGGACAGCCCTAGTGCGTGCTGAAACCACGTTCCGTGTTGACCGCTTTAGCTGTGATTTAACATATATGTAATAATATATTTAAATATGAAGCGGTGGGCGATTCCACGACTCCGGTCGAACCCGAGTTTGTCAAAGGAGACGTTAATAGTAGATGTTGAATGATTTTAAATTATTTATTGTTTAAAAATATAAATGACATTCTGTACATAATCAATTGTAAATATTAGCTTATCATTTTGTCCCACCGACAGAAATGAAAATATCACGACTACATTAATTAGTTCAACAACAATTTAGAACTGATTCAAAACATAGTTGTTGTCTTAAGTTGATTTGTAAGAATTGTAAACTATTATTATTTCCAGAATAATTTATAATTGAAATACAGAATTTAATTAGAATAATTGAAGCGGTGTACTTCATTAATTTGCAATACAATTCAAAATCTTGTCCATAAAAGTGCATTTAGTGGAATAATGACTACATGTGTGATTGTTCCTGTAAATATTTTATTTTGACAATAATAAATAATTTGCAGCATTTCATGGTTCTTGATTGATATGTATGAAACATTGTGACAATTAATTTATTCTATTTGTGTGTATAGTACTTTTCTCAACATTAGCATGTTATGTCCTTTTATTAGATGTGATATAGATTGAGTAGGTTTCTTTCCATTTTAGTATATACCTCATTAACCTGTTTTCTTTTCAAGAATAATGAAATGTTGTCGATTAGAAATTATTAGGTAGACATTATGATAAGCGCAAAAAAACTGGTAAATTTTTAGCTAAGAAATTCCACTTTCCAAGGTAGAAGAGGTCTCTGATTAAAAAAACTATTATGTTGAGTTGATTCACTGAGTAAACATGTCATTGTGAATGAACATACATAAATATGAATGGACTAGTATTTGTAATGACAACGAAATGAGTCACGCACCCTGACCTGATCACAAGTAATTTTTAATAATAATAACTATTACATCATGATTATAAAACTACTATATAATTACTAATTGTGTCAGTAACTCGGAAAGCAAAGTCAGCAAAATTTTCTATTTATGTATGATTATTTGTGAAGACATTTATTAATGACAAGTGAATTTGCTTTCTTATCATTAACTCCTAAGCACTGAGTAGAGTATTTCCTTTTTACATTAAAACATCTGAAGCCAAAGTCATGTTGGAAAGCTGGGAGGATGGAATGGTAAAATCCTTATCAAGCAATGTGATATTGTTTTATTAATGTGAAACTCGCATATACAACGCAGAGAGTGGTAACATTCAAAATCAATGTATAAAAGTATTGTAAAAGGCTGTGTGCTGGATTTTATTTTATAAATCGACTTCAAAAAGGAAGGAGGTTATCATGAACAGGTCATATCATCTCACTTTCCATGCAACTAATATTATCAATATCAACTCTAATTTTACCTTTCTAATAATATCGCTGCGAAAATAATTATTAAGAGAATTTATAAGTCTATTTGTTTTTGTATTTCATCCTGTTGATGTTATTAATAAAGATAAAAATGTTGAATGAATAAGTTGTTTGATTTTAGGAACACCTTTAAATAAATTAATATCTATTAATGTCTAACTTCAAAAAATTGAGAAGTGCATAATTTGGGGAAATATTTATATTTTCCCTTTTTTTGGAGTGAGCCGCCATACTACGCGCACATACATCATTAAGTTATTGATTTTATTGGCTTATTGATAAGCAGGGGCCTTATTATGAACTCTTAATTCCAGACAGTTTACGTTCACAACGTGTGGGTGACAGAGACAGCGCTTTATTACCTGTAAGATGCTGTCTCTGTTACGCACACGTTGTGAACGTGAACTGTCTGGAATTAAGGCGCTACAACCGTAATATGTAAAACCGAATCGGCGTGGTGCGCGCCACCAAAATAAAATCTCGGTGGCACAAAATGGAACTAAAACTTCATTGCGCCGATTGCGCGTGGAACGGATAGGTCCTTGGAGTAGATAATGTAGATATTCGATTTATTTGATGTGAATTAATGGATTAACTGTTACATAATGTTAGAGATACATCGTTTTAACAGGTTTTAACTTCGATGAGTATCGATATAAATAATAATAATAAATAAATAAACGCTAACACACTCATACCCCCAGTAGGTTACTAGGCACCTGTGTCGCGGGTGGCATGGACTACACATAATATAACACATTACAATTACACCCATGACCCGAGTACAAATATTTATCTGCCACATAAATATCTGCCCCGGCCGGGAATCGAACCCGGGACCCCTCGCGTCGCAGACAGGGTCGGTCGCTACCAACTAGGCTACAGGGTCGTCAAAGCATAATATAATAAGCATTTATTTAGTACATATTTCTTAGGTTTACATGAACACTTATAATACTTGTATCAAAGCACCGTCAAAGCTAGTGTGGATCAGTTGGTCGATGAATAGATATTATCGTCAATGCATTGTATCGGAAAAAAAAATCAACTCGGCTCTAAGTTGCAATGCAATGCAACTATGTTATAATCTTTTGAATTTCGCCTAGCGCGTGCGACATCAAAGGATGCCGCCGTCAGCTAAGGGCTCGGCTAGTCTAAGCTCCATAATCTTAGACCCACAATTCTACAGCTTTTTAATTTTGTCGAAGAATCAATTATTTTTTTCAAATCTGTACCTGTCTGTTACTTTGGTTCGATTTAAAATATCTCAATAAATAAGTATGTATGTGATATGTGATCTTATTTACGTTAACGAGAATCGCAAATAACTAATACATCGAATTAGATTATCGATTTCTTATGTCAACAATTAAGCAATTTAGATAGGAAATAAGGTTTAATCAATTTTAATTAATAATTAACGGTTGCAGTTCCAAAGTATTTGTAGGTAATAGTTTATTGATGTCCAATACATCGTAGTATGAAGTACCTACTTACTGCAAATTTACGTCGGCTCGTACATAAATAGGCCAAATCGTTTCAATTCTAAGTGACTATTAATCTGTGTCGAATAATAAATACCTAATAAGCAACCACTACCTACTGAATTTGATACTTTGTTACGAGTATTTCATCCCATTCCTCGCAACCTTATCGTAAATATGGGTTTATGTTTGTATTACTATTGCTAAGCATATTTATTAAATTATCGATTTATCGATCACATTATAAAAAAATAAATATCTATTTTTCAATCACAACAAAATAAATGCACGGGAACCAATAAACGCAGCCTTATGGCAAGGCAAGGGCCGGGCGAATATGGCGGCGTGCGCGCCGGCCGGCGGCCGCTTTTTCTAAGATGGCGGCAAAGCGAGGCTAGTGCAGTGCAGCTTAAACGCGACCAAACAATTTTGATATTGTAGACAATGTAAAATTACCTATTTCAATATTATTTTTTTAGGAGTGCAGTCATGCACGTGTTTTCTTTTATTTCTAATACTCAAGATTATTATGGACAAATCCTTAATTCAGTATTTACTTTATGTGACGTTGGCGTAGGTATGGTAATTAAATATTGGTAGGTATAATCTTTTTAATACATTTGCTGTCGATCTTGTTTGTCTGTACAAAACTTATACATTTGCTGTCAGCTGACTATGAGTTGAGCAGCGTTTCATTTTATGTCTTCTGTGGTCCCAGTATGTTACATATTGTGGCAAATAATAAAATTACCATTAACAAATTCTATCAGAACTCCCGTCTAGTAGTTTTAGGTCATAGGTTTTACATCGATTTTACTTTTGTAAACATTACGTAGGTACGAAGATAAATTAGGTAGGTACGTTACCATCGCAGAATTCGATTTTAAATCAAGGACCAAGACTGTGTAGACCTTGAGGTAGTTGTATGAATGAAATCGTTATCGTATTTTGTTTACGAGAATTTTATAGTTATGAATGAAACAAATTGGTGTTTATCTTTGACCAAATTTCATGTTTTTGGGGGATAATTTTACGTCATTCGTTTTAATTTTCTTTTCACGTAGACTTGTTCAGTGTCACCAATAGATATAGTGGATTTTTTTTCGGTAATTACAAACTAGTAGTGTAGATAATAGGTATAGATAAAGTCACAGTTGTCATGGGCAGCAGCGGAAATTGGCTAGCCTGCTCGTTAGCTACCTACCAGAAATCAATAAAAAAGCAAATAGAACCTTTTATTACGAATTATTACGAACTTATTACGTGTGCTTACAGTTTATATTCGAGTCGCCGAGCATATGGAATTGCCACTCCCCGCTAAAACCACATTTATTACCTGTGTTTAGAGTTTAATTTAGCTTGTGAGCAAAATATACTAAGCGCATTTTTCGATTCCGCCGTCAATCTTAAATGTATCTTAATCGCATGGGTGGAAGGCTGACATTCGTGTGCCATGCAATTATAAGGAATTTCAGATCGAACGCGAACGGAGTAGGTACCTATAGCTCGCACTGAACTGAGGGTATTTTAAAGTGTCATCGTCAATCTACAATTAACCTTAATCACAGGGGCAAAAAGCTTGCATTTGTGTGGGTTGCCATTTAAACGAATTCCGTATTCTTCGCAAAAGGACTATAAACACAAAATATATTTATTTATACCTACATTTTTATTAGATGAATAAGTATGCATTATATAGTATACTTTAATAATTATATATAAAATTATAATTATTTCACCATTATTACGCGAGGTTCATTATAATGAACGATAAAATAATATAATAACTACACACATATGGTTGCTTGTGTGCCTGGCTGCTATGAACAACACACTAGACAAGAATACACACAGACTGAGAACAGAAATCTAAAATCATCATTTTATGTGCTGCTTCGCTGGGAATCCAACCCAGGACCCTTAGAACGGCGATCCAGCGTGTTAAAAATTGCACTATTCGGATCTTCATAAAATGTATTTTTATAATATTAGTAGATATTATAAGTATTATCTATACTATAATAAAACTGTAGGAGCACGTGTTCTGTACATTGAATATTTTTTTGAAATTTCGACTAAGGGGCACTTACATATCGAGATAGAACTCAAAATTATATTTTTTTTATTTATTGTCTGTCTGTCTGTCTGTCTGTCTGTCTGTCTGTCTGACCGATCATCACGCTTAAACCACTGGATGGATTTCATTGAAACTTGGTAAAGTTATTACCTATATACTGGTGTCTATTATAGGCTACTTTTTTTTTCGAATAATATTTAGGTTCCCTAGGGATAGGTGACTAAAGTTTGTATGGAATTTTTTTATAACGTCGTCCGATTTACTTCAAATTTGCAACAAAGGGTTATCACTTAAATTAATAGAATACGTGTTTCTCAGTTTTTCGATATTTTGTAAGGAAAAGAAAAAAAACAAAAGAATGCGGGAATTTGTAAATTTTTAAGGTAACTTTCTGACTAAACTGAAAATGATTTTAACCCCATGTTTAAAAATTATTACAGTGAAATAAGTAATTTTCAATGTAAAATCAGTATTTAAAAAATAGCCAGCAAAGGATGCAAAAATGGGGATAAAGTTGGTACAATTAGAGGTGCAGTGTTTATTCGAGTTGACTTAAGTTTTGTCATTTTTGTTGCGGGCTTAGATTTTTGTGAGACTTTCACTGAGAGATAGAGAAGGTTCTGGAGCAAAACATAGGCCACTTATTATCCTGGAATTCCAGCGGAATCAGGATTCACGCTGGAAAAACTACTATGCGCGAAGGTGCGAGTTTCATTTTTATAGGACTTTCACTGGGAGGTAGAGGCAGTTTTGGAGCAATATACAGGATAATTTTATCCCGGAATTCCGTGGAATCCTTATTCACGCGGGAAAAACTCATATTCGGGAAATAGGTCGCGGGTTCAGATATTTATGGGACTTTCAGTGGAAGGTAGAGAAGGTTATGGAGCAGTATATAGGCTACTTTTTGTTCCGGACTTCCCGCGAGATCGAGATTTACACGGGAAAAACTCCCTCCACTCAACTGCTCTGTAGAAGTTGTGAAAAAATTCATTAAACATTTTCGCGCGCCAAAAATACTCGCACAATGCGAATTCTGTGGCATCCTACTAATATTATAAATGTGAAGATTTGTATGTTTGGTCCTCAATCACGAAAAAACGGATGAATGGATTTGGATGAAATTTGGTACACGGATAGTTTATAACCCAGAATAACACAGGACACTTTTTATCCCGGAAATCCCGCGGGATCCGATTTTACGCGGGAAAAACTTCGACGAGTATGGGTATAGCTTCATAACAAACATATTAATATAAAAGTAACAAGGCTGTCTTTCCGAAAATCCCGCGGGATCGGGAGCTTATCCCGAAATTCCTACGGGAGCGAGACCTACGCGGCTGATACTTACGGGTCCCGAAGCGAAGCGAGGGCGGTTCGCTAGTTTATAATATAAATGTTTATTATTTACAAGTTTATTATAATATTTATTTTATATTATTAATATTATAATTTAATGAGTTAGTTTTACGCAGGCAGGCTTTTAGGTATTTATACACCAGGTGAGCATCCCATGTTTTGCAGTCTTCTATGTTACGTTGGCCGCGAAATTCAAACTTGATTCAATAGTGGCACAAAATTTACGAATTAACTGTTTTAAATGGTCGTATTTACAGTACTGATGTTATTTAAATATATTTAATTGAATACAATAGTAAAACAGTAACATTAGACCTCATAATATAATTTTTATACACACGAGAGAAACAACTCGATTACGAAAATTTACCATATTATTTTAACAAAACGAGCGTGCGTTCACGTTGAGTCTACCCAGAGGAGTGAGGGGAGCGTTAGTGTATGATCTATGGTTCTAAGCGCGCTAAATGTCATTGACGTAAGTGCCAATTGCATATTATTTTTTTCTTTCAAAACTGTTTCGGTTTTTGAGATTTCCATTCTTATGAAAACTTAGCTTTCATTGTTTACTATGTTTTAAAAATATTATCATCAACTAATTGTTAAAACTTTCGTAGTAAACTTGAAAACCAAAACTATTTGGACCTAACTTTACGATTTTTTTCTATCGAGAAAACTTCACATTTTACTGTTTTTGCTCTTATGAGATTCTTTATTATATAGTGAAGATACATATATCTAAATATCGGGGATATAGACTGTAAGCTTTAAAAATAATCTTAGATCTAAAACTACCATATTTCGGTTGTAGCGCCTTAAGGCACTTCTCACATTACGCTATTCATTAGCTACGCGACTGCAACGCAATCCCAAAATTCTATGGATCATTCTGACACTTTTGACTGACAGGAGTCGCATCGTAGACGCGTCTCCTGTCAGTGAAAAGTGTCAGATACATACAAATTTTGGATTGCATTGCAGTCGCGTACCTCATAAATAGCGTTGTGTGAGAAGTGCCTAAGAGTTCATAATAAGGGGGCTGGTCTGACAAAGCCGACACAAAGTTATTAACCTACTGACATTTGGGTTGATGCGCGGAGGATATTAGAACATTTTTATCTGCTCATAAATGGAGCTCCAGTTTACATGAACGTCATCACTATGAACCAAAATCACAACTTAAAAATAGATTATTTACAACACAAACGAAACTAAAATTTCACTAAAAGAAATTTTAGTAAATTGCAGTATTCATCAAACCACCTTAGATTTGTCAATGCGAACGGTGTATTTGAATCGTAACAGCAGTAGGTAGGTATATGTATAGCTCCCTTTACTACGTACGAGTGCGAATACGTTATAAGCGTACGAGTAACGTGAGTACTGCAAAAAAGCGAAAGCCCCTGATCTTTAGAAAACGACGCCCAATTACAATGGCGCTACGTGAGGGTCGGAAAAAGGCTTGCGCACATGAATAACTAAAGTGCTCTTTTTCAAAGACTTCTTTAGACACGATACTTCGCGCCAGGCGTAATTTTCCTAGGGCAATATACATAAGTTTCTTTTTACTTTGTGTGGGCACTGTATAACATAGGTACCAACTATACTATAACTACAGTATAGATTTTTTAAAGATACTAAGATAGAAAGATAAGAAAGATTTTTTATAGATATTTTTTAAAGAGGCTCTACACTGAAGGGCCACTCATTGTAGTCAAATTGCAGTTATTAAGTTTTGATAGCTATCCTATCCTTCGAATATTTAAGATAGTAGTTAGTTACCTAATGCTTGACAACAATTAAATATTCAATTAATTGCAGATAAAGACTAGACGTTGGACGTACCAATTATTAAAAGCTTATTCTCTTTCCTTTGGAAGACAACTCCCACATCACATGCAGTCGAGAACAAAGACGCTTGCAAGCTATTATAGTCTGTGCTTTGTATTTTGAACTTGCCCATCAGTACCTACTTTACGTATCTACGGATGCAAAAAGTGAAGAAGTTTATAACACTGAAACCTAGATATTCTAAGAGTTTTTTTGAAATCTATACTAATATTATAAAGCTGAAGAGTTTGTTTGTTTGTTTGTTTGTTTGTTTGTTTGGTTGAACGCGCTAATCTCAGGAACTACTGGTTCGAATTGAATTTTTTTTTTGTGTTGAATAGACCTTTTATCGAGGAAGGCTATAGGCTATATAACATCACGCTGCAACAATTAGGAGCGAAGAAATAATGGAAAATGTGGAAAAAACGGGGAAAATTATTCATTCTTGAGGGCTTTCGTTGCATGCGTTGCGAAAACGATTCAAGATACCAAAAATATATGTATGAAAGAATTATTCCTCTTGAAATGATCTAAAAAAATGTCCACGACAGTATATGTCTATCTTTTAAGATTAACACACTAGAACCGTTTTTATGGTAATCAAATTTGCCGCGTTTCCAAGTTTAATCTGAATTAATCTTGCTGTGATCCTTTGCTACTTTGCTATTATTTTGTCGTAAGCTTTATTTCTAAGTTTAATTTAATTTAACCTCAATTAATTTTGGTGATAGTTTATTATCTTCCCGAAATTCCTACGGGAGCGGGACCTACGCGGTTGATACTTACGGGTCCCGAAGCGAAGCGAGGGCGGTTCGCTAGTACTTAATAAAATTATTCACTAATGTCGGACTACAATCCTTTACGTTTGACTACAATCCTTACTATGGTAAGTGGTGATAGTCTCGGACGCGCACTAACTTAGTAGAAGCCTATTCACTCTTGATTTAATTTCACCAACATTATAATCAAGCGGGAACGCCAAAGCGGGCTTTATATTCCACTCTTTCGCGGTACACTTAAGGAATAACGAACAGAGTGTGTCATCCGTATTGGAAGAATGGATAACAACGACAGGATGGATGCCCGGCTTGCGCCCACAATCCTCGATTGATAAAACGGGATGTGGAAATTAAAGGTCACAGCTCATTACAGCCACCCGGCTCCTGACCAGCATCGCCTCGCCTCGCGTGGTTAGGTTAGTAATTTGGCACTATTCAAGTTTGTTCTCCACTAATCTAGGGTCACCAATAAGCAATAGGTCTGTGTCTTGTCCTTTATATAAGAGGGTAGATATGAATAAAACGGTAGTTAAGGAGTTTTTTGCTGCTACTTCTTAAATAAAAATTACTCACGCTCTCTTAACCCAGCGGCTTGCGTCGATCCTAAGTTAGTGATCGACAAAGTTGCAACTGCGGGCGCGGTCGGTATTTGGATGTCAGCTAGTAGCAAAAGCGCTTGAAGCGCTCATAGCCCGGCGGCTTGCGTTGATCCTAAGCGATCGACAAAGTTAAGCAACAGCGGGCGCGGTCGGTAGTCGGATATGGGTGACCGCTAGTGGCAAAATTTCTTGAGCGCTTCCGTGCTTCGGAGGGCACGTAAAGCCGTCGGTCCCGGTTGTTATCGTTGATAGTAGTCGTTAAGCCATGTCGGAAGCCTTCGGGCGGCTTGAAAACTTTCGACACTGGGTTGGCCACTAACCCCTCCACCAACCCGCATTGGAGCAGCGTGGTGGAGTATGCTCTAGGCCTCCTCAGTAATGAGGAGAGACCCGTGCTCAGTAGTGGGCCATTAGTGGGTTGTAGCTTAGTAGCAAAATATTTTTAGCGCTTCCGTGCTTCGGAGGGCACTTAAAACCGTCGGTCCCAGTTGTTTTATCGATAACAGATCGATAACTACTGTCTATCGAGACAGCAGTCGTGAAGCCATGACGGAGGCCTCCGGTCGGCATGAAACTTCCGATACTAGGTTGGCCACAAACCCCGATACCAATCCGCATTGGAGCAGCGTGGTGGAGTATGCTCTGCCTGCTGCCTCCTTAATAATAAGGAGACCCGTGTTAATAGTGGGCCTTTAATGGGTTGCGGCCAGAAGTAAAAATTATAAAATAAAAATGTAACAATTCTGTGCTTCCTGTGACAAGTGATACAAGTCGAGTTGTACCCTTTTTGTGATTTTAACATAGAAGTTTATAAAAAAATTGCGATTTTTTTGGTCTAACTCACGTTCTTCTATCTGCTATAGTTTCGGAGATAATTTTGTGCAAACTGATATAAGTTCACAAAAAAAACCGTGAATATAGATTTAACTAAAGTTGTACCCCTACAAATAATGCTCAACAGGTTGTTTTTGTGCATCGTGCTATAACTGCGACTATATTCATTTTCACATTTTATTTTTCAACATACTAAACGTCAATATTGATTTATTTGGAGTTATATCAGTTTGAACCGATTTGTTTTAATATTGACTAGGGTACATTCTATTTATTTGCCTCCTGATACAAATCTTTACTTCATGTCATATCAGTTTACACAAAGACAATTTATAGGTGCAAAATAATTTAACTCTACTTGTATCGTTTGAAATGAAAAAGATACAACTCACAGGTTTTTGATTAATTACTTTAATATTATAATATATATTACAAAAAACTAAATGTACGGTGACAGTAAATGTTTTTATCTACAAAATAAGGTATTCATATTAAATATAGCTTTCTTAGTTTATGAGCTAGAATTCTTTTAACTTGTTTTCGCTCTCCTGTAAAATGACGATTTTTCACTTGTATCACTTGTCACAGGAGGCACAGAATTTTATTTCAGGTTGGTTAAGTCTACCCAACAGAAGCATCATTAACACATGGAAGTAATTTTGTTGTTAGCAACATTTATATTGCAAAATCAGTCCATCATTCAAGTCCTATTTTTTTGTTGAAATTTTATATCATTTAAAAATCAGGATTATGCAATTGAAAAAAAATACATGAGAAACATTTTTATTAAACAGAAATGATTGTAAACACATTACAAAGACATAAGTGACTTTACGTACTTGCTGTTTTGACTAATAAGATCTTTCTTTAATTTATTGATTTCTTTCATCAATTCTTCATCCGAAGAGATAGTTTCATGAAGGCTCTTGCATTTTTTGAGAAAGTCTATAATTATCTTTTGTCCCTCAGATGTTTCTTGCGATATCACTGCGGAGTCTGCTTCAAACAGGTTGGTTTCTAATTGTGCCTGTTTAGCTTCGGCGTACTGAAACAAATCAAAAATATGATAGTATAGTTTTAGATAGTTATAGTTTTAGTTTGTTGTATTAATTTTTGTTATATTCTTATTCTTTATTTGTATTATTTTTCCTTTGCCGTGTGTTGTCTTTGTAATATGGAAATAAATATATTCTTATTCTTATAGTTAAAAAATATATCGGCTGGCTAACATAACTTTCCTATCAAATTGACTTTGCAGTCCAAGTCGTAACCAGATTGCCGTATTCGATTCCCGGTCAAGGCATTCATTTATGTGCCAGGTAATTGGTTGTTCTTTTTACAAATGATAAGAATTTGTTTTGTATCTATTTAATTTTCAATGCTAACAGTTTAAAGGGGAATTCGTACAGTAGGGATACAAGTTGTGGACATTTTTTTATTTACGTTGCCCAGAAAAAAAGATGAATGTTGTAACGTCAAAAAAGGATAATTCGAACGTAGAAAGGAGCATCAATAATACAAAAAAAATAACGAAGAATTACCTCAATAATAGAATCCGGTAAATCAGCTAGTTTCGCCACATGCAAACCCAAGGAGTGCGTCGCGGGCCCCGGCGCGATCCTGTGCAGCAGTAGCAACTGGTTGTCGACCACTGAGGCTTCAGCGTGCGAGTTCACTATGACGCCCGGGTGTAGACTCGGCAGCCGGGTCAGTTCGTGGTAGTGAGTCGCGAATAGACAAAAGCATTTGCTGTCTGTAGCCAGTTTTCTGAAATTTTTAAATTCAGATTATTTTATTCTAATGCGTAAAGTTTATAATATTAACATTATCACACAATCTTTTACAGAGTACAATATTTAGAACGTATAAGGACTAGTAAACCCTACCTCGCTATCTTCGGTAAACATGTACCCACATTCGAAAATTATCAGACGTAATTCTTTAACTTTTATTATTTACGAACCGATTCAAATAAAACAAATACTAAATGTTAGGCTTATCATAATCATATATATATATATATTAGTAAACATCGCAACCACATTGTTTAATAAGCCCGAGTCGTTTCTATAAACGTTGTAACAAAAATACTAAAAATTCATTGTTTTGGGTTCTATTGCCATAATAAGGGCATCCAAAAATGGTTTTTATATATCTTATATTTTTATAACAGTGCTGTTTTTTATGTGTTAAAACGTACATAACATTCAAATACTCACTCAGCTATCGCCCAAGCGATGCCACAACCTTCGTAAGTAGAAGTTCCCCGTCCCAACTCGTCCACTAACACTAGTGAGTCAGGGGTTGCAGTCTGAAAACAAATATTATTAAGGGTTTATTTCATAATTTATAAACTATAATTTTCACAGAAACTTAAGAAAAAGTGGGATTTGAACACGAACCACTCCTGTAGGAGACCGAACTCTTAATAACTACGCTGTCGTGTATTCAAATTCAAATCCAAAATCAAAATCATTTATTCCTATAGGTATCATTGATAGTTGATACACTTATGCAATTTTTTGATTCTACCACCATGTACGTTACTCACTCGTAATAATGAAAAATAAACTATGAAATTTGATAAAAATAAAAATTTATGTAGAAATATACTTCAATTTTCTGATTTTGAGTCATAAAAGCACATAATTATTTTAATAAACAATATTAAAATTCGAAATTTTTTATCGGTATGTCACGTGACCTAAAACACGAGAGGCATTGGTGTGACGTCATAAAGGCAAACCTAATTATTCCTCCAAGAACCAAACTATCAGTTCAGTTTCGTGCATAACAACTTGAATGAATGCCGGTCTTACATACAGTGCCACAAACTTATTTGACCCTGTAAGGGTGGCGCTACTATCTTGGTATTTTTCTGACAACAGTATAATATTTGAATTTGTTCCAATTTTGGCCACCGGGACAGTTAAGTTGGTGGCACTGTACAATTTACCATTATTACGTCATCAAAACGGCTGACAAGTTCTGACAGCGTTTTTCCGGAAATAAAAAAAGAATTAATATTTTCTTTTATTTTAAGGCGAGAAAGCGTGTTTATTTTGCCGTTTTTTGTTGCTTTTTATTAGGAAAATCAAGTTTATTTCTCACTACCGAAAGTACCCTATTCTTAACTCTTAACCACTAAGATATGCTATACCAGCAGTCTTCAACCTTTTTTTATAGGGGCCACAAACATATTTTAGCTGAGAAATTCCCGGCCGCAAGCAAAAAATATTTAGGTCTCAATAATGAAACTATATCTTTTTTAAGACAAGTTACTTTTACGGTCTTTGATAGTTGCGAAATTTAAAATGCCTTACAACAAACATTTTAATTTAGGTGGGCCAATCCAAAGAGCCCGGCGGGCTGCAGGTTGAGTATAGCTGTACTATACGTTACTCACTCTTAATATAGCAGCAGCCTCAACCATCTCCAACATGAAGGTGCGAATAGCGCGGGTAGCCGGCACCAGACAGCCAGCGTGGGCCAGCAGGGGAGACTGAATTCTTAACCACTACGCTATACAATATGAGATCAGCAGAGTAGACCGACTTCTTAATCACTACGCTATACTGTACGGGGCCAGCATAGTTGACCGACTTCCTAAGGACTAGGCTATACTGGACGGGGCCAGCATATGTAACCGACTTCTTAACTAGTAAGCTGTAAGTGTACGTTACTCACCCGCAATATAGCAGCGGTCTCAACCATCTCCAACATGAAGGTGCTCTGGCCCTTGTCCTCTCTGTCCGCAGCCCCAACCCTCGCACAAAGAGACCTCAGCCGCGGTATGACCGCGCGGGTAGCCGGCACCAGACAGCCAGCGTGGGCCAGCAGGGCCGCTACACCGCACGACCGCATCCAGGTCGACTTGCCGCCCATGTTCGCGCCAGTTACTATGTGCATTGTGCATTCGCCTGGGATGGAAAATTGTGTTGGAAAGGTGTTACAGTCTTGGCAATCTGTTGCTTGGCTCTCGCATGAATTCGGGCCACGTTTGTTACGTTGTGTTATAATATGAAATTTAACGAAGGGTTTTTCCAAAATTAATGCGATTTTGTATCTTTTTACGAGGCTATTATTAGATAACCACAAGGGAATATGCATGTCATTCAAATTTAAGTAAATATTTTTTGTACAGTCGTTATCGCTAAAATAATGATATCTGTCACATTATTATCTATTTAATCTTTTTAAAATCACTAAAATAAATTAATAAAAAGTGCAAATTTTACGAGGCAAATTTAAAATGTCGAAACGCAACGCCATTGGTTAGACATCGGCGTGACGTCATCCTTCGCGATGGACATGTCAAAAACATATTAGAACTAGCTGTTTTCATTTATATTTCAGTTAATTTGATTGCTTTCAGAGTTTATCGTATACTTCTTGCGTGATTTTTGTTTGTTAGTGGTGTGGAATGACTAACAATGTCTGAAAGTGGATTTCAAAAGGCGCAGTCGGATAATCTTCCGAAAATTGATGCTTTCATGATAAGTTCGTACTTCGCCTCAAATAATGATTTTACATCAGAATCAGGGGAGTCAAAGCTGCAAGATGAGGAAGTGATAGATATTTAATTTAGGTACATGGTTCTCGTACAGTTTTTCTATGTAATTCATAAACATCTTTAACATAACCTGTAAAGATTTAGCCATTTACCTTCTACATACAAATTATACTACATATATCCTTCATATCACATTTTAGGAATAAATGGTTGTTAATAAATAAATCCGTGTTTGGGAATACTTTATATAATCAAATCTGTTTTTATCCCAGATCTGAACGAGAATCTTACAACAACTTTTCAGGGTTTGTACTTTTGTAAGCCAAATTAAACCAAAACTATTAATATTTGGTAGAAATAATTATTTTCTTCTTACGTTAAAATGATCTTCGCAACAGTATGCAGTGCTTTTTGTAGATATAATATCTCTTTTCACAATTTTACACCACTTTTTTCTTATATAAGCGTCCCGTGGAACATGAAAAAATACTTTGTCCGGTGCGTTCCATCTCGTATTCTTGCACATAGGTACAATACAGTACTTAAAGTAAGGTCTTCAGTTTCCATCCATACTTCCGTTTATGAAATTAAACTAGAAAACGTAAATTTAATACTATAAAATACTCTTTCTCAACCTCGCTCATAACCACTTGTTAGTAAACAACTCCATCCTGAACGATGACGTCACCATAGAACGCGCCAAAAGGGCGGCGTTTGAATCGGCCTTATGTCATTGCAATTTTCATTAATTAATTTAAAATAAATTTGGACTTTCCCATGACTCGTATATTTTTTTACGGTATTATATTAACATAAATGAGCTATAAAAACAATAAAAAAAAATCATGCATATTCCCTAATGGATGAACAATACGGCATATGGCAAGGTTAACTTTTTTGATTTGAATAGTAGACAAACGTGCAAACAATGAGTGTTGCCTTTTGTCAGACAATAGAGAAGAAGGAAAGACCAGAAGTATATGATTCATTTATATTTAGCTGTATGGTACAAACGTTTGTCTGTTTAGTATCAAAAAATTAAGCCCTTAATTTTGCATGCTAAGTTTTTCACAATGTATTTTCTGTAGTATGAAATAAACAAATTAACCACTCAAAACATGGATTGCTCCATGACTCAAAATGACAACCCTTGCTTATCTTCCCAATCCCAATACAATACCAAACCAAACCACTCACTTACCTCGTTTAAACCGCACATCGTTAGGTATAAACGACACTCCCTCCTGCACCTCCAAGCAGGGGTGCCGTACATCTGTCAGCACGAGTTCGTCCAATTCCTCAGTTATTGTAGGGCGGCAGTACGGCGCGGGCGCGGTACTCGCTGCCACCGCGAATGATACTAGCACGTCTAGCCGGGATACGATGTGGGACAGGCAGAATAGACATTCTGAGTAGCCCGCTGGAAGGTTATAGCGAGATAATACTCTATCACATGTTAATGCAACTGTCAAATGTTAAAACAACTGTCTAATTTTAGTACAATAGTAGTTTTATAGTAAACCCAACCAACTTAAGATTGAAACGAAAGAGGCGCTGTCGGACGCATTTGACATTCATTTGACCAATCATTGCACACTAGTAACTGACAGATGAATGACCACAACGTACTTATGAATGAATTTTCATTAGTTCCAATTTTTGCCATTTCAGAGTTAAGTTGGGCGCACTGTATATTGAATTGTGAATTTATTGGTAATTCTAGTGTGGGGCTATGAGTGTGTAGTTATTAAAAATGACATTTGACTGTCATTTAACTAACTAATATAATTGCGAAATATCAATTCAGTCACACATCATACCATTAAGTCTGACACAAGTGTTGTTGTTAAAGGCTAGATGTGTTTATGTTTATTAATAAAATATTCATTTCATTTCAGTAAGAGAATGATATATCTGTTATTGGTTAATTAACCTCTGCATTAGATTACCTGCAATGCCAATAATTTCAGTGACAACTTTGTCCTGTTCCTTCTCATACGTTGCTTTCGTTTGGATATAGTCTTCACTGATACTCGCCAGAGCATTGGTTTTAAATCTAACCCCGCCCTTTACGGCGTCTATTATAATGTACTTCTTGTTACCGCGTAACGACTGTTCTTCTTTCATTGTGACCCTGAAATATTATTACGATAATATTAATTTACATAGTGTAATTCGTGCTTATAGCTCAACTGTTATTTATTAAATCCAATAATATACGCGGTAAGTTACAAAATGTTTTAACACGCGAAAAGCTTTTCATTTTTAAGTAACACGAAATATTGAACATTTATTTGTATAAAATTTCATTATTAATAAATAGCTCAGTATTATTGTGAGTCGGGGTCAGATAAAAATACCTAAAATAAAATCCAGTTTGCGGGTTAATCTCCATTTTGATGTTTTTCCCAGCATCGAGGTCAAGGTCTCTCCCTGCTTTCTTCAACTCTTTCTCCGCAGCCGACTGGAGATCTTCCAACTGTTCTCGTAGGTTCTGCAACTGCTCGTCAAACGACGGTTTCACTAGGAAGTCTCCTGGAAACAATTTATATGGTCTGTGAGAAGAAGTTAATGAAAATTTCTTTAGAGGCAATGATTCTTTTGTAGATTGAGTTAATAGAGCCACATTTTTTAATGACAAAATCGATAAACTGACTGTTTGTCTAGCATCTATGAGCCTAGTGAGGGTAAGTGATCATCACCTTCTATGCAAATCAAAAATAATTAACCATGTGATATCAGAAAAATGCACCTAATCATTTAAACTTAACACACAACACTAGACTTTAATATCAGTATTCCTTTTTAACCGGACAATCAACCAATGAATTATTTGATGATATTGTATTTGGTATTTTTACAGTATTATAGTGAGACCGCGCTAACTATGCGTTCCTGAAGTCTGTCATTCGACTGGGCGATGTAACTTTGAACTGGCGTACAATTAATTGACAATTTTTTTATATCTTTTAATTGCCTTATTAACTAGCGATAACATTAAAATCAAACATTAAATCGAATAATTATACCAACTTACAATAATTGTATTAATCTTGGGCTAAAATTATTACAATTACTTAAATAACAAATATAAAAACAATACCTTTTAAAAGAAAACCACGTCAAACGGCGCTCGTTCAATGTTATATCTATGTCATATCAACTTTTTGTTTTTGTAGTGATGTGACATAATAACAAGGCAATTGTAATTGAATATTTTTGTAATCTTAATACAATGTCGGTAAAATATAAAATAAAACGTTATAATTTTATAATACATTATACAGGGTGTCCCGTAAGTAGTGGACCAAAGGGATGTGGGTGATAGGGGGGGTCTCGGTCTATGTCAAACACAAAATTTTATTGGCCTAGGCCTTATAGTTTTGAAGTTATGAAATTTTTAAGGATTTTTTATAAAACTTGGCACCTTGAATACTAATAGTATTGGAAATATTAGTTTTTTTTTACGATTTTAAGATTGTTTTAATTAATACAGATAGTAAAACATATTTGCTGGTTATTTTAAAAGTTTTCCAGTTCAAATCATTAGTAGGATAAGAATTAATCATGTCTTAATTTCTTAATTTTGGCAAAATTTTAATTACACAAAATGCAACATGATCTTTGATACATCGTGGTGTAAAAAAAATGTATGGACACCTGGTGGACCTTTATTTTAAAAACAAGTACAGCTTTTATCAATTCCAAAAAGGTATAAATATGTTGGTTAATATCGACTAAAATTATCATAAATAAAAATACATTTATGAAAAACAAATCCATTTACTTACATCAAATGCTCAAAATGTCTTCTCCTAGCTCTTATGCATAATCTACATCGTCTTATAAAATTTCTTTTTAATTTTCTTAAATCTAGCACATTATTTTTAACTATTTCGACCACGCCGTTTAATTTTTCTCTCAGTTCTCTTTCATTGTTGATAGTATTCTCATAGACCGCCTCCTTAAAATAGCCCCATAAAAAATAATCTATTGGATTGAGATCAGGTGATCGTGGAGGCCATGCAATTGTACCTCCACGTCCAATCCATCGATTTGGATAAGTTTCATAAAAATTAATCACTCCCCGTGAGTAGTGGGCGGGTGCACCATCGTGTTGCAACCACATCGTCTCGCGTACATCTTGTGGTACATCTACCAATAAACTATTAAGATTATGTCTTAAAAAATGTAAATAAAACGATCAATGTCCAACTCACAAGCACAAGCAAGGTTTCAAAAACGTCTTTTACTTAGTAAAAGAAATGAAATAAAAACACGTGTGAAGAGCCGAACTATGAGTAAAACTCTGAGAGTACTGCGATAGTATTGAAGTAAAAACAGGAGAGGGGGCGAAAAACGTCAATCAATAGCGGCTAAGGGGCCGTCCATTAATCACGTGATGTTTTTTTTGGCATTTTTTAACCCCCCCTCCCCCTTGGTGATACATGGTGAGATTTAAGGCTACCCCCCTCCCCCCGCCCTTATCACGTGTATTTTTTCGTCCCTCTAAAGAATCATTTTTTTTAAATATAATCATAATAAAATTAGATTTTGCCCGCAGCTTCGCCCTCGTGGAATTCGTTTATATCGCGAACCGGGGAAATAGGGAAGGGGGTACGTCATCAACTATCTTCCTGGGAAAATTCATCGAAATCATTCATGCGGTGTAGATTTTTCATACAAACTTTCATTCCCTATTTCAACCCTTTAGGGGTTGATTTTTGAAAAAAAAAATGTAGCCTATTTGTGACTCTGTGTGACACTTTCATTCCGAATTTTATCCAAATCGGACCAGTGGTTTAGCCGTGAAAACGTCACAGACAGACAGACAGACAGACTTTCGCATTTATAATATTGGTATCGATACTGGTATAAGTATTAAGTATCATCAAATTTTATTATAGAAAATTAATATTCCAGTAGGTATATGAATTTTCTATAATAAGGCCGAGACAGCACTACGGCTTAACCGCCGAGGTTTCTTACCGTGTAAATTTTGTAACTCAAGGAAAGCCATACAAGCGGCCGCATTTGCGGTTTCTGATAATGTATGTGAATTGCGCGGTTACCTACGCGGTAACTGCCGCGGGAAAAAACCGTGGTGCGGCCTCGCGCTAAACGGGGTGTACTACGTGAGCGACGAATACGACACGAAACTACGCAACACGACGCGATGCAACACGCGACAATGATAACGTCGCGTGTTGTCGCAGACTGTTCACATAGGACACAAGTAGGGATACCGTTGATATGATCGCTTACGTCACGATCGCAACGTCGCGTCGCGTCGTATTCGTCGCTCACGTAGGACACCGGCAAGTGTTAAAACAACAGAATAACTGGCATTGGCAAGCTGAGTCCGGCGCCGGCGGACGGTTGCCTGGCAACGGCAAATCAAAGGTCACACCACACTACAAGCCGTTTTCGATTTTGTACGCGTTTGACGAAGAAATAAATATATGTAACGCCGCTTTTCGGTTGAGTATCTCGCGCTTGCCGAAAAAATAAATACACGTGATATGTTACTTTACCCCCCCTCCCCCCTTGTGATATTTCGTGACTTTTTATGGAGCCCCTCCCCCCCCCCCCTTTCTAGCCTCACGTGATTAATGGACGGCCCCTAAGAGTAAAAAAACTAGCGACCCGACCAGGAATGAAACAGCCACATGGTTCTCAGAAAGTTGCATTGTTCGTAAACATTTCTGGGAATTTGGGTAAAGTCATTAACGTTGTATTTTTTTATAACTATTACTTAATTAGCTGTATTATTGTTATACGTTTTTAAACTCGGTATCGCCTACAGATGTTTTTAAAATAAAGTTCCACCAGGTGTCCATACATTTTTTTTACACCACGATGTATCAAAGATCATGTTGCATTTTGTGTAATTAAAATTTTGCCAAAATTAAGAAATTAAGACATGATTAATTCTTATCCTACTAATGGTTTGAACTGGAAAACTTTTAAAATAACCAGCAAATATGTTTTTCTATCTGTATTAAATAAAACAAACTTAAAATTGTAAAAAAAACTAATATTTCCAATACTATTAGTATTCAAGGTGCCAAGTTTTATAAAAAATCCTTAAAAATTTCATAACTTCAAAACTATGAGGCCTAGGCCAATAAAATTTTGTGTTTGACGTAGACCGGGACCCCTCCTATCACCCACATCCCCTTGGTCCACTACTTACGGGACACCCTGTATAATGTACTAAGTATTCAATATAGTTAATAATATTATTATAATAAAGGTACGCCCAAACATAGCTTAGGAAAATTTGTGTTATAATATCACTCAGGTGAATCAAATGAAAATAAAATAAATAAATAAAACATTTTAATTTTTTTCTCTTGATTACATTCAGAAATTATGATTAAATTCAATTAATTGATTCCTTAAAATTTTATTTACATAACGAATATTATTATTGAGTATATTGAAACATAATTCCTTTAAAAATAACAACATATAAATTGAATAAATATTATGCATAATGAATGCATGTTGTTATTGTTATTTGTTACAACGCATAATGTTATTTATTGTACATCACTAGTCATTACGAATTGACATGTGTCAGGAACGCATTCTCATCGCGGCCTCACTATACATCTTATGAAGGAAGTAGAGGCGAGGCAAGTTGGTACTAACTTCTCGGATGTTGGAACGCGCCACAACTCAACGGTTTACAATAAATTTACCTATAAACTTCTAGATCCTTTTTCGCAAATCTGATATTTGCTAATTAAACTACATAATTTGATAAATGTTATTTCGTATTACATACGAGTGCATACATTTGAGTACATACGTGCGCGTACGGACGTACCTGTGCGTGCATATGTCTATACGTGTGTATGTGCAAGCATATTATGTCTATTATTTCTGTCCTGACCTTTATCAACAGCATCCATATCGACGGTAGCCTCTATCATCTGTTGGAACTTGTCCAAATCCTCATTAAGCTCAGAGATGGGCTCGGTCAGCGAAGAGTGCACTGTTGAGTGGTCGGCCTCCGCTAGGCATTGCAGAAGGGAAGGCAGCCTTTTGATTGCCTGTAATATATCAAATAACTAACAAATAAAAATTGTATTAAATCAAATACACGATTACTTAGTTAATGATAATATCAATTAAGTAAACAGTAATGTACTATATAATGTCCTATAATCTTATAAGTTATATCAAGGAGTTTTTAATTTCTATAAAAGTTGGACTCGCGGACGTAGTGTAGGTATCGTATCATCGTGCAATATTTACATCCAAAAATAAATACGTGTCTTGTAAGGGAACCCACTTAATTTTTTGCCATAATTATGTATCATTTGTTGTGAAACTTTTATTATTTGTTGTGAAAGCAGCAATAAAAAAATTGTGAATATTTAAACGACAACATAATATGAGAGACGGAAGGACGGCAGAACAGTGAGTTCATATTAGTAATGGTCCCGTTAATTTGAGACTGTGCAATTTACATAATAACGAGATGCAAATGTAATAAAACATTGGATTAGATGGATTAGTTAGATATCTGCAATTTTTTTCAAAACAAACCTGATATATCTTATAACAGTCATGCAAGTTAGCCCTCTTCCTGGTAAGTCGTCGCGCTAGGGCCTGCAAGTCTGGTATGCGGCGTAGATGATCGTCGTACAACTGTAGCCGTAATTGGGAATTGTTCACTAGTAACTCTACGATGTCTAACCGTTCGTTGATCAGGTTAATGTCGCGGAGCGGTTGTCGCAGCCATTGTGCTAGAAGCCTGGAAATGAAGAATAGTTTTGTATGAAATAACATGTTGTATGAAATAATTGTAATAGATAAATATAATGTTGGTGTGATACAATTTAACGCCGCAACGCCCAAAGTGTTATGGTTTCCTTCATTCACGTAAATTACATTCCTTTCCCATCCCTATTTTGTTTATCCGCACAACCCTATCCGCTGAACGAGAAACGAACGAGTCGTTACAACTAGACTATGAGTCGCGCTCGGACCCGGAAGGAAGACGCACGCAATCAAACAATTCCGATTCCGGCGCAGGCGCTCGATCGCATCGTACGCGCAACACATCAAAGCATTTTCGCCGGCGAACCTATTCTATCATATATCATATCGTTGTGGACAAAGTACTACTCATAGTTGTATAACCCAGTGTGTGTTTTGTGTTGTTTACCACTCCGGCGCACCGTGACACACAGGACACAGGACTTTCATCAAACGAGGTGCCGACAAGTCACGCAACCCAGCGACTCGTGAGTACCTCTCTCTTCCTTACCATTTCGTTTCCACCTACCCGGACTCCATTTGTTACCTATTGCGGACCATACAGTCCTATCGAAGGGAACACCTAACATTTTCTGGCCCTTGACGATCCGGATTTCTATATTCTAACATTCCCTGGCCCTTGACGAGCCGGATTTCTATATTCGAACCATTAGCAAACGGCGTCCATTTTGTAATCAACAATTTTCATTATTGCATCATTGGGTTTTATCATCATAATTTCTTACTTTTCGCCGGCATTTAACAAAGCGAGCAACATATAGCTCCATTCCTATTACCTATTAGTAAACATATATACTTTAGGTATCATCGCGTACGATTTATAACAAACATTTTAGTTATTCATCATAATTATAACACAATTCATTTGAACATATTCGATCGAGTTGCCAACGTTTGTGTCTGAATGTAACATGCGACATTCTAGACTTTAATCACAATTTCGTCTTAATTCCTTACGTAACACGCAACGTTCAAGGGATAGGACATTCTAGAAACATTCATCATAATTTCGTTTTAATTCCTTACGTAACACGTAACGTCTAAGGAATACCTATCATTTATCGTTTAAACGTAACATACAACGTTTAAATATCATCACAATACATAATACATCATAACTTTAGTCAAAAATCATAATTATAACTTAATTAAACAAGTTATATACAAAGTTATTATCGAAATAACATCGTTTTCTATTTTACGTAACAAATAACGTAAATAGTTTGATCATAATTATCATATTGTTCATTTCGTTTCAGCAAAGTGTAATTAATACATTTTGTTCTTATACATAATCATACGAAACATAAATTTCTAGAAGCGCATAGAAATTATCAGGTCCTTCGAAAATACCTACCAAGCAAAACCGACCGGCTTTCGTATTTCATACCTACGCTCGTCGGTTCGGTAAAAGTTCGTTCATTCATTCATTTCGTAGTAGCTTTTTAGGGTTGCCAGCTACAAAAGTATACCATACGAAATAAAATTCTACCATTTAGTAGTTTTTTAATATCTTGTCGAACATAATTTTCTACCATTTGTAAACAAATAGTAAAAGTGTTACTACACGTTTCTATAAACAATTATCGTTATTTTAAATCACATTTGATATCAAAAATACTTCGAATTAAACATATTCAATTAATATCTCGTTTTATAAATTGATAATTTTATTCTTTCGTCATCATGAGTGAAGCCATGGCCGCTCATTATGAAGCTAAACGCAACATAGCTTTCAAGAGATTATCGGATGCTGTCACCTGCGCTCGTAATGCATTAAATGATCCAAATATTCTACCGCGATTCGAAACATGGTGTTCGCGTTTAGAATCTCTTATGGATGCATTCAATGACTCTCATGTCAAACTTTTAGGTACCTACAAGGACCTTGGTCAGGAGGAGTGCATTCTCAAACAAACAAAATATCAAGAGCAGGCTGATGATATGTATTTTGAGACTCTGGAAATTCAACGCAAATTATTACCTATATCCAAATCAGAGGTCAAGTCATGTACCTCATCCTCAGGTGATCATAAAAACCTGACAAAATTACCTCCTATCAAAGTACCAAGTTTCTCAGGAAATCTCAAAGAGTTTCCGGGATACATTGATTTGTTTAATACATTGGTTCACAACAGATCAGACCTATCAAATGTTGAGAAGTTTCAATATCTTCTTACTTCCCTTTCCGGGGAACCAATCAATCTCATAAAAGCATTTACCATATCCGATGCAAATTATTCTAGTGCATATAAAGCACTGGTAGATAGGTATACCAATAAACGCTATCTTGCTTTTCTATGTTGGGAACAAATTTGTAATTTGAAACAAATTAATTCTGAGTCGGTGCAGAGTCTACGCACTCTCTTAGACTGCTTTTCTGAAAACATATCAATGTTAAATTCATTAGGTTTACCTACTTCCAATTGGGATTTTGTATTATTTCACTCTCTCCTAACCAAAATAGATAAACATTCACGTGATGCCTTTGAGCTTTCATGCAACGGAGCAGAGTTTCCGCAGTTCAACCAACTTAAGAACTTTTTAATAGAAAGATGTAATGCATTGGAACGTTCATCCCTTACACATCTTTCTCTTGAATCAACAGATCATAAACTCCCAACTAGAAGCAATATCAATCATAATCATATTAAAAGGGGTAATAATTCATTGAACTCAAACAAACATAAATCACAAGCGGTAAACAAATATTCAACAACATTATTGGGTGAAACTCCTAACATATCAGATTGTGTTGTTTGTAAAGAAAAACATTATATTTATCAGTGCAACAAATTCCTTTCTAAAACACCTCATGAGAGGTTGCAGATAGCAAAGAGTCTGCAACTTTGTATTAATTGTCTGCGATCAAATCATAATATGGCAGATTGTCGTTCTACTAGCACATGTAGGGCATGTAATAAGCGTCATAATAGTTTATTGCATTTTGGGACATCATCAACAAATGAGTCCAAATCCAAATCATCACAGATCAATATGGTCACAACAAATCAAAACAAAATATCAGTGTTCGAAGAAACAAAAGTTGCACCTATTACAACTTTATCGAACACATCCAAAAGCACATCTAACACCTTTGTTCTTCTTGCTACAGCAGAAATCGAAGTTAAAAACAAACATAACAATTTTGAAAAGGTCAGGGTGCTAATTGATCCTGGCAGTCAAGCACACATCATTTCTACTGCTTGTGCGCGACGATTAGGTTTACCTTTCGTTAAAGTAAATTGTCCTATGTTAGGAATTGGCAACACCGTTCCTAGCCAATCAGGCAGCGTAGTTTTCACGGAACTGCGCCCATTGGCAAAATCAACACCGTCTTTTAAAATTGAAGCGGTTGTTTTAGACAAAATATGCGGCGACATGCCCACACACCATATCAATATGGATGATTTTCCGCACATCAGTAATCTCAAATTAGCAGATCCAAATTTTCATCATCGTCGTCCTATCGACCTTTTGATTGGTGGAGAGATTTTTCCCCATATCATTTTACCAGGAAAAGTTGAGACTATTCAACAAACGGCTACAGCCATCAACACAATATTCGGTTTTATCCTGATGGGTAGAACAAACGTGGCTAATCATAACATAGATTCTAGCCCCGTATCAATCAATCATGTAACATTGGACGCACATTTAGATGTTGCTATCCAAAAATTTTGGGACAATGATAATATTCCCACTGAATCAAATCATCATCAAGCAACCTCTGCAGACGACATTCGCTGCGAGGATATTTATCAGTTAACACATCATCGTGATAATGACGGTCGTTATACCGTGCATTTACCATTTCGTGAGCAAGTTTTGCCAACTTTTAATGATTCATATTCCATTGCATTGCGAAGATTCAAGCATTTGGAGAAACGTCTTTCGCAAAATCCTTCTTTTGGGGATGAATATAAAGCACATATCCAAGAATATATCACCACCGGTCAGATGGAACGTATCCCTTCCGACAAATGTCAATCAGCCACTGCGTACTATATACCACATCATGCTATCGCGAAGCCCAGCAGCGTTTCTACCAAATTAAGAGTGGTGTATGATGCCTCGGCCAAGGATAGAGATGGAAAATCCCTCAATGACACTTTGTTGACCGGTAGCAAATTACAAGCAGACATCAGCAACATTCTTTTGCGCTTTCGTTTACACGCAATTGTTTTTACAGCCGATATACGGCAGATGTATCGACAAATCATCATCACTCAAGAACATAGAGATTATCAGCGCATTCTCTTTAGGTTTTCTGCAGAAGAACCCCTTGAAGAATATCGAATCAATCGCGTTACATTCGGAGTCTCTTCGGCCCCGTTTTTAGCTATACGCACCATTCATCAGTTGGCTCAAGATGAGCAAAATTCATTTCCGACAGCAGCTAATGTACTGCGGAACGACGTATATGTCGATGACGTAGTCACTGGTTGTGACAGCACGGAACAAGCAATTCATATTCAACAAGAATTGACTAGCATCATGGCAGCCGGCGGTTTCGAACTCAGAAAGTGGTCCAGCAATCATGCGGCTGTACTAGAAACCGTCCCGGATGAACATAAATTGATGTCGGATTTAACATTCGACAACGACAGCAATTTCGTCAAAGTTTTAGGACTTTCCTGGAACGCTCATCGTGATACTTTTAATTATCAAGTCAATCACACTCAACGCGATTGTACTAAAAGGACAATGCTCTCTGAGCTTGCCCGCATTTATGACCCCATTGGTCTTCTTACACCATTAACATTTTTAGTAAAATTCCTAATTCAACGTTTATGGTTATTGGGAACATCGTGGGACGAACCCGTACCCGACGATATTAAACACATTTGGACGAAGTTTATTCATCAGCTATCAAACTTATCTCGGCTTGATATACCAAGACGAATCACTCACTCCGAAGCAGTGAGATATCAACTTCATGGATTTTGCGATGCCAGCGAGGCTGGTTATGCAGCAGTTATTTATCTTCGCTCCGAGATCAACGCAAACAAATATCAAGTGTGTCTTGTAAACGCAAGATCACGCGTGGCTCCAACCAAGCGTAGGACTTTACCAAGGCTGGAGTTATGTGGAGCCTCACTTCTCGCAGACCTTATGCATTTTACTCTCAACACATTTTTAGGCATTATCAACATAGATAATGTTTATGCATGGTCTGATTCCATGATCGTATTAGCATGGATCCAATCAAATTCATCAAGTTACAAATCATATGTCGGAAATCGCATTGCAAACATACAGCGTAAATTACCTTCTGTTACCTGGAAACATGTACCAGGGAAGGAAAATCCAGCAGATTGTGGAAGCAGAGGTCTACTGCCTGACGATCTCATTCATCACGCCCTCTGGTGGACAGGTCCAGAGTGGTTATCACTTGATTCAAAACATTGGCCGCAAAACCCAACTAAATCATCATGCGTCACTGATGATGAAGTCATTTGCGAAAAGCGTGTTACAGTGTTAACTGGCACCATCAACATACATTTTATCGATTCGTTATTGGAGAAATTTTCCTCTTTACGCAAAATTCAACGCATTATAGCATATTGTAATCGTTTCGTTGCAGCTTTACTCAAAGTCAAACCATTGACTGATCATTTGACCGAATCTGAGCATCATAATGCGCTCATGGTTTTAATCAAACATGTACAGCAATCGGAATTTGCAGAACCAATCAAACTTTTATCAGCAGGTAAAACATTACCCAAATCTTTTCGCAAACTTAACCCGTTCCTGGATCATTCTGGTGTATTACGAGTCGGAGGACGACTAGCTAGATCTGATCTTGAATTTGAAACCAAACATCCAGCGTTACTCCCGCGTAAACATCGGTTAACTAAACTCATCATTCAATCAGTTCATAACGAAAATTTGCATCCAGGAATGCAGCAGTTACATTTTTTATTATTGCAAAACTTTTGGATTTTGTCTCCGCGACGAGCCATACATAACGTTTTATCAAATTGTTTTAAATGTTTTCGCACTAAGCCAATTCCGTTTGAACCCAAAATGGCGGATTTGCCCAAGTCACGTATCACACAATTAAAAGCATTTCAAACTGTCGGTTGTGATTACGCAGGTCCATTTAACATAACCATGCATCGACATCGGGGTGCACGGACAACCAAAGCTTATTTGTGCCTTTTCGTGTGTTTCTCCACGAAGGCTCTCCATTTGGAGTTGGTATCAGACATGTCCACAGAGTGTTTTTTGGCTGCATTGCGCAGATTTATCGCTCGTCGAGGTAGATGTAACACCATACATTCAGATTGTGGAACCAATTTCAAAGGTGCACAATCCCAATTAGCAAACCTTATGCAATCAGCTTGCGAATCTGAGCGGATTGAATTTCACTTCAATCCTCCTGGAGCACCGCATTTCGGCGGACTTTGGGAAGCGGGCGTAAAGTCCGTAAAAACACATTTATATCGCGTCATTGGCATGCAAATCCTCACCTATGAGGAACTTAATACTTTGCTTATTCAGATAGAAGCAGTATTAAATTCACGGCCTCTATGTTCAGTTAGTACTGATCCCAATGACATATCGGTTTTAACACCTGGTCATTTTTTGACATTAGCACCATTAACCGCGTTGCCAACATCAGATCATTCTCATATTCCTCTTAACAGACTCAAACGTTGGCAACTCGTGCAGCGTATGCATCAAGACTTTTGGGCCAGGTGGCATCATGAATACTTGACCAGTCTCTCACAGAGACTCAAGTGGACCAAGTCCTCAGATCAGGCTAAAATTGGCCAAATTGTCGTAATCAAAGACGAACAACAACCGCCATTGCGTTGGCGCTTCGGTAAAATCATCAAACTTTATCCCGGACGCGATGGTATCTCCCGTTCAGCGACGGTCGAAACGGCTCAAGGCGTCGTTAACCGGCCTCTTGTCAAATTATGTCCCATCCCAGATGGAGACGATCATTAGCTTTCAATCCATTAACATTTTATTTTAAAACACATCAATCAATCATATCAATCATCATTTTGTATTTCAATCACATTTTAGACTTTCTCAGTCTCAATAAATTTCGCCAGCGGGGGGGGGGAAAATGTTATGGTTTCCTTCATTCACGTAAATTACATTCCTTTCCCATCCCTATTTTGTTTATCCGCACAACCCTATCCGCTGAACGAGAAACGAACGAGTCGTTACAACTAGACTATGAGTCGCGCTCGGACCCGGAAGGAAGACGCACGCAATCAAACAATTCCGATTCCGGCGCAGGCGCTCGATCGCATCGTACGCGCAACACATCAAAGCATTTTCGCCGGCGAACCTATTCTATCATATATCATATCGTTGTGGACAAAGTACTACTCATAGTTGTATAACCCAGTGTGTGTTTTGTGTTGTTTACCACTCCGGCGCACCGTGACACACAGGACACAGGACTTTCATCAAACGAGGTGCCGACAAGCCACGCAACCCAGCGACTCGTGAGTACCTCTCTCTTCCTTACCATTTCGTTTCCACCTACCCGGACTCCATTTGTTACCTATTGCGGACCATACAGTCCTATCGAAGGGAACACCTAACATTTTCTGGCCCTTGACGATCCGGATTTCTATATTCTAACACAAAGTAAGATGTGTGAGCATGCTGTATGACGGAAGCTAAGGAAGCCTTATTATTATTAAAAGCGTTGAAAGAAAATGGTTAAAAGTGATTAAATTTGTTTATTTTCCCTCGCCACCAATACTACTTACTCTACACTTACACTACACAATTTGATGACTTAATTTCCGTTCTTGGTCTGGGTGTGTGCCCTTGTCTTGCGTGTCACAGGGAATTCTAGTGTGGGGCTATGAGTGTGTAGCTTTATTTATTATTATTTAATTAATTAATGACGTGTTCCATACCGTTTCCCTTGCTGCGTCCGGCATCTGTCAAGTAGTGCCAACAGACTCCGCGAGGGGGCGTGGCTAGTGTCTCCGAGCTCGGGCAGCACGTTGAGCGCCGCCAGCGCCGCCGCGTCCAAGTGCAGGAAACATTCCGCTTCGATGGTGGTCAAACGGAATCTGAGGAACACTAGTTATGTTGACTTTGAAACTTCATTCGTTTTCAGTGCATGTTTTCTTTTGTTGCTTGATAAATAACTAGCCATATATTTGTGTACAAGATAAAAATAAGAAATCAAAAACTCAGTTATTTGAATTTTTCGCATAAATTTGAGGTTATGTGAAAAAAATGTCAACACAAAAGTTGTAGTTCATTTTATTACCTACAATTTTGCCATATAACTTTTTTCATGGGACTGTTATTTTTCCGAAAATTGCGATAAACCAATTTTTACCTTTAAAACCCCCCCTCAACCCCTTCCCGACCTCAGATCACCCGTAAATTATTTTTCCTTGTAGTTTTGGCATATCCTCTTCCTTTTCCAATGGGTTTCATCCTGTTACTATTTTTTTTCGTTTCAAAACCTAAAAGCACTGAGCTATTATACGACTGCACAATTATATGGGTCATCAAAAGTTTGGGTTGCATTGCAACTACATATCGGAAGAAAGCATAAATTTTGATAACAATTATCAAAATGAGGGCGCCACTGTCTACAGTGAGTTTTATTGCTTTCTCACACACAACTAAGCAAGTAGTGAGTTTTGTTAGCTCATAATTCACGGATGTATTATTTGACAACTTTCGGACAATTCAGATAAACTCATAATTATTTGCTTCAACATTTTTATAATTAATTTTTGAATTAAAACTCACATAACTTATTAAATAAAGAAATGTTTGGGTAAAAACTTTTTAACGGCAGTTATTTTTATAATCAATCCAATCTTAATCCACATAGTTCTCGTAATTGTAATCAACAGGAAGTGCGAGCCGTCACTCCGCGTCAAACCTTGTAATCTACGGGTCATCAATCATTGCTGAGATAATAAGTTATTTATTATTAAGCCGAGTTCATAATATACTATTAGAATGTCATGGATTGTTTTTTTCATTTTCTTATATATTAATATGAGCTGTGCCCATGCGACTTTGTTCGCACGCAGATTTTTGCGGGTAAATCGCGATTCCGCGGGATTTTGAGATTAGAAGTCTTTATGTAGCTCCATAATCTCCTCTCCCTTTCGGCAAAAGTCCCAAAAATTCACTTCAGCCGTTCGGTAGATTAGTTCGAACGAACAGAAAGACGGACAAATTTTCGGAAAAATTTAATATTGTTTATTGTGTTCGGGTACTAAATACCCGGAACGGTTGATCGGATTTTGATGGTATGTACTTTCACTGGGAGATAGAAGAGGTTGTGTAGCACCATAAAGCATAACTTTTTATCCCGAAATTCCTGCGGGATCAGGATTTACGCGGGACTCTCACGTAAACAAAGTCACGAGCTCAGCTCGAAATAAATATTAATCATGTATCATACCTTCCAAAATTAGTATTCTCATTGACAATCCCGGTGTACCTAACGACCGCAGCGAGACAAGTCATGGCCAACTCTTTCCTGGTCTCCGGGAACGCATTGGCGTCTTGCTGTTGCTGCTCTTTGAACTTCAGTAGCCTATTCAGGTCTTGGATGAGACCTTCCGTTGAGAACTCGCTTCTCTTCTGCCGCGTCACTGTCACGCTCGCTCGCTCCATCACTTTCTTCAGGGCTTTGAACTGGAATACGGGTTGAAAAATAAAAAAAATCATAGTGTTTTCTTTTATTCATTGTTGTTTTATGACGTTACAGAATTACCTGTGTCGTGAGTGGCATAGACAACACACATCAGACCCAGAGAAATAAACGAATTTTAAATGTTATCTAGGATCTTTAAAATTTGTTCACAATGTAAATTAATATTTAGGTGAGCTTATCTTTAATACTCGTAGATTCCTCTTACATTTTAACCAACTGATATTGTTATACGGCTACACCACTGCGGAGTTCTTATAATTTGGATAAAGACAGGTGACTAACTTCATGTGAATTCCAGCTATTTTTGGTCTTTTGCTAGAGTCAACGCAACGTAGTTGAGCAAAGGTCTTGATTGATACGGGGTCCGTGTTGCATGGTCGATGTAAAAGCCATTGTACAGCAAGGTAAGGTAAGATTACAATCCAACTTAAGTATATTCGAGGATTGATATAGTTCATGTGCTGTCATAAATAAATAAAAAACCAGCACTGTACTGCCATAATATTTTATAATGTTTAGTTAGCTATTCACCGTATTCATGATTAAGGAAACATGAAGAATTCGTACATTCCCAACTAATTTTTTTATCAATTGTTATTACAAAGTTCCTAACGGTACGCAGAAACAACAAAATAACCACAAGACTTACATCATCGTTATCACTCTGTGTGACGAGACACTCGGACGGCGCCATCTGCACCGTTATGGTCTCTAGCTCGGTCAGTAAGTCGTCGTCAGTGAATTCTGCCACCGACATCTGGTAGTCGCCGGCTGTCAGACACGCTACCCCTACTAGCCTGCCCTGGAATTATAAATACATACACCCTTCGCTTCTATTCAGGCTGATTATAAGACAGGGTCATAGCCTGGCGGCTTGAGTCGACCCTAAGTCATTGACAAAACTACGCAACTGCGGCCTCGGTCTGAAATTGGATGAGCGACGGCAAGTGACAAAAATTTGTTGAGTACTTCCGTGCTTCGAAGGGCACGTAAAGCTTTATATATGTATATTAATATATTAGTCGATATATGCATATTAATCGTTAAGCCGAGTTGGACACCTTCGGGCGGTATGAATTCCTCCGACCCATTGATTGGCCACTAACCTCTTCACCAATCCGCACTGGAGATGTTGTTGAATATGCTCTAGGTTTCCTAAAAAATTTGGAGAGACACGTGCTCTATAGTGGGATATTGATATCACACACTATGCTTAATACCATCGACGTCCCGCTACAGGAGAAGGGTTTCTACTGTCCTCAACAGAGGGGCTCTAGAATAGTCTAGAGCCTACTCCAGTACGCTGCTCCAGCTCTGATTGGCGGAGAGGTTAGGACTTTTTGAAGTTTTTTCGCCTTTAAGGTCTTTAAGGTCACAGCTCATTAGAGCCACCCGGCCCCACACTCCGCACCGACTCGCACTCGCCTCCTGCGACTGTGCATCAAGTGCGACACCCACGATTGCCAATTCACGGTTTGTAAAATTTGACATAACGAAACACACGTGTAAGTAGACCTACACTAGCGGCACGCTATGATGGCCGGTTTGACACATTACAACAGTGATGTGGAATGTCAATTTATTCTCGAACAAAAAACAATTAAGTTTTGTTTTTGTACCTGATTAAATAGGTTTAATAAAACAAAAATGTAAATGTTTATTTAATTTATTTGAACGAACTGAATATTTGAATGAAAATGAATATAGTTTATTTTCTTCTGTGCCAGTCTCGCCATATTTTTCTTTAGTTATCCGTCTAACAGTTCGTTGTCCAATATTAAGCGCATCAGCTACGCGTTCAACCACTGACGTTATAGGTAAAATTGGCCCTCCATTTTGAGCTTCACGATCGAAATAGTTACGAAGGCGTATTACGAACTCACGTGTCTGACTATTTAGAACAGTTCTCTGCGTACGTTCGGTTATATCGACGAAATCCACAACAAAGGGCTTGAACAGAGTCCAAATTAACGAGCAAGGGTCAACAGTAATGCAGTATCAATATTTGAAATCCAAAGCCAGGTCAAAACTATATCACAATCGCATTGCACTGACAGTTTATACTTTTCGAAGCAACGTCAATTCGAAACTGCTTTGTTTTGCATTGAGCATTGACGCGAGTTTGCCGGAGGTAGTAGTTGTGCTAGCCAGCGATCCTATGTGACGATCGTATTAGATTCCATTTTTAAAAATTTTCAATTTAGAAAACCAAATGCCGAGTTGTGGTATATATCATATAAAAATAAAAATTTTACCTTTTGTATGAAACAGCTGATATTTTTTTGCGATTTCAGAGGTTTGTCCACATAGTGAAAATTGTTCATATTCACAAGTACATTCACCCCTTAAATGGTGCAAACTGATTTTTCTACACTTGTATACATTTTAGAAATCAATTTAATAAATAAATTTTGAGTCCTAAACCTAAAACTACATTCGATAAAATTTATGAATCTCTGCACATCACTATCGTCAATAAAGTAATACAATTATTTCCTTCAAAGTCGTTATCAATTAATACGGAACTTCATGAGCGGACAAACGTCAAACCGGCCATCATAGCGTGCCGCTAGTTTAGTGCCAAATATTAACAGACTACTCGAAAATTCGTGGACCAAACGGCGTCCACTCGTTGACCGTGTGGGGTCCACTGGTTGACCGCGGGACGTTTATTGGTGATACTCCTCTACGTGATACGACCTCTGAACATACATTTATCCGTAACAGAAAAGGCTGGCCCATCGGAAGATCGAACCTGAGATCACTAGGTTTCCGGATAGTTTCATTACTTACTGGACTATAGTCTGGTATTTCAACGAATCTGTCATCTTTGTAAGATGCAGCGAAAAATTAAGAAACAATATTGATATTCCACTGATAAAAAGCTAAGCTACAACCCACTAATGGCCCACTACTGTGCACGGGTCTCTCCTCATTACTGAGGAGGTCTAGAGCATACTCCACCACGCTGGCCCAATGCGGGTTGGTGGAGGGGTTAATGGCAAACCCAGTGTCGACAGTTTTCAAGCCGCCCGAAGGCCTCCGATATGGTTTAACGACTGCTATCAATCGATAACAACCGGGACCGACGACTTTACGTGCCCTCCGAAGCACGGAAGCGCTCAAGAAATTTTTGCCAGTAGCGGTCACCCATCCGACTACCGACCGCGCCCGCTGTTGCTTAACTTGGTCGATCGCTTAGGATCGACGCAAGCCGCCGGGCTATGAGCGCTTCTATTCCACTGATATTATGATTAAATATTATTTTAACCGTTGAAATTTTTCTCATTTAAAAATAATTCTTATTATTATGACATGTATAAAACCCTACCACAGTTCCTCATTGACTTGAAATTTACAATTTAAAAGGAAGGATACAACCGCTGAATTAAAAATTCTGCGTGATCGTAAAAACCCTAACAAATCTAACAACCTTTTATAAACATACAAGTAACATTAACCTGATAATAGGAACAACATAAGTTTACGATAATAAAGACGTTACGATTTATCAAGAATCATAAGAACAACAACCCCAGTGATACCAATTCGAAGAAAACTATGCAAACATATACGGATTATTTTGTTCGAAATTTATCTTCTTCCAGTTATAGTACTTAATTATGTAGAATCCATAGATAACGCGTAGTAAGTCTGAATACCGCGCCACTAAAATATAACACAGATTATTTATTATTTAAGTCTCGGTCAAGTTTAACTTCAAGTAACCTTTAAGTGAGATAAGAAATAAGGACACTTCTAGAATTTCTTATATTGTTATTATTATTATTCACTGTAATGGAGGGATTTTATACTTGTGAGGTGTGGAGTGGAGGGGTGATATAGAGAGCAGCGATGCTTTAGTAAAGAGGAGAGCAGAGATAAAATGAGATGGAAGGTTTTACGTTTCAGGTGTTCTACCAAAAAGCTGGCATATTTGAAAAAAGAACGATGACAGCAAAGGTAGGTTTCATTATCTATATATATCTCATTTCAAAATCGGTCCACCCAGTTAAAAGTAATGAGGTACTTAGAGAAAAAAAAACAAAGTCGAATTTAGAGCCTCTTCCTTTTTCGAAATCGGTTAAAAATGGGGAAAAAGTTTGGTATTTTGTGCCAAAAACAAATAACAATTTGAAGTGTATCATTGTGTTGCGTGGGTTAGTTATACTAATTTTATAAACGTCCACACACATTTTATAAGTCTCGTATAACTAACCTTAGTAACAGGATCGGTCTTCATATTGACGGCCATTAGACACGGCGCATTTTCATTGGAGCCGCCCAATCCTTCGCCGAGGACTTCTTCTAACTGGGATAGATTGCCAGGAGACCCTTTGTACTTGAGGACCCAATCACTGTTCTTAGTTGAACCCTCTGCCACGTATATTTCTACCCTGTACCGTCTTACCTGTGAATTTAAACATTTCAATCGTTAGTTCATCTGACAATTATTGATATAATGAGCGTAATATAACGTGTCCCAAAATTCAACGATAAGCGGGAACTGGAGGATGCACTTGCTCATGACTACTTCAGGAAAAATAAGAAAAAAAAATCCAGCCCTTTTTGTTTTCGTAAAAAAATAAATTTTCGAAATTTTTCGATTTTTTACACCCTTCGTGGTATTTTGAGCTACCACGGCCACAGTTTTTCAAATATTTCAGATTTGTTTTTTGTATTGGCAACCTAAGAAGTCCTACTATTTATCACAATTCTTAAAAATCCCAGAAAGCCTGCAGTTTTTCCACAAAACTCAAACAAACACCAAAATTTCCTTAAAATTTTGCAAGATTTTTACTTTCAATCTACTTTGACTCATTATTGTGTAAAAAAAAGTACGAACACTACTGCGGCCAGTTGTTTTAAAAGTTGGCGCATCTAACCAAGATTACAAAATCCTTATCCTTACTAATATTATAAATGTGAAAGTGTGTTTGTTTGTTTGTTTGTTTGTTTGTTTGTGACGCTTTCACGTCGCAACAAAGCTATTATATGGTAAGGTTTATGCGTGTGGGGATAGTTAGGAGGGTGGAGAGTGACGTAGGCTACTTTTTACCGCGGAAAAACATCCCATTCCCATGGGAAGATCGATGTTTTGTTAGTTACTAGATATTTATTTTCGGAGTTGCCAATAGATGGCGTTAACAAAATTCATTTGCAAGTTCTGAATTACGCTATCAAATACTACATGTAATTTACTTAAGTCATAGGCAAATGTAATAGGCTACTTTAGCTCTGCCTCGAGAACTCCCCGCTCCGGCTGTGTTCAGTGTACCGCCCGCCCGCTGGCACTATCCTGTTGGCTGATGTCCGCAAGTTGCTGGACTCGCCGACACCGGTGGTGGGCGCGGGCGACTGGAACTGCAAGCATCCGGGGTGGAATAGCCTAGCTGCCAACAGAAGTGGAAGGCTACTTTTTGATGCCGCTGAACAGCACGGCTACACCGTCGAGTGTGTTGCACACCGTTACCGCGGCTCTGAATAAGAGAGAACGCGTGTGTGCAGTATTCCTCGACATGGAAAAGGCGTTCGACCGTGTTTGGCACGACGGCTTTCTCTACAAGATCTCGCAGCCGTCGGTGCCCCGGAGTGCCGTTAAGATGATCTCCAGTTTCCTCGAAAATAGAAGCTTCAGAGTAGTGGTTGAAGACGCCGAATCCACCGAGCGTCCGATCGCAGCCGGCGTCCCGCAAGGGAGTTGCCTGTCCCCGGTCTGCTACGCCTGCTACACCGACGACATCCCGGCGGCAGGGGGGGCGTCGCTTGCCCTGTATGCCGATGACGTGGCGTACATCACCACGTCGCTGAATAGAACCCACGCCATTGTCAAGATGCAGCGTGCGCTTGATGCCCTCCCCGAATGGCTCGCCGCGTGGAGACTGTCGGTGAATGTCGGGAAGACGCCGGCTGTGAACATAGGAGGATACCTCAACAGGCGGGACCTTACTCTGGAGCTTCATGGACAAGATATCCAATGGGCCCCACAGCCCAAATACTTGGGCAAAATCGACGGAAGACTCTCGATGAAGCCACAGGTTACGAAAGCCGTCGCGAATTCCAGAAGTGCGATGGCAGAAACCAGTGCTCTCCTCGAGCCTCCCTCTCGGACTGAAGTTCGGGGTCTACAAGACCTACATCAGACCCCGCCTCACGTACGCGGCAACGGCGTGGTACGCGCTCGCCAGCGAACCGCAGCGCAAGAGGATGCGCGCAGTTCAGGCGATTGCGCTCCGCCGGCTGACTGGTGCGCCGAGGTACGTCAGGAACGCCGTCATCCAGAGGGACCTTCGAGTCGAGAGCCTGGACGACTTCATCGAGCGATTGGCACGCAACATGTTCGGGCGTGTCGACGCGTCGCGGTCCCGCATCTGCAGGACCTGGCGCCGCTCCACACCCGTCCACCGGACCGCTGGGCCTTCCCGCGCGACTTGCTGGTTGCGCGGGACGGGCCTAGCACTGACTGATACTGGGGCTTCGTAAGTCGTCGCCCGACGCTGATCGGCTCCTGCTGGGCTTCCCACCAGCGGGATTCACCCGGTAGGGGCTCGATCGCCTGGGCGGCGCGAAGATGAACCCCATCCCGTTTAAGACTCTGTGGCCTGTAAAAAGGTCACCACTCACCGGACTTGACCTATTGGTTAACCACAGATGGACAACCAAGGGCCTTAGGGCCCAACCCAAGAACTGGCCCGTTTTAACGGGCCGCGAGAGACATCCCCAAAGAGGAACTAACTGTCCCGAGGGCTCCACACACCTCAGACAGGGTGGAGTGAAGAGAGCGAGTAGTAGGCTACTTTTTAGCCTAAATTCCTACGGGAACGGGACCTACGCGGGTGTTACCTACGGGTCCCGAAGCGAAGCGCGGGCGGTTCTCTAGTGGTATTATACTTTAAGAAATGTAGCCACAAAAAAATCGTACCATTTTTAAACAAGACCATAACTGTTCAAGTTCAAAGTAATCACTTGGCTTTTCAAAGGGACATGACATGCTATTTTGTTTACGGGGCACCTTATCGTTTTCAAATGACGTGGTACTCGTACTGACGACTTTTGGCTTCGCTTTTTGCACTGGATTAATTGATCTGCAAACTACTGACTGAATGCTGAATTTATTGGAAATTATATGGAGAAGGTTTGAGATTTTGGGAAAAACAAAGGATATTTTACTCCTCTAAATAAATTCCCATGGAATAATTTTAACGGTATTTTTTTGCTTAGCTGGTAAGCCGCGGGAAAAACTTGTATATTATAAATAATACAAAAGACATAAGAATTTCTGTTAAATATATTTTGCAGTTATCAGATATTGTAAAAAGTAATTCATTGCACTTTGACACCACTTGACAAAAGTTTTGAGCGACGTTTGACGATTTGACGAAATGAGCATAATAATAAGAAAGTCATATGTGCAACAGACACGCTCGAAAAGAAAACGAATTTGACATCCTCAAAAGTTCAAACGAACTGTCGACGAAGTGGAGTACGAATCAATTTTGCCGATAGTAAATTCATAAATACCCGATAATTCGGGTAAATTTGAACGTTTGGGTACCTTTCTCCATACAATCTGCTAGCAGAGTTAGCATTGTACCGACATTTTTCATAAATGAGGTGAATTATTGGCGTATTTCAATGGTGTGTTTGGTAACGGCATAATAAACGCCAAACAGTACAAAAACACCAAAAGTACAATTCACAAAACACAATCACAGTCTAAAGATATGCCAAGTCAGTACTTTGCAGATCAATTAATCCATTGCAAAAAGGCGAAGCCAAAAGTCGTCAGTACGAGTGCCACGTCAATTGAAAACGATAAGGTGCACAGTAAACAAAGTAGCATGTCATGTCCCTTTGAAAAGCCAAGTGATTATTTTGAATTTGAACTTGAACAATTAAGAAATTTTGGTCTTGTTTAAAAATGGTACGAATTTTTTTTGTGGCTACATTTCTTAGAGTATAATACCATTTTGTAATCTTGGTTAGATGCACCAACTTTTAAAACAACTGGCCGCAGTAGTGTTCATACTTTTTTTTTACACAATGATGAGTCAAAGTAGATTGAAAGTAAAAATCTTGTAAAATTTTAAGGGAATTTTGGTGTTTGTTTGAGTTTTGTGGAAAAACTGCAGGCTTTCTGGGATTTTTAAGAATTGTGATAAATAGTAGGACTTCTTAGGTTGCCAATACAAAAAACAAATCTGAAATATTTGAAAAACTGTGGCCGTGGTAGCTCAAAATAACACGAAGGGTGTAAAAAATCGAAAATTTTCGAAAATTTATTTTTTTATGAAAACAAAAAGGGCTGAAGTTTTTTTCTTATTTTTCCTGAAGTAGTCATGAGCAAGTGCATCCTCCAGTTCCCGCTTATCGTTGAATTTTGGGACACGTTGTATATTAGATACGAACATCATAGCGAGCACTATAGGGGAGCATTTGGATTATTGATTCCGATTCAGAGACAGTGCTTTTTAGGGTTCTGTACCCAAAGGGTAAAACGGGACCCTATTACTGAGACTTCGCTGTCCGTCCGTCCGTCTGTCACCAGGCTGTATCTCATGAACCGTAATAGTTACACAGTTGAAATTTTCACAGATGATGTATTTCTGTTGCCGCTACAACAACAAATATTAAAAAACAGAATAAAATAAATATTTAAGTGGGTGCCCATACATTCGACGTAAGTTTAGTTACCATTCGCTCCAAGAGATGGCGTTGGGCGTAATATGTGGCTACAATAAAACAATTAAATGTTTAAGTGAGGCTTTTATACAACAGACCAGATTTTTTTGGCGTTTTTATACATAATGGTACGGAACCCTTCGTACGCGAGTCCGACTCGCATTTGGCCGGTTTTTTGTCATTAAGTATCATATCACCGACGCAAAGGATTTTCAGTTTACTACAACGTTTTATAAAGAACAGTTTATTGCAACAAAATGACGAAAATTGACACTTACTCATATTTTCTGTTAATTGTGAATACTGGAAAAATGAGTACTTAGTTATACTTTAACGGCCTTACAAAAAATCTAGAATAAAAAAGGCTTAAAGCATAAAATAATAAAAGTTACTGTGACAATCGATATTATACCTACTGACTAAAGGAATCTATTTATAAAATGGTGCTTATCTTAAGTTGGGTCAGGCTTTGAACTATGTTTATTTTATATCACAGACCAAAATACCATTGTGTATAATATCGTATCTACCTGATGGATTGAGAATGAATACTAATAACATGTATAATTATCAAACAATACCAGTAAGAGTTTTCTGATGAAGATTTCGAAGTTTCCTTTAGAGAGCACGAGGTAATCCAGTCGGTTTGGTTCGATGCCCATCTTTTTAATGTTGGATATGGATGAGAACACCTCTCTGGCAGCCAAGGTTGCGTCCTCACCGTGGACACTGTAGTAATCATTGCGGTCGAATATCCTTACAGTTGTGGGCGGTTTCTGGAATGTTCAAATATTTTTTATTGAAGTGGTTAGACGTTCGTTGTTTAGCAGGGTGTAACCATGAGTAGAAGAGATTGGTTTGGACTTAATGATGTATGGATCCTTAGGAAAGAGAGAGTCGGCCTTGCTTTCACCGTCGCGCTATTCGCGTAGCGTGACGAAGGGGTCTATATGTCTCAAGGATCTACTTTTTCCCCGGACTTGGACTCGGAAGAACTAATATCTCCCAGTGGTTGGGTGGACCTCGCTGTTGAGCGGGGTTTTAAACAAATTTTCATGTGAGCAAACGGTTCCTGATAAGATGTCATACCAATATTTGGCTAAAGATAATGCACTTGACGATGAATTCCATGTCTTAAAGTTTAATTGTTTGAGCCACAGCAAGCAACAGGTAAGCTACTGCCAAGTCTTGGTCTGATATCTTCTACAAAACGGTTTATAGAGCAAGATCCCAGGGCCACCAGACGTCACGTATTTTCTGACGAAGGAAATGTGGACGATTGAGTAGTGTTAGTATGTACTAAGAACGCATGCCTACCTGCTAGCTTGCTCAGACGGCTAATTTTCAGGTATCAGGTAATCAAGGTACATAAAAACATTACTTACCTCACGTAAATTCTCCAAGCTGATTTTTACGTATATTTTAGGCAATATCCTTAAAAATAAGTCGCCAATACTCCCAGACACTTTCCGTCGGCCGTATTGCTTTGCAGACGCTTTAAAGCTCCCAAAATAATTACTTAACTTCACGTAAATTCTGATGCTCCATTTTTATATATGTCTACCAGACAACTATTTTAAAATCTTTTACAAGAAGACAGACCGATCCAAGGGGCCAATCACCCCCTAAGCTCAATTTTAATGCCTCTGTGGGTAGGAGCGCGAGGGCATGAGGGCATGAATAGGGACGAAACTGAAAACGTAATTCAATGCGTGATATTCAAACGGAAACGTTACTAAAGGGTATATTTTGTTTTTTAATTTGTAGTAGAATATCTACTTTTGTAAATGGCACCACCAAAAGACAGCGACTAGCGACTCACTGACAAAACCCGGTAATAGATCTCCGTCGAACCAATGAAAATCATATGTTCCATCTTTTAATGTCCAGCCATTATTTTCGGGTTTGAAAATATTTATCATCTTCATAGTTGCATTGTTCCAAAGACTAGCAATATAGTTAGCCCGTCGGAACTGTTGCCAAAGCTCACTTTTAAAACAAAACTGCATCAAAATCGGTCCATTCGTTTAGGAAGTACGAAGGTACAGCAAACTGGGGTTAAAAAGAACGTAATCAACTAATTTTTAATGTAGGTAAATAAAGATTCATTTTTGTTCATATTAAATTTAAATATTTACATAAAGTGCCAACCCTGTCCTCATTCAAACTTCACCGTTTCTTTTAAAACCTTATTATTCCCTATTGAAACGGTCGGAGTTTTTATTCATACATGACTTTCCTATTCGCCTACAATCCGTTCCTTTTAACCCCAAAAGATAATACAAAATACTTCGACTCGGAAAAGTTTATTGTTTTTAAAAAATGCTAAGTATTTTGACTTACCTTTGTAATTACCACGTCTAATATGAGTTACTTTATGTATTTAATAAACTTTTATCACGTAAACACTGAAACTTTTTGAAATATCGTACAAGTTTTGAGACCAAAAAACCGCCACTGTTTGAATACCTGTCTTCAATGCGTAATTATGACCATTTGTTGCTAACTTCATTTTCGTTTGGTGGTGCCATTTACAAAAGTAGATATTCTACTACAAATTAGAAAACAAAATATACCCTTTGGTAACGTTTCCGTTTGAATATCACGCATTGAATTACGTTGTCAGTTTCGTCCCTATTCATGCCCTCATGCCCTCGCGCTCCTACCCACAGAGGCATTAAAATTGAGCTTAGGGGGTGATTGGCCCCTTGGATCGGTCTGTCTTCTTGTAAAAGATTTTAAAATAGTTGTCTGGTAGACATATATAAAAATGGAGCATCAGAATTTACGTGAAGTTAAGTAATTATTTTGGGAGCTTTAAAGCGTCTGCAAAGCAATACGGCCGACGGAAAGTGTCTGGGAGTATTGGCGACTTATTTTTAAGGATATTGCCTAAAATATACGTAAAAATCAGCTTGGAGAATTTACGTGAAGTAAGTAATGTTTTTATGTACCTTGATTACCTGATACCTGAAAATTGGCCGTCTGAGCAAGCTAGCAGGTAGCCATGCGTTCTTAGTACATACTAACACTACTCAATCGTCCACATTTCCTTCGTCAGAAAATACGTGATGTCTGGTGGCCCTGGGATCTTGGACTATTATGTTGATCTATAAATACTGACATTTATTAAGTTTTTGAACTTAAAAAGATTAAATATACCTACCTAGTTTATCGTTTGAGTGCAAGGAATGATTTAATATGCTTGGAAAATATAGGTGAAATTAATTGTAGGTTTAGGGCCTGCCTTAACCTCCGCAAATGACGCGCGTTCAACGAATCCACTGATGATTGTTCAAAATAAAACGTAGCTTGGAATTTCCCTTAAAAATTCAGTTCTTAAAACTTGCGCATAAAGAATTCATCTTCACCGACATTTAATATTACGCATACATAAGAACTGTTATGATTCTCATAATTATTGTCGTAAAGAAATGAAATTGATACCGATGACTTACAAGCAGCTAAACAAAGAGCTTTATTTATGACTTCTTTATCATATCCAAGTTTTCCTCAACTTATCCTTGATTTGTGACATACTTACATTATAACGAGAGCAATGCCACAACAGATTGATCTCTTTTTATTCGTAATTATTATAAATAGTAATACCAATAATAAATAAACGCTTATACACACATTGACACTGACTACCCGAGAGCAAATTTTTATGCTTGCCTCGGTTGGAAATCGAACTCGGGAGTTCTCGTTTTGCAGACAAAACCTAAAGGTTGTCGTTTATTCCTACTGGGTCTACAAAACAAAAGAATTTAACACAAGTTTTAAGGCAGTAAAAAACCCATAGAAGGGCCAGCATTTGTTGCTATGTAGGTATCGACTGTTTGGTAAAAACGATATTTTCGTATTCTCATTGGTTTGTAAGAAATATTTGCTACGCATGGGTTTTTTTCTGTACACGAAACCTAAATGAAGAAACTGACACGAATGAATACGTGGAATTTAGAAGGACTAGGTATGTGGAGGTCATTTTTTTCTTAACAAATCATTAATAGAGGAAAGAGGTCATTATCAAATTTGTATGTGAAAGTTGTCGACAGGGCATTGATGAAAAGTCGTCATCGCTGCCCATTGGCTTCGTAGAAACAAAGACATCATTGAATAAAAATATTTTTATAGTTGATGATAGAAACAAGTTCGTGGAAGACTAAGCAGGCGAAGAATCCTTTTAATTTTTAATATTAAGATATTGGTGCACCATGCTTCCTGGGTTGTTTATTTAATAAACAACTGGCTGTTTATTTAATAAACAGTATAATTTATATGACTTTGTGGTGTAATAGCAGAATGGTTTGAACGTTGGACTCCCGATTAGGTTCAGATTCAGCCAACCCCACATATTTTCAAACATTATGCGCCTATTAGAAAACAATGATCACTTGTTTCAGTGACAGAAAACGTTAGGAAACCTGCACTCCGGAGTGTTCTCCATAGTGTTCTGATAAATGTGTGAAGTCGGCCAATTCGCACTTGGTCAGCTTGGTGGACTATGGCTTAGGTACAAGCTAACGTGGTGTCGAGTTGAAGTCGAGTTCTGCTGATTATGATTCTTGTGGTATCATAGATTCAAGAAGCCCTTACCTTAACCACGTTTTTTCATTCTGAATCCTCAATTAATAAGAGTATAAAAAGGCTACCTACATTGTAGTTAAGTTATCCTGCTAGGATTGTCCACCCACACATTGAAAATCGATCTTTTAAATAAATGTCATCAAATGAAGTCATGTGTTGAATCACGATTCGCAAAAACAAATCCTATGGTTAAGCTCCGTATGATTCAAGGATCGATCACCAACACAAATAGTCTTGTATTATCGTTTCACACCTAGTAAATATATAGCCACAGAGACAGTTGTAGCAATACATTTGAGTTATTGTATTTTACGTGTTCGTACTTCTCAGAATAAAAGATCAGGTCGGGGGTTATCTCTGGAGATATATAATTATAAAATACAATAAATTGGCATCTTGCAGTAGTACAGTAACAGTGTGTAAACGCAAGTTGTGTGGTGTGTTTGTTCAATAATTTAACTAAAGGAGAAATATTTAACAATAATTGTAAGTACATCTTTCTCTAATACTTAATTACCTTATTAGAAGCATATTAGTAGTCAATATTAATTAGCTTTGTTTTAGTAATTTTTTTTAATAAATCAAATAAATATATTTGAGTAATTAATTACAAATTATAACATAAAAGCAGAAAAAGAATGCGCGTGATTTTACGTATGGAAATGACATAGTGAATTTTCTTGCTTACAGATTATTGGCACAACTATTAATATGAGGCGCCTGATATTGATAGCCGCATTGTCGGCTATAGCATTTGCAAAACCGAAGCCCGAAACGTACAAAGAAACCGAAGACTTTCAATACTCTAGAAGTTCATCGGACGACGGATCCAAATCTGGATACTATGGAGCTCAGAGAGGCAACATGGGAGGAAATTATGAACGCGCCCATAATATGGATACTCTAGCCCAGCACCAAATGAGCGGTTTAGTGAGGCAAGTTGATGGAGAATTAGGTGAAGGTGCCAAAACAAGAACGGGAAGTGTCTTCACAGCAGCAAATTCAAGAGGAATTTACGGGTCTGGACACTACGACCTTAGTAATCTAGAAGGTCGCAACTTCGCCGAAGGAGAATCGTTTGGAAATACGCATTCATCCGTATCTTCACACAATTCTAGGTACGGAGCTAATTCATACAGTGGAATGGCGAGTAGCGCGGGTATTAGCAGCAGCCACTCACACGATTCACGATACAGTGGATATCAAAATTCACGCCACGCAGAACAAACTCTAATCGATAACCTCCAGGCGGTTGATACATCTCAAGGCCTCGGTAGATACGAAAGCACTAATCAAGCGGGTTACAATACGAAGTATCATTCGCAATACGGTACTCACGGACAAAGTGCGTTTGATCAAAGCAGTGCAAGCCTCCACGGCTCTAGTGGGTCTGATGCAAGTTCACAAGCTCGTTACATCACAACGCCTGTCAGAGTTGTAATCAGACCAAGTGGTAGGGTTGCTATACCGATCGCAGCACCCACTTATGCGGTCTCCCAAAATGCCTTGTCAGATAATCATGGTATTGATAGTGATGCTGAAGTTATAAATCAACAAGTTGGATCAACGCCCACAAACAAAGTCAAACACTACGAATCATCTTACAGTTACCGCAAACAATGGGAAAAACATCACTCCATACCCGGGGATGTATCAATTGTTGTGCCAACTGAAAACGCCTTCCCGAAAAATAGCGAACTGTACGAAGATGCGCAACTGTTGCAGTCTTCGAAGGACCAGTTCCAGAACGCCAATACACAAGCAGCTTTACATTCTGCTAATAGCGATCAAAGAGCTTATGCCAAATCAGCCTCAAGTGGTTCTAGGTACCATGCAGGCTATAATTCACAACACAGTCAATCAGGTTTTGAATCACAACAGAATCATGCAGGCTTTAATTCACAACATCGTCAAACAGGGTCAAGCGCACTCCACACTCAGGCTGGTTTAAGCTCACTACATAGCCAAACAGGATTAACTTCACAACAAAGTCATTTAGGTTTAGACGAACAACAGAGGCATTTAGGTTTCAACTCACAACAGAGCAGTTCAGCTTCTGCTAATCGTGCAAATGCATTCGGACGTAATGTACAAACTTCAGATATTGCAGCAGATTTGACAAATGCTGTGGGAGATATCGATTTGAAGCCCAAAAGTTATCAATCATCTTATTCGTACCACAAGTCCTGGGAAAGGCAAGGAGATCCATATGTAATCAAACCCTTGAGCCCTATATATGATGGTCAAGCTTCTGAGAAATTGACAGCAGCATCAGCGAACAGTGCGGCATACACATCTCGTCATTATGGTTCCCACTCAAGACAAACACATCAAAGTTACGCAGCTGATTGTGATGATCAGGGTCACATACGTGTGGCGAGATCATATAACACAGACCAACAATTAGAACAACTTCAAAATCATTGGGAAGATTTAGGGCAACAGACGGAAACAAAATTTGAAAATTTAGAGGATTTAGGCCAACAGACCGAAACAAAACTCGACAACTTAGAAGATTTGGGCCAACAACAACAAAATAAATGGGACAATCTGCAAGACTTGGGACAGCAAACGCAAGATCAATGGGACAATTTACAACAGCTCGGACAACAAACTCAAAATCAGTGGGATAATTTGCAACAATTAGGACAACAAACTCAATCCCAATGGGATAATTTGCAACAATTGGGGCAACAAACACAGGATAAATTAGAAGATTTTGGTCAACAAACATACAGTAAGTGGCATTAGTTCCCGTTATGATTCACATATACTTTTTAACTGTGACTAAATTATTAACGTGTTATAATTAATACTAATAAATGTGAAATATATTGCAATAACAATGGCACCATTTCATTTCACTGCAAACTAAAATAAGACCAATAATTATACCATAATTTTATGATATTATTTTAAACTTAACTCATCGTTTCATTATAATACGTGTACTCCCGATTTGAATTTGTACGCCAATATTTCAACGTAATTGCATAGACCGTGGTTAGGATGCCTTACAATAAATTAATTTTCTGGACCTACATAAAGGAAATATGGGTGTACTAAATACATCGTGAATACTCGTATTACAATAAAAAGTTGTTCAATTTTTTAAAGGGTCATGT